>JAHVAK010000252.1:2457394-3686092 GCA_019845155.1 Luehdorfia chinensis | reverse complement strand
AAATCCTTCTGTATCCATTGTTTTCTTATAAAGAAACAAAAACATTAAAAAAAATACTTAAAAAGAAAAAGAAAAAAATGTTATTGGAGAAAGGTACGGAACGAGCACCTGATGGTAAATGCAACGTCCGCCCATGGCAATGCTGTGTCACCCAGAATATTTCTGTGTGGCACCACACTAGTATTAGTAGGTAGGATTCCTATGCAAATTTCGATCACGGCAGATCATTTGCGGATGTTATTATAGTGCTGTAATAGTTTTTTCTTAATCACGGACGCACTTACTCGTCCTTAACTTTCTGTTTCCGATGTAGCATCTATTGGATAATTTGAAAGAAGGTTTGGGACAAAAAACAAAACCAACAATTCATGTTATTTTTTTAGGAGAAAGTGACGGGACGAGCCCAAGGGTGTAGGTAGGTACCACCCCAGGGCCAGTTATTCTGCCGTGAAACAGTAGTGTGCAAATATTACTGTGTTTCGGTTTAATAGGCACTGTGTGCTAGAGTAATCACTGGACATATGAACTGATGTCTCAGGGTGATGGACGCAGTGTGGTTTCACGAAAGAATGTTCCGGTCGACATAGCTATTGCTATGGGCAGACGCTGCTCTTACCATCTGGTGAACGTTATGCTCGTTTCAGCACTTTTTCTGGTAAAAATAATCTAGTGCTGTGGTTACTAACCATTTCAAACGGTTTTATTTAGCTTGCTGTATATGTGTCTTGTATGGGGGCAAATCTAGAATTGAAATCTTACCGTCTTCCTGTAGACCGAATGATCTGAAATTTTGAACATACCCGATTTTTGTTTTAGTCTGATCAATGCTCTATATTTATTTATACTTTATTACCCACCAGTGTACATGAAAAAAAAAATGTAATAAACGAAAATATTAAATAAATAGTATAGCAATCGGCGGTCTTATCGCTTAGAGCGATTTCTTTCCAGAGAATCGGGAAATGGACATTACTGAAGAAATTATTAAGACGGTGTGTGCCGGCGATTAATATATAGTCATATAAATATATTATGAAATAATAAATACAAACCGGATATATAGTTACGTACACATATATATATTTTGGGCAAGGGACCCCTTTTTCAAAATGAACTGGTACCTCAGACCCCCTTGCCAAACTACATTAAAAATCCTATCTCTATTCTCTAGTTTTTTTAAAAGTACAACAATGTTACTCACTCCTAAAATATTAGTCATTCTTATAACAAGTTGGTACACATAACACAACTTTTACAGTATCTTGAAAGTTTCAAATCAGAACTTTTGTTAATTAATACGGGTCGATTTTTAGACCTCGTCGACCCCCAAAATCATATTTCGTTTATGTCGACCCCTGGGTTAAACCGATTTCGGCCTGCTCTAGATTGATGTGGAGAGTGGTGTGATGACTGGTACCTGGTACCTACTACCTACCTAATTATTTTTCAGCTTTCAATACATTATCTGCTTCATTATTATGTTTCTTTACAATAAACCTTTTAACTTAAAACCATTTTTACATATTTTTAGAAGCTTTTAATTTAGATGAAGTTCAAAACTTGCAAACCGAATTTACCTTACTGTCCGATGTCAAATTGAGCTAAATTTGGGTATACCTATGTAGCCTCGAGCTGGTCTAATGATGGTGGCGGAAGTAAATCGTTTTTTTTTATTTGATAATGTGTCGAAACGAGCAAAACGTTCACCTGATGGCAATTGCAACGTCTGCCCATTAAAAATGCTGTGTCACCCAGAACATTTCTGTGTGACACCACACTGCGCACGTCAACCTGAGACATGAGTCCTTAAGTCTCATATGCCCAGTGATTACGCTAGCTCTCAGTGCCCTTCAAACGGAAACACACTACTGCTTCACGGCAGAATAACCGAACCTGGGGTGGTACCTACCTAGACGGATTCCTGCATAGAAATCCTACCACCAGTAAAATCATATCAACTATGATCATAGGAACTCTCGAACTAAGCAAGAGCTAAAGCTTTGTTATGTTTGGGCTCGTTGGCTGACAAAGTAACATAGCGCTAGCAACTGAAGCCCACTGCTGTACATAGGCCTCACAAATGAAAGTTTGTAACTTTGTTTCGCAACCTCAATATACTTATTCAGATGTTCCAGGAAGATGCTGCTGTCAATCTTCTGGTTTTAATTTTCTCTCTGTCGACTTTTCTGACTAGATGAGATGGGGGTGGTAGATTCTCTTAAGCCGCCTCCACACAGCACGAGGGGAAGCTTATGGCCGATGACGAGCTTTCACTACGTTTGACATTAGTTAGAAAATATTAAAAATTTTTAAAATATATTTTTAATTAGAAATTACTAAACATACCACCATCGCACATTGCAGCTCAGCACAAATTTATCGACACCTGGATGACTGGCATTCCACCACAGTGCGCTTTGCCAGAATTTTCTTACCAGAAATAAACAAGAGATATAATATAAAGTAATTGCTAATTACTTTTTAAAACTAAACTCTAGTGACCTTAGCATTCGTTTCATTGTAATATCTCATGTGCATGAATTCTAAAATCCACTCGTACATATAATGATTTCTTATATTTACGCGAATGTTACACATTTAATGAAACTAATTTTACGGATTTAATCGCGTTATAACTATTTTTTAACTATTTATAAGCCGACGTTACGAGCGCCTAACAGCACCCATGGTCAAGTGGCGACTGAGGTGTCAGATGTCCTGATGTCATAGGTACATAGATAATCCGGGGATGTTCTGGATCACCTCAAGCACTACATCAGATTTGATTGACCTAAAATCCTCGCAAAAGAACACCGATTCCTACCAAAGAATAATTCGCGAGGCTGTTGTTGAGAAAATTAAAAAAACCATCCTTATTTCAATAGAGTAGATGGTTGGGTACTACGTTAGGTTTTAATGTCGGACACCTGAATTTTATTATTTTGTTGCCGGAAGCGCGTTTTTAATTAGTTATGATTAAAACTAAATATACAAGAAAACAGCCTATTCTTTTCTCAAAGGCCGGCAACGCATCTGCTATTCCTCTGGTATTGTATATGTTCATGGGCGGCGGTGATCACTTACCATCAGGTGAGCCGCTTGCTGGTTTGCCCCTCTTCCCAAAAAAAAAAAATACAAAATATGCGTGAAATGAAACGATATTCTGCCAATTTTACTTATTGTGTTGGTTGTAATCTTAAAAACACTTTAAATAGAGTAAAACGAAACGTAACGCCTTTGGAAAAATTTAATAAAGGCTATATAAGGCTCTGCGTTTGAATATACCCTACAAGCTACATAATTCACATTTTATAATTGTTGCTTTAAAAAAATATCGGTTTGATTAGGTTGAATGCCGCTTCAGAACCGATACAGAGCACCCTCACTTCCTTCCACTTTCAGTCCTGTGCTCCCTACCCCTAACGTGTGTAAAAAAAAATGCGTAGCCAGAACCTCGAGGAGGTCCTGAGCGGTACGAGCGCGCAAGGCTGCAAGGCCGCGACCGGATGGAGGTGCCGAAGTTTGCATAGATGGCGCTCTTTTCATTTATTATTTAATCTATGCAAAATATCTGATGCAGATAATGACAGCGTCTAATTCGTGTTTCAGAAATTTTTAGGCACAAAAAGTGAGGTTATAATTTTACATAAAAAATATAAAATTACTTAAAATTTACAGTATCCGCTTGATTTATATAAATACGTTCAGCTTCCATCTATTTCGATCAATTTAATTTAAGTGAAACCCGTTCTGTTAATGTATTATTTACTTGTTCAAAACATATTTAACTAATTGTAAAATGGTATGCTAGTCGGTACCTACACAACGGCAAATTATAATTCTCTTATTAATTTACTACATAATTGAGTAAAGTTAACAATATTTATATTGATAAATGTACAATCTGTATACTAGAGTGTAAATCATAATCTTATAAAAATTAGCAACATGAAACAGAGCTACGTTTTTAGAAAGCGTTGACAATTTCGTACGGATTTTTTTTTTAATTTTCATATACGAAAGATATCCAAACATTTTATTGTAACTGCTGAGTCATGCAGCCAGTTTCATGTGCGTTCAGAGTTCAGCGGGACGTGCAAAGGAACGCGTAGCGCAGCCACGATTGCCCCGCACCGCGGCCGCAACTCCAAACTAGAATCTTATCTGGGGTTCGAACGCGTTTATTTGTTTTGCACGATAGTAACAACGAATTTTCTAAATGTATTTTACTAATTCACTACATAATATTAACAGGTTTGTAATATATTTCACGGTAAATTTCAATGGGGAATTTTCGTTACAACAGTCTGGAAGGTGGTCAACCACCCCGTTTGAAAAAAAACCTTAAATGTATCGAGATATTTCTAAGTACAAGCCGACTATTTCAGTCTATAAATTTAGATGTAATTATTTTTAATTATGCTAATGTTTTAAATAAATTAAATATTAAGAATCTTTAACGATGTTTATCTCAAACCAGTATCTTAATTTATGGTTATCCAGGATAATATTCTTATAACAGTAAATACAAATTTGAAAACAGACTAGGTAATATCTAATTAATACTGTTCGTCTATGCGTAATAACATGGCCGTCTCCATCAACACATAAATATACTTGTCGTTACGTGAACCCGCGAGTAATGTTTTGTGTTTAAAAATTATTAGTTAAGTACTTATTTTGAACCATTGTTTTATTATAATTTAAATTAAAACGTATTATGTAATTTTCTGAAATAGTATTATGAGACGTTAATTTTATTTATGAAAGTTGTTTCAACAAAAGTGTATGTCCAATTACATTCTAGTAAATTATTTAAAGCAACAAAATATTTGCTGGAAATGCAGTGCACTGAATGCAAAAGCGAAACCTCACCAGCTCAGGCGAGACTAGTTTGAGTCGGTGCGAGCGACTCGACGTCGACGTACCTATTGGAGAAGAGTATCTTTATCGAGTGCTCGCGTTCACGGCGCTCTCTGTTGGATTGAATATCCGAACGCGTTCGCTTGTGTTTTAAAAAATGTAACAATAATTAATTCAAAATTTGATATTAATTTGTCGTTAAATTTTGCATTTTTTCTGAACGACGTTTGCGGTTTTTTAAACGTCGAATCCATTGACAACGGCATAACGAATTATAAAACAGATATCTTTTGTTTATTGAAACAATATATAAGCGGTCCTGTGATAACGCGAACGGATTTTTGTGTCGATTTTAGTTGTGTGATGTCGTGTACCAAATACAACACAAAAATGGGTAGGTATATATTTCGTGTATTAAAATTGTAATTAAAAAAAAATCCGGTAGTGAAAGATCATATTGCATTCAGGATAATGGTAATAATAATGGTTGGTGAGTTGTAGCACCTGAATACAACAATATAATAATTGTTGTATTCAGGTGCTACAATTAATTATAATTTTTATATTACATAGTTTGATATTAAATCACTTAAATATTATTGGTACTACTTGAATATAATATACTTAAATAATATTGTTGGATTTCAATGACATTCGCTTTTTCAACCTACACGGAGGTCATATTTTTTTGTCTTTCAAGTTGTTTTTTTCACGTAACATAACGAAAATAAAGATACATTCAAAATATTTAACAATTCTTATGCTATTTTAAAACTATTACCAGGTTTCTTTTCATATTTCCACCATGACTTTAAATTAAGCGCTATCAACACTTCAAGGTCTTCGGTACAACCGAACATGACTCTAGCCAGGACAGGTTATATTTAATTCGAGAAATATTACACTCATTAATATAAATTAAAACCTCTTTTGGTGTTTATATTTAGGACATTTAGCAATTGCTTGTTCTGTAAAATGGCGTAATAATATCTATAATGATTAGAGTAATTTTGTAATTTTACATTAAAAAAGCATTTGATTTATTTATTATATAAGTATACATGTAGTTTGTTTTGTGTAGTTAGTTTGGTTTAATAATAAATACATCATTTTGTCTATTTTTACGTTTTTGCCAATTTATTTTTCGAAACAGACATTGTCCCCGCATGTTCGCGGTAAACAAGTAATGAAAATCGAAATTTATTAACACTCCAGTAAATTAAGCATATATTAAATTTATACTTAAACGTAATATAATTAAGGTCTAGTTTTGGTTAGCGATTTTAGTTTATAAAGATATTTCGTTTTAGCTCGCTTCGTGGTTTATTTATAAACGTTGGTTTATTAGGTAGGTACGTTGCAAAATTATAGATATTGTTTATTCATATTAATTAGCATTACGTAAAAGTACGATTTATCATTATTTAACTATATTTGCGAAACAACATTGGAAGAAGGAAGAATAAGGATTCTTTTAAACCAAATTAATTTATGTACTGTGAACCCCAACACTAAAAATACTTTCTTTGAGCTACGATTTAATCGGGTAAAGCTTCTTAGTTTCGTAATTATTTTACAAAGAGATTTATGCGGTGCCTATTACTGACAAAACTATATTAATCGATTTGAAGCGTATTTATATAGCTTCAGAGTTAATAATCGAGTAAATATTTTCTTTGTCGCTACTGTGTTGTTGTCTGATTCTGTATACGGGCAAAGATCATTAAATTACTTAGTATAAAACTGTCAAGGTGAATTTCCGTTTAACGTTTAGTAGTGATATAATGGCGGCCGAAGAAACTCTCCAGTGGTGCTTAGGACGTTTCAAGTTTGAGCAAACTTGAATAGTCGTAAGCATCATACCGTAAAGAATATTGTTTTTACTTTTATAAGTGGATTCAGTGTAATTGAATATGAACTGAAAAGTAATCTTATTCCATCATATATATTTTTTTCTATGAGATTGACAAAAAGTTGTCAACTATTACCATAGTAAAGTAAAAAAAAATATTACCGATTTTATTTATTAATATTATTTTATTTGGACGGTGTTAAAGTGGTAACATCATTTTATAATTATGTATTACTTTACAATTAATGTGTCTAATTAATGTGTTTAATAAAACAATAAATGTAGTTAATTACGAGCAAAAATATACCAATTACTATTACTTTTTTATTCTTAATTATTAATAGGACGGTTGCATTCACACTACCTTTTAAGTATTTTGAGCGCAACTAACGCGCCATTCTCCCGCACCGCGCCGCGTCGACTTTTCAAAATGGCGACTTAAGACTAATTCCACATATTGGACCAACTGTACCAACATTCAACACGTATAAAGGAAATAACGGCCAGTATCTAATATGTTTGTTCAAATACTGGTAAAAATTGGTCTCGAAATATTGGCTTTTGTTTTTTTCCTGACCGCAACATTAGAGCGTAACTGATTCCAACGTTAACATTGATGCTTTATTCACTGAACATTTTAAGCAAAGGTTTTGATATTATGCCCATATTTTAATATAAGAATGTTACATGTATGCATACAATCACGCCTTTTCCCCATATAAGGGGTAGGCAAAGGCCACACAAGTAGCCCACTTTTCGCACTCGTGTTAAACGAGACATGACGGGTGGCGAACCACGACGCCGCCATTTTGGTAGGAGTCAAAAAAATCGTACTCCTAATTGCTTCCCACGAGCAGTATAGTGACAGCATTGCATATTAGAATATTGGCATCAAATAGGGCAAACCTTACATTTTTAGAAATATTTTTGAATAGGGTCTATATTATATTCATTTAAAAAGAGCAGCAACGATGTTACTTATTTCAAATCATTACCTCATTTAACATTTATAAACTAGCTGATGTCCGCGACTGAAAAAAGTTTTTTAATTATCCCGTGGGAACTATTTTATTTTTCGGGATAAAAAGTATCCTGTGTCTGTCTCCAAGATGCAAGCTGTCTCTGTGCCAAATTTCGTCAAGATCGGTTCAGCGGTGGAACCGTGAAAAGGTAACAAACAGGCAGAGAAACAGAGAGTTAATTTCGCATTTATAATATTAGTATGGATATAGTTATAAATTTATATAAATCCTTTATCAACATCGCCAAAGCTTTTCAAAGTTGTACGAAGTATAGTAATCATTCATCCATGTTTTGCCAACGTATGGACACTGCATAACACTCGACGCGGAATGGTATGTGAATCACCAGATTCACAAACATAAAACAAAATATTTTGTTTTACGTTTCGTCATACACTGATTATTGTCTATATTTTTATTCCTATTATCTACGCTACGAAAAGTACATTATTATTTTAACGGTTATAGATTTTTCTGCGGAAGTCATATTTTTTTAACTGCATGTTGCATTTTTTTTTGCAACACTTATAGGCATACTGTGCATGAAGCCATTGTAGCTCTGTGACGAACGAGTAGTAAAGTAAAATATCTTATGGAAATCTGCGTGCGTTTTACAGATATAAATTGCACAAAGTTCCTATGTTTAGGTTGGCTAAAACTAGAAAGTCTTTTCTTAGCAGATGTATATAAAATTTTATAATAAAATTCTTAAAAGTGTAACACAAAAATCGGACACAGATTTTAGAAAACTTGTCAAGAAGACATTATTAGGTACGACGTATTATAAAATAGATCATTATATGGAGGACAAAATGTGTGGAAATAACTTATACTCTGCACTTGCAAACTCCCTGGCTACTAAATTGATTATGTATTTTTTTTAATGTAATTTCTAAATGACATTATGTAATATATTGAAGAAAAAAAAGTCCAGAGTTTCTTGCCGGTTCTTCTATAATGTATTTGAACCGGTGTAGATTTTGACGCTCATAGTAACTTTAAAAAAGCCTAAATTGAATAAAGAAATTTTGACATTGACTTTGACATGCGCTGTACAACCAGACACGAAAACCAACAATTTGTGTTTTCGCACAAATGATGGCTACGGCTGGGAATCATACCCAATCCCCGTGGCGTGGCAATCAGATTCTCTTACCACTGTGCCACGAGATCTCACGGTGAAGGAATACATCTTACTATAATAAAGCTAGACAATTTGTATGTTTGGACGCGCTAGTGTCAGGAGATGCTAATCCGATTTGCAAAAATATTTTTGCTTTAGCCCCTTAGTTCCCAAAGTGGTCCAGGTGGACCCCCAGTGGCCCACGGGAGACTCGACGGGGTCTACGTTGGCGTGACAAAAAATGGGTCAGTTAGTTGTAGTTTTGGGAATATGGTAGAAATGTAGTTGCAGGGGGTCCACTGGAACCAGAGCAAAATTTTGAAAGTGGACTATGAGAAAAAAGTCTGGATTCTTAACGGCTAAGGCAGAGGTTCTGCTTTAGCCCGTTTATTGAAGACTAGCTGTGCCCCGCGGTTTTACCAACTTAAAAAAAAGGCGATACACATATCGTATGCTTCATAGAATACTGGCTTATCACAATATAGTTGATTTCAGAAAAACCGCTTTTAAACGTCTTGCAAGCGAGGTCTGATGGCTTATTGGCATATGCAATAAATATGCAATTGTTAACTAAATATAACATACATTACCGACTCTTTAAAAAAAATTGATATCAATTCTGGCCCTAAAAATATCCTGTTACCCAAGGTAGTCCCAAGCTCTAATAGATCAGTATTCTTCCAAGCTTGCGATATATACTTCCCTATTTGAAATTCATTTTTTTTTGCGCGGAACCCTAATTATTTTTCCAATATTAAAGGGGCCTAAGAAACCCGCTATAAAATCAGCTATCTGTCAGTTAAAGTCGGGTCAAAATCGGTCCAGCCCTTTCGGAGATTAGCCGGAACAAACAGACAGACAAAACATTTTAAAAATTGTTTTTTTTCTTATAAGCACCGTATATACTTTCATAAGCATTGTGTCAAAAGCAGTTATATTGTTATTACAAACGGACACTTCCAATTTTATTTATTTGTATAGAATAAAAAATATAGGCTACAAAACTTCTTGCTACGGCCTCACGATGTAGCTGAAGCCGCACGCTGAGAACTGGGTGTCTACTGTGTAACTCTGGTTGGTTTCGTGATCGGTTTCATTGGATCCCATTAACCGATTAATAAGCTTCATACGCCAAAATAGAGCTCATTCATTGATCAATTGAAATCGATCACGAAACACACCAGAGTTACACTACTGTGTAACTGGTGTGTTAGTGTACCCCCTGAACGTTACCGAGGGCCAAACGTACGACGCAGTCATGAAGACAGACTTATTTTACGCGCGTGAAACCGCGTGAAGCCGTGTGGTGGCGGCTCGTTAAAAGAATACTACCACTCCATCTCATCCAATGGATCTCGTAAAAGGCGAGTAAGGAATTAAACTGCACTGTGCACCCAACAGCGCATGGTGGCGATGGGCTCACCACCTATCACACCAAGTGCATTATATTGTTTTGGTGAAATGTGGATTGTGGCAGTCATCTGTTTTTGCAGTGAGTGTCCAGTCTCTGACTACCCCTTATAGGATACAGTCGTGATCTTATGTATGTATGTATGTATGTATGTATGTGAAACCGGGTGGCCCAGCTAGTATTCAAATAAATTTGGTCTAACATTATTTGTACATAAAAAAAAATACATCTAATATCTTAGTCAAGAACACTTACTTTTTACCTTTGCGTATCGTCAAATAAAGAAACAACTTATGTAATTCGGCCTCTTTGTAGATGTCTTAGAAAATAAAAATGATAATAACATTTACAAAAGGTAACCTTCATAAAGCCTATTTATGTTACACGCGGCTTTGCATTTTTATTATATTTGTTAGAGTTTGTCTTCTAAGTTCGCATATTTTAGACGCTTATGCTTGGCAATGATTTAAAAAAAAAAGCAGTTACGTCACTAGTGCGTAAGTCATCCTTTAGTAGAGCCAATGTCCTTTTAAATATAACGAAACTTGCTGAAGCCCGGGACTTCGTCCGCGCGGAAAATACTTTTTAAATATCCCGTAGGAACTATTTGAGTTTCCGGCATAAAAAGTATTCTATGTACCGTACCCACAACGCAGGCTATCTCTGTGCCAAATTTCGACAAGATAGGTTCAGCGGTTGAACCGTGAAAAGGTAACAAACAGACAGAAGGACAGAGAGAGTTACTTACTTGTTTATAATATAAGTATGGATGTGACCCGTCCGTAACTTAAGTTAGTACACTTGAAGAGTAAGTTAAAAGTCCAAGTACCTTAAATCGTACTAATGAATAGACGAGTCAAAGACATTGTGTTTTTGAAGCGGGTTTGAAGAGTTACTTTCGGATTTATAATATTAGTATATGAGCCGTGGTAGCTCAAGGGCTAGGCGCTCGCTTTAAAATTTCACAGTACGCGAGTGACCTGGGTTCGATTCCCGGTGCCGGCACCACTAAAATTGTTAATTGCAATTTTAAGTGCTGATTTACCACGTCCTCGGCGGTGAAGGAAAACATCGGGAGGAAACTTGCATGTCTGAGGAATAAAAAAATATTTCGAAGACATGTGAAGTCCGCCAACCCGCATTGGAGCAGCGTGGCGGATTCTTCCTAGCTCCAAAACCCTCTCAGAAATGAGATGAGGCCTGTGCTCAGTAGTGGGACATTTATAGGCTGAAACTTTTATAATATTAGTATGGATTGTCACTGGTAGTAGGATTCCTATGCAGGAATCCGTCTAGGTAGGTACCACCCCAGCGCCACCTATTCTGCCGTGAAGCAGTAGTGTGCAAACATTACTGTGTTTCGATTTGAAGGGCACTGAGAGTTAGTGTAATCACTGGGCATATGAAATTTAAGAACTCACGTCTCAGAGTGACGGGCACAGAGTGGTGTCACACAGAAACATTCTGGGTGTCTCTTTCTCTGTCATTTGTTATGGGCAAACATTGTAAGTGCAAGTAAAACATGGTATGTGCACCACCAGGTGAACGTTTTTTTTATTATTGCATAAAGTGATGAAACGAGCAAAACGTTCACCTGATGGTAAGTGCAACTTCTGCCCATAACAAATGCTGTACCACCCAGAAAATTTCTGTGTGACACTATACTGTGCCCATCACCCTGAGACATAGGTTCTTAAGTCTCATATGCCCAGTGATTACGCTAGCTCACAGTGCCCTTCAAACTGAAACACAGTAATGATTGCACACTACTGCTTCACGGTAGAATAACCTACCTAGACGGACTCCTGCATAGGAATCCTACCACCAGTAAAGATGCACGTTTCGTCACTTTATCAAATAAAATAAAAATTGAAACATAATTTATAACATGACATTTTATATCTATACAATTAGTGTCTGTTTGTAATAACAAAATAACAGCTTTATACTCAATACTTATGAAACTATATACGGTACTTATCTGAAAAAAAATTTTAAAATTTTTGCGTCTGTTTGAAACGGCTGTACCGATTTTGAGGGGACTTAAATTGACAGATAGCTGATGTTATAGCGGCTAACTTAGGCTATTTAATTTTAGAAAAAACGATTAAGATCCGAGCAAAAAAATTATGCGCCGTGTGGTGGCGGCTCGTTAAAAGAATACTACCACTCTATCTCATCCAATGGATCTCGTAAAAGGCGAGTAAGGAATTCAACTGCACTGTGCACCCAACAGCGCATGGTGGCGATGGGCTCACCACCTATCACACCAAGTGCATTATATTGATTTGGTGAAACGTGGATTGTGGCAGTCATCTGTTTTTGCAGTGAGTGTCTCTGACTACCCTTTATGGGATACAGTCGTGATCTTATGTATGTAAAAAAATTATAACACCGAAAATCCGATTGAAATAGGGAATTATATATGTCATCAATCGGGGTTGGCTTTCATACGCGAGTGAAACCGCGGCGCACATATAGTTTCTATTATATGCCATTGCTTGTTCTGGATACGTTCATTATGATGCCCTTCTAATCTAACAGGATCTCTAGTACATCCACTTGACCCCAGATGGCGCTGTACGGTTTCATACGCTCGGGATATTTTGTCTAGTTGAAAGCTAGCAACGAAACAGTTATAGAGTACTCAGTCGCTAACGAATACGGAATGTAATGTTCATTAAATATTTTTCGGACATAGTTGTGTTTGAAGTTATCTCGTTGTAGCGATGAGTTTGGTTTTTGTTTACCACTCGATTCGCGTCGACTATTATTTCGTTCAAATTGGTTTCGACTATTATTTCGTTCAAATTGGTTTCGACTATTATTTCGTTCAAATTGGTTTAAGGGTCATTCATACACATAATATTATGTTAGTTTGTGTGTACCTTGTATTATGTGTGTAGATGTAAGTGTCGGAATAAACGTCTTTAATGTCTTTATTACTGTTGTGATAAAATTTAAATAATCTCTTATTTATACATGAAAATAAAAATGTAAATGTTCGTTTGTTCAAAATATTAATAATTGAATGGTGGTAGGATTCCGTCTAGGTAGGTACCACTCCGGGATCATTTATTCTGCCGTGAAACAGTAGTGTCCAAACATTACTGTTACATAATGCTTCGGTTTGAAGGGCACTGAGAGCTAGTGTAATCACTAGGCATATGAGGCTTAAGAACTAATGTCTCAGGGTTACGAGCGCTGTATGGTGTCACACGAAGAGGATCTGGGCGACACAGCATTTGTTATGGGCAGAAGTTACGCTTATCATCAGGTAAACGTTTTGCTCGTTTCGTCACTTCATCCAATAAAAATACAAGAATGCATGCATACATACACAGTCACGCTGTTTTCCCCATGTTAGGGGTAGGCAAAGAGGTAGGCCACACACGTGACTCTCATTTAACCACGCTTCGATAACCATTTGTATCGATCTAATATTTAGTGAACTTAATTATGTAGTGTAATTTTTTGTTGCCCCTAATAAATGAAAAAGAAGTCAATAGACCACTGCGTGACATAGGCCTCTCCTAAGAAGAGAGAGAAGGAAAGAGATGGATTTGCAGTTATAATCTCGGCCGGGATTGGTGGTCGCTGTACCACACACCTAAGAGACGACCTCTCGCAACCGGTGTGTGATTTTTTATTTAAATAATTACTTAGATGCCTGTCGGAAGTTAACCAAGCAATTAATTGTAAATAGGTCATAGTTTAAAGAGAATTTCCCGCTATCTTAAGTGATGGTAAGAAAAAGAAACGCACGGCGGGTTTCCATCCATTCGTATTCCTAATGCGTACAGCAAAGGACTGAATTGATTTGCCTGCAACAGTCTTTCCTCCCGGTTACAGTGGGTTTTTTTATTGGATAACGTGACGAGACGAGCATAACGTTCACCTGATGGTAAGTGCAACGTCTGCCCATAACAAATGCTGTGTTATGGTCTGTGTTTCAGGTGGGATCGTAGTTAAACACTAGATTAAAAGAAAAAAAAAGATTTCACGGCTCCGGTCGGTACTTTAGGTCGAGATATTCAATAGACAACGTAAAGATGATATCCGCAGCAGAACTAAAGTAACCAAGAGTTCAACAGTAACCAGAAAGGTTCTAGAGTCGCAACCTCGTGCCGGCGAACGCAGTGTAGGGCGCCCTCCCACTAGATGGAGCGACGACCTGCACGGTTTTGCGGGAAGTCTATGGGTGCAAGTGGCTCACGACCGTGTTTTGCGGCAATCTATGAGGGAGGCGTATGTTCAACACTGGACTATGATAGTCCGAAATGATGATGATTCAAAAATCTAGTAGCTTGGATATAATAGGTCCCGTAAAGTCAGTGTTGCCAAATACTGTGTGCCAAAAATCAAAATTATTGAGGTTTCGATCTTCAATTTGGGAAATCCGAGAAGACTATGCTTTTATCAGTTCTTTCGTATAATACTCTGAATAATTTAATCTTCTTTGGGCTCGATGAGGGTAAAATTACCATGTCGAATTTGCAGCGTTTTCGTGCATCTTTTCTATTATTCTTAACTAATGTTTATCGATTTATAATTATTTATATACTGAGCTGATTTTACGTCATATTTTTGTCTATTTATGTTTATTTATTTTTATTTTAATCAAATCCATACTAATATTATAAATGCGAAAGCAACTCTCTCTGTCCCTTTGTCTCTTTGTTACCTTTTCACGGCTCAACCGCTGAACCGATTTGGATGAAATTTGGCACAGAGATAACTTGCATCCCGGAGACGGATAGTTTTTATCCCGAAAAATCAATAGTGCCCACGGGACATTTAAAAACCTATATCCACGCAGATGAAGTCGCGGGCATCAGCTTGTTTCTAATGCAGCTTCAAAGACTCTTAGACAACTGCAACACAACCAGACCCGAAAATCAAGGATTTGTGTTATAGTACAAATTCGTTCGCGGCGTAGAAGTCAAGTACTCTTACCACTAGGCCACGCGGTCGGTCGCCATTTTTAATTTATGTAGAGTACCTAATTTTTACAACTCCAAGGGACCGTAGACCTAAGTGTTTGATATTAATTTCAACTCGATGCCTCCACGCGTTTCGGCTTCTCGGGACAGCTACAAGAACAGGTTTTTGTGAATCATTCGTTGTTATCGGACGGTCAGTTTTTTAAATGGTATATTACAATAGTACCGAGTACAACAAACAAGACCAATAAAACTTAAACTAGATAAAATAAGACGTTAGTGAAAAATCGGGACATTTGGAGTCCCGATCAAGGGTGAATCATGTCACCGAACTCCTTAAATTCGGGACGTCCCACGCAAATCGGGACACCTGGCATCACTACTCACTTCTGACATATCCAATCGAAACGTTCATAGGATAAGATCGAAGGTAGGCTTTTTGGGCGTCAACTCCAAAAATTACGGTAGAGTTTAATTAAATTTTGTAATTTCTGTGCATATTATGAGTTTTGATGTTTAATATTGATAGTTAATTATGCGGCAAGTGCTCGTGAAAGTGCACAGTCATTGGAAAATTCAATTTAAGACTAGAATTGTACATTTCGTTTTGTCTGCATCAGTTCAGCAAATCTTCAGTTGAAGTCAACTATCATTTTACTGTTGATTACCATTTTGAATCATCTATTGTCACTCTCGTGACTTGACATTGGCAGAATTCTATTGAAAGAGGCCAGAGTTAAAAGAAGAAGTAGAAATATTTTTTTAATTCGAACCTTTTGTTCCTAAGATTAGCGCGTTTACCGAAAAAAAACTCTTCAGCGTTATAATATTAGTAAACATTAATTTGAGTCCGATCAGATTAGTTGTAACTTGTGGGTTCCTGTGCAGAAATCCGTCTAGGTAGGTACCACCGCCGGGCCAGTTATTCTGCCGTGAAGCAGTAGTGTGCAAACATTACTGTGTTTCGGTCTCAAGGGCACTGAGAGCTAGTGTACTGTACTTTTGTTGCACTTACCATCAGGTGAATGGTTTGCTCGACTCGTCACTTTTTATTTAAAAAAAAATTATATGAATTAAAAACTGAATTTAGTCCGAATTAACTAAGACTAGACGTTAGATAAGAACGTAAAACATCTCAGTCCTCCTCGTGACCATGGGTGCTCCAAACTTCCGTTTATAAATATTTAAAACGAAACGCGATAAAATCTGTTAATATACTTTTATTAAATGTACTAGCTGTGCCCCGCGGTTTTACTCGCGTAAAAAAGCCGACCTCGATCGTTGATATACATATATACTTCCCAATTTGAATCGGATTTTGGGGTTTTCATTTTTTAGCGCGGAACCCTAATTATTATTCTAAAATAAAGTAGTCTGTAAGTTACCCACTAGAAAATATATCTATCTGTCAGTGAAAGTCCGGACACAATCGATCCAGCTATTTCGGAGATTAGCCGGAACAAACAGACAGACAATTTTTTTTTAAATTTCTGTATATTATAAGAATTGAGTAAAAAACCGTTTTTTTATTTCAAACAGACAATTCAATTTAATTTATTTTTATAGATAATGTACACAAAAATATAAGAAAACATTATACATTAATAACTTAAATAAGTCGAATGTCACAGACTGACCCTTTTATATTGTTTACTTGTATTAATTATATAAATTTATCCCTTGAGACCAAATCGAGTCGAAAGATTCGCTGAACCGACTCTCGACTCGATTTAAATTAAGTTTGTCTCCCAGTAGACGTTTAAAATTGATGTTTCATTGACGATATTTGTATCGATGCAAACGTTTCTTTAATAATAACAATATAAATATGTGTTGATTATACGCATCATAATCATAAGTCACGCTTTATTCCGTTCAGTTCTGTTTTAAGCTATGGGTCCCGCTGTCCTGAAAATGCGTAAAAATGTCCCGCTTTGACATAACAAAAGCGTAACATCAACAAGACATTCCAGCACTTTTTTTTTTGCATAAAGTGGTGAAACGAGCAAAACGTTCATCTGACGGTCATCAGACATAACAAATGCTGTGTCTCCAAGAATATTTCTGTGTTACACCACACTGTGCCCATCAACCTGAGACATAGATTCTTATATCTCATATGCACTGTGATTACGCCAGCTCACAGTGTCCTACAAACCGAAACACAGTAGTGTTTGCATGCTACTGTTTCACGGCAGAATAATTAGCCCCGGGAGAGAATCTACCACCCCATCTCGTCCCGTGGGTGTCGTAAAAGTCGACAGAGGGAAAATTAAAAGCAGAAGATGGGCATCTTCCTGGAACATCATAATTAATAAACTGCGGTTGCCAACCCGCCTGCCAAGCGTGGCAACTATGGCAAAATCCCCCCAAAATGAGAGCTACAAACTTTTGTTGCACTCTATGGGGGAGGCCTATGTTCAGCAGTGGACTAATGGTAGGCTGAAATGGTGGGGTGGTACCTACCTAGACGGATTCCTGCATAGGAATCTTACCACCATTCATATTTTAAACTAAACCAGAAGTATAGAACAGACTTCATTTCTCCTAAAAAAAAAATCGGCCGGTGATCGGTTAGTTCTGATAGAATGTGATTAATGTATCATCTTTCGGTTTTTGTAAAAACAAAGCTTACAGCATCTGAACCTAGGCCTCTTTCTTTAATAGGGGAAAGTTAATAGGACGGGACGTGCAAAACGTTCACCTGATGGTAAGTTCATCGTCTGCTCATAATAAATGATGTGACAAAATGCTGGCCTTATATTACCACAACACACGGTCCTGAGTCACCTGTATACATCAACTTGTCGCAAAATTGGATGGTGTTCAATCTAGTGAGGGGTTCCATCTAGTGTGGGGTCGCATTACACTGCGTTTACAGATACGAGTAGGGTTGCCAGGTGCCTCATACCAGAAATCCGATCAAACCAACCAGTTAAGCCGGAGTTTTGTGTAAACTGAAATAACAGCAACGTTTAGTGAATCAGTTTTTTGGAGATTTTGAGGTTTAAATTTTTTTGCGCGAAAACCTTATTATTTTTCTAAAATTAAAGTAGCCTACGTTACCTGCAAACAAAGCCAGAAATGTTCTGGGTGACACGGTATCTGTTATGGGCCGATGTTGCACTTACCATAAAGTTTGCAAGAACGTTTTGCTCGTCTCGTCCATTAAAAAAATCATAAGTTTTGCATACTTCTTCGCAGATGGGTTGCTTTATAATTTAATGATTTATTTTTATCACAAATCTTAATTTTTTTTCGTAATCCATAAATATTTTCGAAAAACTGCAACAGCTGGGTCATAGTCAACCAACCCCAATTCGCAATTGGCCTACCAACCCCGAAGGCAGTTTTTGCTTTCAAAAATTCACTAAACTAAAATGCTTTCCATAATAGTCATAATACGTATTTGTATACCTTTTATAATAATTTACATTCAATTTCAAATTTAATTTGAATGAACTTGACTATAAATTACAATGTAAGAACGAAAAAAATATCTTGATGAAAAACTACTTTGGTATCCCAATTATTGATATTGCGCTCTAACTGGCAGTGCGACATTTCCTTGTGTCTCGCGCTCGGTGCGAATGATCGGTCAAGCAGCGGGCTTTCTTTGAGTGCAACGTTGATTCTCTCAGTCAAACTTGAATGAAGTTAGGAGCATCTAGTCTACCTACCCCAGTCCCCAACCAACCCCGGTCTGCCTTAGTGACAGCATTGCATAGAATGGTGTTAATCTGCACGATTAAAGGCTGTCCGCACAACACCTTAGTCACCTCTTACGACACCTCGGTAGGAAAGAGGTACCTACCTCCTTCGTTATGCCGTATGCCGTATCTAACGATATCAGCCGACAAGTGTCCTATCGGCTGATATCGTTAGATAGATCTCGGAAAATGATATCGAACTTTCTGATTAACTATTTTACTTAAGCCAATTGTTGGTGAGATATACCCTTTTAAAGTAGTAAAAAGTATCTCCTCTCCCCCCGACTGTTGAAACCATGCGTGGATTAATTAAGATGGTAGAACCTAGAAAACAATTGAAATTGGTTTGAATAAGATATATCGTGCAGTTGTTGAGACATGAGACATTTTCTGTTACATGTTATTCCCCACTACGGAACCCTTCAATGCACGTGGTCCGACACGCACTTGGCCGCTTTAGATTAGACAGCACGGCGAACTCAGACCGATGACGATAAGAAAGACAGTAACACTGACCTCTAAACGTAAAGCGGAAGTTTAAGGATCGAGAGTCGGAACTTTTAGGGTTTCTTCCCTAAAGGAATAGCTTTTACTGTGCTCGTACTAACTAAGCTCGGCTCGTCACTTTTTCCAACAAAAAAATGGCTATCTCTGTGCCGAATTTCGTGAAGATCGGTTCAGTGGATGCTGGAATCCGTCCAGGTAGGTACCAGCCCAGGGCCAGTTATTCTGCCGTGAAGCAGTAGTGTGCAAACATTACTTTGTTTCGTCCTGAAGGGCATGCGCAGTGTGGTGCTACACAGAAATATTCTGAGTAACACAACATCTGTTATGGGCAGACGTTGCACTTACCATCAGGTGAACGTTTTGCTCGTCTCGTCACTTTATTAAAATAAAAGAAAAACAGACAGAGGGACAGTGAGATTTTATAATATAAGTATGGATTTACTTTTCGAAAATATAATATTATTATGGATATTCCTTAATAAACTGGCTATCTAATGCTAAACATAATTTCTTAAATCGTATAAGTATTTTCTGAGATGACCGCATACAAACATAAACACTCCAGTTTTATAACAGCTAAGGTTAAGGAATAAGGTAAAGCCGTAAAAAATTACTTGCCATGAACTAAAATAATTATGACCAAAATGCAAATGAAAGTCTCGAGTAAACCGTCTATCCGCATAGCCCCAAATTTCTTCGGTTTTTCAGGTTTTATGCGGGAACCCTAAATATTTCCGAACTGAAAAGTAGCTTAGATTACTTTTTGAAAAGTCCTACCAATGAGTCTATTTAGCCATTTCGGAGGTTAGCCCGGACAAAAAAAACATGTGGAGAGCTAAGCAAAAATTTAAAAAAAGGCATGTTTGAGTTTTGTAATTCCGCATATTGTAAAAATCTTTATTACGAAATCACAGACAGACACTCAAATTTATTTGCATTGATGTATATCACTGTGAAAACAACATTTTATCCGGGCGAAGCTGGGCCGGGTGGGTAACTGGATGAAATCGTAATAATAGGATATCTATACCAATATTATAAATGCGAAAGTAACTCTGTCTGCCCCTCTGTCTGTTTGTTACCTTTTCACGATTCGACTGTTGAACCGATCTTGACGAAATACGGCACAGAGATAGCTTGCGTCCTAGAGACGGACAAAGGATACTTTTTATCCCGTAAAATAAAATAGTTCCCACGGGCTGTTTAAAGTCCTATATACAGGCGGTCGATGTTGTGGGCATCAAGTAGTATACTATAATTTTTGTTACTTCATGTGTATTTTTTTTTAATTAAATGTCTAATATGTGTTTCAATTTTGTCCTGTGTCCTCACTACTCAGTCGCTTTTCTTAGTTCAATTCTCTTTTATTTATTTTTTAAATCTAAATATATTTCCGTCATCTTTGTGTAACAAAATATTTCTTTCCTAATGTCATAGACCTTGAATCAAAAGAAGAAAAAAAAAACGGCATATTAAGTGATGTACATTCACTTAAAAATTGAATATAACATTATCTGAGTAATCTGAATAACCAAATGAAAGGAGTCGGACTTAAATTATCCAGACTTCGCAACGTAGATGTTGCTACCCCTTCTCCCCTCTTATTCCATAGACTTGTTAGAGTCGACTGAAGGAATATCTAATCATTTCTTGTTCCGACAGACGGCTTAATAACCATATCGAAAAATTCACACACCAGTGACGTCAACCAGTGAGTGCAAGGCGTTTGGTACGCTCGCCAATCCGCTTACCAAACGTGGCGATCACGACAAACCCTCCTCACTCGAATGCCCTGTCTATCGGTCTATTTGTCCATATTTGAGCCATCTGTCTAATATAATTTGGCTTTTACGACTAATGCGGCATAAGAGGGAGGGGGGAGGAGAGATTCCCCCGCCCCTACATGAAGACCGACTCTTATTTACATAAAACTTAAAAGTAGCATTGATAACAGAATTTAATGGATAAGTTTTACACATGACATCTTATGAAAAGACACGATATTGTTCACGTGATAAGAGTTTTCTGGAGGCATACGCGGAATTATTAATTACGCATTATCTCATTAATGCAATCTCTTTTTATTAAAAAATAAAATACCCAACGCAAGGGTGCTTCTACAGCCACAAAAATGCTTATACTGTGTTTCGGTTTGAAGGGCACTGTGAGCTAGCGTAATCACTGGGCATATGAGACTTAAGAACCTCTGTCTCAGGGTGGGTGGGCACAGTGTAGTGTCACACAGAAATATTCTGAGTAACACAGCATTTGTTATGGGCAGACGTTGCACTTACCATCAGGTGAACGTTTTGCACGTTTCATCACTTTATGCAATAAAAAACAAACACGGAACCGTAACTACTGTGTAGGTCATACACAGAAATTTTTTTTTTGTTGTCATCATCATAAAAGTAAAAGCTTAAAGACATGTTTGCTATATTTTTTTTTCAATTTAATTTATTCTGAAAAGGCTATAAGGTGATAGAGAAAAATATTGCAATTGCAAGTACATAAGACATTTTATGTAAGCAGACAGCCACCGTGGTTTTAAATTCATCGAGAAATTTCCATTAATTCTAAATAAAAATATGATTTTTTTTTTCTTATTAGATAAACTGACCTGACGAGCAAAACGTTCACCTGATGGTAATTGCAACGTCTGTGCATAACAAATGCTGTGACCCAGAACATTTCTGTATGGTCACTACACTGCGCTCGTCACCCTGAGACCTCAGTTCTTAAGTCTCATATGCCTAGTGATTACACTAGCTCACAGTGTCCTTTAGACCGAAACACAATAAGTAATCTTTGCACAATACTGCTTCACAGCAGAACAACTATACGGATTCCTGCATAGGAAAGTGTTCTTACCACCAGCAAATCTCACTACAGAGCACAGGGCCCTTCTAAGTTTTGAGAGGGTTTCTGTGGCGATCACTATACGTCTAGCTGGTTGGCGGATCTCAAATTCCTTCACAATACTTCCTTCAGTTGTGGTCTAACCGTACGAATGCCCGGTCCCTGTTTACTAGTGTTGCTATTTTCATCATGGAAGGTAAAATAATCGGGACAATTACAAAATCCAGGTTAATGTGAATTTATCGGACGGTCATAAGAAACGATACAAACAAAAACGTAAACAAAATAGTAAATTCTAGTTTTATTTAAATGTTAAACAAACTAGATAAATTAAGAGGTCAGTGAAAAACCGGGACATTTGGCGTCCCGGCCAAGGGTGAATCGGGACGTGTCAGCAGACCCCTGAAATTCGGGTCGTTCCGCTCAAATCGGGACACCTGGCAACGCTACTGAATACATACCGAAATCTATAAAGTACTGAAAAATAAAACTCATTAAGAACGTAATTAGATCATTTAGAAAAAAATAGAATATTCTATAAAAATAGCTCCGCGCTGTCTTTTAAAATATTCATAGCGAAACAAAAAAGAACATCGTCTGCCAAATTCAACAATGAGTCTCACCAAAGAAACAATGACTAATTATTTTGAATTGTTGTTAACTAGCGACATCTGTTGCTAATTAAAAACAATATGTGCTTATATAACAACTCTATGATTTCAACGTTCCATTAAGTCTACGCGGTTGTCATTTACATGGTAGAACGAGACAACGCTAATGCGGTTAAAAGAGAACAATAATTATCAAGTAAATCTAATTGTAAAAAAATACGCTAAGTGGATTGTTTATCTCTTATTGTAATACCTTTTTTGCAGATAGTAACGGCATTATAAATTGCATATAATTATTCGTTTTTTATATAGTTTTAATGCTTTACTGAATTTTACTGGTAGTTGTTGTTCGTTTCATTTAAATAATAGAAAGAGACCATGCTAGCGTGTGTAAAAGAGAAAAATGATAATGACTTGTATACTGTAAAAAAGTAAAAATTGCGCCAAGTGGCTTTCTTCATCTTTTATTTTTAAACTTTTTCGACGACGAAAATCTGTATTTATTTTTAATTTTTTCGACTAGATTTAGACTTGGCGACAAATCGATAATCAGCAGTTGTGTATTTATTGATTTTTTAAAATTTTATGTCAATATTGATAGTGTATTAAGCAGTAATTCAATTCATGACTAAAATAGTACTTTTCGTTTTGTCTCCATCCATCAGTCCAGCAAATCTGCATCTTCCATCACCATCGTCCAACAAATCTTCAGTAAAAGTTGACTGTCATTTTACTGTCGATCGAAATGATTAAATTATTACTCGACATTAGCAATAATGGCTCGATTTTTTTTTTATTTCACTAAAGTGACGGAACGAGCAAAACGTTCACCTGATGGTAAGTGTAACGTCTGCTCATAACAAATGCTGTGTCACCCATAAAATTACTGTGTGACACCAC
Organism: Luehdorfia chinensis; assembly: GCA_019845155.1. Lineage (NCBI taxonomy): Eukaryota > Metazoa > Arthropoda > Insecta > Lepidoptera > Papilionidae > Luehdorfia > Luehdorfia chinensis. The sequence continues at coordinate 3,662,291 of JAHVAK010000252.1, read as the reverse complement.
ACTGCGCCCGTCACCCTGAGACATCAGTTCTTAAATCTCATATGCCCAGTGATTACGCTAGCTCTCAGTGCCCTTCAAACCGAAACCCAGTAGGGTCACGGCAGAATAACTGGCCCTGGGGTGGTACCTACCTAGACGGAATCCTGCATAGGAATCCTACCACCTTGGTAGCTAATTGCCAGGATCCAAAAAGAAGAAGGTAGCAGCTCAGGCCAGGCGGTCGTTTGAATTACATAGTACGCGCGTGGCCCGGGTTCCATTATAAGCGTAGACTATAATATTTTTGATAAGTTTTTGATGTATATTGTAGATAGTTTATTATGCAGCAAGTGCAAGTGAAAGTGTACAGTGATTGGAAAATTCAATTCAAGACAAAAATTGCAATTTTTGTTTTGTATCCGTCTGTCCAGCAAATCTTCAGTAAAAGTGAACTATCATTTCACTGTCGATCAATTTTTTTAAGTCGCAAGCTTGACGACTTATCGGGATATGTTGTCGCTGGAAATAAGTTTACAATTACTGGTGGTAGGATTCCTATGCAGGAATCTATCTAGGTAGGTACCACCTCAGGGCCAGTTATTCTGCCGTGAAGCAGTAGTGTGCAAGCATTACTGTGTTTCGGTTTGAAGGGCACTGTGAGCTAGCGTAATCACTGGGCATTTGTGACTTAAGAGCTGATGTCTCAGGGTGATGGGCGCAGTGTGGTGTCACACAGAAATATTATGGGTGACACAGCATTTGTTGTGGGCGAACGTTGCACTTACCATCAGGTGAACGTTTTGCTCGTTTCGTCACTTTATAAAATAAAAAAAAAATTATTACAATAAAATAATCCGCGGGTTTTCTGATATTAAGCAAGTTGCCGTATTGAAACTGTTTGCCTAGTTAGTCGTCTTCGTCGTCGTCGTTTCAGCCTATCACAAGTCCACTGCTGAATATGGGCCGCACCGATAGATAGCCACAAGTTTGTAGCTCTCATATTGGAGGGATTTTGCTATAGTTGCCACGCTTGGCAGGCGGGTTGGCGACCGCAGTTTATTTATTCAGATATTCCAGGAAGATGCTGCCCATCTCCTGATCTGGTTTTAATTTCCCTCTGTCGACTTTTACGACACCCACTGGATGGGATGGGGTGGTAGATTCTCTTAGGTCGCTAACACACGGCCTAGTTAGTAATAAGACACAATGTCGCATAACTTGTACGTTTAAAAACATCTCTAATTAAACGTAATTTATATGCGTTATTACTTTGCTGGAATAATTATAAAACGGTTCATAATTGAGGAGTATAATCTGGTCTAGTTGCTCAGATTAGTAGAGGCTATTTAGAGCAGATTATCGGCTATGCTATAATGGATTCGGATTTACTCTTAACGTAATTTTATTCAACAACTAGCTGATGTCGGCGACTACGTCGGCGTAGATTATATAAATAAAATATGCAGAAACTCCATTCATTTCCCAGAACAAAAAGTATCCTATGTCCGACGCCATTATGCAAGCCGTCCTGTGCCGAAGTACGTCAAAATCTGTTTACGGTTGAGCCGTGAAAAGGTAAAAAGCGGACAGAGGGATAGAGAGAGTTGCTTTCGCATTTGTAATATTATTATGGATAACATATCGAAATTAAACAAAAATGGATTTCATCGCGTATAATTTACTATTTATAACTCGACGTTTCGAGAGCACTGCTGAACATAGCCCCCCCCCAACTGACTGCCACAAAATTTTGGGGGATTTTGCCATTGTTGCCACGCTTGGCAAACGCGTTGGGAAGCAGAGTAACGTGCAGATATTAGTGTTTTGATCTGAACGGTACCGAGAGCTAAGCAACGTAAGGACGGGAAATATGAGACTTAAGAACTGATGTCTCAGGGTGACGGGCGCAGTGTGGTGCCGTTGGAGCGTTTGTTATAGGCAGACTTTGCAGTTACCAAATATATTAAATAAAAAAAAACAGCATTTATGGCCTACGTTGCACTTACCATCAAGTGAACGTTTTGCTCGTATCGATACTTTATCCAATAAAAAAATGTATGTTTATACTCTGTAGAGGAACAATTAGCCTATAAATGTCCCTCTACGGAACACAGCCCTCCGGTATATTTTTTTTAAAGATGGCCTTGGAACTGCAAAATTAGCGCGGACTCGTATAACTCCCAGTTGCAACCTCGTACCAGCAAATGTAGTGTACGGCGACCCTTCCACTAGACGGGGCGACCTGGTTTCCCGGAATTTCATGGATGCAGGAGGCTCAAGACTGAGTTTTGTGGCAGTCTTTGGGGAAGACCTGTGATCAGCACTGTATGTGTGATAGATTACAGGGGTTCGCAAACCATGTTCCGCGGAATAATTGTTTTTTTTTTTTGTTTAAAGAAAGATGCTCGACAGTAGGTTCTCTCCTGCATCGTGTGTGCGTTTTACAAACATACATTTCACACGCACAATACAATCAGACCCGAAAACCAACAATTCGTGTTTTGAACAAATGTTTGGCTCCGGCTGGTATTCGAACCCAGGACCCGCGGCGTAGAAGCTGAATCCTGAATAGGTGCTCCGCGATAATTTGAAAAGTAAATAAACTGGTACACATTTAAAGATCTACTTTTAAATCTACGCAAAAAATCCAAGTATTCCTAACGTGACCATACGTTCCGCTTTGAGTAGGACAGTCCCGCTTTCCCCAAAATCAACAAGTTAAGCCAACAGTTCATATTTAAAAAGAAAACCTGATACATTAAACAAAGATTGCTCATTCGAAAAACATTGTAGGTCAGTCTATCCAACCAGATTACATAAGATAAGTTCTTATTTTGATTATTCACCATTGAACCTTTCATCATCATCATCATCATTAGCCTGCGGCAGTCCACTGTTGGACATAGGCCTCTCCCAATGTTCTCCTAGCCGATTTCAACCACGGCGACAACTTCCGAATCCGAATGTCGAGAGCCATCAACTGCGCAGGAGATATTATAGTGCCACAAGTGTACGCACAAACACAGAGGCACTCACTCGTTCCAACCTACCCGCGCCCGATGTAACGCTGATGAGATAAGGTCGGAGGTAGGCTAGGATGCAGTGTCAGAAACACGGGGACCAACACAACACAACCAGACCGGAAAACCAACAATTTGTGTTTTAGCACAAATGTTGGCTCCGGCTGGGATTCGAACCCAGGACCCGCGGCGTAGAAGCCAGGTACTCTGACCACTAGGCCACGCGGTCGTCAATCTCAATAGTCTCACCCAATAGGCGCCATTTAGCCCGATCTTCGGATTCACGCATCCAGTTGCTGCCAGCCGCCTTGCGCAGATCGTCGCACCGTCTTGAGCATTTCATAAATATATTATTAACATGTGTTTTATTTTTAAAACAATATAAATTGGCGTGTCCCGCTCTGTGGGGAAAAATAAATGGTCACCTTAACTATCCCGCAAAAAATTCCGTATTCGCGAACTGTTCCATTGCAATAAAAGTTTGAGATTGCGTTACAGTATCATGTTATATCTGCACTATCACAATAGATCAAATACAACAATAATTTGAAAATAAAAACTACAAAATACACGCTTGAACAGCAATGCGGTGATGATTCTGGTGAGAATACCAGGTCGTAATGATGAAATTATTGTACTGTCATCGGTTCTTAACACGTGTGCAAAATTTCAAATTATTCGCACGTCTGAAAGTTGGTGAAAATGGAATTATAAGATTCCGATACCATTCATGTCCGCCATATATTTTAAAAGTCATTTTGATGGGACGATATTTAAAAATCCAACCGGATGAAGCCAGGCGATATAACATCTCCTTTAGACCCGATCGCTTTGGAAACCAAGTTTAATAAACCCGCGTTTTGCTTAACTGAGTTCAAATGTATCATTTGATCTCGGTTTTCGTCTAACCGATTTCATTTTGATCGCGTTTAGAAAAACGAAGTTTACATGAAATATCGTCACAATCTAAAACAAAAAGACGATATATTTCGTATTTTGCGACATCAAACAGCCTGTCTTTATGCATAGGTTACATAGGTATGCAGACAATAAATAATACGAATTAAAAATAATTTTTGTGTTTACATAGTTGTGCAATTGACAATGACAGCTCTCTAAACGCGTTTAAAGAGCTGAACGTCGAAAATTGGGCGTTCAGAGTTTGAACCGCGTTTAGCATTGACTGCGTTCATTTGATGTTGATGAAATACAAGCTTGTAGCACTGAACTCAGTTAAACGCTTAAACTTCGTTATTCTTGAACTTTTAGTTCCAACGGTGAAATCCGCCCCAAGTCATCCAAACATGGAGTCACTGGCTCGTACTAATTTAGAATACAATTAAAAACAAAATTAGCTTCGGGGGAGATTCGTGGCCATTAGATCAGCTCAGCAGACGCGAACGCTGACCAGTCACATTGGCGACAGTACACGTCAGTAACGTCATAATAAACCCGTTAAGCAATCATTTTTAATCTGCGCAAATATTCGCTTCGGCCGGGATTCGAAGTCGTTGCAACCTAATCGACAACGCATCGTTTGTATACGGCTTTATTAAAAACAGTGGCAGCGATGAAACCTTTTCTCAACAGTTCTATTTTTTTTAAATAAGCCTAGCCGCCATTTTGCAGCGGACATAAAGTAACGCTCGCAATTAATATTAAAAATCTACCTTTGTAAATTTTGAATTTGCTTTTATAAAGAGACGAGCAAAACGTTCAACTGATGCTAAGTGCAACGTATGCCATAAATGTTGTTTTTTTTTTAATAAAGTGACGAAACGAGCAAAACGTTCACCTGATGGTAGTGCAACGTCCGCCCACAACAAATGCTGTGTCACCCAGAATATTTCTGTGTGACACCACACTGCACCGTGACGGCACCTTGAGACATCAGTCTCGAATGCCCAGTGAGTACGCTAGCTCACAGTGCCCTTTAAACCGAAACACAGTAATGCTTGCACACTACTACTTCATGGCAGAATAACTGGCCCTTGGGGTAGTACCTACCTAGACGAAGTACTGTGTGACACCACACTGCGGCTGTCATTCTGAGACATCAGTTCTAGACTCATAGGCCCAGTAGTTACACAAGTTTTCAGTGCTATTCGGACCGAAACAGTGATGTTTGCATACTACTGCTTCACGGCAGAATTACTGGCTCTGCGGTGGAACCTACCTAGACGGATTCCTGTCCTACGAACTACTCTATTTACGCAGACACTTCTTGAAACCCACTCACATAATTGATTTGAATTCACAAATCTCTTATCCCGCATTGCAAAATCGACATTACGATTTCTTCACGGTAATTTAAAGGTCACACAATATATACAGAACACTGGAACGTAATTGACCTTTTTAAATCGAAGTGACGAGGCGAGCAAATATTTCACTTGAAGGTAAGTGATACGCCTTCAAAGAGATGTGGCCACATGTAGGACCTTCTGTGTAACACCGCACTAGGCTCCTCACCATAAGACATCGATTCTCTGCAGTTTGAAGGTTGGTAATACTGCAAGTATTACACAGAAAATTCTCGGACTTCACTCCGCTCCCTTCACAATATTAAGTCTCAAACTGCAAACATCACTGTTTCGGTCTGAAGGGCACTGTAACTGTTTTAATTGCTCGCCATACGAAACCTAAGAACTGATGTCTCAGTGTGGGCGCAGTGTATTCCCACAAGGAAATGTTCTGGGTGACACAGTAGTTGTTATGGGCAGACGTTGCACTTACTATCAGGTGAACTTTTGCTCGTCTCGTCACTTCATCCAATAAAAAAATATATAGGTACTAAATATAGAATTCCAAGTACTTCTATTTCTCGTCACTTCTATTACTTAAGAAAAATGCCGGAAATGCAATTCACGTAACTAAACTCTCATTTATTATTTACGAGTAGAGTTTTCGCTGTACCGAAATGTCGACTCTGACTCTGAATATCGTCTTGTTACGACCCTCAATAAAAATAAGGTGCACTAGCTACCATCGCCCTTCAAAGAGGAACGCAGTTTTTTTATTTGATAAAGTGACGAAACGAGCATAACGCTCACCTGACGGTAAGTGCAACATCTGCCCATAACAAATGCTGTGTCACCCAGAACATTTCCGCGTGGCACCACACTGCCCCGTCACCCTAAGACATGAGCCTCATACGCCCAGTGATTACGCTAGCTCTCGGTGCCCTTCAAACTGAAACACAGTAAAGCTTGCACACTACTGCTTCACGGCAGAATAACTGGCCCTTGGGGTAGTACCTACGTAGACGGATTCCTGCATAGGAATCCTACCACCAGTAAAATTTTTGTGAATCGTTCATTATTATCGGACGTCAATTTTTAAATGGTGTATTACAATTGTACCGAGTACAACAAACAAGACCAATAAAACTTAAACGAGACTTCTGTTTTACAGCAGAATAACTGGCGATGTCGGCATGGCGGTATGGTTATTTCAGTACTAACATATTTACAATAGTTAAAGTAGTTTTTCGGTTTGATAGGCACTGTGAGTTAGCGCAATCACGGGTCATTTGTGACTTAAGAACCTATGTATCAGGGTGATGGGCACAGTGACCTGTCACACAGAAATGTTTTGGGTGACACAGCATTTGTTATGGGCAGACGTTGCACTTACCGTCAAGTGAACGGTTTGCTCGTTTCATCATTTAATACAATAAAAAAAAATAGCTCCGTTACGGTTATCAGAGGTCACGAATATACCACGGCATTTTCCTAGTTGATCAGCACCCACGGTACGTGATGGGAATACCACGCCGCGTCCTGGGCATGAATCCCAGCCGGAACACAAATAGATTGTTTTCGGATCTGGTTGTGATGTGATTGTCCTTGTGTCTCTGAATGCATACTAGCCTACCTCTGATCTTATCGCGTGAACGTTACATCGGGCACGGGTAGGTTGGGACGAGTGAGCGCCCCTGTGTTTGCGCGTACACTCGTGGCACTACGATATCCCCGGCGCAGTTTATAACTTCCGACAGTATTCGGTAGTTGTCAACTGAATCGCCGTGGTCGAAAATCGTCCAGGGCGACATCATGTGGTGATGGATTAACATTCGGCAGTTGGGGGCATTGTGGTCGAAATCGAACTGAAATCTTACTTTTTTTTTTAAAAAAAACGTTGCCCCACAGTAGGATTTTCTCCTGTATCGTGGGTGCGTTTTACACACATACATTTCACATACACAACACAACCAGACCCGAAAAACAACAATTTGTGTTTTTGCACAAATGTTGCCTCCGGCTTGGAATCGAACCCAGGACCGGCGGCGCAGAAGTCAGTACGCTAACCACTACGCCACGCGGTCGACTAAATACTGAGGTCTTAGTCAGTCTTTCCACGTAACTACGTTTTTCTTTACTTCAATAACAATACCCAACACAACCAGACTCCGTGTTGATGAAATGTTGGCTTTTTTTTTTTATTGTATAAAGTGACGAAACGAGCAAAACGTTCACCTGATGGTAAGAGCAAAGTTCGCCCACAACAAATGCTGTGTCACCCAGAACATTTCTGTGTGACACCACACTGCGCCCGTCACCCTGAGACATCAGTTCCTATATCACAAATGCCCAGTAATTACGCTAGCTCACAATGTCCTTCAATCCGAAACACAGTAATGCTTGCACACTACTGCTTCACGGCAGAATAACTGGCCCTGGGGTGGTACCTACCTAGACGGATTCCTGCATAGGAATCCTACCACCACCTCCGGCTGGGATTCGAAACCAAGACCCGCGTCGTATAATGTATACTGCGTAGATCTACTTTTACAGCTTATTAATGACAGAGGACAGGCCTCCAAACATATTTTTGAAGGTTTCTTTGGAACGGGAAAGAGTCCACGGACTCGTAGAACACAGTGGCAACCTCGTACCGACTGCAGCGTAGAAGTCGGGTACTTTAAAAATGAAAGAAAGAAAGAAAATAACTTTTTTTCGTTGCTACGCTCAATACTACAACATAAAAATAAACAATTAAAATGCAGTATAGTTGATTAGGAGGGATTATGAAGCGAACCAAAAATACATAACGGATGAATGTGTGTATATTTGTATGTATGTATATATGTGTTTATTGCGCACGTGTGTATGTATTTATAATGTAAATATAATATCTATTTTTATTTGTTATTAGTATTACATTTTTTTATTGTAGAAAGTGACGAACGGTAAGTGCAACGTCCGCCCACAACAAATGCTGTGTCACCCAGAATATTTCTGTGTGACACCACACTGCGCCCGTCACCCTGTGACATCAGATCTTAAGTCTCAAATCTCTTAAACCTCAAATGCCCAGTGATTACGCTAGCTCTCAGTGCCCTTCAAACCGAAACACAGTAATGCTTGCACACTACTGCACCGCGGAATAACTGGCCCTGGGGTGGTACCTACCTAGACGGATTCCTGCATAGTTTATTTCTTTATGTGTTAGTACTTTTTTTGTAGATAACTGTGGGTATTTCTTTTTGGTTTGATCTTGGCACCTACTACATCATCTCTGCTGTACTCGAAAGTAGACTGGTAGGGAATGTCTTGTAGCATTAAGTCCGCCTTTTTGTACATCTTTTTTTGTGTGTGCAAATAAAGTTTAAATAAATCAATATAATTGATATAACGGGCGGAGAATTTCAATTTATTGCCGTACGACGTATTTACTTCAGTGCAAGGATAAAATAGTGGAATATAATACCAGTGCAACTAATTCGCGGAAGGGCGGCGCGTTAGGGGTTGGGGGGGGGGGGAGTCCGTTCAACCGAACCGGCGCTTCCCCCATACCCCCTAAAAGGGACGCTCGTTCTTTCTGAAAAGTCTATGAACAGGTTAAATTAAATAACCTATTTATGGTGCGTGCAAGGCAATATCTTCAATTAATTAAATGTCATTTATTTGCTTAAAACATGGTCACAATTAGAATTAAAGAAAAATGTGTTCGTGATTAAACATGATATGCATTATTTTTAATCAAATCACTTTATTTTCGTATTATCCTATTTATCTATAATAATCAATTGATTCATTACAATTGTCTAACTCTTTCAAAGTACATCGTTGTCATTTCAGCCTATCACTAGTCCATTGCTGAACATAGGCCTTCCACATAGATTGCCACAAAAGTAAACTCTCATTTTGGGGACGATTTTGCCATAGTTGCCACGCTTGGCAGGCGGGTTGGCAACCGCAGTTTATTTATCCACATGTTCAAGGAAGATGCTGCTGCCCATCTCCTGGTTTTTATTCTCTCTCTGTCGATTTTACGACACCCACGGGATGAGATGGGGTGGTAGATTCTCTTAAGCCGCTACCACACGACCAAAAAGTACAGCATCAAAGAAATAATCAAATATGATTTGCCTCAATACGATTGCGGAAATAAACATAAATTCAAAGTTAAAATCAATAGACACCTAAAAATAATAGTAATTTTATGAGATTTTCATACATACATACATAAGATGACGACTGTATCCCATAAGGGGTAGTCCGAGATTGGGCACTCACTGCAAAACAGATGACTGCCACAATCCACGTTTCACCAAAACAATATAATGCACTTGGTGTGATAGGTGATGAGCCCATCGCCATCATGCGCTGTTGGGTGCACAGTGCAGTTTAATTCCTTACTCGCCTTTTACGAGATCCATTGGATGAGATGGAGTGGTAGTATTCTTTTAACGAGCCGCCACCACACGGCCATTCCGATTTCAGGGCGCTTTATCGCAATGGGCGTGGGGCGCCTTATTACAATTGGCCTTGGGCGCTTTATTATTTATCACAATAGACCTAAACCATAGTGTTAATCTTTTCTTCTGCGCCTAAACTATGTTATGTAGTCTGTTGACGCAAATAAAATAAAACATTAAACGCTGCAACTCGTCACTAGTCGGGAAAATTCAAGTGCGATATTGAGATACCCACCAATCTGTCACTCAATTCCGCCCACGGGATGTAATAACAATAGAAGCTAGAACGCTAAAATGTATGTATGTATATAATTTGTGTTACAAATACACTAAATTGAATAAAATATAACATTAATTATTTACGTTCATACTGACAATGTCAAAAACGTAATCTGTCACATATCTGTCATTTGTTTACCAAGTTCAAACCGTCATACAGATTTTACTGGTGGTAGGATTCCTATGCAGGAATCCGTCTAGGTAGTTTATCCAGGGCCAGTTATTCTGCCGTGAAGCAGTAGTGTGCAAACATTACTGTGTTTCGGTTTGAAGGGCACTGTGAGCTAGCGTAATCACTGGGCATATGAGACTTAAGTACCTATGTCTCAGGGTGATGGGCACAGTGTGGTGTTTGAAATTTTCTAGGTGACACAGCATTTGTTATGGGCAGACGTTGCTCTTACCATCAGGTGAGCGTTTTGCTCGTTTCACCACTTTATGCAATAATAAAAAAGATTGTCACCATAGAATTAAAAAAAAAACAAAAAAAAATTAATTATTCTTCAAACCTCAATAAAGTTCACAGGGCGCTGTAATAAAGCACATCCACGTAACTTGTCAGTGTGAGTAATAGTTACAAAGCAACTTCATTAAGTCTTTTATACAAAGCAACTTCATTAACTTATTTTTATTAATAAGCTAAAATTAAAAAATTGTAAAGTAAATTATAATAAAAAAGAAAATTAAGGATTGTATAAATAAAGGATTCTATACTCTCCTGAGATATTAGCTCTCAGTGCCCTACAGACCGAAAGACAGTAATGTTTGCATACTGCTGCTTCACGTCAGAATTACTGGCTCTACGGTGGAACCTGCCTAGAAGGATTCCTGTCCTACGCACTACTCTATTTACGCAGGCACTTGTTAAAGCCACTCACATAATTAATTTGAATTCACAAATCTCTTATCCCGCATTGAAAAATCACAGAATATAAAAAGAAAATTAAAAGATAGTGAAGTAATATATATGTAGCTTAACAAAGAATTACGACTTTTGTTATGTATTTATAAATACTTGGTAAACATATTTTTGTTAAGGCGAAAAGTATTAGATTATCGATTAAAAAAAACCCGTCTAGGTAGGTGCCACCCCAGGGCCAGTTATTCTGCCGTGAAGCAGTAGTGTGCAAGCATTACTGTGTTTCGGTTTAAAGGGCACTGAGAGCTAGCGTTATCACTGGGCATATGAGACTTGAGAACTGATGTCTCGGGGTGATGGGCACGGTGAGGTGTCACACAGAAATGTTCTGGGTGACACTGCATTTGTTATGGGCAGACGTTGCACTTAGCATCAGGTGAACGTTTTGCTCGTTTCATCACTAAGCTTCGTTGAAGAACTTTGTAATATTTTTGTATTATTTTTGTTGGTATAAATAAATTTAAAAAAAAAGTCTAGAAAAGTGAACAATAAAATCTATGGTAACATGTTTTACCGTAGCATTAAAACTTCTTCATGCCCTTGTCAAGAATGAATTTTGTCGAGCTGAAAACTAAACTGAGCTTACTGGTGTACAAAAGCTTTGCGCACGCCTACTTTGTACGGAAATCAAAAACTCATTTATTCCGTTAGTCAAAACTAAGTATAGACAAAACGCTTATTATATTATAGCTGGCAGCTATTTCAATTCGTTACTACCTAAGCGTTGGTTGGATCATTGTTTAGTGAGTCGGGCGGCCTGGCGAACTGTTCAAAAAGTTAATGTACGCTATGGGCCGTGTGGTGGCGTTAAAAGACTACTACAACTCCATCTCATCCAATGGATCTCGTAAAAGGCGAGTAAGGAATTAAACTGCACTGTGCACCCAACAGCGCATGGTGGCGATGGGCTCACCACCTATCACACCAAGTGCATTATATTGTATTGGTGAAACGTGGATTACGGCAGTCATCTGTTTTTGCAGTGAGTGCCCAGTCTCTGACTACCCCTTATGGGATACAGTGGTGATCTTGTGTATGTATGTATGTATCAAAAACTCATTTATACCGTTAGTCTAAACTAAGTATAGATAAAACGCTTATTATATTATAGCTGGCAGCTGTTTCAAAACTACCTAAGCGTTGTCGGCTTGGCGAACTGTTGAAAAAGTTAATGTACGCTGTTATTTATTTTGGCTACTTATCTAATGTATTTTAAGTTTCATGTAAGTTCAAGTCATTGTAAGTTTTGAACAATGTGTAGTGGTATGTGGTGTTAAAAATTTAGAAGAAATTGGAATATACGTTAAAATATGGAGTTTCCGACTCAAGGTCGATTTCTAGTCGAAACCGCCGATTAACCTGCCATTGCCACAACCTTCGGCCGAAGCTGAAATTCAATTTAAGATTGGCTAAAAGTGAATAAAATTAAATTAAATGTTCATGTTACTGTATATAAACAACTTAATCAAAACATTATAATTACTTTGCCACTTGTCAATTCGTTTTTATTTTTTTTTAGTTTGAAAGATTGACGATACGAGCAAAACGTTCTCTTGAAGGTATGTGAAACGTCTGCCCATAACAAACCACCCCGCGACATTAGTTCATAAGTCTCATATACCCAATGATTACGCTAGCTGTCAGTGCCTTTCAAACCGAAACACAATATCTGGCCTGGGGTGGTATACCTATCTTTATCTATCTTCCATCGTGCTCTCGAACATTCGTAACAGATGGTTTCGTTTCGGCGCTTGATACAAACCATCCGCTTCCGCCAAAGCTTCGGTCCATTTTGGTAGCCGAAGCCGAAGGTATGGCTGAAGGTGAGTTTTTTTGCCGTTGGTGGCCGAAGCCGAAGGGTTTGGTCGGACACTAAAAATATGAACTTAGGATTTTAGACCTTCCAGTTATTATTTCTGTGTGCAGATAGAATGTAAGTCATAGGAATATCTATATAGATAAATATCGTTGAAGTGTGCCACCCCATCTCATCCCGTGGGTGTCGTAAAAGTCGACAGAGGGAAAATTATAACCAGGACATGGGCGGCATATCTGAGCAGAATATCTGAATAAATAAACTGCTGTTGCTAACCCGCCTGCCTAGCGTGGCAACTATGGCAAAATTCCGCCAAAATGGGAGCTACAAAGTTTTGTGGCAATCTTTGGGTGAGGTCTATGTTCAGCAGTCGACAAGTGATAGGCTGAGATGATGATGATAATAATGACTATTTTTAAGTTTTTCATGGTCCTGATGTTTGTGAATGTACAATTTGTATCTGTAAATGCACCCACGAATTCAAGAGAAATCCTATGAACAACAGATTTTGTGTTATTGGCAGGGATTCGATCCTAAAAATCAAGAATTTATGACGTACTGATTGCTGAACAATGCAGTCGTCATATAAGGAGAACAGTCTGGTCACGTTTACTTAGATAGCGTATCAAATCAGCGGCAAAATGTCGATAGTGTACCGATACGCGATTATAGACCTCGTGCACCGGTTATATAAAGGGATCGCTTTGGGACATTTGCGCGGGGCGCGACGACGGCGAGACGATGACGCGACGAAATCAAACGTAATGATTTCTTATGTCTAAATTTGATGGTTAATAATTTATAGTCTAACGCAAGCTACGAAGAGATTAGTTTGATAAGTATACGAACTAGGTGGCGCCACTATTACTTCTAATCGCGATATGGTTTAATTAATAAGATATCATATTTATTTTTTTATTTATTTGTTTTAGGAAGGCTTACAGACAAATTACTTTATAAATAGTGAAATGGCTATACATATTGCTAATTACAAGTCTACGCATATAATTTACATACTTTGCACTGAGAACAAAAATCAAAACTTATTTTAATATTAAAAGTTTATAACAAACACATACAACAAAAGCTCATATACTAGTGAGAAGAATGTAAATTACTGATTTACAATTAAAACTTCACTACCGTTTTTTTTTCTTTAAAAAAGTCATTAGACAAACATATTTTTACAGACTGTGCATTGGTACAGAATAGGTCAATTTCCAAAGACGATGACAGTCTATTAAATTCTTTTGCGCTGCGTAAGAAAAAAGCATTACGCCTATAAATATAAATATGTATTGAATGTAATTTTATTAAAGTGAGTTGTTGTTCGACAATGAGGGAGGTCTAACAGGTACCTATATTATTTGTTTCGGAAAATCGTAGTGTAGTGCTGACACTTATATTACACTTTTAATTAATTAATGAAACTAAGTTGATTATATAGCGTTAATTTTTACTAGTAGTTGATGGCTCTTGTCAGTATTCGGAAGTTGTCGCCGTGGTCGAATTCGACTAGGAGAACATCACATCACATCATCAAATTAATGTACTTGGACTTTTAACTTACTCTTCAAGTGTACAAACTCAAGTTACGGACGGGTCACATCCATACTCATATTATAAATACGAAAGTAACTCTCTCTGTCTCTCTGTCTGTTTGTTACCTTTTCACGTAATGAAAAGGTAACCTTTTCACGGTTTAACCGCCAAACCGATCTTGACGAAATTTGTCACATAGACTTAACTGGTGGTAGGATTCCTATGCAGGAATCCGTCTAGGTAGGTACCACCCCAGGGCCAGTTATTCTGCCGTGAAGCAGAAGTGTGCAAGCATTACTATGTTTCGATTTGAGGGGCACTGTGAGCTAGCGTAATCACTGGGCATTTGAGACTTAAGAACTGATGTCTCAGGGTGACGGGCGCAGTGTGGTGTCACACAGAAATATTCTGGGTGACACAGCATGTGTTGTGGGCGGACGTTGCACTTACCATCAGGTGAACGTTTTGCTCGTTTCGACACTTTATACAATAAAAAAAAATAAAAAAAAAAATAGTTTAAATCCTGGAGACGGGCATAGGATACTTTTATACCGTAAATTAAATAGTTCATTCATTCAGTTCAGTTCATTACACGGGATATTTACAAAAACCTGTATCCACGCAGACGAAGTCGCGGGTATCAGCTAGTTAGTTATAAAAGCGACCATTAGATTAGACTACATTAGTAAATTAGATTACACAGCATTTAAGAATAGCTGGGACTTCCCCTGGCTTGATAGATAGAGCTCTGCATGCCAGGCAGCTGACAGGGATTGGATGTGACGGGCGCAGTGTGATGTCACACAGAAATGTTCTGGGCGATACAGCATTTGTTATGGGCAGACGTTGCACTTGCCATCAAGTGAACGTTTTGCTCGTCGCGTCACTTCCCGCTAAAAAATAACAAAACAAAAAATATATTAGCCTACTATATATATATAAATACATTAGCTTACCTTTAGATTTAACTATACAATATTTAGTTTATTAAATTTAGGTACTATTTATCTATACAAATAAATAAAGTTGAAGTGTCTGTTTGTAATAAGAAAATAAAAGATTTTTACGCAATGCTTATGAAAGTATACTGCGGTTTCACCCGCGTGTAAACGCAAGTTTATTATAAAATTACTTATTATTTAAATTACAGTCCGCCAACCCGCACTGGAGCAGCGTGGCGGATTCTTCCCAGCTCGAAAACCCTATCAGAAATGAGAGGAGGCCTGTGCTCAGCAGTAGGTCATTTATAGGCTGAAACTTTACTTATTATTTAGTCCGAAACGTTTAGTATCTACGTAGTATTTACATGCACTTGAAAAGCTAAAAGATCTAGTACGAATGGCATCTGTGGCAGCGCATCTATGGGCATATTAGAGTACCTAATAGAGGGATGATGATTTTCGATTTACCACTGCGATGATTTCCGAATGCCATCGGAAGCTGTCATCTGCGCAGAGAATATTGTGCCACAAGTGTGCTCTCAAATACAAAGCCCTCACTCGTTCTAACCTAGCCGTCTAACACCCATCAGAGGTAAGCTAAGAATGCTAAAAAACGCAATGATGGATTTAGGCTTAAACCTGCGAGGCCCTGACCTCGGGCGGCAATATTTAAAGGGCGCATAAAGATCAATATTGATTGGCTTCGGTCGTAGTTATGTTGACAAGATGTTTGAATTTTAAAGATAGACAAATTTTGTTAAAACTATTAAATTTGAAATCACTATAACTACTAAAAATCTATTGAAAATACTATTACAAGAAGTGCACTTTATTGCATTGGGCCTAGGGCACTTTATTGCATTGGGCCTCGGGCGCTTTACAGCAATGGGCCTCGGGCGCTTTCCTGCAATGGACCTCGGGCGCTTTACTGCATTGGGCCTATGGCGCTTTACTGCATTAGGTCTCGGGCGCTTTACTGCAATGGGCCTCGGGCGCTTTACTGCAATGTGCCTCGGGCGCTTTACTGCGTTGGGCCTAGGGCGATGTTACTTAAATCTGCTTCTTAAGACGCAATTTCAGAGTCACGGGGACAATCACACTATAACCAGACTCGAAAACCAATAATTTGTATTTTTACACAAATGCTGTCTCCGGTTGGGGTAACCCAGGATTCGCGGCGCAGTAGTTAACTACTGTGACCACAGAAAGCAGCAAATTACCGATCAGATAGGAACGCGACCGAACGCAAACGTCGCCCACGAAACCTGCTAGACGACACGGACGTCTCAGCACTCCCTGACCACGATACGGTCAGTCACGATCCAGGCTACACTGTACACACAGTCAATATCTTTAATATAACACGCACTACGACGCGCGACCGCCGTAGAGAGCGGCGCGCAGCAGTCGACAATCACACCGCGTACACACGATACACCCGTGTTCCAGGGCGGTACTCGTCGCCCAGAGTTACCGACACACAAGTCGACAGTCCGAATGGAGGTCCGCAGCCTCCCTCGGACGGTCATTAGACGACTTAAAATCATTTTGAGATATTCTAAATCGCGCAAGCACACAGCGAACGCGACAATCCGAATTTCGAATTTCGATATTTTTATAGAAGTTTATTTATATATTTATGTTTGGGTCAAACCAAATCTGGCACGCGAGCCCCTGGCCCATGAGCACAGTATCCGATGAAGCTGTAAAAGCCAAAAAGGCTAGCAGCAATTACATCAATGAAATTATATATATGACCACAGACCACGTGTTAATATAGACAATATATTCTCATAGAAGCTGTATTTACCAAAAAGTTTAGACATCCATACTAACTGTCGTCTCGTTTAGCATTTGCCTTCTGCGCCGCGGGTCGCGGGTTCGATCCCCGCACGGGACAAATATTTGTATGGCCTACAGATATTTGTTCCGGTCCTAGGTGTTTGTGCTTGTGGAATTTGTGTCTGTAAAACGCACCCACGACACCGAAAAAAACCTAATGTTTCGATTCAATTTTTTTATTATAAATGCGAAAGAGAGTCTCGCTTTCCCTCTGTTTGTTTATTACACTCGACCTGGCTCGACCGTTGAACCGATCTTAACGAAATTCGTCAGAGATATCCTGCATTCTGAAGACGGACATATGATATTTTTATTCTGAAAAATGAAAGAGTTCCCACGGTATTTTTAAAGAACCTAAATCCACGCGGACGCAGTCGCGGGCTTCAGCGAGTCTTGAATACAGCGTAATATGTCAAGTGCACAGACTCCTCTCAATACATTGCTTGACATTAGGTAGAACGGGACGCAAACAACTGACGATGTCGACTCTCTCACTCTCTCCGTTTCACCGCGAACTACCATGTCATGAAACGGATTGTATTTTAGTGTGTTCATGCAATTACGAACGACGTGAAAAGCCATATCACAGTTTCAAAATTAAAAAGAGCACACTTGAACAGCAATGACCTCATTATCCTGCTGATAATACCAAGCTATGGTCATGACATTATTATTTTGTCATCGGTCCATAATACGTTTTTTTTTAATTTGATAAAGTGACGAAACGAAAAAAACGTTCACCCGATGGTAAGTGCAACGTCTGCCCATAACAAACGTTGTGTCATCCAGAACATTTCTGTGCGACAGACACCACTCTGCGCCCGACACCCTGTGACACCAGTTTATAAGTCTCATATGCCCAGTGATTACGCTAGCTTTCAGTGCCCTTCAGATCGAAACACAGTAATGTTTGCACACTACTGCATTACGGCAGAATAACTGGCTCCGGGGTGATGCGTATCTATATCGACGGATTCCTGCATAGGAATCATACCAGTAAGTGCAAAGTACCACCACATGTGCAAAATTTCCATTCATTTGGACATCAGGAATGAAGTTGAAATTGAATTGAAAGATATTGATGACCGCGTGGCCTAGCGGTTAGCGTACCTGACTTCTACGTCGCGGTATGACCAGAACAAACAATTGATTTGCGAGTCTGGTTGTGTTGTGCAAGTGACATTTATGTCTGTCGGTGAAACCATGGTGCACCCGCGATACAGTGGAAATCCTACTGTGGGGCATCGTTTTTTAATGGCAATGTTACACTTGAAAACATTGTCTTCTGAACTCTAGAAAAAAAAAACCATTGTAAATTGAAAAATGTATTTTCTCTTTAAGAAAATTTTTATATTTGTATGAGAAAATAAAGATCTTTAAACCCATGTTACTACAGATTCGTGCTACGGGTTCAGATTGTGTTATATTCTTTTTTGACATTAAACAAACATTATTTGGTGGATAAATAAGTTATTTTGGTCCATAAAAATAGAAATTGTTAATAACTTGACTACAGCGCCACCTATCGGATCCTAGCATAGCAATGGACTATCTCTTTAAAGCAATTACAAACAAAAAAAAACAAAATTGTGTCAATATATGTCATATAACCGATAACCGTTGGGGAAGAAAGGTTTTAAAGTGGCAGCCTCGTACTGATAAAAGTAGTGCAGGACTCCCCCCACTAGATGGAGCGATGACCCGCGCGGTTTTTGGGGCACATTTTTGTTTCATATTATCTTTCATGTTCATTTTTGGATATATTTAAACAATATTATATATTGTTTAAATATATGACCCTTGTCGGTCTAGTCTTTCAGACGTTACACGATCACTAACAGACGCTATCGTTTATGTCATCACCATCATTTCATCCTATTACCAGTCCACTGCTAAATACAGGCCTCCCACATAGTATGTGGTAGGATTCCTTATCAGAAATCCGTCTTGGTAGGAACCACCCCAGGGCCAGTTATTCTGCCGTGAAGTAGTAGTGTGCAAACATTACTGTGTTTCGGTTTGAAGCGCACTGTGAGCTAGCGTAATCACTGGGCATATGAAACTTAAGAACTTATGTCTCAGGGTGATGGGCGCAGTGTGGTGTCACACAGAAATTTTCTGGGTGCCACAGCATTTGTTATGGGCAGACGTTGCACTTACCGTCAGGTGAATGTTTTGCTCGTTTCATCACTTTAACGAATAAAAAAAAAGATTGTCACCAAGTTTGTAACTGTTCTTTTGAGTAATTTTGCCATAGTTGCCACGCTTGGCAGGCGGGTTGGCAACCGCAGTTTTTTTATTCAGATATTCTAGGAAGATGCCGCTGCCTATCTCCTGTCTTCCATTTTCCCTCTGTCGACTTATACGACACCCACGGGATGAGAAGGGGTGGTAGATTAAGCCGCTACCATACGTTTATAAGGATAAATACAAATTTTTTTACGAGCACAGTTTTACTATAATTTTTTAAGACAATAAGGATTCTTACCTATGTCAGCAGTATTGTTCTTACGTATGTCAGAAGGTGGTCTGTCTAAAAAATAAAATCTGTTTTTTTTTAAACAAAAACTATTAAAACGTTTGTACTAATAAATAATAGAATATAATCTTACTAGTCACTCATTACGATACTTCCGAAACTACAAGAACTATTGACTTGAAATTTGGCGTACATACGCCTTACCCGACATAGACATAACATACATAAGATCACGATCGTATCCCATAGGGGGTAGTCAGAGACTGGGCACTCACTGCAAAAACAGATGACTGCCACAATCCACGTTTCACCAGAACAATATAATGCACTTGGTGTGATAGGTGGTGAGCCCATCGCCACCATGCGCTGTTGGGTGCATAGTGCAATTCCTTACTCGCCTTTTACGAGATCCATTGGATGAGATGGAGTGGTAGTATTCTTTTAACGTGCCGCCACCACACGGCGACCCCACTACGAACGGATTTTACGAGCATTTACTCCTAAATGGGTAAACGGGCTGGTGCTATATTTCTTTATAGAGAATTTAACTTAACAATAACTACCTTGCTAAGCCGGGGCAGGGCAGCTAGTAAATAATGAATGTTTTTTTTTGACGGACAAAGTGACGAGACGAGCAAAACGTTCACCTGATGGTAAGTGCAACGTCATCCCGTAACAAATGCTGTGTCGCCCATTACATTTCCTTGCGACACCACACTGCGTGTGTGGCACACAAACTGGGGCATCAGTTCTTAAGTCTCATATGGCCAGTGATTTCGCTAGCTCTCAGCGCCCTTCAAACCGAACCACAGTAATATCTTCACACTACTGCTTCACGGCAAAATAACTGGCTCTGGTGTGGTACCTACCTAGACGGATTCCTCCCACCAGATGAGATTATTACATAATAATTTATAATTCTAGATCTTTATCATAGTGGTGGTCTGTCTATCTAACATAGGTAAGAATCCTTATTGTCTTAAAAATTATAGTAAAACTGTGCTCGTAAAAAAATTTGTATTTATCCTTATAAACGTATGGTAGCGGCTTAATCTACCACCCCTTCTCATCCCGTGGGTGTCGTATAAGTCGACAGAGGGACAGAGGAAATGGAAGACAGGAGATAGGCAGCGGCATCTTCCTAGAATATCTGAATAAAAAAACTGCGGTTGCCAACCCGCCTGCCAAGCGTGGCAACTATGGCAAAATTACTCAAAAGAACAGTTACAAACTTGGTGACAATCTTTTTTTTTTATTCGTTAAAGTGATGAAACGAGCAAAACATTCACCTGATGGTACGTGCAACGTCTGCCCATAACAAATGCTGTGGCACCCAGAAAATTTCTGTGTGACGCCACACTGCGCCCATTACCCTGAGACATAAGTTCTTAAGTCTCATATGCCCAGTGATTACGCTAGCTCACAGTGCCCTTCAAACCGAACCACAGTAATATCTTCACACTACTGCTTCACGGCAAAATAACTGGCTCTGGGGTGGTACCTACCTAGACGGATTCCTCCCACCAGATGAGATTATTACATAATAATTTATAATTCTAGATCTTTATAGTTATTATACTATTGTACTTTTTAC
This sequence comes from Luehdorfia chinensis, assembly GCA_019845155.1. Classification (NCBI taxonomy): domain Eukaryota; kingdom Metazoa; phylum Arthropoda; class Insecta; order Lepidoptera; family Papilionidae; genus Luehdorfia; species Luehdorfia chinensis. The sequence continues at coordinate 3,641,177 of JAHVAK010000252.1, read as the reverse complement.
AATGACTGACAAGAAAGATAACGTGATAGCACGCGGGGTTTCTTGTTCGTTTTTCGAACTATCGTAGTTTACAACGTACCTACCTGCAATAAGTTATCCGAATATTATTCAAATAATCTGTATTATATCAAAATAATTGCGTTCTCAAGCCACAAAATAACCAAAAAACCTTATGTTTATTGTATGTTTTACAATAAGGTTTTTTTGGTTATTTTTAAGACGCTCAAACATCATACATACACAAACATTTTATTTATTAACAATTTATTGTTACACTAATATCATGATGAAATTATATAAAATCTAGCTGATGCCCGCGACTACGTCCGCGTGGATATATGTTTTTTTTAAATATCGCGGGGGAACTATTTTATTTTCCGGGATAAAAAGTATCCTATGTCCGTTCCCAGGATGCAAGCTATCTATGTGCCAAATTTCGTTGAGATCGGTTCAGTGGTTGAACCGTGAAAAGGTAACAAACAGACAGAGGGACAGAGAGAGTTACTTTCGCATTTATTAGTGTGGACTTTATAAAACTAAACGTGTATCGTTCTAAAAATGATTATTACCGCAAATTGCCGACAGTTTAATCATTAATAGTAGCTGAAATACTCCCGAATTGATATTAGCTACTCAACAACAGATGGCATTATATGCCATTGTTGAAATTACATCAGGTAGCGTCACTAAACGGTATAAATAGCCAATATTCTAAGACACGGAACCACTAATTATTATAGTTGGACATATAAATATTTGTCCCGTGCTGGAATCCAACCTGTACCCCATAGCGCAGAATCTTAAGACATTTTGATATATACAGATCTATGAAACAATCTAAAATACCACAAAGTCGTCATATTCTTTGTTTAAAAACGTATAAACAATTAAATAAAACATCAAATCATGAATTACTTTTTTTGTATTTCGCAGTGTATGATGTAGGTATTCTCATATAAGAGGACTGTCACATAAACTTTTGTTTTAGTCAGTTAAAAAAGACAATTAGACACAATACCGCAGAATACTACGGCACTTACGGTCGGCTAGTACCGGCGAGGATCACATAATCGTCATCATAATGTTAGCAGCTCAGTTATAACGAAAATAAATTGTTGGCTACAGACCTTCCCCTCCCTTAAAAGGAATCGTTTTTCAGTTATCGCCCCGCTTGGGTTTTGCCTTGTGGTGGCGGCTTAAGAGAATCTACCACCCCATCTCATCCCGTAGGTGTCGTTAAAGTCGACAGAGGGAATATGAAAACCAGGAGATGGGCAGCAGCATCTACCTGGAACATCTGAATAACGAAACGGCTCTTGTCCCGGTAACTTTTTATCTTTAATATCACAGAGTTCACGCATCCATGGTCCAGCTAAATAATACAATTCTGTCTAATTTCACATTAAACCGATCTTATAAATTGACTTACATAAGCGATATCTGTTTATACTGTTGCGTGGCACTTTACAATTTAGATACTTGACTTAAAAAAAGGCGATGCTCCATAGGGTTGCCAGGTCCTTAAACCGGAAATCCGAATAGTCCAGCCAGTTACGCCGGACTTTTGGGTAAATAGGTCGGACATCTCAACGTATTAAGGAGTCCGGCAGAGAAGAATACGATCTACCTCTTTCCTACCGAGGTTTCGTAAGAGGCGACTAACGTATTGTATCGACAGCATTTATTTGTGCAGAATAATACCGTAATATGCAATGTTGTCACTATACTGATCGTGGGAACGTAACGGGGAGTAAGAATTTATTGTCACTTACCAGAATGGCTGCAACGCGGTTCGTCGCCGTCACGTCTTGTGTCCCGCGAGGGCGAATAGAAGGCTACGTGAGTGGCCTCTGCCTACCCCTTATATGGAGAAAGGCGTGACTGTATGTATGTAGTTCAAAAACGATAAACATTATTGTATGTTAATGCAGTTTTTTTTAATCTGTAGCGACATCTATGTCGCCACATGGAGACATGTGTTGATGCCACAGGAGTCAGCCTGAGGAGAGAGGCCCTCAGTGGCTGAGGGACTAGGAAGCACGCGTTGTGCCGACAGTAGTCTGGTGCTGTGACTGCGATGGCGATGACGTTGTTGCTGTGGTTCGGAGAAGCTGGTTGCGATGTTTATCACGTCGGGTCACACCATTTTGGCGGAAAGATATTTATTGCCAATGAAAAGGGTAGCTACCCGCCAGATCGGTTGGTCTGATCTGGGGAGGACGTCTCCTCCTAATAGTAATATTTAGATGTTTTATATATAGTTCGCATCTCAGAAAACTTTCATAGCGCGATTATGGACTTCTAATGAACAACAAAGTTTAATGAATCAGCCATGTTTGTTACGCGATTCAAAACAAAATTAAACACCACGCTATCTAATTTGATCGGACACGCATCCAAAAAGCCTAATTATTACCGGATTTATCCTGGTTCCTGGCAACCTTAACCCCGCAGCAGGACTTCTTTTGTATCCTGGGTGCGTTTTACAGACATACATTTCACCGCGCCTACCCGCGTTTTCATTTCGTGTAGAACATCATAATAATACCATAATATACTAATAATTACATAATATACATGCCATACTACTCGTGGGAACGCAATGTAGATTAAGAATTTTTTGACTCGTGGCAAAATGGCGGCGACTATGTTCGTCATCGGTCACGTGTCGTTCCCCGCGGTTTCGAAAAGTGTGCTATGACTGTTGTCTCTGCCTATCCCTTGTATGGGACAAATGCGTGACTGTATTTATGTATGTGGTAATTCTGCCACCGGTCGGAAGCATGACAACTTCCAGGCATTTCACTGAGTCGTCTCTTACTACGCCCACGGGATGAAATGGGGTGCCGAATTTTTTTACGTCATCACCACGGAAGTTATTTTAAATTTTCACATCTAACCGGTATACGGTAAACGCCATTGTCCCATTGTCTAAGAGGAAAATACCGATTCGGTGACTGTATTTAATTCCTATGAAAACCCATGCGTATTCTGAGATATGTATGTAATCAAATAAAATGTAATCTTAAGAAATTCCTACGATGCGGAGCCTTAGTGAGAAACTTGTTTTGACTGTTGGGTGGCTTGCGTTAATAACCATACACTTTTAAACGTTTCTGGTTGATTCATTTATAAATAATACTAGTCCGCGTGGACATAAGTTTCCTAAATATCCATTGGGAACTATTTGATTTGACGGAAAAAAATATCCCATCTCCGTCAGGATGCAAGCTATGCCAAATTTTAATCAAGTTCCGTTCAGCGGTTGAACCGTAAATAGGTAACAAACAGACAGAGGGGACAGAGAGAGTTACTTTTACATTTATAATATTAGTATGGATGTATTTTTCTGGTTTCTATAAAGATTAGAATGAAAACCGATTAGCGATATCTGGGATTTTTTTTAACATGCATGCAAAAAAAAATTTTTTTCATGTGGTTTTTAATACGTGTTACTATCATATGTATTTTCTAAAGCCGAAATTTCTTTATCCAATTTAGACTTGCTTGAAGCTCTTATGGACGATATCTAGAGATGTGTAGATTTTGACTACTTTTTTTTAATAAAAAACGAAGCCCCACAATACATTTGATCAACACAACCAGACCCGAAAACCAACAATTAGTGTTTTGAAAGTACGGTAACCATTAGGCCGCATCGTCATTCTTCAGAGAAGAACCGGCACGAAACTGGCGTCTTTTTTGTCCATGACATCAATGCCATATTAGAAAAAGTGATTTATAAATTACATTAATTAAATTATTACGTCATAATATTTGGCCGAAGGTATGAGTTTTTTTCAAACATCGTTGTCCTCTTTAAAATGATTTATATTATATTAAATATTTCTTCTTCTTTTTTTAATGGCTGCTGTTAAAAGAATTCTGCCAATATCAAGTCATGGGAGTGATACTACACAGTTAAAAACCATCAACTTGTTTAGACACATTAATATTTTATATTATTACCGCTAATGAACAAGTTTTTTGAAATATTAAGTAAAATTTTTACGTCATGCTTTTGGGAATGCTATTATAAAATTTTATGGATCTACTAAGAAAAGACTTTCTAGTTGTAACGAACCTAAACATAGGAACCTCTTGCATATCGCCTCGACTCATTCTACATACGGACTTTTTAGTTAAATAAATTCAAGTTTTACCGATATTTTTAAATTCATAAAAATAAACAACGATGGAAGTCCAAATTATCGCTAATAGATGGCGCTGAAATAATAGTCTCATTTCTTTGCCCACCAAAGTTTTAGTTCATACAGTGTATTTAATAGATGGCGTAACTATCGCATTGAAAAGATTGGCCAGCTGCAGCTGCGTTACCGAGACCTACCTATGACTAAGTACGCGTTTTAAGAACCTACGATTCAATTACTTCTCATGGGGAGTTGGGAATCTGCTTTAGTGCAACCCATAATATGATCAATTACCTTCGTTTGAGCAACCTATTGTATAAAAAATATATAAAAGAGCTATGTGACGCGGATTTTCCATTAAAAGCACGTATTACGATGTAATCCACCTTGCGCCACCAATACGTTTGGCGGACTTTACGTCCATTTTTTTTTACCACGCTCAGGTTCATTGCGTTGTTTTCCTTAACTACATATTATTTTATTTTTTTTTAAATTTATTTTTTTATTTTTTTAAAAGGCAAAATCAGTATGAAAAATTACTTTTATCAAAATATTAATAGCAGCATTAGGTGGCTTTTGCCATTAGGAGCGCGTATTGCGACGTAATCCGGTGGCCTTTTGTTTTAGTCTAAAAGTCGATGTTTTTCTTTCCTAACGGCAAGTGGAAAATATGTATAAATAATTACACTTCATTTAGGGGCAGGCGGGATACCAACACGTCGTCGTCGTTTCAGCCTATCACTAGTCCACTGCTGAACATAGGCCTCCCCCAGAGAAAGCCACAAAAGTTTGTAGCCCCCATATTGGAGGGATTTTGCCATAGTTGCCACGCTTGGCAGGCGGGTTGGCAACCGCAGTTTATTTATTCAGATGTTCCAGGAAGATGCTGCTGCCCATCTGCTGGTTTTAATTTCCCTCTGTCGACTTTTACGACACCCACGGGATGACATGGGGTGGTAGATTCTCTAAGGCCGCTACCACACGGCAAATACCAACACGATTTATATGTTTAAGTAATGCGTTTGTCACTAAACTGAAAGTGTTTATGGAAAATTAAAATATTTATCTATTCATATAATTTGGAACGTCAACAGTACAACTTAAAACTTATCTTATAAATAAAGTTACATATTAAAATCTGATGTGCCTACTAATTAAAGACGAACACATCACTTACTACATAGTTTTTACTACATTAGTAATACTCGTAGTTGTTACTTTGTAATAATATAGCAAATTTGTAACAATTAGGTACCTAATAAGATGTTACTTATAAAAAAACCTTTCAAAAAAAACGTAAAAAGAAAAACATAAAACCTTCTTAATAAATAACACATTCTTAATATTCAAATTATGGAAAGAAAAACTTGTGCGTTCCAGACATGGTTAATATTAAAAGAGCGTGTCCGTTGAATTAGCGATAAATAAGAGTACGACACTATACCTGATACACTCAGCGTCACAAAAATCGCACCTCTCTGAGTTTGCGCGAAAAATGGCTGTAATGGCTAGAAACGAATTATATTTATATAAATATTGGTATGTTTGAAATGGGTATTTAAATAGTTTTACATTATTAATAAAAAAATCATGAAATCATTAAAACATTTATCATTATAGAGCGTCAAAAGCAAACACTGTCAAATGCTGGTTAGTAAGGACGCTAGTTACACCACATAAAAAGGGTATAAAAGGGTCGATCTGGATGAAATATGGGCTAGTCGTAATTTAGACTTTGCAGTGAACACACGTGATCAAGTAACCCAAGTAAGAACAAGTAAAGATGGACACCAGCTCTGAAGAAGCCGCTCAAGTGATTGCCCTATTGCAGTCGGGGATGCGGCAGTGTGACGTTGCTCGACAGTTGAACCTGTCCCGTTTTTTAGTTCGACGGGTGTTCCAACGTTTTCAGCAGACTAGTGGTTATGTTAGAAAACCGGGATCTGGAAGAAAACAGTGCACATCAGAAAGAGATGACCGTTTCATCGTTACGACATCTTTACGAAACCGTTTTACAAATGCTGTTGAGTTGCAACAACAGCTTCGATCAACTCGGAGAACATCTGTGAGTGTTTCTACGATAAGAAGAAGGTTACACGAAAAGAGTTTAACAGCCCATAGACCTGCTAAAGGTCCAAAACTTACTGCACAGCATCGCAGAGATCGCCTAGAGTTTGCTCGCAATCATTGCGAGTGGACTCTAGAACAGTGGCGGACCGTACTCTTCTCTGATGAGACGAGGGTCTGTCTCTTCTGCAATGACAGACGTAGAAGGGTCTTCAGAAGACAGGGTGAGAGGTTCACACAACCCTGCTTCGAAGAATCCGTCGAATACGGGGGTGGCTCGTGTATGTTTTGGGGCGGCATTTCCGTCGACGGTAAAACGGAACTTGTGTGCGTTTCCCGGACTCGGGGTGGCCGTGGGCAAGGGTCATTAAATGCTGGTCGGTACATTACTGAAATCCTGGAGGAACATGTGGTCCCGTATGCTGGTTATGTCGGTGATGGATTCATGTTAATGCATGATAATGCTCGTTGCCACACCGCGGCTATTGTACGGGATTATTTACAGGAGGTCGATATCCCTGTTATGCATTGACCAGCACGAAGTACAGACCTTAACCCAATAGAACATCTCTGGGATGACCTAAAACGGCGCGTGCGAGCTCGAGATCCAACTCCAGCCACTCTTCAAGAGCTCCAAGATGCGGTACTTGAAGAGTGGGAACAAATACCCCAAGAGGCTGTTGCGATCCTTGTAAGGTCCATGAAAGATCGCATGGAAGCCGTTATCAAGGCAAGGGGGGGTAACACTAGGTTTTAAGAACTTTTTGTATTTATTAAGTTTTTTTTTAAATTATTAATTTGCAAATTTGTACATACCCTGTCTTTTTCTTTAATTTCTCTTTCGTCTCGTTATAAAAGTAAAATTCAATTAAAATTCCTGAAAGCTAATGAAATTACCTTTCGAATGATACCCTCAAACCACAACATTGCCATTGGCCTGTTGTGCTAAAATAGTATTTAAATTATTTTTTTCGGATGTGCGATTTTTTTGACGCCGTGTGTAGTACGTGGCAACCCTACCTTCTTCGGACAACTGAACTTGGTTTGGTAGACTATCTATCCAACATAAATACATAAATAAAATTAATATTATCATTACTATCACGTCACCCTCGCGCTTCACGTGTTTCTCGTGAGATAGACTTATTATTATTATTTCAAATATAAGTCACTTGTGGACCGTCCGTCGACTTTTTGTATCGGTAACTCTAGGCAGTGAGAACCACCCCACCATCTCCTAGCACAAGTTTTAAAGCTTAATTGCAGTGATTCATATCAGACTATCACTAGTCCACTGCTGAACATAGGCCGCCCGTATAGTTTGACACAAGAGTTTGTAGCTCTCATTTTGGAGGGATTTTGTCATAGTTACCACGCTTGGCAGGCGGGTTGGCAACCGCAGTTAATTTATTCAAATGTTATAGGAAAATGCAGCTGCCCATCTTCTGATATAAATTTTCCTTGTGTCTACATTTACGACACCCACAGGATGAGATGGGATGGTAGATTCTCTTAAGCCGCCACCACACGGTTGCAGTTGTATCCTCGGCGAAGAACACATATCATCATCATCATTTCAGATTTATATTGATTAGATTGCCATAAGTTTATAGCTCTCATTTTGGGGGGTTTGTCATAGTTGCTATGCTTGGCAGGAGGGTTGGTAACCGCAGTTTATTTATCTGGTTTTCATTTCCTCTCTGTCGACTTTTACGGCAGTCACGAGATGACATGGGGTGGTAGATACTACGAGTATCAAGCTGCCGCCACACTGCGAAGACAACATTTGTGCTAAAACAGATATTTTTAGTTGGCTTGGTGGAATTATTAGCTTTCGGGCCTTTTTGTGTTAATTGTCCCACTGTCTCTGACACTGCATCCTAGCTCATTTCCAATCCTATTGCATGAGCATCACACCGGGCGCTGGTTGGTTAGGTCGAACGCCTTTGTTCTTGCACGTACATTTGTAATAGTCATGTAACGAATTAATTTTTTTTAGGTAATCGCAGTTGCGAATGAGAATATTAGTCATCGACATTCGGGAATGCGAATGCGATATACATTTTTATATCTGGCATCATTTTCTCTTTGCTTTTTAAAAGTAGACAGGTCTACCATGCACATAGCTCTCACATAGCGCCGTTTGTATTTTGTTTCCGTAAAATGTCAAGCTGATCCAAACTAAGACGATTGTTTGTTTATTAATGAAAGTCTATTATCATACTAATGTTTTTGACTTATTTTATATTATTTTGATAATTTTTATATATGTCGGGGAAAAAGATATAGTTAAATAATAAGTTGCTCCTTTGATTATTGTAGTACTGAGGAGGTGGTAAACACCGTGACGTCACTTGTTATTGTAATAGCGGCACGTGCAAAGAGTCTTATTTAAGAGTTCGGATTGTGCAGGGGGCAGTTGAATTCGAGACACCGACCTTGTCACTCCTTCGAAACGAAACTGTCGGTTTACCTAGTTAATTGGTGGTTAAGCGTAGTAAGTTGAAATTATTACACGAGGTGCATTTGAAATTGTTACACTACTGACTATCAAGAGGTAGCCGGCGCTATCGCTCAGGCGTCGCTTACTCCGACATATACATAAATCAGCATTTTAAATTCGCGTCCGAATAAGAAGCGATCTATCCAACGATAACACGGCTTAATAAAATAACCAATAAATGATTCTGTTGTAAAAATACACTACCATTTCATGTCTTATTTAAATCTAGGAAGAGTATTAGTTATGCCGTATAGTGTCATTAAGAGCCGTGGTAGTTCAGGGGCTAGGCGCTCGCTTGAAAGTTCGTAGTACGCGAGTGGCCTGGGTTCGATTCCCGGTGCTGGCACCACTAAAATTGTTAATTGCAATTTCAAGTGCTGAATTACCACGTGCTCGGCGGTGAAGGAAAACATCGTAAGGAAACCTGCATGTCTGAGAAATAAAAAAAAATATTTCGAAGACATGTGCGGTCCGCCAACCCGCATTGGAGCAGCGTGGCGGTTTCTTCCTAGCTAGCTCAGCAGTGGGACATTTATAGGCTGAAACTTTACTCATTATTAAATATTGTTTATAATATTTTAAAATAAATCAATAGAAAAAAGCAAAATTCATTTATGATCCGCGTCCTCGGTCAGCGATTGCCATTGCCCTTGGCCTTCAACTTGAACCGATCGACCTCGTACCGATCTCGAAATGCGCTAAAACAACGGTGAGCCAACTCAACGGCTTTGGTGCGATGTTTATTTGTGTATTAACTGTGAACTTTATAATAAGTAAAGGAACAAACGACGAATTAAATGCTAAAAGCATTCCCATGCATGCTGAAGCGCTCTTAGCATGCAATAACTTGTCAAAAAGACATTATACTCGTAACATAAATAAAGTCAGGGAATACTTCAAAAATTCGCTGCAAGTATGAGTTAATTCCATTGCATATAAATCGATGTTTTAACGACGAAATAAAATGTTTTCTTTCGTTTCCTCTTTGATAATAATTATCTAGTAGTAATTTATATCTATATTTATGTAGTAGTTATAATTACTTATGTATATGTAGATAAGTATGTATATATATATATATATTTGAATGTGTATGTATTGATATAATTACGTATAATGTATTGCTATCTATGTATATATATTTTTTCTTATGTCGTTTTTTTTTCTTTTTAATATTTGCTGCACCGCCTATCATATGTTTATCTCTGCTTAGCCTTATGGTTGACTGGGAGAGAATGCCTTCTGGCATTAAGTCCGCCATATGTACAACTTAAGTGCATAGAAGTTTAAAAAAATAAATAAAAAATAAATAAATCTTTAAATATAAAAGTGACTTGCCACAGACTCATCACAATATCTAATGGCTAGGATCACGTGACACCGATCATGCGGGGAGATCTGTTTATGACTTTGCCTTGGCATATGATCTGACACAACTGGCGACTTCGCCAACGCGATTTCCAGACCGTAAACGTTCCCTGCTGGACCTTCTGCTGACCTCTCATCTGGACAGCTATCCGGTCTCCGTTGATGTCCCCTTGGGCTCTTCGGACCACTGTCTGATCTGTAGTAGAGTGCCTATCACGCGATCATTGCAGTCTCTATCTGCAGGCTTCCGCCGTGTGTGGCACTACAGGTCGGCAGATTGGGATGGGATGAGGTCTTCCTTTGCATCCTACCTATGGAGGCAGGGAACTTTTCGTTCCCTCATCTGTGGTGCCCATCGGAGGTCGATTTCAGCCTTGGTTTGGTGGCACATGCAGAATGGCATCTTGCCAAAGGCAGCAGTGTTACCGTGCCTGGGCCAATGTATCGGCGTCCCGGGAAAAATCCAGCGATTTCAAGAAGAAATACAACTCTGCCTCCAGGTCCTTCAAAAGAGTTATTGCCAAGTCAAAGTCAGAGCACATTGGCAGAATTGGCGAGAGACTAGTTCGAGTTCCTTCGGGAACCCGTGCGTTCTGGTCTCTTGCCAAGGCTGTCCTAGGGAATTTGTCAGCCATCCCTTCCATCTCTGCACAGGGGGGACGACTCGTTGGCCCACGCCGCAAAAGAGAAAGCCAACCTTTTAGGCTCTCTTTTTACGTCCAACCCGACTCCGGATGACAGGGGGAACTCACCGCCGACCATCCTGCGATATGAGTACTCCATGCCTGAAGTAACGTTTCTGCAGAACTCAGTGCGCAAAGCACTCTTCTCTCTGGACATCCACAACTCGAGTGGGCCAGATGGAAGCCCCCCAATCGTGTTGAAGTTGGCCATCAACACAATTGGGAGCACATTGAGTCACTCCTCAACTAAGCAAGATAGCTTCGTCACGTTTGGTCTCATTGGACTTGTTTTGACAAGTATCATAGCGCTAGCAAGATTTAAAGCCTACTGCCGGTCATACGCCTCAAAAATAAAAGCTTGATACGAAAATATTATTTTTGTTTAAAACTTATTTTCTTATACAATCTTTAATATAACAATAACTTCCGGGCGAAGCCGGGGCGGCTCAGTTAGTCGTGTTATAGTATATATCATTCATAGGTCATATAGAGGACAAATAAGGTTGGAAATAACTCTTACTCTAAACTGGAAAATCCCGACTTGGTAGACATTTGATATAACAAATCCATACTAGCGTAATGACTGGGCATATGAGACTTAAGAAATGTCTCAGGGTGACGAGCGCAGTGAATTGCTCGTTTCGTAATTTTATCTAATGAAATTGAAATGAAAAATCCTAGTTTTATAAATGCAAAAGTAAAACTATTTGTCCCTCTGTCTGTTTTTTGATACGGCTCAACCGTTGAACCGACGTAAGTTTTTGAAAATATTAAAAAAACATTAATTTATTTAACAAAAAAATTACTGTATCCTGTAGAATGTGGGTCGAGGCAACGCGCTAGAGGTTCCTATGTTTAGGTTGGCTATTATTAAAGTCTTTTCTTAGTTGATGTATGAAATTATTTAAGTAATAAAATTCCTAAAAGTGTGGCACAAAAATCGGACACAGACTTCAAAAAACTTATCAAGAAGACATTATTAGATAAAGCAAATTATAATTTATAAAATAGATCATTATACACAGGACAAAGATGTGTGGAAATAACTTATACTCTGTATTTGCAAACCCCCTGGCTACTAAATTTATGATGTATTTCTTTTTGTAATTCATAAATGACATTATGTAATACGGCATTGAAAAAAAGAAAGACCACAGAGTTTCTTGCCGGTATTTCTCTGAAAATACAAGCCTAAATTGAATATAAAAAAAATATGACTTTGACTTTGACTTAAGCCGCGCCGTCGTCGACCGTTGGAGAATACGAAAGTGTGCAAATTCTTGCTTTTGGGTTATCTGCCTTCTCCATTTTAGATTCCAATATGAATTACTTTTGGAGTAATTAGTTTTCTTTATACATAGACATGTGAAGTCCGCCAACACGCATTGGAGCAGCGTGACGGACTATTCCCAGCTCCAAAACCCTCACAGAAATGAGAGGAGGCCTGTGCCCAGCAGTGGGATATTAACAGGCTGCTACTTTATTTTTTTATATATAGAAGACAGCTTGATTTCAATAATTGTCCTATTTGCCTTTCAAATGACCTTAACATGTTACTTCATACATTTTAATAAACCAACGCGCAAGCGACGTCTCTGCACAAAATAGTAGACGTCGGATAAAATTCGCGGTAAACACGTAATTCATCACAAAATTAACAGATTTCTAGATAAACAGGGACCTTGAAAAATACACTTGACTCAATATAATAACTTATTCATGGAGCATACATAAATATACTCACACATTTTTGCCATATAGGGGTAGGCAGAGTATACACATGTAGCCCACTTTTTGCTCCCGCGAGAAACAAGACGTGACGTGGGTGGCAAACCAAGTCGCCGCCATTTTGGTACGACTCAAAAAAAGTCTGACTCCGTTGCGTTTCCACGAGCAGTATAGTAACAGCATTGCATATCTTGGTGTTATTCTGCACAAATAAACCTGCGTACCTTCCTAGACGGACTCCTGCATAGGATCCTACCACCAGTTTCATATGCCCATTTAACTGAATTCGTCTTGTGACGGGAAATGTATTTTATCGCTTTTGAATTTACTATTATTCCCGGCGTTTCGGGATGGCTGCCACATGCATTACACTTGTGAACAGCTGTTGGTGAAGGGTGGTGGACTCTAGTTTGTAATACAGTTATATATTTATTGTTGAGTCTTGTCTGTAATTCTGTCATGTAGTACTTTGGTTTTCTATGAGATTATTCTTTGTAAATATGTTTATAATGTATTTTTTTGACTAAGATAAAAAGGTCCAGTGTGTCAACTTTCGGAACGGAAGGTAAATAAAATCGGGAATTTGGTTTTCAAATCGGGAAAAAACTGGTTTTAAAGTATCCGGTAATATAAAAAATGTTGGTAATATAATAAGTAATAAAGTAAGTATTTTTATCTATTTTATCAAAAATAATTGCTTTAAAATAAGTAAACAAAAACGTAACATCAGATTGTAAAATACCCTAGGAATTCGCCTGTATCGTGTGTGTGGTTTGAAGCTACTAATTTATTTGAAACTATTTGAAGACCAGACAAATATTTGTACCGTACGGGAATCTACCCCGTGACCCACTTCGACAACCGAGCCGTCGAATTTTTGACGATCCTGAACGTGTAGCGGCTTAAGAGAATCTACCACCCCATCTCATCCCGTGGGTGTCGTAAAAGTCGACAGAGGGAAAATAAAAACCCAGAAGATGGGCAGCAAAATCCCTCCAAAATGAGACCTACTAACTTTTGTGACAATCTATATTATATAGATAATTAGGATTTATGATTACATGTAGTTATATATTTTCTATAACTACATGTAATCATAAATCCTAATTAGACGTAATTGCCACACAATTTTAAAAATTATTATTGTGATACCTATACTTACCGGTCTGTGGTAGGTCAGGGGCTAGGCGCTCGCTTTAAATTTCATAGTACGCGAGTGACCTGGGTTCGATTCCCGGTGCCGGCACCTCTGAAATTGTAATTTCAATTTTAAGTGCTGATTTCCCACGCAATTATGAGGGTGCATGCAGGAATCCGTCTAGGTAGGTACCACCCCAGGGCCAGTTATTCTGCCGTGAAGCAGTAGTGTGCAAACATTACTGTGTTTCGGTATGAAGGGCGCTGTGAGCTAGCGTAATCACTGGGCATATGAGACTTAAGAGCTAATGTCTCAAGGTGACAGGCGCAGTGTGGTGCTACACAGAAATATTCTGAGTAACACAGCATCTGTTATGGGCAGACTTGTAGTTGCACTTACCATCTGGTGAACGTTTTGCTCGTCTCGTAACTTTATCAAATAAAAAATAAAAAACTTATTGGCATCTTACTGTAGGATTCCTATTGAATTCCTCTGCAGGATACCGTCTAGGTAGGTCCCATCGCGATGCCAGTTATTCTGCCATAAAGCAGCAGTGTGCAAATACTACTGTGTTAAGATATCTCAGGCTGACGGACGCAGTGCGGTGCCACACAGAAATGTTCTTGGTGTCACACACACAATATTTGTTATGGGCAGACGTTGCACTCACCATCAGGTGAAAGTTTTGCTCGTCTTGTCACTTTCTACTTGAAAAAAGGACTTACCATCAAGTGAATTACTTGCTCGTCTCGTGACCTAATTCCACTAAAAAATCAGTCTTGCTCAGACTTACCATCTTACATTTTCTACAACAATAAATTGGAAAATTGCCACAAATGTGCTTTGGCGTCATAAGGATTTGTGTGACTTATTTTCTATTTTAATCATTGTCATCAGGTAAAGAGGTCCAGAAGCGATGGCGGTCGATACGCGACTCATACACCAAAGCGTATAGGCAGGGCAAATGCGTGCTGCCCGAGCAGTGCACGCCGGGGAGTCGCCGTTACCAATACCACCGCCAGATGTCGTTCCTGCATCGAGCACTGCAGAATAAGTGAGTAAAAGTTGGATGGTGTCCCTTTAGCAGACTGCAATCATGAAGGTATATTGTAGATTCGACCTCAAATAGTGCCGAAAGCTATCGACTGCGCAGGTGATATTATAGTGATTCATAGTTCGCTAGTTAGTTGAAATTGTTCTGCAATTTAAAGCGCTGATTTACCACGTGCTCAGCGTTGAAGGAAAACATCTTAAGGAAACCTACATACCTGAGTAATTAAAATATTTCGAGAACATGTGAAGTCCACCAACCGGCACTTGAGTAGCATGGCGGACTCTTCTCGACTCCAAAACCCTCTCATAATTGAGAGGAGGCTTGTCTTCAGAATATTTGTATTTTACTTTTTTTACTTTTAATAATGATAGTAGAGATATGCTAGGAAAATCTCATCACTTCCAACAAATGGCGAAATAATTTCAAATATTAAAAAGAAATTATCCAGACCAGTGATGGCAGCAGCACCTAAGGTGCAAGGCTTCTGGTACTGCAAGCCGAGCGTGGTTATGACTGCAAACACTCCTTTGTTGGGAGAGGCTTATGTCCAGCAGTGGACTATTAACAGGTCGACGATTATGAATTAAAAAATACATCTCTTTATTTTAGAAAACCGAGATACTCCCAAGACAAGTACGAATCGTACTCCGAGGTGTCCAACTCTCCCCAGCATCCACCGCCAGAGGACATAATTCCTCGAATAAAGCACGAACTAATCGACAAACCGCTCGACTTAAAAACCAAACCGGACCCGCCAGAGAAACCGGAAACGGTGGACAAATGCAACCAAGCCACGATCGAGAGTCAGGAGAAGAAGAATCCATCTTTGGAGATAAAAATCGACGCCAACTCGATCCTTCCTGATGATCATTTCGATGACGACAAATTGTTCATGAACTCCCTCCTACCCCTTTTCAAGAAAATGGATGATGATACAAGACTTCTATGCCGTATTGAAGTTTTGAAGATAATTAGATACGCTCTACAAGGGCACAAGTGTTTTGAAGCCTTAAAAATTGCAGAAGATAGCTTCTTTAAGAATAGAATAAGCGGTATTTTGGCTAAAGAGGAGATTCTGGAAAGTTCTATGAATGCATCAAAGAATGGTGTGTCTGAGTCCAGATTGTCTATGACTACGCGTTCCGCCGATGGAAGTAGACCTATAAGGAAACGGAGGGTGAGTTTATTTATACTTTTTTTTAATCGTGTATTAAGTTTTCATTTTAGAATAGAATAGAATAGAATAGAATATTTTTATTCAATATAGATCATTCACATAATACTTATTGAACGTCATTTTTTTTTTAAACTACACTGGATCGCAAAGAAATGCCTCCGTCCTGGGAAGAACCAGTAAGAAACCCAGGGGATTTTTTTTTTCATTTTAAATATATTCATTACTTTTACTTTACTTGAAAAACAATATTATTAATGTTTATTTTTCTTAAATCTATTGTTAAAAAGCCGTCGTAGTACGCCAGTGGCCAGGGTTCGATTCCCGGTGCCGGCACCACCAAAATTGTTAATTGCAATTGTGAGTGCTGACGTGCTCGGCGGAGAAGGAAAACATCGTGAGGAAACCTGCATGTATGGCATAAAAAAAATCATTGGAAGTCCGCCAACCCGCATTGAAGCAGCGTGGCGGATTCTTCCTAGCTCCAAACCCCTCTCGGAAATGAGAGGAGATCTGTGCTCAGCAGTGGGACATTTATAGGCTGTTACTTTACTTTTTACTTTTTCTACTGTTTTTAAACTGCTAATCAAATAAATAAGTAAAAATTTTGCTAGTTTGTTTGGTTTTAATAAAATTTTATTTTTCTTTACAGGCCCGTTCGCCGTCCCCGCTACCGATGCCACCCAAAAAGAGAGGGCCTGGTCGCCCCAGAAAGGTAAAAAAAAGTTTAAAAAACAAACAACTATCCCGTGCGATGGCGGCTTAATCGTATCTACAATCCCATCTCATCTCGTGGGTGTCGTAAAAGTCGACAGAGGGAAAATGAAAACCAGGAGATGGGCAGCACCATCTCCCTGGGACATCTGAATTAATAAACTGCGTTTGCCAACCCGCCTGCCAAGCGTGGCAACTGTGTCAAAATCCCCCCAAAATGAGAGCTACAGACTTTTGTGTAAATCTATGGGGGAGGCCTATGTTCAGCAGTGGACTAGTGGTAGGCTGAAATGATGATGATTATTTAACGTTTTCTTTGAAATTGAATTCTGAAAATTCAATTTCTTACGGAAAAGCAACATTGTCAATTTCATTACAATAATTTTTAGTAAAAAAAATTCTTAAATTGGATTAAATTGGAAACAGAAACAGTCGTTATATTGAGTGTGACAATCTCGGCTGTCTCGCGCTGAGGTGCGACAGAGCAGGGGACATCTCCCGCATGGAAAGTGGTTCAGCTTAAGTGGTCTTAATATAATTATCTATCCTGGATTTCTTGCTCGTTCTCTCGAGAATAGAGGCATTTTACCAGTATAGTTTAAAAAAAAATACGTTATAAGTAATATGTAAATAATGTGTATTGAATAAAATATAAATATATTAGGAATCAACAATTAGCTCCCTACCTACAGTCTGTTAGTAAGGCAGTTAGGCGTATTACTTTTAACCATAGAGTAAAGTAATACACTGGAAATTTTAACGGATCTTCTTAGGGTTGCCATAATTGATACGGAACGGACAGATGCTAAGTAAATGAAACCAATAAAGTGAGTAGGCAATGAATATTCAATAATGATAGCAATGGTATGATTCTTCTCTTTAAAAATATACTTTATACTTCAATGTTGCATGAAGAAAATACAACAAAAATGGGACAAATGGGGGACCACAAAAATGGACAATGGACAATTGGGGAAAATGGGACATGCGGGACTGAATATTGGCACTATACGGTCCCGTATATCCCATTTCCGTCATTTGCCCTATTTTTTTTACACACATAGTGGTATTGTGGCAGCCAAGCGTGGCAAACATGGCGAAATACCCCTCCAAACTGTGTATATCTCCGACTAGATAGGTCCAACGAGCAAAAGGCCGCGTCACGTCTTCTAGCGTATACCTCAATGTCTCAAAACTAAAGTCTTCAACCAGTGTGTTGCCAGTTATAACATACGGAACCGAGACGTGGTCACTGCAGGCCGCTTGAGGAAGTTCAAAGTCGCTCAGCGAGCTATGGGAAGGTCTTCGCTTGGTGCTTCTCTGCGAGATAGAATCCGTAACGATGATATTCGCAGCAGAACTAGAGTTATCGACATAGCCGCAACGATAAGCGAGCTGAAGTGACAAATGGGCCGGCCATATAGCTCGTAAAGGTTCTCCAGTTGCAACCTCGTACCGACAAACGCAGTGTATAGCGACAACCCATTACGTGGAGCGACGACCTGCATTATTTTGCGGGAAGTCGATGGATGCAGGTGGGGCCATGTTTTGTGGCAATTCATGGAAGCCCAAGTTCAACATTGGATTAGTGATAAGCTGAAACGGTGATCCAATAATAATAATCACTTTATTTGTCTCATCACAACTTACTGGCTAGTTCGTACACGATAAATTTAAAAAGTAATGATAAGATGATATATAGTAATTTGGACTTAGCAGTATATGTAGTCTTAAAAATATATCATTACAATCGTCCCACTACCTAACACAGCATTCTGCTCATGATTGTGAGGCTGCTTGGAACCGGGTAGAGACCGACCCAACAAATGTGTGTAGCTAACATTTCGGGAGAATTATTAAAAAAAAACTAAAAATTACTTAACCGGTATTATTTATTCCAGGTCCGTCCTCCTCCCTCTGACTCTGAAGAGGAACAAGTGTCAAGGAAACAGTACCCTAAACTGAAAGTGCCTCCCGTGGAAATATCTCACTTGTCCGAGTACGATGAGACTTTGAGCAAAGCGACCAGCGTCTCACAGCTGCCCAAGCCTTTGTTCATGAAGGTCAGTAGTCAGCACCCACCACCATATGGGGCCACTCACACGGCACAATGACATATGTATAAGACGATTCTTATACATATGTCATTGTGCCGTGTGAGTGGCCCCATATACACGGGATGGCCATTATTCCTTCAAGAAAACAAATTATTTTACTGTTGGTAGGATTCCTACGCAGGAATCCGTTTATGTTGTAGGTCAAGCAGAAGTGTGCAAAAATTGCTGTTTTTTTTTTAATTTGGCATCGCGCGGTTTGCGCATATGCCACTGACAAACTTTTCAGTTAGTAATACAAAATATTAATCACTCGCATATATGCATTTACACTGACAATTCCTGATCCTTAACATTAGACTTTAAATAGATGATCCTTTCATTTTATTTATTTATTTCCCCATTTCTTGGCCTGCACGGTTTGTGCGTCAGCCATATATCCAAGTATACAATCTTCGATTCTTTGTTAAAATTTCGATTTCGATCAACAGTAAAATGATAGTTGACTTTTACTGAAGATTTGCTGGACTGACGGCGACAAAACGGAAAGCACAATATTGGTGTTGAATTGAATTTTCCAATGACTGTACACTTTCAGGAGCATTTGCTGCATAATAAACTATCAATATTAAACATCAAAACTCCAAATATACACAGAAATTACAAAATTAAATGAAAACACTACCGCCATTTTTCGAGTTGGGGCCAAAGTCCCATTGCTGTGTTTCGGTCATAACACGGTTGACTATGATCGTCACTAGTGTATTATCTATGGTCGTCACAAAACATCATTAGGCCCGTTTTGACATTTGTCATCGCAGCCTCGTTATACATGTAACTAAACAAATCGATAACCTTTTTAGAGGTTTGACAGAGATTGATAATCGAAAATGATTTTTACGACAAATCGATTCAAAATTGTAAGTTTACAATCGTTTACCTTATTACGTACTAGACAGAAACATATAACATTTATCTAAAGAATATAGCGTTTACAAGGACAACCTGTAGCAATAATAAACTTCGGTACGGGGTAAAAGAAACAAATAATTTCATAATGTTTTCTTTTATTTACGCGAATATTAAACATTTAAATAAAACTACTTTTTTACGGATTTTATCGCGTTTAATTTTGAACTATTTTACCCGACGTTTCGGACGCTTTACAGCACCCATGGTCACGGGGGGACTGAGGTGACAGTTGTCCCGATGTCATAGTTAACCCGGAGTACCTTCAGCTTTTAATTATTATTTTTAGTCCGATCTACGCAGAAAGAGCTTACTGTGTCTTGAAGCCTTGCAGTGGTATGCTTGGTTTTTGATTTAATTTTATTAATAATAGGATCCCAAGCCGATGGTAATACCCAACCATCTTCCCTATTGAAATTAGGATGTTTTTTAATTTCAATAGCCTCGCGAATCATCCTTGGTAGGAATCGGTGTTCTATTGCAAGGATTTGTGGTCTATCAAATCTGATGTAATGGTTGGGATGATCCAGAACATGGTCACAGACTGCAGACTTCCTAGAGCGTCGATGCTTCACATAAATTCGTAAAAATAGTTCAAAATTAAACGCGATAAAATCCGTAAAAAAGTAGTTTTATTTAAATAATTTCATAATATATAAATGTTTTTATTCATTTTTGGAAGATGAACCAAAATCATCGTTCGAGCTATCGTCGCCTGTATTTTTTTTTATTCCATAAACGAGCAAAACGTTCACCTGATGGTAAGTGTTACGTCTGCCCATAACAAATGCTGTGTCAACCAGAAAATTACTGTGTAATACCACACTACGCCCGTCGCCCTGAGACATCAGTTCTTAAGTCTCATATGCCCAGTGATTACGCTAGCTCTCAGTGCCCTTCAAACCGAAACACAGTAATGTTTGCACACTACTGCTTTGCGTCAGAATAACTGGCCCTGGGGTGGTACCTACCTAGACGGATTCCTGCATAGGAATCTTACCACCATTAAATTTATAATTAATTCATTTTCAAATAAATTATCAACGATAACATTTCGGTCAATATCTTCCTTTATTGTTTTTCTAGTTTTTCCCACTTTTGTCTATTCCTCCTTTGTGACGTTGTCAACGTAGCTTCTTTCAACAAAGACATTATTTTCTTTGTGGAGAATGATGGCTCAATGTTTTTATTGTGTGAGGTCGGGTGGTACTCCTTAAAAGTAGGTGATATACACCATTTTACATTTAGCTTTCTTTACCTATTAGAATGTTGATCGATTTTCGTTGGTTCAGAATGTTGCATGCCGACACAGCTATGGCCACATGCCTACTGATATAACAATGTAACAGCGTTATAATAGGGTATTGGCGTAATAATAAGGTGTCAGTATTAACTAGTATTAAAAATTTAAGGGGCCTCTGCCTAGCATAGGAGGATTCTAACACTTATTATTACAAAATTACAAAAACAAGAAAAGGATCGAATATGTGCACAATAATTATATAAGACGAACTTTATGTAGTGATTTACTAAACGTTGGTTGGGCTTCTTTAAATTAACAGAGGGGCCTCATCCGATGAATTTGCCACGGGCCTGAATGGTGATAAGCCACTGACAGCGCCTTACAGTATTGTTCGATACAGGATAAATTGTTTTACTAAATAAACATGTTTTATACGATTTATAAATTACACTAATTGTTTCTAAATACCTACATAATTATATATAAAAGGAATCCGACTTTCCTATTACGTGTTACTATGCTTATACAAAGTTAGTTAATGATCATGTACGAGAAACGTCAAAACGTGCCTATTATTTTGGGGCGACTATCTATATAATCTACATATAAATATATATATATATATATATATATATATATATGAGACTTAAGAAATTCCCCTTTAACTTAAGACATACACACATCACACATCAGTGAACTATTTCCTCGTCTCGTCACTCTACTCCTTAAAAAAGTGTTATAATACTTCTTAATTTATCAGTATTATACTTCTTATACGTGTATGTCACGTGGTGGCGGTGTAAGTAAATCTTGTATCCCCATCGTAAAGGTCGACTAAGAACTATCGTTTTATTTCCTTTAGGAAAATAACACTTCCTCAGCAACAAAATACAATTTAATTTTAAATAATATTAAAATTTGTTCTTTTAAATTACACTAGTTGTGATAACTTTTTATCGTCACAGATGTATAATTTGGAAAGATCCAAACCGACGCTGACAACACCCATACCGCCACAGACTATGCAAGCGTCTATCAAGACAGAACCCATGGACACCTACGAATCAGCGCTAACCCGTAATTATAATTGAGACTGAGATTGTCTGCGCGATTAGCGCGAAAGTTTAGGAGTGTTACCATATTTGTGACTTTGTACTCTCGTGTGATTGTTATACAGTGTATTTTTCTGTAACTTATATCGACATAAATATTGGTACCGAATACATTCTCAAACTGGACCAATTTAATGACATAGTACAGTTTTAAGTCGTTCTTATTAACAGGGTCGTAAGATTTCAATTGCAATTGATATTTCGAAATTTTTGGTCAACTGATCTCTTCGTTTATCGCGTATTCAGGTTGAGTACTACGGTTAATATAGTCGTAACTTATTATTGCTGTTGTTAATTATGATTTTTGCCGCATCTGTTAAAAAAAATATTTGAATGTTGGTACTCCTTTCGGAGACAAATTGGCGCTTTTGGTTAAATATTAATGGCGCAATAACGCCAAGTTTTATTGAGTCTTAGATTGTTTATTTGAATGTAAGGAGTGAAATGTGATAATTATAGTTTTAGTTATTTTATGGCGATGCGTAGCAAGAGTATATATTTAATTGTTATTTAAATATACATTGCTAAAAGGTTTTTATTATTTGCTCAAATAGTTTCGTCTTATATATAAATGATCATCAATCAAACGCGGGCGATTTCAACCTTTGCGATAGGATAAACTTGATAGCGTTGGTTAGCTCCCAGGTAACTAGCGTTGGCGATTTATGGGAATAATAAAAAATCGCCACCGTACATTTATATTAAACATATGAATAGTTCTATACTCTTGCGGGGCATTTCGCTGCTTTTGTAATTTTTTGGAAATTCTGTTTCTTTGGATTTTTCCATTGTTATATACTAACAAATTAAATGTACTTATACACACATTGGAAGTATTTTCCTAAACGAGCTTCTAACTTTATTACGTACATTTGATGTGACAAAATGGCGCCCAGCTAATTTCCAAAAAAGTTGCCAGTTAGCAGTTACAACAAAAGTGGGGAAAAAATTACCAGATAAACTCATGGTAAAGTATTTTCGTGTATAACAATGGGAAAAATCAATTTGGTGTGTTATTATAAAAGCTAAAGCATTTCTAGTTAATATTTTTGTGATAAGTAAAAATATACGTATTATTTACATTAGATAGGTATATTTGTTGTTTGGTGGAATTATCAAATAAAAGGGAAACAGTCGTCGATTGCACATGAATATTTAGTCGTCGTTGTAAATTATCTATAGGGTAAATTGGTATGCATGAATCCAAATATAAGAATTTGTTAATGTTCATACTTTTTGTGTACATTCCATAAAGGTAAGACAATAACCATCATGATAATTTTTAGAATATATATGTCGAGGAATGTGAAATAAATAATTTTATAGAAGAAAAGATGTTTTATTTAAAAAAATATATAAATACAAAAAAACTGGTTGTTTCTTATTTACACCTACTTGTCACGCTACAATAAGTTTTGTCTCAACTCAAAACGGGAATATCAAACAGCTAAATGATAAATTGGTGCATTTTTACAAGTATATTTTTAAAAGCAGCCATCAAAGAAATAACGAAGAAGATATGCTGCTATGATGGTTAAAAGAAAATGGTTTATGTTCTTCAACTAATTGGGATTATCTTCTGAATTGAAGAAAACATTTTCACATATTTTGTTATTTCTTATAATATTAAAAGTCACTTAACTTGTTACTCAAGAAAAAACTTCAATAAATCTAACAATAACATACAATGTTCTCAACTTCATCATCATCATTCCAGCCCATCACCAGTCCACTGCTGAACATAGGCCTCCCCTATAGATCGCCACAAAACACGGTCCCGAGTCACCCGTATAAATCGACTTCCCGCTGGTTGCATGCAGGTTTTGCGGGAAGCGCTCCATCTAGTGTGCGGTCCACACTGCGTTTGTCGGTACGAGGTTACCACTCGAGAACCCTTTATCCCTCAACTGTTTACTAATTAATATTTAATTAATATTAGTTGATATAAAGGAAAAAATATTTATTGCCAATTAAGAAAGTACACATAAAAGTTGTTAAATAATTAAACTCTAAAAAATATAACTAACATAAAAACAACCCTTAACTAGTAATATAAAACTAATATTTACTTAAAAAAAAGGTATACTAAAAACAACAAATGGAAGGGATAAAAAGAAAAAAGAAAATCATGTTTACGAGTTGATTGGCAAAAGGGCTCAGATAAGCCGACTACAATTAGCTGTGCTGTGAAGGAAAGTAAGTTACTTTGCTAAGATCCGCATGCAAAATATAAAAATGGTGTATATTACCTAGTTTTTTGAAGAGCACCGCCCGCCCTCCCTCAGTAGCGTGCACAAGCAAACTAACACCGCCACCAGGAATCTCTCGGCGGCCGTCTGTCGTAGAGTCTATGACGCTTGATAATGCCTCGTTTTGGGGCGAAACACGTGTCGTGTTCTCGACTTCAATGGTGTATATTATCTAGTGGTAGTATTGTAGTGGTTGGTGGAGGGTAACTGGTGTCGGTTCCCGGTGGCGGTGTTAGTTTGCTTGTGCACGCTACTAAGGGAGGGCGGGCGGTGCTCTTCAAAAAACTAGGTAATATACACCATTTTTATATTTTCCATGCGGATCTTAGCAAAGTAACTTACTTTCCTTCATTATAATGGATTTCCGCAAAGTAACGCCTGATTCTATTAACAGTGTGCTGTGTTAGCCAAATGAAAATATTATTGACATGTCGCTAAAAGTCAATTCGAATGAAGGATGTCTTTAACAGGGGAAGCAAATGTGACATCACTAAACTTAACCTTCAAATCCTGCCTTTGTGGAGAGCAGCACATAACACCAATGAAATACTTTTCAGCTGAAGGAAACGGACAAAGTCTTAACAAATGCCACGTAGTTTCATCTGGCGAATATTTAACGCAGATAACTTGGTCCACTCTGGAAAGACGGATCCAGAACTTTTCCGGATTACCCGAGAACGTACCTGTGGAGAATATTTTTTAGATATAGATTATGTTCTTCACCTGTTTTCTCTTTCAATAAGGCAACAATCCCTGAACTATCATTCTCTGATCATCTAGGAAAAAGGCTTTCAGAAACGTTATAAAACGACTTAGTCTGTCTTCCTTTATAGCCAAAATATCCCACTGCTGGGTGGGTTGCGATTGTATAGGTACTTATGCGATAAGATCAGAAGAAGGTCAGAAACAAGGGGACTCCGAACTCACCCGGCTATAACAGACCCGAAAATTCACCCATTTTTTGGTTAAATAATCCAATTCAATCTCTCGCTGGGATTCAAACCCAGTGCCCGCGGCGTTAGTCAGGTATTTTGAGACCACAGGGACATCGTGATGAATAAATTGAACATTATAACTATATAACCCAAAAGTATTGTATTATTTAGTACCTATTCTATTTTATTTTATTTTCTACAATAAATGGGGATTGGGGCGGACTAAATCTTGTCCAATTCACAGACAAGACAAAGGTTCACCGCTAAACAAGAACCCTTCGTCGTATCTCCTCATTTAGAAAGCACTCCCCTTGTTTCCTCAGCTAGTATTGGAATCCTTAGCTTTAACATATCGAGAGAAGTTCACTTCCGCGGTCACCTGAAAGGAATCGCTCTGAAAGCTTTACGTGCTAAGTAGAGCAGGAAATATTTCATAGCAGAACACCGCTTGCAACTCTGCAAGGCGCAATTTCGGCCTCACACGCAGTACTGGCCCCGTGTGGTGGCGGCTTAAGAGAATCTACCACCCCATCTCATCCCGTGGGTGTCGTAAAAGTCGACAGAGGGAAAGCGAAAACCTGGAGATGGACAGCAGCCTCTTCCTGGAACATCCGAATAAATAAACTGCGGTTGCCAACCCGCCTGCCAAGCGTGGCAACTATGGCAAAATACCCCCAAAACGAGAGCTACAAACTTTTGTGGCAATCTAAGCCTATGTTCAGCAGTAGACTAGCGTTAGGCGGAAACGACGACGACGCAGCACTGTTCTTATCTCTAAACCGGGACACGTCAGCGCCAGCTTTCTTTCAGAAAAGAGACTGGAAGAACTATTTTTCCGCATTTACCACGGTACGTTCTGGGATTCTTCCGAACAATTCTTTGTTTTATTGATTAATTCAAGCCGCCGAATTTCACCGTGATACATTGAAAGAAATAAATAAATAACCTTTATTTGATGCCTCAAATCTGAGCAGGCTTATTACATCACAAGTTGGAACAATAAAAAGGAGAAAGAGAAAGAACAAGACAAGACAAAAGAACAAAGTAAAAAATTAAAAAGTACATAATACAAATAAAATCAACAATAAATTTAATAAATAATAAATATACACTGTCACATTGACTACGCTATAATATGACGCAACAAAAGGATCTACGCTCAGCATAGGTTGGGGACAACCGATACCCTGAGTCAAAGCATGCATGGAGCATAATTAAAATTACCATTCACATTTCAATGGTTGCCATTCCACCTCTCTGCCCTATTTCAGTAATTTTCATGCACAGTCACTTTGTCAAATCTGAAGCTGCCAGTACTCTTTCCGTTTCGATATGACTTAGGGACCATCAAGAAATGTACTTACTAATTTCTCAAGGGCCGTCAACACATCCACAATTCATCGTGATCACTTACCATCAGGTGAGCCATTTGCTCGTTTGCCCTATCTTTAATTAAATAATATATTGACAACCAAGAAATTATGGATGCATTGACATTTTATAAAGTAAAAAAGTAAAGTTTCAGCCTATAAATGTCCCATTATTGAGCACAGGCCTCCTCTCATTTCTGAGAGGGTTTTGGAGCTAGGAAGAATCTTCGAAATATTTTTTAATCTTCAGACATGCAGGTTTCCTCACGATGTTTTCCTTCACCACTTCACCACCATCACCGTTTTGCAATTAACAATTTTAGTGGTGCCGGCACCGGGAATCGAACCCAGGTCACTCGCGTACTATGAAATTTAAAGCGAGCGCCTAGCCCCTGAGCTACCACGGCTCTGACATTTTATGACATGACAATGACATTTTATGGTTCAATTTAATTTAAAAAAAATACACATTTACTATTTTAAGGATAACCCAGCTTACAAAATAATTAATGCCAATTTAAAATTACATAATTAATTGAAAATCAAACATGATTATTTTATGTTGCGTTGTGGTAGAAGAGGTAGTGACAAAGATAGAGAAAGGGATGCTTAGATGGTTTGAACACGTAGAGAGGATGGATGAAAGAAGATTCACGAAACAGATTTATGAGGCGAGTGTGAATGGGCAAGCCGGTAAGGGTCGACGTAGGCGAACGTATTACGATCAGATCGAAATCGTTTTAAGAAAAGGCCACGTCAAAAGTACCCGCAACCGACGAGCTTGTATGAAAACACTAATGAAAGTAGAGGAAGCTAAACATGTGTATCAGGATCGTAGCAAGTGGAAAGATGTGGTCTCTGCCTACTCCTATGGGAAAGAGGCGTGACTTTTCTTGAATGGTAGATGTAGCTAATGGGGTCACTTTGAAACCAAAAAGACAATTAAAGGACTGATTAGAAAACTATTTATTTTAACTTAAACATTTTTGAATTTACTTTTGATGAAACCTAATCATTATAAAATTTATATAAAATACAAAAGTTATGTCAGATAACGTGACATGTTACTTCTTCAAGTGATTTTCACGGAATTTGATAAATATGACAAATTCAATCTGAACAAACAAAATTGACATTCCAAATTTAAAGTACTTAATTCAAACATAATACATAAACCAAACAGATCAGAGTTGACATCAAAAGAGTATGGATAATCTGAGATTACCAATCAACATCTCTACGTATGTATTTTATGTTATTTATACAGAAAATCTGCACTGTGACGATGTATTTACAAGTACCTGTTGCCCAGTCTGACACTCCGTTGGTAAGTACACTGCCGATCATCGGTTGTCCGTCATTGTACTCAATGCCCGTCTTCAGCCACTGATTCTCATCTAAATATATCATAACACCGGCTTGGTCATACAGCGTTGTAAAGTCTGCCTCCACGCATACCTAGAATTATTGTCACATTTAGGTTAGTATTTTATAATTGTGTTGCTGTTTTTGTTACAGTTTACTAGGACGTCTGTACTAGTACTAACATATAGCAAATATTCATTGGTTTGCATTGCTTAAAATGGCAAGTACTGATAGCGATACACAAGGCACTACTAAAAAAGCATAAATAATCAAATCGAAATTCTTTCTGTTCCCGCAACCTCGTTTTTCCTTCAAAGAGTTTTTTCAGCGAGAAGAGAAACATATCGTCCGTACTAGTGATGTAACGAATATTCGCATTCGCATTCTTGAATATTCGCATATTTCTTGATTGACACAAAACCTTCATATTTTACCTATAAAAATAATATAAAATAAAACAATTAGTTTAGTTAGGATCAGCTCGACAATTTTCGGAAAAACGGCGCTAATGTGTGGGAGCAAATTGCATTGTGGACCTGTCAATGGCCGTATCTAGGCGAACAAAATTCTGAGTATGCTAAGTTAGAGCCTCAGAGTTTCTAATGCAATACCACCAGTGGGCGAACCACTGCCTCCAGTGACTCTCGACGAAGTCACTAAGATAGTCCAAAATCTTAAAAACCGATCCGCGCCTGGCCTCGACGGCATAAACAACAGGGTGATGAAATGTCTAACTACGCCGTTATTATGTCTGTTAGTCAGTATTTTTAACGCGCTCCTCTCCAGCTGCTCCTTCCCGGACGACTGGAAGGAAGCCGACGTTATAGGCATTCCGAAGCCTAATAAGCCTAGGAACATTCCGTCTAATTATCGCCCAATAAGTCTCCTCAACTCGATGGCTAAGATTTATGAGCGAATTATACTCAGTCGATTAAAAGACTATGTCCTTACAAATAATATTCTTCCAGACGAGCAGTTCGGCTTTCGCCCCGAACACTCGTGTACTCATCAAGTGCACCGCTTAACGGAGCACATCTTAGAGAATTTAAACGACCGCCCTAAGCCTGTAGGCACAGGGGCCTTATTTTTCGATGTCGCAAAGGCATTTGACAAAGTCTGGCACGACGGCTTGTATTACAAGTTGTATCACACTAATGTGCCAGACAGACTCGTGAACATCATACGAGCCTTCTTGTCTAACCGCCTATTTCGCTTTCGGGTAGAGGGAACGCGCTCCTCAAGCCGCCCTCTCCGAGCGGGGGTCCCTCAGGGCTCCTGCCTCTCCCCACTCCTTTTCTCGCTATACACTAGCGATATTCCTAAAGACCCGAAAGTCAATCTTGCGCTTTTCGCAGATGACACGGCCTTGTACTATTCCGACAAGCACAAGGGCCGCATAACGATTCAACTCCAAGCCGCAGCCGATCGCCTAGGCGAATGGTTCCGGAAATGGAGAATAGAGGTAAACCCCGAGAAAAGTGTAGCGATATACTTCTCGAGGGGCACACCAAAGCCCGCTAGACGATGTCACCCAATCGGCAACAATCAGCTAGGCACGATCACCCTGTTCGGACGCCCTATTCCCTGGGAAAAGAGCGTCAAATACCTCGGGGTCACTTTAGACGCAGCGATGTCGTTCGCTGCACACATTAAAAACATACGCAATAGAGCGGCTTTTATCGCAAGCCGTCTATACCCATTAACTTGCTCCTCAAGCAAAATGTGCTTAAGACACAAACTTCGCCTCTATAAGACTTGCATAAGGCCCGTAATGGACTATGCTTGCGTCGCTTTCGCTCACGCGACGGGCAATCAATTAAAGAAGTTACAGAGCGTTCAAAATCGATTCTTGCGAACTGCCACCGGAGCCGGTTGGTATCAACGCAATGTAGATCTTCACAGCGACTGTGAAATGCCTTTAATCTCTGAACACTTTAGAGAATTATCACGGCGGTTTTTCGATAAAGCCGCGGTTCATTCAAACCCGCTGGTGGTTAAAGCAGCAAATTACCGACCAAACAGAAACGCGACCGAACGCAAATGTCGCCCGCGAAACGTGCTAGACGACACGGACGTCTCAGCTCTTCCTGACCACGATACTGTCAGTCACGATCCAAGCCACACTGTACACACAGTCAATAGCTTTAATATAACACGCACCACGACGCGCGACCGCCGTAGAGAGCGGCGCGCAATAGTCAATAATCACATCGCGTACACAAGATTCACCCGTGTTCCAGGGCGGTTCTCACCGCCCAGAGTTACCGACACACAAGTCGACAGTCCGAATGGACGCGCGCAGCCTCCTTCGGACGGTCAGTAGACGACTTGAAATGTTTAAGATTTTCGAAATCGCGAAAGCACGCAGCGAACGCGACACAGTCCGAACTTCGAGGGTTTTGTAGGAGTTTTTATTTATTTATTTATTTATGTTTGGGTCAAACCAAACCTGGCACACGGGCCCCTGGCCCGCGAGCACAGTATCCGATGAAGCTGTAAAAGCCGAGACGGCTAACAGCAATTACATCACCGAAAATATATATAGAGTTTCTAAGTTAGTTTTCGTCTGTGACATCTGTCAACTTAGACTGTTTCTCCATTTTGCTAAGTATAATTCGTGCTATCGTATCCAATGACAACCATCAAACTGACATAAAAATTATTTTGTAATTCCTTACATAAACATTTATATGATTTAAGATCTAGTTATCGTAATTTTAAAATAAAACTTTCAACTTACGTAAACATAAACAAATATGGCTACTTAGTCCGCAAGGCTGGTTCACAAGCGCTCAGTCTCTTAGTCACAAAGACCTTAACTTTTTTAGGCTGTTTGTGGCGTCGGATATCAAAATTTACATTGGTGTCATATAATTAAAAACGATTCATAGTTCCAGCCATTTTTGATATCTTGGGGCGGAAGTCGTTGTCGCCAAAATCCATGAGTTGGGACTGGAGATAGCCCCACACAAGACCGAGGCGCTATGGTTCCACAAATTGCCACAAAGCCACTGAAGTCGGTATATGAAACACCTGGGCCTCCACCTGGATAGTCGCTGGGGCTTCAAAGAACACTTCGAGCGCCTAGTCCCCCGGATCCAGAGGGTAGCGGGTGCCATGCACAGACTGCTGCCTAATCTCAGGGGGCCGAGGGAGGAAGTCCGCCGCGGCAGTAGTACGATCCGCAGCCTAGTATGGAGCGCCCGTATGAGCAAAAAGGCTAGCCATCCGACGCTATAGAACAAAAATATTCAGTGTCCAACGGAGGATGGCCGTACGGATCGTACGAGGATACCGTACGATATCCTTTGAGGCGGCGACCGTCCTGGCTCGCTTTCCACCAGTGAACATACTGTCGAACATGGATGCGAGGGTGTACCACCGGATCCGCACCCTCCGCCACAGCGGTGGAAGCGAGCCAGATGAGGCGCTCGAGTCAGGATAGGATCAAACAGCAGGAACGACAAAACGCATTGGCGGAGTGGCGTGCTCGGGCTCCACGAGGAGCGATATGCACGTAAACGCATCGTCAGTGCATTCCTGCCAGTCTTCGAGG
Organism: Luehdorfia chinensis; assembly: GCA_019845155.1. Taxonomy (NCBI): domain Eukaryota; kingdom Metazoa; phylum Arthropoda; class Insecta; order Lepidoptera; family Papilionidae; genus Luehdorfia; species Luehdorfia chinensis. The sequence goes on along the minus strand of JAHVAK010000252.1, from coordinate 3,609,744 downwards.
CCTAGATACAGCGACAAGGAGGAAGACTCACCTACCGAGTCCAACAAATAATTACCGGGCACGGCTGCTTCGGTGATTATCTGTGTAAGAATCTCGCGTCCGAACGCAAGGCGACGGCGAACTGCTTCCACTGGGGTGGGAAAGACCAGGGCTTCGTATCCCGCATGGCATGGAGGGCCGTAGCCAAATTCTATGAGACCGTGATGGTCCATAAGGAGGCTGCCGAGAGGGATCGCGAGAGGACCGATCCCTCTCGTAGACGACGCCGCCGAGTTCTCCTATCAGAAACGGTGATCCCCTACCAAAAACGGGACCTTCGGGGTCGCGGGCTATCGGGATGGGGATTCCGAATGCCCAGTAAAGCGTCCCGGGGAGGACAATGAGTCGAAGTGGTCTCGAGTCATCGTGCTAGCACCGAGAGATAGCTGCCCCCTGGCCAGGCTAAAATTGTAGCAAAGCGATGCAGGGCTCACGGTTGCGGTCAGGACGGAGATCCCGTTACCCCTCTTAAGCGCTAATGGAGACCACCGTGGTGTTTTAGTCGGTAAGAGTCCGACTTAACCTAGCTGCCTTCTCCGTGTCGTGTCGTTTATCCAAGCAAGATTTCCTCACGTACGAAAAAAAGGTTCAGATATTAGATTAATTTATAAAATTTAATGTATAAAATTTATCTGTTTATTCTTTTTTAACATTTAAACATTTTTATCTCTTTCAGTTAAAATAAGAAATGTTAATATGTAAGTCTTTCGATTTCCAAAATAATTAAAAATTTAGGGGTACATTTTTAATGCAACAGCAAACTGAATTGAGCGCTCCCAATGACGAACTATTATGTCCAACAATAGTAGATACGCAATGTCGATGATAAACATTCGCATTCGTATTCGCGAATACTTAAAATTGTACATTCGTTACATCACTAGTGCATATAATTAATTAATAATAATCTACACTTAAGTTATTGTAAGTGGTGGTAGGATTCCTATGCAGGAATCTCTCTAGGTAGGTTCCATCCCAGGGCCAGTTATTCTGCCGTAAAGCAGTATTGTGCAAACATTACTGTGTTTCGGTTCGAAGGGCACTGAGAGCTAGCGTAATCACTGGGCATATGAGACTTAAGAACTGATGTCAGGGTGACACGGCAAAACATTAAAAATATGGTTATAAGGCAATAAAAACTTAAACTGGAAAAATACTTTTTTTTTCTTACACATTCTTTTTTTTTTGCTTATTTTAAGGACTATATGTAAGTTATTGCCCTCAAAAAAATTGACAACCCTACCTTTTGCACACTACACAAGCACTAGTTTTAGAAATCCTAATTTGGATTTTATACATCCGATAAAAAACTACATCACCATTTATTATAATATAAATATTCTATGTCTAAATGAAAATTGGAATCTAACGTCACATTAATTACCTAACTAATTTTTTTAATCATTACCTGCATCGTAAAGTTGTCCTTAATGTCCATTCCATAAACATGTCCCGAATTAAATTTAAATTTATAATAAGTCTCTTGCCAAAAATCCGCTCTTAAGTCTGTCCACACTTCTATAATATTATCACTTAGACTCCATCTTTTAGGTTCATTTAACCATTTAAAATCTTTCAACGTAACGTTATGAAAATTAGTTGACTCCATGATGAAATAGTTGACTATAGTAATATACTTTAGTAGGTACTTAGCTGTATACTAATTGGCAGAAATAGCTGCTAGGTAACATGTAGTCGCATTATATTAATTTAATTTTTGACATGTATATAAGCTATTATTATTATTTCCGTATATAACACGCTTTGGGATAATTAAAGATAATACACTCAGAGATAACAAAAGCACAGAAACCTATTGAATAAGCGCCATCTATTTCATTATTTTATAATTATTGCAAATGTTTTTAGATTTTGTTTCAATTTGTATCAGATTATCAACTACTAGATGGCGCTGAAGATACTTCTAGAAACCTTTTACAATATAAATTATAAAGTACCTACCTAGAAGTACTTGAATAATGTTGAAACTGCTACATTACTTTATTTTAGTTATTTTCATAGTATAATATGTTACGGTATTTTTGTATGCGGAAATTCAACTGACTTATAAGAAGTAGGTCAATGTAGCAAAAGAGACGTAACAGTTTAGCCTCTCAATATGTGTATGAAAACGTTATGTATGTCTATAAAAGCATAAATAAGTTTAAATGAAATTAGATTTTAAGGATTTTATCGCGTTTACTGTTTATAACCCGACGTTTCGAGTTCTTTACAACATGGCCCATGGTCACGATGGGACTGAGGTGAGAGACGTCCTGATGTCATAATTAATCCGGGGTACCTTCAGCTTTAAATTATTGTTTTTGGTCCAATCTAAGCAGAATTAGCTTACGTGTTAAAGTCTTGAAGTGGTATCAAGGATTATAAAATATAATAAAACCTTGGTTTTTGATTCTATTTTATAATAATAGGATTTCATCGGACGTAAATACATTTAAAACGTGTTCCAAACAGATCCAACTACTAGCACGTTTAAAAACTAGCAATGAAGAAGAAGGTTACCCTTCTTAATAAACCGGCTACCTGATGCTAATATTTTTTTTTAATCGCATTAGTATTTTCTAAGATTAGCGCGTTCAAACATACAATCTCTTCAGCTTTATTATAGTAAGTTATAGTAAGTTAAGCTGTATTAGAGTAAGATCAAAATGTCTTTGTGTGATACGCTTTACACCTCTTCATCTTCAATTTATTTAACCATTTAACACTCATTTAATTTCCATTTGAAACTATTATGATAGTGTCTGAAAATTACAATTCCTTCATTGCTTTAGTTTAAATTTTCGTGAGGACATAATGATGCGTGGACAAGTATCATGGTAATGTTATATGTATAATATATTTTATGGAAATATCGATTTATACGATTATACTCGATTTATACTCTTCTTAAAAATATTCACTTTCCTAGAGATCATTTATTTCTAAATGTTTTTTTTCCTATTGCGTTTACAAAAAATTTGGTTGTTTAATATTCTCTAAAAAATAACTAAAAATTCCTAAATTTTTTGTCTTTTTCGACTTACAAAATAATTTGTAATATACATTTAGTAAAGTAAATCTAGTAAACAGGTTATTTTTTTATTTATGTTATTATATTCTAGATAATTTCATTGAAATTGTACAGTTTTCGCGGCTTTACGATCGATGTACTAATCGAAATATCGATTTAATTCGAATTCCCTTTCGCGACTACCCTATCATCCAGAAGCACATCGACGTTTATGAAATTCGACAAAATGTCTTCATTTCCGGCGGTGGCAAGACGGCGCGGGCGCGATGAACAGCGTCGGTTTATGAAAGAAATTAAATTTATTTTTGTTTTTAGATAGAAGTAATAAGTTTTACTGTAGTAGAAATTACTTACTGTGAAATATTTTGTTGCTACAATGGGCAAACCTGGTAAGTGTTTTTATTGTTCTATGATAACATAACACCACGTGTTATTCCTTTCGAAGACTTAAATTCTAGAAATCCTTAGATTTCAAGCTTAAAATATTGTATTAAATCTCTTGTAAGTCCGGCAAATATTGATATGTGAGAGTTATTTTTTTGCTATTTTAGTTTATTAGGGTTATGTTGTATTTCCAAAATTTGAAATGAATTTCTATTTTCTGGATAAAGTAAAATGTTAAATATGAAATTTTAGATTCGAATATTGGACAGCATTTGTTTATCCCATGTAAATTTTTTATTTGATACACCACGTGTTAAAAGGTTGTTTTTGTCACGTGTAGAATGTTACACATCCTCTTTCATCTTAATGTTTAATGAATGTAGGTTATACTGTAACGTGATATATGGTGTTGGCTATTACAAATTGTATAAAATTTGCTACGACATGAGGTTATTTTTGACAAACAATGAGGATAAATCTTCACTGTTCTTTACTCATTGCGTCGTAAATATGTACTTTAATTCAACATATCCTTACGTTTTTAAACAAAAAGTATAACAAATATTGAGTCTTATTATTGTAGTAATAATTGCGTTATTTACAGAATTCAACAGTCCACGTGGCCGAGGGGGAGGAGGGTTTAGAGGAGGGCGCGGCGGAGGCGGTGGTCGTGGCGGCTTTGGCGGTGGCCGGGGCGGCTTTGGCGGCGGAGGGAAGTTTGAGAAGCGTGGAGGGGGCGGAGGACGGGGATTTGGCGGTAGAGGCGGAGGTGCGATTCTGTTGTTTGTTATAACCTACACAAGTTTTATCACAACCATGATGAAAAAATGGTCCCTCTAATCTCGACCTATTCATGAAGACTATGATACCACATACCCACTTCTGACTCGTTCAACTAACTTGATCGGTTCAATTCCTAAGACAGTATCATGAAGTAGTGTTATTTACGCAGGCCGTGGGCGTGGTGGAGGTGGTGGCAGAGGAGGCTTCAAGGGAGGAAAGCAAGTTATTATTGAACCACATAGGTATGTACCACTTTATTAATAATATATGCAAGCTAATTCAGTTAATTTTTTACAACAATGGCAAAGGAGTAATATTGTAACAATGTGGTCATTGCAATGCATGTGATGAAGGGATCTACTTTTTTCAAATTCTTATTTTAGTGAATGTGCAAAACATGGATTTGTATATCATGTTATAAATGGTTGTAGTTGAGTACATTTACTATGGTTCCCCTTTTGTTATACTTAAAATTGCCAACTGATTGTCAGGAGGTCTATATACAAATTTACTGAATGCTGTGAACCAAACTACTGAGAAGGCCTATTAATGCTAGTTTCAAGTTTCCATGCCGTACAATGCAATCATGTGGTTGGCTTATTTTACAAGGTAGAAACGGAGGGGCGCTGCTGGTTTAAATATAAATTATAATGTTTGTTGCAGCCTGATTCGAGCTATTATGATACAGATGCATAAAGCTAGATTTAGTTTAACTTTGCGAAATAAAAAAAAAATTATAGTTTATTGAAATGATGAATTAACAAATAACTTTCGTTCTTCTGAAAGCGAATGCTTGAAGCAATCTATTGATACTGATTTTATATTTGATTATACGCAAAATAAAAATATACCATTTATATTGTCTGAATCAAGTTGTTTGCTTTTAGACACCCAGGGGTATTCATAGCAAGAGGCAAGGAAGATGCACTTGTTACAAAGAATTTGGTGCCGGGCTCCGAAGTTTATGGAGAGAAGAGGATATCAGTAGAGGTTTGTTTATATAAATTTTATTACAAGGAAATAAATATAAACCTAAAATTCTTATTATTCAAAACATATTTAATTATTTAACATATGAAAAATTATAATATATAATATTTTTATATTATTGCCTTAATGTGTATATTTTATTACAAAACTAAAGCTAAATAAGCTAAATTGTGGTTGTTACATACTTGTCAGATTTGAGTATTCATCTAGTAGTTACTTAATCCATTGTAATTGTTACGTCTATTGTGATTGTTAATTAATCTATCGTATAAAGTCAGGAAAATTGTTCATAAACATTTATCGACAAAAACATTTGTATTAATGTCAGATAATAAAATATAATGGTAGACTGCTTTGTTTATAAACTGATGTGATGATTGTGGTCCCTCTAATCTGGACCTATCCATGAAGACTATAACCACATACCCACTTCTGATCTCAATTCCAGTTTCAATAAAAATACCCCTGTTTATCCACAGAGCTAACCTAGAAATTTGTTTTCAGACGGAAGGAGAAAAAGTGGAATACAGAGTATGGAATCCGTTCAGATCTAAGCTAGCTGCAGCTATTATGGGTGGAGTGGATGCGATACACATGCCTCCGGGCTCCCGAGTTCTGTATCTCGGAGCTGCCAGTGGTACCACAGTGAGCCACGTCTCTGATATTGTTGGACCTGTAAGCATATTTCTTTAAATTTTTTTTTTTTAAATTGTAATGTAATTTCTGTTATTTTTAATATTATTTAAACTATAAATTTGCTATATTAGTATTACATGATGAATTAAAGATACAGACCTATTCATGAAGACTATATATTCACTACCCACTAAACTGATGCCAATATATACTATTCACTTCATTGTTAATTGTTAAATAGTCTACAATGTTAACTTGTTTTGCAGGAAGGTTTAGTGTATGCAGTGGAATTCTCGCACAGATCTGGACGTGATTTAATAAATGTAGCAAAGAAGAGAACTAACATCATTCCCATTATAGAAGATGCTAGACATCCATTGAAATACAGGTATGAAGGAATCAATAAAATTCAAATTGAAATAAATATTATGCCTAGAGTAGCCTTGGTGTAATTAGGAATAAGTTTTATTTTTCATCGACATTATTTAATTTTAAACTTTAAAATAATTTGAAATTATTTTTGATGAAAGTTAGACAAGCAAGCTTAACATATGTCTTGTCTGCCCATAAACAACTGTCACACAATATCTAGGTGTAACACTGCACTGCACTCATCACTGTAATATATCTGTAAATAGCTATATATATCTGTAAATAGCTATCAGTGTCTCTTTGACCGTAACACAGTAATGTTTTGACATTACTACTTGATGACAGAATAACTGACACTGGTAGCCCACCTAGGGACATTCCTATATAGGAATCTTACTATCATTTGATATTCTGATGATGACAGGAACTTATTATTTTTCAAATGATGACTATTCAATGAACTAAATATTTCATGTTGATATAAATTTGAACTCTCTCTCTGATGTCAATTTAATATTATTTCAAACTCGTATACTAAAGTAATTATCTATATTTAGACAATTTCTCTTGCAGAATGCTAGTCGGCATGGTGGACACCATATTTGCCGACGTGGCGCAGCCCGACCAAGCTAGAATAGTCAGTTTGAATGCACAGCACTTCCTGAAAAACGGAGGACATTTTGTTATATCAATAAAGGTAATTGTTTAAAATAATATTATTTCACTTTCAGTAAACCAATCCACATTATATTATAATCACTAAAGTAAATAGTTTAACATGATAATCAAACTTAGCTCTCTTAGCGGTAAACTTATGTATGTCTATCTCTGGTGGCAGTATTAAACATATTCCTAATTTAAAATCTTAATTTTTAGTTTTCTTAGGTAAGAAATATACATACAATAGGGATTTCTGTTATATTACCTTTTTGACTAAGAAAATTTACGACCTTTTTACTAGTTCTCATTTATTAATACTAGTGGGTATTTTCATATTTTTTTAATGATTTTAAATAAATATAATTAAACCAAATTTATAGGGATTATTTGCGTGTTTTTGCTAAAAAGTGAAAATTACATTTGAAATTTCAAATGTATTTATCCCTTTTTATATATAAATATATGATTATGATGATATTAAAAGTCTCAATAAAATAATGTACACAATCTCTTCCCATGATGACCACAAACAATCTAAATGTTTCATGTTGAAAGAATTGAACTCTCTCACTGAGGATTCTCTCATATCCTTTTCAAGTCAATGCATATATCGCAATCACTGACATCCAATATCATTGCAGGCCTCCTGCATAGACTCCACCGCACAACCCGAAGCAGTATTCGCAGCGGAAGTTAAGAAACTACAAGCAGACAAACTGAAACCTCAAGAGCAGTTAACGCTAGAACCTTATGAAAGAGACCACGCCGTTGTTGTTGGTATGTTCAGACCTCCAGCGAAGAAGACATAGCTTTAAAATAGATTAACGAGTCTCGGAATTTTTGTATTGACAATATTTGTTGAATTGAAGAATATATTTTGTTATACTGTGAATAAGGTAGCAAACGAATTTAAGTAACCCGACAGCCCCTCCAGCAAATCACTCATACTAAACGGGTATCCCAATTGTTTCAGTGTTCTGTCAAGTGTCAGAGGCTCGACAATTTGCAATGTAACGTTTTCAGATGACTGTGTGGCGTAATATCATAGGTAGAGTTGCCAGGTTCTAAATCCAGAAATCCGAACATACCAAAAAGTTAAGCTGGACTTTTGGGGTGATATTGGATAAAAATGGCGGACACTTAGGATTTTGTGCCTTAGTTTCAATATGATAAACATTATTGATTCTATAACCAGACTTTTATGATCTGTTATCATCAAATTGTCTACATTGCAATGAAATAACAACAAAGTTTAATGAATCAGTCTTCTTTATTATGAAAATAAAATAACTAGCCGACCGTATGACTGCTAAAATGTAAAGAGCCTAACAAATTCGGACACTGTCTTATTTCACCGGACACGCATCCAAAAAGCCCATGGTCCGGACGCCAACACTGTAAAGTAATTTGATGGTTAACGGGTCTGGTTGTTTTGATTATCCACTAGTATCTTACACTGCATCCTGTAACTTACCTTCGAACTTATAGCATGAGCGTTACACTATATATTGGCAGTTAATAGCTTCGAACAGTATTCGGAAGCGGTTGCCGTTGTCCAAAGTCGTGCATAAATACATTATAATAGTTTTTAAAATGTTGGGAAATTTCATAGAATGTATGAAAATGATATGAAAGATCGCCCAATGATGGTTTGTAGTTTAGATTGCAGTTTATCTAGCCCCAATTCTTGGCTTTTTTTAATATTTTAACTGAATTTGTATTGTGATGTTATGACAGAATTACTTTCAATTGTTGAATAAGTAAGTCTACATAGTAAGCTTTAAAAGTGATTGAAATAAAAAACCCGTTAGTGTACAATATTATGACTGGTATTTCCTATATTATTCAACAGTGTTGCTCCATGCATTTTCTGTCCCGAGTGTTTCTATCAGTGACGCATTTCATTTTGGAGCATTTGTGACTGATAGACCAGTACTAGGTTAAGTTAGCTATAAGTTGCGTTCATACATGATGTGTATGTTAGGTGTAAAAGATTGAAATATATGCTAAGAATGATGATTGCAGTCTTTCATTTCACATTTTTTGTATATTACATGGTGTATAAAATGATTGAAAAAATATATTACATTGTGGTAGCGTCAGGGGCCGGGTGCTCGCCTTTAATTTCATAGTAACCTGGGTTCGATCCCCGGTGCCAGCACCTCTAAAATTGTACAATTTTAAGTGCTGATTTACCACATGCTTAGCGATTTACCTGCATGTCCGAGGAATAGAAATATGTCGAGGACATGTGAATTCCGCCAACCCGCATTGGAGCAGCGTGGCGGATTCTCTCTAGCTCCAAAACCCTCTCAGAAATGAGAGGAGGCCCTGTGCTCAGCATTCATAGGCTGAAACTTTACTTTTTTTTACTTTAAAAAAGACTGAAAAAAATATTACATGGTGTTTAAAATGATTTGAGAACGCTTGGACATAGTGGTCACAGCGGTGATGGGATCCGACCCACGAAATGTACTTACTTACTAGAAGACTATTTTGCGTTCAAATTTTTCGTCGAAATATATATGCTTTTTTCAAGAATGAATGCACATCGAGGTAAAGAAGTGAAACAACGCATAAAAATTCAACGTATATATTAATGTCGCGTCAGTCGGAGTCCCCGCTATCGGACTCCCCTCCCCCCGCCTCCCCTCCACTCTCTTCTCCCTCCTCCCACGACTGCGCGCTGTCGTCTGACTGGTAGCGTTCCACCTCCATCTCCTCTTCAGACGATGTGTCTAGATGAAATGAAATAGTACAACTTAAAACACTAATTTATGGATATTTAACGTGAATCTTTTTGGAAATTTTGTCTTATTTAGTTTTTTTTGTTACTATTTGCGGTTTGCCGGCGTAAGCGATTCACCACCTCATCTAGTCCTATAGATGCTTACAGTACACAAGGGAAATGTTATAAAATATTGTCTTTTCGGGGCCGGAATTACTAATCTCTTGGTATCCATTTTTAAGCATATTGCGCACACGTAGAGTGTGATTTGGCATAGTTACTTTGAATGGAGAAGAAGCGAGGAATCTCAATGTTATATGTGTTACACATACGTTAAATAAAATAAATCATTCATTATTTACGTTCATACTGACAATGTCAATGACAAAATGGTTTTTAGTACCACTCGTAGTAGGATTCCTATGCAGGAATCCGTCTAGGTAGGTACCATCCGAGGGCCAGTTATTCTGCCGTGAAGCAGTAGTGTGCAAACATTACTGTGTTTCGGTCTGAAGGGCACTGTGAGCTAGTGTAATCACTGGGCATATGAGACTTAAGAACTTATGTCTCAGGGTGACGGGCGCAGTGTGGTTACACAGAAATATTATGGGTGACACAGCATCTGTTATGGGCAAACGTTGCACTCACCATCAGGTGAACGTTTTGCTAGTCTCGACACTTTATCAAATAAAAAAATAATATTTACATTCATACTGCCAATATCAAACACGTAATAGTGTCAGGTCAAACATGCGACTATTAAGGACTATTAAGTGTGTCACAGAGTATTTAAAATGTTGCCAAAAAATAATTACTCAAACCTCAATAACGTAAATAAGCAAGCAACGTCAAAGGTAAGATCGTCAAGTCTGTGTCCAGCGGTGGCGTATGCCTGAGCCCAGCTGTGGTACACTTATAGGCTAGAGCCTGCTACATAATGTGTCCTTTTTTTGATTTGATAGAAGTGACGGAACGAGCAAAACGTTCACCTGATAGTAAGTGCAACGTCTGCCCATAGCAAATGCTGTGTCACCCACATAATTTCTGCGTGATACCACAATATGCCCATCACCTGAGACATAAGTTCTAAGTCTCATATGCCCAGTGCTTACGCTAGCTCTCAGTGCCCTTCAGACCGAAACACAGTACGGTCACGGCAGAATAACTGACCCTGAGGTGGTACCTACCTAGACGGAATCCTGCATAGGAATTGATTTGATTTTGTTATATATATTGATTTGATTATAGTGTTGCATTTTGACAGAGACAGGTTAATTTTTTTTACCCTTAACGTACTAAGCGAATTTAGGCTTAGGATTATGAAGCCCGGGACAGGCAAAATGACCAAAATGTACGAGTATGAGCTACTCGCCCGTCCTAAGCTTTGGGTTAGGACGGGTGAGTATCTCTTGAGCTCGCGGGTACACTTGTGGCACTATAATATCTCCTGCGCAGTTGACTGCTCCCGGAAGTGTTGCAATCTTGTAAATGGTCGCCGTGATCGGATTGACATAACTAGGTAAATATTCACCATCATATTGTAGAACGGGTTCGTGTTCCAGTTCGATGTCCCTCGCCCCTCGCTGTGAGCTCGCCAACTCTAACCGACCCCTCAGGTTCAACAGCTGACAGAGATGTGATCGTCTGGCGAAGAAAAGAAAATTTTATGTAAAATAACTGTTTCATAGAGGTATGGATCTGAAACGAGCACACAGTCCACCTGATGGCAAATGGTCACCATCGCCTATAGACTATATGTAATGATGAAAGAAGATTTAAAAAGGTAATCTCGAATATGTATCTTTTCATTAATAAACTAGCGAACATCTACCCGTGCGAAGCCGGGGCGGATATTAGAAAGATAAATTAGTACTATATTTGGACAAATAGAGCAACCTGAATTCCTTACACTAACATTTTTTTGTAGCGACTTTCTCACCGGCGGCTCTGCAGCTGGTCAGATAAAATTACGATATTTTACCAAAATAATGTTTTATTTAAGGGAACATAAGTCATGAAATATAGGCACTTTTTGAAGTCGTAAAAAAGCATTTTTATACCTATCGTAACTGCTAAACGATAAGTCCAATTCGAATAATTTAACGAGGACTTTACATGTACATAATCTACCTTGATTAAGAAACTATTTTGTAGGATAAGGATTAATATCATGATACGGATGTCATCATCTTTAGATTCTACTCGTGTTTTGATAGACTTATTTGAATAAAAAGCGGTTATTGTGACTTAACTATAATAGTTAGACATATAGCCTAACTATTATAGTTACTATGAAAATATAGTACATTATTTCCTTTATCATCAATAGTTATTGCAGAGGGACAGAGACAGACAGACAGACCTTCGCATTTATAATATTAAGTATTAATGTCGTGTCCAGTAATTTATCATACTAGTATCGTAATCATGAACAGATGATGCCATCTAGCTTCTTTAAAGAATGTAAACAACTCCAACCGACATCTGTCGTGCATGTTATTTGAACAGATTGACTTTTGAAACAGAACACATTGAGATGACACCCTGAGGCATCAGTTCTTAAGTCTCATATGCCCAGTGATTACGCTAGCTCACAGTGCCCTTCAAACCGAAACACAGTATTGATTGCACACTACTGCTTCACGGTAGAATAACTGGCCCTGGAGTGGTACCTAGGTAGACAGATTCCTGCATATCCTACCACAGTAAATTGATCATTCATCATTGTCAACAGATGGCGATTTCTACAATAAAATTAATTAAATCAATCTTTTTAATTATATTTTGCCGTTTGTTAGCGGCTTAAGAGAATCCCGTGGGTGTCGTAAAAGTCGACGGAGCGAAAATTAAAACCCGGAGATGGGCATCAGCATCTTCCTGGAATATCTGAAAATCTAAGGTTCAATAAATAATAAGGTTGATCAAGGTTCCGAGGAATTGTTCGGATTAATTCCAGCCGCTGATTTTCACCATCGCACATTGCGGCACAGCGCAAAAGTCACCACCTTGATGGTTGGCATTCCAGCACAGTGCGTTTTTCGCGCAATTTTCTGCCCCGCACAAGCACTTTATGGAATCTGCTGCCGCCAGCGGTTTTTCCGGACCGATACGACTTAGGAACCTTCAAGAAAAGAGCCTATTCCTTTCTCGAATGCCGGCAACGCATCTGCTATTCCTCTGGTATTGTAGATGTTCATGGGCGGCGGTGATCACTTACCATCAGGTGAGCCGCTTGCTCGTTTGCCCCCTATTCCATAAAAAAAATATCTAAAGTTACGGTTTCCAACCCGCCTGCAAAACGTGGCAACTCAAAATGAAAGCTACAAACATTTGTGGCAATCCATGGGGGAGGCCTATGTTCAGTAGTGGACTAGTGATAGGCTGAAATGGTGAAGACATTTACCATATTTTTCGTCATTAGGGGGAAAAGTAATCTTCAAAATTAGTGCCGATTGGCATGTCTTAAAGGTAACATACCTGTGCGTTAATATGGCGAGCAGCTGTGTGAGTCGTTGCGGCGACGTCGCGAGGAGCAAGGCAGCGTGTGCACGCAACGTTGCTCCCAGCCACGTGCAAACTGACGCGCACCTATACATTAAAATGTTATGTATGCCGATTCTCTCCCAGTCAACCATAAGGCTAAGCAGAGACAAACATATGATAGGCGGCGCAGCAAACATAAAAGAAAAAAACCAACATTAGAAAAAAAATATACATAGATAGCAATACAATATACGTAATTATATCAATACATACACATTCAAATAAATATATATATATACATACATACATATCTACATATACATAAGTACTTATAACTACTACATAAATATAGATATAAATATACTACTAGATAATTATTATCAAAGAGGAACAGAAGGAACATTTTATTACGTCCATAGAACATCGATTTATATGAAATGGAATTAACTCATAATTGCAGCGAATTTTTGAAGGCAACCCTATTGGGAGCTTTTTTAAGAGGAACGGAGTGAACAGTCATGAGAGTCTCCTAGGTATTGAAACTTACATTTCCAATACTCAGGAGCACATGGATCGTTAAGTATTGTGAAAAGGTTGCAGAGTATTCTAACATATAACAGGTTGATGGTGGTGGTGGTGGATTGTGATCTATATAACTGGTTTTTTCCCGGTTGGCACATTTATATTGTGTCTTAAGTTATGTACAATCTAGTTGTGGGATATAAATAAAAAATAAGTATTATTATTATTTTATAAAAAAAAACTAAAAGTGCGACGCAAAAAACTGACACATTTCAAAAAACCTGTCAAGAAGACATTATTAGATAAAACGATAATTAAACAGATTCGATTTAAGACGTCAAAGATATAATACCCATACAATACTCACTGGCTGGTCTTTCTAGTGGCCATATCGGCCAACTGATCCAATAATAATGGCACATAGTCCGCTGGCAGGTAAGACACCGTCCTCATCGCTACCGCTGGGTCGTCCTTTTGTAATACCGTTAGTATTATTCTGAAAACGTTAAAAGTGATCAAACTCCTACATACTTACATACGGTCACGCTCTTTTCCCATATAAGGGGGTAGGCATAGGCCACTCACGTAGCCCGCTAATTGTTTTTATTTTTTTTATGTTAGAGGAGGCAAACGAGCAAGCGGCTCACCTGATGGTAAGTGATCACCGCCGCCCGTGAACATCTACAATACCAGAGGAATAGCAGATGCGTTGCCGGCCTTTGAGGAAGGAATAGGCTCTTTTCTTGAAGGTCCCTAAGTCGTTTCGGTCCGGAAAAACCGCAATAATTAATAATTAATTAATTAATCTCTGGTGGACATTTATATACAATCTATGGAGTATGCTCGGTGTTTCTCCGCGAGATAGAATCCGTAACGATAATATCCGCAGCAGAACTAGATTAACCGACTTTTCCCTAAGGATCAGGTTGAAGTGGTAATGGGCCGCCCATAGCTCGAAGGAACGATGAGGGGAGACCATCCTTTAATCACGTAAGGTTTTCAGGCCCCATTTTATACCCCCACCCACCTTTGGTGATACAAAGTGGCGTTATAGGTCACCTGATGGCAAATCTGGGGTGGTACCTACCTAGACGGATTCCTGCATAGGAATCCTACCACCAGGTAAGATGAGTGCAGATTCTTCTTATTGCTTACATCAACGAAGACATCTATTAGATATGATTTTTTTCCATGACGTCTTACACTCTGGTGTAGATCACTCTACACTCTTAGGTCGTGTCAAAATAGCTACACCCAAAACCGTTCATCAAACACGCGTTCGTTTTATGTTCCCTTTCACCGTACCAACTAACACCGTACTAACGATTTATTTCGTGAAACAGATTTTTTTCATTGGAATAAGAGGAAATTTCAATTTAATATTAAAAACTTTCTATATAACAAAAAAGAAGTATATACCATCGCCTCTACCGACACCTAGGTAGGAAATAGGTAGGCGCTATCCTACTCTGCCGGACACCTGTGCGTTACCTAATCGAAATATAAGAAATAAATAACTCTGATCGATAATTCATAGCAGTGAAAGAGTAGTAATTTACAACGTTTTTAGAGACCAGAATAAAAGCAGTAATAAATAAACGGCGATTGTCAACGCGCCTGCCAAGCGTGGTAACTGTGGCAAAAATACCCCCAAAATCAGAGTTACAAGCAAACAACTTTAGCAGTCAACTGGTTATAGGCTGGAACGATGATGATGATCCGATAGGTATCGGTTGTGGTTACGGAGCTAACATCCCCGATTCAGCCCAAATTACTGACAAAAAGAGGGGGGGGGGGGGATTGCAATAGATTGGGGTGAGAATGCATGCATGAAGATTCTTCTGACGATATTCGGCTAGAGTACCAGTATTTTACGCCGAGGGTGATGGGTCCGAATGATTGGTTCTCCGATTTTTCCACACACTGCATGCCATGCTACCGCTGATCGTATCGCACGGTTGGGACGAGTGAGAATCTGCCAGGAGGACATCATGGTTCTTACTCATGTAACCCTTATAAAAAAGTGTGTGCTGTATTTACCCCTTGTCCTTCGAATGTAGACCCTGCATCAGCAACTTGGTTAGGTTCTGGCTGACGGCAGACTTGCCTCTGCTCCTTACATCTAATGCTAAATTTGCTAATCTGGCTTCCATTGACACTTCCACCTGGAATTTGAGACACATATATATACTTACATACACAGAGTCACGCCTCTTACACCGAGTCCACAGGGGTAGGCAGAGACCACATCTTTCCACTTGCTACGATGCTGACGCACATCTTTAGCTTCCTCTACTTCCATTAGTGTTATCATACAAGCTCGTCGGGTACTTTTGACGTGGCCTTTCCTTAAAACGATTTCGATCTGATCGTAATACGTTCGCCTACGTCGACCCTTACCGGCTTGCCCATTCACACTCGCCTCATATATCTGTTTCGTCAATCTTCTTTCATCCATCCTATCTACGTGTCCAAACCATCTAAGCATCACTTTCTCTTTCTTTGTCACTACATCTTCTACCACATCACAACGTTCTCCTATCACGTTGTTTCTCAGTTTGTCCATCAAAGTCACTCCAGCTATACTACATATATATAGCCACACATATTATATCCAGTTGCTCAGTGGTCAGCATACCCCTCGAGTAATAGGTACAGGGTTTAAAATGAGAATTACCTTGACAACGATGACCGCGTGGCCTAGTGGTCAGAGTATTAGACTTTAAATCCGAGTATACCGGGTCCGAATCCCAGCCGAAGCATACGATTGTGCAAAAAAAACTGTGTCAATTAGCCTAGTAGGTACTAGTGATGTAACGAAGTAAGTTTTTTAAGTGTTCGCGATATGTCAGTAATTTGGCGCCATAGCTCTATGGCTAAATTTAAAGCCAGTTGCTCGCACACATTACCGTTTAGATCTTATTCCAGTAATTGCCGAGCTTATCCGAACTAAGCTGTTATTTGTTTGATTACTAGCTATGCCCTACGGTTTCGCCCCCTTAAAAAAACCAACCCCGATCGAATCCTATTTGAATCGGATTTTGGGGTTTTAATTTTTATTGCGCGGAACCCTAATTATTTGTCTAAAATTAAAGAAAACTAAGTTACCCGCTATAATTTCAGCTATCTGTCAGTGATGGTCCCGTCAATATCGGTCCAGATTAGCCGGAACAAACAGACAGACAGACAAAAATTTTAAAAATTGTTTTTTTCATATAATTACCGCTTATACTTTTTTAAGCATTGTGTAAGAAGCTGTTATTTTGTTATTACAAACATACACTTCAATTATATTTATTTGTAAAGATTGACAAATTGCCTAGAAGGAAATAGTAGTTATTTTTTTAACTGATTTCAAAAAAGCAGGAGATTCTCAATTATTCTGTATATACTTTTTAATTTATTAACCGATTTTAAAGATCCTATTTTTTATTAGAATCCCCTTTCTAATAAAAAATAGGAGATATCGTAAGGGTGGTCCACTATAAATTTGTTAAAGTTCTGATCGACAGTCCGAATGGAGGCCCGCAGCCTCCCTCGGACGGTCAGTTATTCGGTAGTTGTCAAAAACCGGCCAAGAGGACCTCATGGGCAGGTGTGGCAATCACCACCTGAACGATTGGTCACGTCCCTCCACTTTTTACAGTTCCGTTAAAAAATTTGAATGATTTAGACAAACCTTTCCGCCCGGCGTCGGTCGCTTCCTGGTAACTCCACCCATAGGTTCCACATATGTGACTTCATTATTTTTCTGGTCCGACCTCACTTTGTTCACCTCATTCGTCTGCTTCGCTTTCTTCTTGCCCTCTTTTGCCTCGCCGCGTATAAGGACTTGTGTTTTTGTGTTTAAGTCTGGCGCCTGCAAGAGACACATAAAAGTAAAGTAAAGTTTCAGCCTATAAATGTCCCACTACTGAGCACAGGCCTCCTCTCATTTCTGAGAGGGTTTTGGAGCTAGGAAGAATCCGCCACGCTGCTCCAATGCGGGTTGGCGGACTGCACGTGTCTTCGACTTTTTTTTTATTTCTCAGACATGCAGGTTTCATCACGATGTTTTCCTACACCGACGAGCGCGTGGTAACCCGGTACTTAAAATTGCAATTAACAATTTTAGTGGTTCCAACACCGGGAATCGAACCCAGGTCACTCACGTACTATGAAATTTTAAGCGAGCTCCTAGCCCCTAAGATACCCAGGGACAAGAGACACATGCTTAATAACAATAAAACTCTTTAAGTTACCTATAGTGGTTCATCAGAACCTGAAGTTTTTTTTTATCAAGGAATGTGTTGAGTGTCGCTGGTTTCCTTCATAAATAACTAAATAAACATGTGATTGAATCTAGTATTTATTTGTAATTTTCATCAGTGTCATCAGTGTCATCACCTTCATCTTCAAACATTCCCCTCGTTTTCCACGATTGCAGGTTTCCCCGCCATCGTGACTTCAGACATTTCGATGACAGACTGCGTGTCGGTGATCGCCTATTCAAGATATATATCGCCTATACACATCTCTGTCCTCTACGTAATGATCTATTTTATAATACGCTTTTTCTTATAATGTCTTTTTGATAAGTTTATTGAATTCTATGTCAGTTTTTTGAGTCACACTTTTAGGAATTTTATTATAAAATTTTTTGGATCTACTTAGAAAAGATTTTCTAGTTTTGGCGAACCTAAACACAGGAACCTCTAGCGCTTCACATCGGCCCATTCTACAGGATACAGACACTTTTTTATTAAATAAATACATGTGTTTCCGTACGTACATTATATTTTCATAAATATACAAAGACGGAAGTGTCAAAATATTAGTATCCTTGAAAAGTTCTCGCAGCGACTCGCGAGGACCCAAGTTATATATTGCCCGAGATGCTTGTTTTTGCAAAATGAATATTGTTTCTAGCTATTAAGTTATTTCGCCATTTTTTGATGGGCATGAATCTCTTTCAGGCGCTTCTCTTATTCGTCTTACACAGAGAAAGTATAAGAAACGAGCGTCTTATGACATGACAATGATTATCTTTATGTAATGTTTCAATGTGAATTACACTCCGATAGATGGCGTAACACATACAAAGAGTTTATTTATTAATTTATTTAAACCTTTATTGCTTCCTTTACAATAAAAGGATACAAAGGGCGGACTTATATTAAGTCCGCCCTTTGCATAGCATTTACTCCCAGTCAACCCATGGAGTGGTGAGATTTTGATTAGGTGCAGCAATAAAACGAAAAGAATAAAAATAAAATAAGGATAATGTATATATACTAATTATAAATATGAAATAGTAATAAACATATGGTTTTATTCTACACACATACTATAAATATAATGATATATAATTATACATAAAAACATTATTTTATTTTATATATATATATATACATATATATATATATATATATATATATATAAAATAAATGCCCACTTGTAGCATTGACCAAGATAGAGTCACGCCTCTTTCCCATTGGGGTAGGCAGAGAGCACATCTTTCCACTTGTTACTGTCATACACGCAACACGTCGGTTGCGGGTGCTTTTTTTTAAGTCGGAAGTACAGAAAGTGTATATCAACGCAGCCATAGTGGTGTGATCGCGAACCCGTCTGCCAAGTATGGAGAATGACAGTGAATAAATGCGTTTAGACCATTATTCAACTTATTCTAAATTGAAACAGTACAGTTAATATATGGGAAGCCGTGTGGGGTTTTTTTTATTGGATAAAGCGACGGAACGAGCAAAACGTTCACTTGATGGTAAGTGCAAACGCTCGTCTGCCCAAAACAAATGCTGTCACCCAGAAAATTTCTGTGTGACACCACACTGCGCCGGATTAAGAGAATCTACAACCCCATCTCATCAAATGTACCACACGAATAGTTAAAAAGCAGAAGGTAAACTGGATTAACCATAACATCAGGACGTCTGACACCTCAGTCCCCCTCATGACCATGGCTTCTGTAAAGCACTAGAAACGACGGCTTATAAATTGTTAAAAATGAGCCGTGTGGCGGCGGCTCGTTAAAAGAATACTACCACTCCATCTCATCCAATGGATCTCGTAAAAGGCGAGTAAGGAATTAAACTGCACTGTGCACCCAACAGCGCATGGTGGCGATGGACTCACCACCTATCACACCAAGTGCATTATATTGTTTTGGTGAAACGTGGATTGTCGCAGTCATCTGTTTTTGCAGTAAGAGCCCAGTCTCTGACTACCCCTTATGGGATACAGTCGTGATCTTATGTATGTAAAAATGAAACGCGATAAAATCCGTAAAATTCGTTTTATTAAGGGTAGTACTCTTGGGCCACTATTATATCTCCTTCACCGGTGTTAGCTTCCGATAGTATTTGGAGGTTGTCGCCGACATCATCATTACATTATTTTTATATATTATTACCGTAATATTGTAATTATTTATATATTTCATATTAATTTTAATTTTTCTTTAAACGTCGGAGTGCAAATGGGGGTTGACACTGAAAATCAGTGCTGTGACGGAATTCGCTTCCGCCGCAATGTATGCTGAGTTGGTCAACCTCGTTTGCTAGGAGTACGGCGTACAATTTCCATACTTTTATTTTATGTTATGTATGCTATCTTTATTTTTTTATTATGTACGAGGGTGGATTGAACAGTACTCGGCCTAACCAAGAAAATAAACACATACTAAATCAGTTATATTTTTATTTTTCTACATAATCACCATCAAGTTCAATACACTTTTGCCACCTCCCCTTCCAAGCATTTAGACCGTTAAAAAAAAATGATTCTTCCTTAGAGTCAAAATATGCGTCTACAGCTGCTTTGACCTCGTCGTTTGTCGAAAATCTTTGACCTCCCCAGTGCTTTTTTAGGTTAGGGAACAGAAAGAAGTCTGATGGTGCCAGATCAGGTGAATACGGCGGATGCGGTAACAGTTCAAAGCCACAGTTGTGAATTCCAGCCATTGACTGTACTGACGTGTGAACACGGGCGTTATCTTGATGAAACGGGACTTTTCTTCTGAGCATTCCTCGACGTTTTTCTTTTATTTCCTCTCGTAAACGACGTAGTAAGGTGCAGTAGTAATCAGAGTTTATAGTCTGACCCCTTTCAAGATAATCAATCATAATCACACCTTTCGAGTCCCAGAATACTGAAGCCATCACCTTATTTGCCGACAAAATCGACTTAGCCTTTTTAGGGGGTGGTGAACCAGGTTTCTCCACTGTTTTGATTGTTGTTTTGTTTCCGGTGTACAGTAATGAACCCATGTTTCGTCCATAGTAACAAAACGATTCAAAAAATCATCTGCATCGGCTTCAAATAACTCCAAACAGTCGCGTGAAATAGTCAATCGCGTCCTTTTTTGTTCAACTGAAAGCAGTCGCGGAACCCACCTCGCAGACACCTTGTGGAAACCCAACTCGTTGACAATTATGTTTTGAGTTCGTTCATAAGAGGTGCCTATAATCTCGGCTATCTCTCTAATTTTTAATCTGCGGTCTCCCATTATTAAATCAAGTACTTTTTTAATATTTTCGTCAGTAGTTGACGTCGAAGGCCTT
This sequence comes from Luehdorfia chinensis, assembly GCA_019845155.1. Classification (NCBI taxonomy): domain Eukaryota; kingdom Metazoa; phylum Arthropoda; class Insecta; order Lepidoptera; family Papilionidae; genus Luehdorfia; species Luehdorfia chinensis. Next base: position 3,588,554 of record JAHVAK010000252.1, on the reverse strand, counting down.
CCAGAGCGGGGTTCATCTTTCACACTCTCTCTACCACGCTTAAATTCTGCTATCCATTTTTTGACGGATGAATATGACAGAGCACAATCGCCTAATGTACTGACCATGTCATCATGGATGGCTTTTGATGATAGCCCCTTCTTATGGAGGTACTTAATGACGGCACTCTGCTCGATTTGCTCCATTCGCGGAAATTATGACCGATTACTTTGTTAATAAATTTATAAAATCACAACTAATTATCGCACACGTTTCGAACTTCACACAATGAACTAGTCTGAACTGAACTAAATAATGTGGGTAGATTTGATTTTTAGAATTGAATGGATCTGTGTTAGGCCGAGTACTTTTCAATCCACCCTCGTACATACATAAGATCACGACTGTATCCTATAAGGGTTAGTCAGAGACTGGGCACTCACTGCAAAAACAGATGACTGCCACAATCCACGTTTCACCAAAACAATATAATACACTTGGTGTGATAGGTGGTGAGCCCATCGCCACCATGCGCTGTTGGGTGCTTAGTACAGTTTAATTCCTTACTCGCCTTTTACGAGATCCAACGGATGAGATGGAGTGGTAGTATTCTTTTAACGAGCCGCCACCACACGGGTACTTCACTACTTCACTGCTGAATATAGGCCTGCCCCATAAATTGCCACAAAAATTTGTACCAGTAATTTTGGGGAGTGTTTGCCATAGTTGCCACGTTTGGCAGGCGGATTGGCAACCGCAGTTTATTTATTCTGGTGTTCCAGGAAGATGCTGTGGTCCATCTCCGGATTTTTATTTTCTCTGTCGAATTTTACGAAACCCTCGGGCTGACGTGCGGCGGCGACGGAACAGGAAGATGCTGCTGCCCATCTTCTGGTTTCATTTTTCCCTCTGTCGACTTTTACGACACCGTGAAAATTATTTTTGTCTTTATATTTATGGTACTTGATTGTAGATTGCTACTGGCTGGTTTCTTGATAGAACTTTTGAAATGGGCATCTTACAGTTCTTAAACAAATGTCTCTATGGTAGAGATTTCTTATTGGAATAACATTAGTTACCCAACTAAGGTATTTGAACGAGAGTAATGATTGCGAAACTTTTATGTATGTATGACTGTCCCAAAACATACCTTCCACAAACTCCTCCCCATCGAGGTAGGGGTCTTCATCATCAACTTCATCAGCGGGATCCGGATGCAGTGATTGACCCTGACTCATCGCTGAATACATTGCTTGGAGGTCTGCCTCATTCTGTGGTACGAACCTGTGAAAATAAGCATATTAAAATTATATACATACATACAGTCACGCCTTTTTCCCATGTAATGGGTAGAAACGAGACGTGACAGACGACGAACCGCATCGTCGCCATTTTGGTACGAGTCAAATATTCTTGCTCCCTATTGGATTCCCACAAGCAGTACAGTGACAGCATTCCATATTATGCTGTTATTTTGCTCAAACAAAAGCTGTCCACACAATAGCTTAGTCTTTATTCTACTCTACAGGACACCTATCGGCTAAGTTAATTTACACTTATAGTCTATAGAGTATGGTTTTCCCCTATCTCGATGTATGTCTTATCGTTTTTCAGTGTAACGATGAAGCATTCTATTGTTGTAAGCTTTTTATTATGCTATTGTTGTTTGGATGATACTTGCGGTGTGTAGCGACATCTATGTGGGCACATGAGAAGCTCAAGATCAAATATTTCATACATTCCATAACGGAAGTTTCTGAGATGCGAACTATATATACAACATCTAAATATTACTTATAGTAGACGTCCTTCCCAAAAGCAATGGGGAGTAAGAATTGTTTGACTCGTACCAAAATGGCGGCGCGTTTCGTCACGAGAAGTGGGCTACGGGTGTGGTTTCTACCTACCCTATATATGGGAAAAGGGCGCGACCGTATTTTTTTTGATATATTTGATATTGGATAAAGTGATGAAACGACCAAAACGTTCACCTGATGGTAAGTGCAACATCTGCCCATAACAAATGCTGTGTCACCCAGAAAATTTCTGTGTAACACCACACTGTGCCCATCACCCTGAGACATCAGTTCTTAAGTCTCATATGCTCAGTGACTACGCTAGCTCTCAGTGCCCTTCACGCTACTGCTTCACGGCAGAATAACTGGGTCTGGGGTGGTGCCTACCTAGACGGATTCCTGCATAGGAACCCTACCCCCAGTTTAAATGTTTGTTTAACTTTGCAATGACGAGAACAGAAAGACGAAATTACTGGCAACAAGACATTGCACCTTCTCTTCTGTTATGTTTATATACCTTCATCCTCCTGATTCATCATCGAGAATGAACGATGGTGTCTATGGACCTGCTTAACTTCAGATAGATTGTGTCAGGTGAACGCGTGGCCTAATGGTCGGAAACCGTGACTTCTACGCCGTGTCCTGGGTTCAAATCCTAGCCGGAGCCAACATTTGTGGAAAAACACAGATTGTTGCATTTTGGTTTTCTGGGTTCTTGTGATTGTCTGTCATCAAAAAAAATAGTGTTAAATCGTCAGGACAGGTCAGGTCCGGGTCAGGACGTGTAAGTGTCTGTGTTTGCCCATACACTTGTGGCACTACAACATCTCCCGCATAGTTGATAGCTTCCGACTGTATACGGGAGTCATCGCCGTTGTCGAAAATCTTCATCACTGACTCACCGTAACTGTGTAATGGGTTGGTCGTCAGCGTCGAAGTCATCATCTTCATCACCAGCATCACCTCCCGACTGCGGCACTAGTTCTGGCAATCTGCAAAAATAATACGTAATGTAAGGCAGCTTATCTGGTACATCAATGCTTCATCTGGTGGTAGCATGCCTAAGCAGGAATACGATGTAGGTACCGCCGCAGTGCCAGTGATTCTGCTGTTAAGCAGAAGTGTGCAAACATTATTGTTTCGCTCTCAAGGGCGCTAGCTAGTGTAATTGGGTATAAGGGACTTCAGTCTCATTTCTTTCATTCATAAAATTTGATGATTTTCAAAATCTTTTACTTACTTTAAAAAAAGTCTTTCCGATAAAAGTTACCAAATTAATGGATGAATTAAGGAAAAGGCAAAGAAATATATTGTTTTTTTATTGTAGAAATGGATGAGACGAGCAAAACATTCACTTGATGATAAGTGCAGTGCCATAGCAATACTGAGTCACCCAAAATATTTGTGTGGCACCACAGTTCGCCCGCCCCCTGAGACATCAATTCTTAAGTCTCATATGCCCACTGATTACCAATAAAAGGTTGTACTGGTGGTAGGATTCCTATGCAGGAATCCGTCTAGGTAGGTACCACCCCAGGGCCAGTTATTCTGCCGTGAATAGAATAGAATAGAATAGAATAGAATAGAATAGAATAGAATAGAATAGAATAAATTTTTATTCAATAAGTACTATTTACATAGTACTTATTGAAAGTCATTTTTTTTTTAAGCTACACTGGTTCGCAAAAATGCCTCTGTCCTGGGAAGAACCAGTAAGAAACCCAGCGGGCTTTTTTTTTTTTTTAGTCATTTTTAAAATAATGTACAATAACTGTATTACAATAGCTGTATTATAAAGATGTAGAAATGGCTTGGCGGCGATCACCTCATTCCCAGGGGTTATCATCATCTATGTATTCTTTAATATTATAATAACCCTTTTTATGAAGTCTTTGTTTAATATAAAATTTAAACTTTTTGATTGAAAGACTTTTAGCACTTTCTGGGATTTTGTTGTAAAAACGTATACATTGCCCCATAAAAGAGTTACTGACTCTGTGAAGTCGGGTAACTGGCATAATTAATTTGTGCTTGTTCCTGGTATTCACATTATGAACATCACTTTTTTTAGTGAACTGGTTTATGTTCTTGTGTACATACAAAACGTTTTCAAATATATATTGAGAGGCCAAGGTTAAGATATTAATTTCTTTAAATTTATCCCTAAGAGACACTTTAGAGCCAAGATTATAAATAGCTCTTACGGCCCTCTTTTGCAAAACAAAAATCACTTCAACATCAGTTGCATTTCCCCATAGCAAAATACCATAAGACATTATGCTATGAAAATAACTAAAATAAACCAATCTAGCAGTTTCAACGTTAGTCAAATTCCTAATTTTTTTTACAGCATAAGCTGCAGAGCTAAGTCTACTTGCTAGTTTAGATATATGGGGGCTCCATTGAAGTTTTGCGTCAAGAGTTATTCCAAGAAAGACAGCAGTATCCACAAGGCTCAACTCTTCCCCACTCACAAGCACATTTACATCTAATTGTTTAACATTTGGTGTTGTGAATTTAATACATTTTGTTTTATTGCCGTTTAAAAGCAAATTATTAACATTAAACCAATGTACTAATTTTGAAATAGCATTATTCACCTCGTCATATAATAAAAGTTGACGTTTTATCTTAAAAATCAAAGATGTATCATCAGCAAATAACACTATATCATGGTTGTCCCCTACTAGGTAAGGTAAGTCATTAATGTAAATAAGAAATAGAAATGGGCCGAGAATCGAACCCTGCGGGACACCCATAGATACTGCTGATCCGGAAGAACTCCTGCTATTGATAACTACTGTCTGCGTTCTATTACTCAAATATGAAATTAGAAGTTGAAGTGCAGAATTTCTTACACCGTAGTGATGTAGTTTCCTGATAAGTGTTTCATGATCAACGCAATCGAAGGCCTTAGAAAGATCACAGAAAACACCCAAGGCATCCCGCGAACTCTCCCAGGCTTCGAATATATTCTTAATAAGTTCAACACCTGCATCGGTTGTAGAACGACCCCTCGTAAAGCCAAATTGGTTTTTGTGAAACAATTTATTTAAATTGAAATGTTTTAACATTTGATTAAGTATAATTTTTTCAAAAATTTTACTTAATGTTGGTAGTACAGAAATAGGTCTAAAGTTAGCAGGGTCCGATGTACTACCAGATTTAAATAAAGGTATGATTTTACTATGTTTCATCAAATCAGGAAACACACCAAATGCAATACCGGAATTAAAAATTATGGCTAATTGAGGTGCAATTATATCTATAATAGACGCACTAACTTCCACGGACATACCCCATAGATCCGCGGTTCTCTTACAATCAATACTTTTAAAAGTATTAAGAATGTCATTTCCATCTACCATATCGAATTTAAAATCTTTTGTACAAGAAGTTACATTTTGTTTGAGTAATGTCTCAGCGGCATGGCGTGAAGCAGTAGTGTGGCATTACTGTGTTTCGGTTTGACGGGCACTTTGAGCTAGCGTAATCACTGGGCATTTGAGACTTAAGAACTGTCTTAGGTTGACGGGCGCCATTGTGGTGTCACATAGGAAATATTCTGGGTGACACAGCATTTGTTGTTGGCGGACGTTGCACTTACCATCAGGTGAACGTTTTGCTCGTTTCGTCACTTGGTACATTAAAAAAAAATAAAAAAAAAGGTATCTGAATGTTGGGTTTTGTTATTCCTAGCTGCATCTTACTACTCTAATAAAGCAAGAGAGTTTGTGTTATATGTTTTGTTTTAAACAAAACGATGCCCACAGTAGGATTTCTCCTGTATGGTGGTTCAGTCTCATGGTACAGTCTTAAGGAGCCCCACACTGAGATCCGAATATTACCAAAAACGGGCTGAACTGTGATAGCTCAGGTCACGAAGTATCCGATGAAGGAGTATCCGATGAAGCTGTAAAAGCCGAGAAGGCTAACAGCAATTACATCACCGAAAATATATATATCAGGTCAGCGAGATACCATTCCGTACGTCGCAGTCATATGATCGGTTCTTCTTCGCAAGTGAAACCGCAGGGTTCAGAATTGTTTTTTTAAAGCCACATTATTATAGGCTGTGACAGTGTTGCCCATATGACTGAAGCTCAGTTCTCATCCCGACTTTCTACAATGTTCCTAAAGATTCCCATTGGATATTCTCATTAGATATCAGCAGTTAGAAAAACTGTTACAAAATGTTTTTATCCAATTACGTAACAATGTTGTGTCAAGACTAAATCGCGAAAAAGTAAAATTAATCATTATTGTCAGATATTCATTAATATGCTATTTGCTATGTATCCTGCAGAAGTTGCAGTTTACAAATACTTTAAGTTTTGCTATGTATCAATATATCAGGTCAAGTTTCGCAGATTTGGAATCAAGGTGATAATTACTTGATTGCAAATCTTGATACTTTTTCGAGTCGGGATGAGGCAAAGTGAACCCTTACATAATTTAAATTGTTGCTTTACACAATCAATACAAATAAAATTGATTTAACTTACATGCAATAAACTTTTTAAGTCGATTTTATTTCATTGCTTGCTTTTTTCCTAAATATTCTTATTTTAATGTCTTGTAGTTTTTTCCATTTAGCTCTATTGTAGTTTTGTCATGTGCAAAATTTAATTAATTCTTAAGCGCATGCTGTGATCATCTGTTATTGGTGGAACAATTACCTTATTGTAAACTTTGTCTCTATATAAACTTGTTTGATTGTCTCTACTGTTGATGGTCCTAAATAAAATAAATAGTACATATATATGTATATGTAATTCATGTACCCTGTTGGGCATGGCAATGTATACATGAGGCAGACATCTATCAGAATCGTTTTTCAAATTATTCTCTAATACAAGATCTTAATTTTTGATAAATGTTTTTAATTTCTAATGTTTAACAGTGACATTACCGCTTACAATAAGGTAAGTCATCCTTATGTTAAAAAAGCAATTGAATCTTTACCTGAGCTCATAATTTAGTACCATGTACAGGGCAGGCGATGGTTCCCTCTGTACAGCATGCAAAGAGATGCTGGGGTACAGCAGGGAGATAGTTGGCGATGGTCCTCCATTACTGCCTACACCTCCGCCCCATACAACGTTACTGAAACAAAAGGAATAAGGAAGTGGTAAATTTCACTATAACCTCTGAATAATCCTGTATCTGATGATGATCGCTCCTGGAGGATTTTCGAGAACCGAGAGAGCATCAGAATACGGTAGGAAGGTGTCAGCTGCACAAGAGATTAACAACACAAGTGCAATTTACTAATGAAGAAAATGATAGTGTAAGTAATACATATAAGTGAGCTTATCAAAACAATATTAAGTATCTTTATTTTATAACATATCTCCAGAACTATCAAACTCAATGTCACTATTTATTTATTCAGTTATTAATACGAAAATACTATCCAAATTACCTGCTTTTGCTTTTAAACTATGAAAACACAAAAAAACAGCGAGCTGTTCAAGTGATGATCTTTCATATGTGGCATTTGATTTTTATTTATATAGATATATTAACTGATGCCCACCACTTCGTCTGCATGGATATAGGTTTTTTAAATATCCTGTGGAATCTGTATGCTTTTCCGCGATAAAAAGTAAAATTTCGTCAAGATTGATTCAGCGGTTGAATCGTGAAATGGTAACAAACAGACAGAGGGACACAGAGAGTTAATTTCGCATTTATAATATTAGTATTGATTACATAAGTTTTCAATTTTTAAACTTTAAATTTATAAAACAGTTTAAACTCTATAATGAAACTTAAGGGGCAGAGAGTTTTCTTTCACTATATAGTTTTCGTTATATATTTAAAAAAAAAAAGTTTAGGACACACTTTTTCATCTTTATAACTAGGTATATGTATATGTACGTTTTTTACTGGAATCCGCCCTGTGCGGGAATCCGTCTAGGTCCAGTTATTCTGCCGTGAAGCAGTATTATGCAAACATTACTAAATACATTTCAATTTGAAGGGCACTGTGAGATAAGTGTAATTATCAGTGATTCCAGTCTCATATACCAGAACTGATGTCACAGTGTGGTATCACACAGTAATATTCTGGGTGACACAGCATTTGTTATGGGCAGACGTTGCACTTACCATCAAGTGAACATTATTACCATTCCATCACTTTATACAATAAAAAATGTATCTATTGGTTTGTTAATTTTGACGTTTTTTTTTAATACAGTTCAAAAGTAACAATTCAACTGATAGTATGAAAGTGTGTTAACCATGTTTAACTGACTTCAAAAAGGGAGGGTTCTATGTTTGTTTGTATTTTTTATGTATGTTCACCAATATTTCCGTCAACACGAACCAATTTCATACCTTAAACTTATAACAATGCATTTCTACTACCCATTAGGACAGTAATGACAAACAACAAAAGATAAGAACATGTGTTTTTCTTTGAAAATTATAAGAATGTTTAAACAAAAACATAAGTTTCCTTATAGAGGTCATTACATTATTTAATTATAATTTTTTTCTATATTATTGACACCTTACACTAAGGGCTAGAGTGGGCGGACTTAATGCCTTATGGGATTCTCTGTCAATCAACCCTGTATATTGAGAAAAATATGGCAATATAATATGAAAAACTCCACTGTTGCATGTAGGCCTTCTCCATTAATTGCAACAAAATTTGTAGTTCTCATTTAGGGGGGATTTTGCCATAGTTGCCACACTTGGAAGGTGGGTTGGCATCAGTTATTTATTCAGTGTTCCAGGAAGATGCTGCTGCCCATGAATATGTAAATTATACAAAATATAAAAATACATCATCATCATCATCACTTCAGCCTATTACTAGTCTAGCCACTGCTGAACATAGGCCTCCCGCATAGATCGCCACAAAAGTTTGTAGCTCTCGTTTTGGGGGTATTTTGACATAGTCATATAGTATAGGGCGGGTTGGCAACTGCGGTTTCTTTATTCAGATGTTGCAGGAAGTATCTGCTGCCCATCTTCTGGTTTTCATTTTCCCTCTGTCGACTTTTACGACACCCACGGGATGAGATGTAGTGGAAGAATCTCTTAGGCCGCCACTACACTAAATAAATGAACTGCGGTTGCCAACCGGCCTGCCAAGCTTGGCAACTATGGCAAAATCCGAACAAAATGAGAGCTACAAACTTTGGTGACTATCTATGGCGGAGGCTTACGGTCAGCAGTGGACTTGTGATAGGCTGAAAAGATACAATCTTGACTTTAGATATAAATTAGTTTTTAGATATAAATACGAGTTCTTTTTCATAAATGAAAAAGAGCTCCGATTCCCAATAGTAATTTAGTTCTGTCGCATGTTGTTATAATGCACTGTACTACAAAATCGGTCATCAAGAAGTCGACAATAACTTATGATCAAGTAAAACAAAGATTGATAAATCTATAGACAGGATCTTTGTAATATTTAACAAAAACTGACTTACTTTTGCGTGATGTACAAGGTTGCGGTTCCTAATTCTTGGTCGTTTACGAGTAATTTAGTTGATGGACTCTGCATAATAATACCCTCCAGCGGCACCGAAAACGAAGGCGATACCACTACCATTTTGAGAAAATGCGACGGAAATCTTTTTCGAAATACAATTTTTTTTATGATAAGCGGTTTAGGGGTAGTAATTGATTTGTTCACTAATATTATTTAGCACTCGTGGTGCGATAAAAACGAACAAACAAAATAAATTCTACCAAAACACGTTTCGTCCGAGAAACTTAAAATTGAAAGAATGCTGACCATAGACTATATATTTTATACAAAGAAAATGGACACTGACACAGTACAAATATCCAACAGGTAAAATTGAATTCGGCCTTTAAAAGTGTATTGTTAAACATTGGGATATAACCTACTCGACACAATATTGTAGTTTTGCTAGAAAATCCTAGCGTCATTAATATGTGTTTATATATATGGATGGTTAACATAGTGAACCTTAAAAAAAATGTGCGACATTGTGTTCGATATAATTCGATCACATTAAAATACACTTTTATTCTTTACATGATTTAAGTTGGCTAGTAAATATAACACTCAAAAATTTAAATTAAAGTCCTCGAACAGGACCCTTCTCTATAATATGACTACTCTTTGAGGACTCTCAAATTGTATAATTAGGTGGCTGTCTGTATTCTGGACTCTTGTGAAAAGCAGTGCTTTTGATTGAATATGAATTGGAACATCGCAAACCAGTAATATAAAAGCCGCTATTCACGCTACATCTCAATTCCAATCAATCAGACACACGATATTCGCTGAGCAAAACTTAGATGTTTATTGGACAGAGCATGCTCTTTAGATCATCAAAGTTGAGGAAATTAATCCAACCGATTTTCGAAACAGACAAATACCGGAAAATACCCTTAATTAAGAAAAGAAAATGCCTGTGTCCAATTTGCTTGCTCCCCAATATACCGAATGCATCTTGTTCAAAACACGTTCTGTAAAAATCAGCGGGGTGGAACAGTCATGTCATGGTTGTCTGATAATAAGTATGTCATGTTGCGTTTATAAATCGTCACAGATATTTTTCTTAAGACAATTTTTCTGTGATGATATTCATAATCGGCTATTTACACGATGAGTCTCGGTGATGATTTTCTTAACGATGATTTGCTGACGAGTTTTCCCCTATAATGACTTTCCTGATTAATGGTTTTAACAATAATTACTATGAATCATCGGCAGATAGTACGAGCATTGAAATAGCTCTATAAAAGATTCCAGTGCTTCCAGTCCTTGTGTCAGGGTAGACAGGGCTTACGCAGACTGGTTTAACATCGAAAAAGTGTGTATAACACACTCCCTGTGTGTAACACACAGGGATTTGTTATTTCGCTGGGGCTGTTTAACCTATTTATAGACAATTTTTTTACACATTTTTAAGCGCTGACCGTCAATTGCCTCCTATACTCTGATGATCAGGTTATATTAGCATCATGGGAGAAGGAGTTGCAGGCGATGGTTAATATAATGCATGGTGCTCCACAAAGCTAAGTCTTTTCTAATAAAACTCTTATTTCTTAAAATTTTAGGCACTTATAGGTACAATTTGCAACCCGGTACAAATTTTTTAAAAAATATCTTTGTTTTCGTTTCGCTATTTAAATGGTTTCGCTATTTTCAGACCGTATACATTTTTACTCTCTGGTTTTAAAAAATAATTATAAATTAAAAATATGGCGACATGGTTCACAACCCGTCACGTCTCGTTTCTCGCAGGGGCGGCGCGGGCTTTGGCTGCGGTCTCTGCCTTCTCCTTATATGGGAAAAAGGCGTGGTTGTAAGGTATGTTCAAAATATTTTAGCAAATTAGTTTTAATTTTCGTAGAATTTATTGAGACTATTGTTACTACTAGATGGCGTTGGTAGTATTCGTAGTTGTTTTAGTTTTTAAAACGTAGTGTCCACATTCTATTTGGTTAGATGGCGCTGTCATGATATATTGTAAGTATTAGCCGCCTTACATGAATTTAGTGCTTGAGTTTACTTTCCATTTTTGCTTCACAATTAAATAACGGGACTCCCAAACTTGAAAGTAAATGTAAAGAGTATTTTTTTTTTCAAATGATATTTTTATGATTTCCATGCATGACTAATCGATGAGTGGTAGAAGGCTGTTAAACACGTTATGTGTTAAATACTTTTTAGCAGAGTTTAATATAACAACAGTTTTGCTCCCTCTTTTATAAAAAAATGTTTAGTGAACGTAAAATATGTGATCTCTATGATCTTTATAGACAATAACGGTCTTATTCATAAACAAATATAGAAGGTTTATAGTCTTGTTTGCAGCCGAATCTATACAAATTCTCGGATGTTTCACATATGTAGATAAGAAATTTGATTAGGGCGAAAACATAACCATGTTGAAGTGTCGTAGCGGAATTTTAATATAAGTTTAGTAGGAATAATTAGCTTTATAATTATTCAGTGTCATAAATCTGTCATAAGATTTTTTTTTGAATAAGATCAATAGTGTAGACATCATGATAAGTTACAGAGCGATGTTTTTGTTTATTTTTTGCATAAAGTGATAAAACGAGCAAAACGTTCACTTGATGGTAAGTGCAACGTCTGCCCATTACAAATGCTGTGCCACCCAGAAAATTTCTGTGTGACACTACACTGTGCCCATCACCCTGAGTCATACGTTCTTAAGTCTTATATGCCCAGTGATTACGCTAGCTCAAAGTGCCCTTCAAACCGAAACACAGTAATGTTTGCACACTACTGCTTCACGGTAGAATAACTGGCCCTGGGGTGGTACCTACCTAGACGGACTCCTGCATAGGAATCCTACCACCAGTAAAAAATGTTTAGGAGTATGTTCTGAGGACTTGGTGCCGGCTGCAGCGCTAAAATGTGTCGAGTTGCGTATACTGAGCGTCGTCGGGGAGCAGAGATCTTATTACATACATACATATGACTGTATCCCATGCAGTGAGTGCCCAGTCTCTGACTACCCCTTATGGGATACAGTCGTGATCTTATGTATGTATGTATGTATGGGATGAGATGGAGTGGTAGTATTCTTTTAACGAGCCGCCACCACACGGCTTATTTCTTATTACAAGGCGCTATGTGTGTAACTAACAACGTAATTATAAAATATTTTAATTCAGCTTTCACCCACTTTCAGACGTCCATATAATTTGAAATTTTCATACAAGATCGATGACAGTATATGTATTTCATGTATATGTTTTAGTATGCTCACCAGGATCATCACCTCATTGATGTTCAAGCGTGCTTTTTTGTTTTGAAACTAAAATACATTTCATGCATTTATTTAACCGATAGAGTTTTTGTATAGTATATTTCTAAATCGACGGATTACGGTTTCGAACTGTGTACTAATGGATAGTCGACTGTGAAACGTTTGCGGGACATAATAATGAATTCAATACGGCACATTGGGTGCAAAACGTTGGAAAATTGATGATGCCTGAATAGGATGTCTTCCTTGCAGACCTCGATCACGGCAGATCATTTGCTGAGGTTATTATAGTGCTCTAATAGTTTCTGCTTAATCACGGACGCACTTACTCGTCCTTTACTTTCTGTTTCCGATATTGCAGCTATTCGATAATTTGAAAGAAGGTATAGGACAAAAAACGAAACCAACAATTCATTTTACTTTTTTAGGAGAAAGTGTCGGGACGAGAACAAGGGTAGGTAGGTACCACCCCAGGGCCAGTTATTCTGCAGTGAAGCAGTAGTGTGCAAGCATTACTGTGTGTCGGTTTGAAGGGCACTGTGAGCTAGCGCAATCACTGGGCATTTGAGACTTAAGATCTGATGTCTCAGGGTGACGGGCGCAGTGTGGTGTCACACAGAAATATTCTGGGTGACGCAGCATTTGTTGTGGACGGACGTTGCACTTACCATCAGGGGAACGTTTTGCTCGTTTCGTCACTTTATACATTAAAAAAATAAACGTTAAGTGCAACGGTCCATAATGCTGTGCCACACAGAACATTTCTGTGTGTCAGCTCTGACTGATAGCTAGGGTAATCCCTAGGCATATGAGACTTACATATGCCCAGGGATTACCCTAGCTATCATTGCCGTTCATACCGAAACACAGTAATGTTTGCACGCTACTGCATCACGGCCGAGTAACTGTGGTGGTACGTACACGGATTCCTACATAGACTGATAAATAGTACAATTAGAATGCACCACTCAGATGACAGGCCTGCCACATCGCCTGCTAGCAAAAGTCCACTGCTGGACGTAGGCTCTCCCGAGAAGGGAGGATTTCCCTGCCTGCCAAGCGCGGTGGTTACCACCGCGCTTGGCAGGCAGGGAACTGTATTATATATATATATGTGTGTGTGTGTGTGTGTGTGTGTGTGTGTGTGTGTGTTTATAAATATATGTATGAAAATGTAAGTTTCTATTGACATAAAATGTTATTAGATATTTATATATATAATTATTATAATTTTATTTCACATTTTGCGCCTTATATTGTTTCACCTTCATCAAAATCTCACCACTCCATGGGTTGACTGGGAGAAAATGCCTTAAGGCATTATGTCCGCCCTTTGTATCCTTTCTTTGTAAGGTAAACAATAAAGATTAATAAATAAATAAATTGCTACTAATAAATAAAAATGGTTGTTTAAACTTTCGTTCCTATTGATTTTTTTTTACTTTGCAATCAATTCTTATACGTCATTCAATATTTCGTGCTTTGCGAGAGAAGCGGTAATCTTCCGTAGGCCTGGAATAGACAGGGTATCGAATCCTGCCTTGCTAATAATATGATGATGATGTTCTCCTAGTCGATTTCGACCACGGCGACAACTTCCGAATACTGTCGAGAGCCATCAACTGCGCAGGAGATATTATAGTGCCACAAGTGTACGCGCAAACACAGAGGCACTCACTCGTCCCAACCAACCCGCGCCCGATGTAACGCTGATGCGATAAGATCGGAGGTAGGCTAGGATGCAGTGTCAGAAACACGAGGACATTCACAACACAACCAGACCCGAAAACCAACAAGTTGTGTTTTAGCACAAATGTTGGCTCCGACTGGGATACGAACCCAAGACCGGCGGCATAGAAGTCAGGTGCTCTGACCACTAGGCCACGCGGTCGTCAATAATATACAGACCCTGTAATCGTGTGATTCTCTACGCAGTTCCGTTGGTCGACTCCTACGAAAAGAAAAGGTGTCAGATTTTCTCATGGCGCTACCACACGGCTCATTCGAAAATAGACCATGTGGCGATGAAGCCAATATTCGGACAACATTATTAAAACATTAAACTATTAATTAAGAAATCATAAATGTCCCAATGCACAGGCCTGCCCTCATCTCTGATATGGTTTTGGATCCAGGAAGAGTCCGACACGCTGCTCCAATGTGGATTGACGGACTGCGTATATGTCGAAGAAATATTTTTATTCCGCGTATCGTATAAAAAAACGTTGAACGTTGCGGTCTGGTAGAAGATGTAGTGACAAAGATAGATAAAGGGATGCTTAGATGGTTTTGGACACGTAGATAGGATACGATACGATACGATAGGATGGATGAAAGAAGATTGACGAAACAGATTTATGAGGCGAGTGTGAATGGGCAAGCCGGTAAGGGTCGACGTAGGCGAACGTATTACGATTAGATCGAAATCGTTTTAAGGAAAGGCCACGTCAAAAGTACCCGCAACCGACGAGCTTGTATTAAAACACTTATGAAAGTACAGGAAGCTAACGATGTGTGTCAGGATCGTAACAAGTGGAAAGATGTGGTCTCTGCCTACCCCTATGGGAAAGAGGCGTGACTCTATGTATGTATGTATGTATCATCATCATATAAAACTTTTATAACGGACTAAAAGTATAAAGTTAGTTTATAATCATCAACACTTCAGCTTGCTAATCCTTAGGGCTATGTCGGTTACTTTAGTTCTGCTGCGGATATCATCGTTACTGATTTTATCACGCAGAGAAACTCCGACCATAGCCCTTTCCATTGCTCGCTGAGTGACTCTGAGCTTCCTCATGCGGCCCGCAGTGAAGGGCCACGTCTCGGTTCCGTATGTCATCACTGGCAACACGCACTGGTTGTCATCTTTGGTTTTGAGACTTTGATGTTGAGGACATACTCAATTGTTTATAATCAATTGCATAAAATTGTACCCAACAGACAGACAAACAAAAAGCGATTTATTATGAACTGTCGTCCATTTTTAAGCTATGTTTAAAGTTTCAAGTCTCTTGCAAGTTAGTTTCAAATCAATTACTAAATTGCACCCGAACAGACAAACGCGAAAGCGAGTTAATAAAACATACATATAGTTACGCTTTTTTCCCATATAAAAGGGTAAGCAAAGGCCACACACGTAGCCCACATTTCGCCGCCGCGGGAAACGTTTTTCGCGGAATTTTCTACTACGCACAAGCATTTTATGGAATCTGCTGCCGCCAGTGGCTTTTCCGGACCGATAAGACTTAGGGACCTTCAAGAAAAGAGCCTATTCCTTTCTCAAAGGCCGGCAACACATCTGCTATTCCTCTGGTAATGTAGATGTTCATGGGCGGCGGTGATCACTTACCGTCAGGTGAGCCGCTTGCTCGTTTGTCCCCTCTTCCATAAAAAAAAAACGAGTAGTCACGGGTGGCGAACCACGTATAAAATAAAAACGTGGTAATAAAAAATACGCTAATATTATAATAATGTAATAATAATGGTCTTAGCTTAATTGCAACGTCAGACTTTATGTTAACCAGATAGTGTCGCGTTCGAAATTCGACCAGAGAAATAACACTATCGCCACCATTTTAAAAAAAAAGACTGTCCGGACTTTTGGCGCCAACTCGAAAAGCGACGGAAGTGTTTTAGCGAATTTTGTAATTTCTGTGTATATTCTGAGAATTGATGTTTAATATTGTTAGTTTGTTATGCAGCTAGTGCTTGTGAAAGTGTACAGTGATTGGAATATTCAATTCAAGACTAAAATTCAGTCCAGCAAATCTTCATCTCAATCTCCATCATCATTCATCAGTCTAGCAAATCATCGGTACAAGTCAACTATCACTTTCCTGTCGATTGAAATGAAGTCTTTTTTATCAATAAATTATTACTCGACGTTGACAAAAATGATTCTGTTTTGCGTTCGTAGCTAATTGCCAGGATCAAAAAGAGGAAGAGGACCTGTCCAACGTACCGTTTGAGGTTGGCAACACTAGTCTTATCGTATCAATGTAGTGTTTACAGCGGACACGTGTTGCGTGTATTATTTTATCAATATTTGAGCACGATAAAAGAAATTCCCTACGTGATGTGTCGAGTTTACTTCTTTACTTGGAACTCGTTTTATTTTTATCATTATTTCACTACTATCACTACTGATCTTGAGCCTTCTCCATTGACTGCCACAAAACGAGGCCCCGGACCATCTGCATCCATCTGGTGGTAGGATTCCCATGCAGGAGTCCGTCTGGGTAGGTCACCCCAGGCCCAGTTATTCTGCCGTGAAGCAGTAGCATGCAAACATTACTGTTTCGGTTCGAAAGGCATCGTGAAGTAGGGTAATCACAGGGCATATGAAACTTAAGAACTGATGTCTCAGGGTGACGGACGCAGTGTGGTGACACGCAGAAATGTTCTGAATGACACAGCATTTGTTATGGACAGACGTTGCACTTATCATCAGGTGAACGTTTTGCACGTATCGTCACTTTATCCAATAAAAAAGATCGACCTACCGCAGAACCGTGCACGTCATCACTCCATCTACTAGGGAGCCGCCCTATACTGCGTATGGCGATATAAGGTTTACTACAGGGAAACCTTTCTTCCCAAAACGCAACAGAGTTAGTAACTAATTTTTGCAATGCCAGCCCATGGTACAGTTTCCCGGCGCAAGAGTGTGTGTCTATGGCGTCGAGAAGACTTGTCTGAAAGTAAGTTAGATTAAATCATCATGAGTGTTTCAGTCCACTGTTGAACATAGACGTGGGGGCAGCGAGTACTGCCCCAGGGACAGGCTATCGTCGTAGCCAAGCAATGGAGGCCAAGGTTGCGTCCAGTGCGGAGATCTCGTGGCTGGTTAATGAAAACTTATTATTGATAGGCTTCATTTTGCCGGTTTCCTTGTGTATGCTTTTTATACTGCCTTAATTTTGTTATAAGCAGATTTAACTGGTGGTAGGATTCCTATGCAGGAATCCGTCTAGGTAGGTACCACTCCAGGGCCAGTTATTCTGCCGTGAAGCATTAGTCTGCAAACATAACTGTGTTTCGGTTTGAAGGGCACTGAGAGCTAGCGTAATAACTGGGCATATGAGACTTAAGAACTTAAGTCTCAGGGTAACGGGCGCAGTGTGGTGCTACACAGAAATATTCTGAGTAACACAGCATCTGTTATGGGCAAACGTTGCACTTACCATCAGGTGAACGTTTTGCTCGTCTCGACTGTTAAAAAATAAAAATAAAATATTAAAAAAAATTACTTTAAAAATTAGATTTAGCGATACGGCATACGTACGAGTATTTAAATCTTTGGGAATGAAACATGTTCTTTAAACTGTATAGAATGAAAGTGTGTCTATTTCTCGATTCGAAAGCTTTATCCCTACATTTAACAATACCTGCGGCAGCCCAGTGATTCAATTTAAAATTATTTTTAACACTCAGTAACTTAAATATTAAAAATCTTATTAAATAATTTGTTCGAATCAAAAATATCATCTTAAAAACCGTTTGGTTTCACAAGACCCCAAGCTTAGGCAAGGTATTTCATTTCAATGCCATTTTCTCGACTCAACAGAGGTGGCAACCCATTAATGCGGAAAAATTAACGTTTTTTTTTTAAGCCCAGTCACTTACTGGACAGTATTTTTATCAAAAGATTAAAACAAAATTAAGCAAATCCATACTATAATATCCATACTAACAATATAAATGCGAAAGTAGCTATCTTTGTCAGGATATAATAGATTTCGTGAGGCGGAGTGTTGAAGAGCTAACGTAACCTACTTGCACAAAATGTTACATACTGGCCATTAATGAGCGTTTGTTTATAAAACATGTCTGTCATTTCTTATTCTATTGTATCGATTTTAATATGAATATAATTTCTTATAAAGTGTAATGGTTGCATGTAAATAAAACAACAATATTATCTTCCAGATCATTTCATTTATATCAGTCCCTCTGTCTGTTTTTCACCTTCTCACGGTTCAACCGGTGAACCGATCTTACCGAAACTTGTCACAGAGATAGCTTGCATCCTGGATACTGACACATGATATTTTAAAATTAAATTGCTCCCACGGGATACTTAAAAAAGCTAAATTTACGCGGAGGAAGTCGCAGGCATAAGGTAGTTCTTTATTAGACTGAGGTTATCTCTGCCAAGCTGTTTCTAAATATTCATTATTCATATTATAATTATCTTATTTTATAACTATGCTATAGTAATAAAATCTAAAAATGATAAACCGGAAATTCGCCTCATTAATAAATACTAGTATATTAAATTAATACAACAAAAAGACGCTTGAAAAACGAAAGATTTTTTTTTACGACAAAAAATATGTAATTTCATTTCTACAGTCAAGACTGCCACCCTTTGGCCATCACAACATCGGGCGGCTTAAGAGAATCCACCACCCCATCTCATCCCGTGGGTGTCGACAAAGGGAAAATGAATACCAGGCGGCGACTATGACAAAATCCCCCCATAGTGAGAGCTACAAACTTTTGTGGCAATCTATGGGGGAGGCCTATACTCAGTAGTGGACTAGTGATAGGCTGAAATGATGATGATGATGATGAACATCGCATTATGATGAATAATTCTTTTACATACGTGCATACGGTCACGCCCTTTTCCATATAAGGGGACCACACCCGTAGCCCACCTTTCGCCGCCGCGGGAAACGAGGCGTTACGGATGGCGAACCACGTAACTGCCATTTTGGTACAAGTCAAAAAACTCTCACTAACCATTGCGTTCTCACGGGCAGTATAGTGACAGCATTGTATATTATGGTATTACTCTGCCCTCATAAAGGCTTTTTTATATAGGAGAAAGTATCAAGATGAGCAAAATGTTTACGTGATGGTAAGTGCCTCGTCTTCCCATAACCAATGCTGTTTTCAGAACATTCTGTGTGGCACCACATTGCGCTCGACACCCTGAGACATCAGATCTTAATGTTTCTTAATTAATCTCTTACACTAGCTCTCAGTGCCCTTTAGGCCGAAACAGTAATGTTTGCACAGTACTGGATCACGGCAAAATAACTGGCCCTCGGTATCTACCTAGATAGAATTCCTGCATTGGAATCCTATCACCAGTAAACCTTACTGACATATTAGGTCCTTACATATAATTGGCGTTTAGTCGTACTGGCCACTTTGATCTAGAATATATCCTCTTTTGTTAAGCATTCCAAATTCAAATTTATAAATCCATTTAGCTGGTATATTAGAGTTTCGAAAACAGTTATTCATTTGTTTTTTTCCTCATTAGTTTTTTCTTTGGTTTCGCTCATCTCGCACAATGGAAAACTTGAAATATCGATTTATTTACGAGTACGATATCTACCGTGGCACCAGTGCTGCAGAAACAGCTCGAAGGATTAACGATGTGTATGGCGCCAGGTGTCGCAATAGAAAACTCGGTACGTTTTTGGTTCCAACGTTTTCGTTCTGGAAATTTCCACCTTCAGAACAAGCCCTCGATTGGCGATGGGCTCACCACCTATCACACCAAGTGCATTATATTGTTTTGGTGAAACGTGGATTGTGGCAGTCATCTGTTTTTGCAGTGAGTGCCCAGTCTCTGACTACCCCTTATGGGATACAGTCGTGATCTTATGTATGTATGTAAAATGCAAAAATAAACTTAGCTAATTTTCTAACATAACCCACACTCATTAACAAATTTAGTTAGCAAATCTTTGTTTAACGTGTTTGTTCCTCAGTCTTTAAGTACTTTAAATTCAATTTACCTTTTTGATCAATTCTTAATTAAAATTATATACTTAATAGTTTCTTATCTTAACGCGAATACTCCACACATTTAAATAAAACAATTCATCATCATCATTTCAGCCTATCACTAGTCCACTGCTGAACATAAGCCTCCCCTATTGATTGCCACAAAAGTTGTAGCTCTCATTTTGGGGGGATTTTGCCATAATCGATTCCCGCACGGTACAAATATTTTGTAGAAAGTTTGTAGCTCTCATTTTTGGGAGATTTTGACATAGTAGGCGGTTTAGCAAAAGCAGTTTATTTATTTAGAAGTTCCAGGAGGACTCTGCTGCCCATTTCCAAGTTTTCGAACCCGTGATCCACTATGACAACCGAGCCGTCGAATTTTTGACGATCCTGAACGTGTGGTAGCGGCTTAAGAGAATTTACCACTACATCTCATCCCGTGGGTGTCGTAAAAGTCGACAGAGGGAAAATGAAAACCTGGAGATGGGCGGCAGCATCTTCCTGGAATATCTGAATAAATAAACTGCGGTTGCCAACCCGCCTGCCAAGCGTGAAAACTATGGCAAAAACCCCCAAAACTTAGAGCTACAAACTTTTGTCGTGGACTAGTGAAAGGCTGACATGGTGATGATGAAAATGATGAAGTGAAAACTGAGTACGAATTTCTTAGAATAGAAAAGAATTATTTTTATTCAATGTAGATTATTTTCATATTACGAGTACTAATCGAGCATCATTGTTTTAAACTACACTGGTTCGCAAAAAATGCCGTGGTCCTGGGAAGAACCAGCAAGAAACTCAGCGGTCACTTTTTTAGTTTTTAGTCATTTTCTAAATAATATAGAATAACAATATTATAACAAAGATGTACAAATAGCTTGCCCGTCCATGTATTCTTTTATAAATTATCCCTTTTTATAAAGTCTTTGTTTAATAAAAAATTTCACCTTTCGAATAAAAGCTGGGCTACTGACTGAATAGCAATATAACTCAATTTGTGAACTTTTTGCCGAAAACGTTAAGTAATTTTTTTTATTGGATAATTGATGAATTGAGCAATACGTGCATTGAGCAATGCTGTGTCACCCCCAATGGGTTCTCACCTTGTCGTGGCGGGGGGGCTTAGTAACTGTGGCTTGGTCACCCACGGTGAAGCTAAGAGGAACCCGGTCGGCCTGTTGCCTCAGGCTGACCCGAGGAGGTCGCTCCGAGTGGGCTACGCAAGCCCACTCCGGATGTGAATTGGTGGACTGCTGGGGGGAGCAGTACGCTGCCCTCCGCAGCCGAGGTGGAGTCGCGGGGGAAGAGGAGTGTAGGTGTTGCGTTGCCTCTCTCCCTGTCTCCCGCGACTTTGGCGGGGCCGCGCCGTAGATGCGGCGGTGGTGGGGCCGCGGAGGGAGAGGAGTGTTGGTGTGTCGTTGCCTCTCTCCCTATCCTCCGCGGCCGAAATGTGGTTGGCGGCGGAGCCACAGACCAGATCCGCTGCCGGGGCCAGGAAGACTGGTGCTTTCGAGTGCAAGTCTCCTGGCCCCGTGGCCTCCGCGTGGCGGACTCGGGGGGTCCGTTGCGCGCACAAAGGGAGCCGTGGTGGAAGGCGCGTTATGTGTTCCAGCGCGCCTCGCTGAGAAGGAGAGTGGGGAGGAGTTGTCCTCTCCCGAGAAGGGGCCGCCGATGTTAGGTGGCCAGTACCGATGTTAGGTGGCCAGCGCCGGTGGGGTCGCGGATGTGTGCGTGAGCGTTCCCGTGGCCCTGCCAACATGCGGTGAAGGCGGAACACCATGGGGTTTTAGTCGGTGCAAGTCCGACATAACCCGTCCTTCCCCCCGTGAAGGCGGGTATGCGTTAGGCATTTCCCCATGTAAAAAAAAAGGGTGGTAGATTCTCTTAAGACGTCACCACACGGCCAGCCACGTGCTATAAACTTTAAGGCGAGTGTGTAACAGTAAACAATGTAAGGTATATAATCGATTTTAAGAACGAAACCTAGCAACCGAACCACGATAAAGAGAGTAGAGAAGTAAAGCTTATGTATTGTGTAACTTCCCTTTTTATACTGGCCGATTTTCGGCCATGGTGTCAACTACCGCATATTGTCGAAAGCTATCAACTGCGCAGGAGATATTACAGTGCCAAAAGTGTACGCGCAAAACACAGGGGCACTCACTCGACCTCACCTACCAGTACCCTATTTAAGGCTCATGCGATAACATCGGAAGTAGTCTGGGAGCAGACACGACAACCAGACCCGAAAACCAACAATTTGTATTTTTGCAAAAATGTTGGCTCCGGCTGGGATTCGAACCCAGGACTCTCAACGTAGCAGTCAGGTACTCTAACCACTAGGCTACGCGGTCGTCAACGTTCACTTTTTATACCTTCACTCGGGTACTGCTAGGGCTGTCAACTCCAATTTACGTAAACAAATGTGGTAATGTAATGTAGCAGCCTATAAATGTCCCAGTGCTGAGGACAGGCCACCTCCTATTTCTGAAAGGGTTCTGGAGCCAGGAAATATCCGCCACGCTGCTCCAAGGCGGGTCGGCGGACTTCATATGTCGTCGAAATATTTTTATTTCTCTGACATGCCGGTTTCGCATGTATTCTCGATCACGATGTATTCCTTCACCGTTGAGATCGTGGTAAATCGGCAATTAAAATTGCGAAACCATTTTTAGAGGTACCGGCAGCGGGGATCGAACTCAGTTCACTCGCGTACTATGAAATATAATGCGAGCGCCCGGCCCCTGAGCTACCACGGCACGTGTGCATAAAAAAACACTAGCTATAAAGGATATATCATGTTGTAATTGTAGTTGAATTCATTACAAGCTGTTATTTCTTGCTTACGATCATCTCGCGTCCCCATTTAAGGAAATGCCTTTCGATAATTTAAGATAGACCTGTTTCAGTGGCTGACAGAGAACGTAAACATAACTTAAATGAAACTAATTTTACGGATTTTATCGCGTTTTATTTTATTATTTATAACCCGACGTTTCGAGTGCTTTACAGCACCCATGGTCACGGGCGGACTGAGGT
This sequence comes from Luehdorfia chinensis, assembly GCA_019845155.1. Lineage (NCBI taxonomy): Eukaryota > Metazoa > Arthropoda > Insecta > Lepidoptera > Papilionidae > Luehdorfia > Luehdorfia chinensis. Next base: position 3,565,246 of record JAHVAK010000252.1, on the reverse strand, counting down.
GAGGTGACTTTCTGCGTAGATCGGACAAGGAATAATAATTAAAAGCTGAAGGTACTCCGGGTTAACTATGACATCGGGACATCTGTCACCTCAGTCCGCCCGTGACCATGGGTGCTGTAAAGCACTCGAAACGTCGGGTTATAAATAATAAAATAAAACGCGATAAAATCCGTAAAATTAGTTTCATTTAAATGTGTAGTGTTCGCGTAAATATAAGAAATCATTTTGTAAACATAACTTACAAATTTTGATTTTTAACTTCATGTAGTAAAAAAACCAAGGATTAAATAAGAACAGAAAATAAAATAAAAGAACAATTTAAACTACTGATGTCTCAGGGTGACGGCGGAGTGTGGTGTCACACAAAAATGTTCTGGATGACACAGCATTTGTTATGGGTAGACGTTGCACTTGCCATCAGGTGAACGTTTTGCTCGTCTCGTCACTCTATGAAATTAAAAATTCAGGTAATGAGGTATATGAGACAAAAAAATATAACAGAAAATTAGTCCCCCTCCCCCCCATTTGAAGTAACTAATCTTGCCGTGGTTCGGCCCTCTCGGGCACCCTCGCGCCAGTTACTTACGCACACAGGGCATGGTCCAAGCCGAGGTTCCGTCGCCCTTGCGCCCTCCGCGCTACGCCATCTTTCGATACGGGCTAAGTTGTAATAGCCCTCGGGCCAAGTGACCATAAGCCCTAAAAAAATTACTACCAAAGTCCTTAATTAAGTTATCATTTTCATTTAAAAATTAAGTAAGTAGTTTCAGAAACAGCAGAACAGGAGCTGGGCTGGGAGCAAAATTTTCGCGCCATTTTCTTTTTAAATTTACGAAGACAATTCGCGCCAACTCAAAAAGTAGCGATAGCATTTTTACTGAGTCATTGTTATTTTGAGTTTTGATGTTTAATGTGACCGATTTTTGTGCAGATTATGATCGTGAAAGTGTACAGTTATTGGAAAATGCAATTTATAACAATTTTTTTTTATTAGATAAGGTGAAGAAAACGTCACATGATGGTAAGCGCAGTCTGCCCATAACAAATGCTGTGTCACCCAGTATTATGTTGTTGTATTGAGCGTAGCAACGATTAAAGTTATTTACATTCTTTCTTTCTCTTTCTTTCAATGCGCCCGTCACCTTGAGACATCAGTTCTTAAGTCTCATATGCCCAGTAATTACGCTAGCTCTCAGTGCCCTTCAAACCGAAACACAGTAATGTTTGCACACTACTGCTTCACGGCAGAATAACTGGCCCTGGGGTGGTACCTACCTAGACGGATAGGAATCCTACCATCAGTAGGTAGTTTTCATTTTGCCTCCATTAGTCCAGCTAATGTTCAATATCAGTGAACTAAAATTTCGAAAGAACTGTCCATTGGAATTTGGAAGTCTTGCAGCTTGAACATCTAAAAATTATAAAGTTACTGGATAGTAGAAGAAAGTTTAAATAAATAAAATAAAATAATTCAGAAAATCATGCATGCATGGCCCTCAATCTACGTGCGTGAGTGACCTGGGTTCGATGCCCGGTGTCGGCATCACTAAAGAAGATATTTTACTATGCAAAATTACGAGTTTCCACTTCGCATAGTTTCTGAGAAAATCTGCTGCGACAGACGGGAGACACGCGAGCAATCTCTTTTCTTTTAAAGGCTAGTAGTTACATATCTAAGTAACTTAATTATTTGTGGTATGTCCTGTATCCACGGGTCCGCCCTAGTGTCCTCCTGGCCGAATTACATCCACGGCGGTAACTTCCGAATACTGTCGGAAGCTATCTGCGCAGGAGATATTACAGTGCCACAAGTGTACCCACAAGCCGTGGTAGCTCAGAGGCTGGGCGCTCGCTTAAAATTTCATATTACGCGAGTGACCTGGGTTCGATTCCCGGTGCCGGCACCACTGAAATTGTTAATTGCAATTTTAAGTGCTGATTAACCACGTGCTCGGCGGTGAAGGAAAACATCGTAAGGAAACCTGCATGTCTGAGAAATAAAAAAAAATATTTCGAAGACATGTGCACTGTGCAATCCGCCTACCCGCATTGAAGCAGCGTGGCGGATTCTTCCTAGCTCCAAAACCCTCTCAGAAATGTGAGGAGGCCTGTGCTCAGCAGTGGGACATTTATAGGCTGAAACTTTAAGTGTACCCGTAAGCACAGAGGCACTCACTATCACACACGCAGGCACGGACTTTACCGCGTCCGATGTACGATAAGATCAGAGGTAGGCTAGGGTGCAGTGTTAGAGACACAGGGACAATCACAAAACCGTATATAATGTATATATACATAAACATTGTGTAAAAAGCTGTTTTTTTATTACAATTTGATTTTGTTATTACAAACACTTCAATTTTATTTATTTGTATAGATATCCGCCGCGTGGTGGCAGCTTAAGAGAATCTACCACCCCACCCCATGGGTGTCGTAAAAGTCGACAGAGGGAAAATTAAAACCATTAGATTGGCAGCAGCATATTCCTGGAACATTTGAATAAATCCCTGCTTTCTCGCCCCGTGTCGTCGCGCCCCCGATTCATGCGCAAAGCCACGGGTGCACCGTGGTTCGTGAGTAATGTTAATCGATTTATATATATAATTTCGGTGATGTAATTGCTGTTAGCCTTTTTTGGCTTTTACAGCTTCATCTGATACTGTGCTCACGGGCCAGGGGCCCGCGTGCCAGTTTTGGTTTGACCCAAACATAAATAAATAAATAAACTCCTACAAAAACCTCGAAATTCGGACTGTATCGCGTTCGCTGCGTGCTTGCGCGATTTAGAATATCTCAATACGATTTTAAGTCGTCTAATGACCGTCCCAGGGGGGCTGCGGGCCTCCATTCGGACTGTCGACTTGTGTGTCGGTAACTCTGGGCGGAGTCGATTTATGGCTTCCTACTATAGCCCAATATCTAAAGTTGGCCTCCCGCCGATTCTTCGACTTTGCCGCCACGCACCCCAACCCCTCGCGATACACCAAAACTCGACTCGCATAAAAAGGAGACCGAGGCACGTCCTGGAGGACCTCGAAGACGCGACCACTAAGGGCCCAAACGCTCTACTCAGCACGACACAAACACAACACAGACAAACTTATTCGCGATACTGCCACATCTCAGACCGGCTTTCACTTACTAGCAGTAATATCGTGATTAGAAGCTTCGCTGGAGTTTCTTGCGCCATTTCTTCTTGTTCAGTCCAACACTATAATATGGGTAGTAGAGCCCTCTGGATGCGTTGAAATGAAACAACCAGTGATATTGAACCAAGGTTAAATTTTCATAAATGTACTTCACACATATATATCTATTTGCCACTAACGTAACCAAGGCACGATTTATTTCGACGACACTGCCATCTCTCGACAAATAGATCAATCACTTTTTTAAACTTATATTTAAATACTACTACAACTAACATGGGGCTGTAGTTTTATTTAAAGATGATATAAATAAATTTTTAACTTATACACTTCTCCAGCAGAAACGCATTTTGAATTGCTGGTAAAGTTAGTTAAAAATCAATATTACTAATGTTGCCCTCCCGATTAAAATATCCCGAAGTTCTTGCGCCGGTCATCCATAAATAAAGGTTTCGGCTAAGCGCCCTCAGCGCTCTGCCACCTTTCAATCGGGCGAAGCTGTGAAGGCCTTCGGGCCCTGCCCTGGTTACGCAGTTTATTTATTTATTTATTAAGAAAAGCAACAGCGAAAATACAAATATATGTATAACAGTGTTATAACAAAAGTAAAGCTAATGACAGGTTTCCCTTATTTAACAGCATTAGTAAGAATACAATATTATTAAGAATACAAAATAAAGTAAACGTGCCAAATCGGTTTTATCTATGCAAAAACAAAAAAAAACAATAATTGAGGGATTTGCCCATTTTCCACTCCACGTGAAAATTCCCTACATATACATAAATACAGTTTGCTGGCTTAATCTGTTTTTTTTTTTTTAGACTATAAGAAATTTTAAGCATGTGTGTAGATCATGACGATCATACCATGAGGTCCTTACCTCTTTATCACTTTGCGTGAAATGCAACCACAATTTAACAAATATTTGCGACTTTCGATCTATCCAATCAAATCCCTATATAAAAAACTCCCGGGTTGGTTGAAATGAAATGAAATGAAAATCCTTTATTTTTTGACTTAAGAAATATAAATTTCGTTTGTCAAACGTCATTTCTTTTACCGCCGTGGTAGCTCATTTACCACGTGCTCGGCCGTGAAGGAAAACATCGTGAGGAAACCTGCATGACTCAGAAATAAAAAATATTTCGAAGACATGTGAAGTCCGCCAACCCGCATTGGAGCAGCGTGGCGGATTTTTCCTAGCTCCAAAAACCCTCTCAGAAATGAGAGGAGGCCTGTGCTCAGCAGTGGGACATTTATAGGCTGAAACTTTACTTTACTTTACTACCGCCGTTTCGTAATGAGGTTCCTCTGACGGAGGAGGAGGAACAGGCGAAAGAAACTCCGTAGGTATCCTCTTTTTTGTAAAACCTTTTTTTATCTCAAACATACAAACTTTTTTTTTATTTCAAGAAAAACCAGAGCACGCTCTATGTTCAAATCTTAGACAAGATTAATTCAATCAATATATAAGTAAAATGTAAGCTCGAGAAGACCAGCCTCCACCAACAGTACCTTCTGTTCTGTCGGTAACTCTAGTGGCAACTATGGCAAAATTCCCCAAAATGAGAGCCACCAACTTTTGTGGCAATCAATGCGGGAGGCCTGTGGTCAGCAGTTTACTAGTGATAGGCTGAAATGATGATAATATTCCAAATATCTTTAATATGGATTGTCCGAAAGAGGGTGATATTGTATTACCGCGGGTCCTAGGTTCGAATCCCAGCCGGAGCCAACAGTTGTGCTAAAACACAAATTGTTGGTTTTCGTGTCTGGTTGTGTTGTGATCTTATAGCATAACGTAACATGCGTTACATCGGGCGCGGGTAGGTTGGGACGAGTGAGTGGCTCTGTGTTTGCGCGTACACTTGTGGCACTATAATATCTCCTGCGCAGTTGATAGTAATCGACAATATTCGGAAGTTTCCGCTGTGGTCGTAATCGGCCAGGAGAACATCATCATTTAGTATTTTACATATTTATCAATTTGCTTCGTTTAGTCAAATATATGTTTATTCTATTCTATTTCATATTATATTCTATAGATAATATCCAGTGTATTTACCAGAAATTCTCTAAAATCAACAATGTGCTTATAGTCTATCAATACAATATCTATATATTGTCTTCTGCTGGAATACGAACCTGGCACTTATGACTCAGAATGCTAGTACGCTGACCACTGTGGCACATTGCCGTCTACAGTTATTTATTATAAGGTAAATCCTTATTATTTAAAAATGTATTTACAAATATTTATAAAAGAACTCACTCAAGAGGAATTTCAAGTTGCGTCAGTATTTCTATTCAAAAGTTATCAAAGGCGTGCTAAAACGCTGTAATGATTACGTATAACTTGCAACCATCAATCGTCTCATCATTTTGTAACGCTATAGACAAACACGCCATGAGACTCATTTGTCTTCGTGGTGAACAGTACTTCTCTACATTTTTAATTCCAGATTGTGTTCAAAGTGCAAAGGGAGCATATTTACCGGCCATGCCATAGATAGGATACATCACATGCATCTTATTTATTTATTAGCGCGAGGAAGGCGATATCGCAACGACCTCAGTCGACGCTCGCACCTATACGTTTCCCCGCCGTCTCGAGCCGCCATGTTGCCCGATGCGCCGCTCAGTCCGACTCAACCCGCCAGTTTCACGCGGACATTCAGAGTCGCGATCGCGTGCCGCGCTCGCGAAGCGAAGCGACTATACGCACTTCCAAAACAACCCCGTTTCCGAACGCCGCGCTCCAAATTTAAATTTTCAACTTTTTAATTTTATTCCAATTTTTTTTTAAACTTCGCAATGGTCAGGACGAAGGATGGCGACGGAATCAAGAGTACCATGATTGTATCGGAAGTGGAAAAAAGACCTTGCTTATTCGATACGAATCATGCAAATTATGGAGACAGATCGGAGAAGGCACGCTGCTGGGATGAAGTCTGCGAGAGCGTAGTACCGGGATGGTGTGCGCTGGGGCCGACGGAGAAGTTAGTGGCCGGTATGTTCACGCTATCTCGCCTATTTGCGGATGTCGACGCGCCGCAGCGAGCGTTTGCGGCCGCCCCGCGCTCTCCAACCGGTCGGGTTGCAATTGTCGCGTACGACTTGCGTGCTCTTTGTTCGAACGTTTGCTCGGATGCTTTCGAAATATGCCTAGTTTAAAGTAACGCACGCGTTATCAAATTTATATTATTATAAATCATTTTAATTTTTAGTTTATTTTTAATATCTGCAATGGAAACTTCCCGGCGTGGAATCACACTACATATTATTCAATTTTGGACGTCGTATTTTCCCGGTTGTTTATTGGACGGCTTTCATTATGCCGATTATTATGTATACCGAGGTGGTACGACGCCATTAATCAACCGATAACAACTATAATACCTACGTAATAACAATATGGTGATCGTTGTACTGTATTTATCTTCGAATTGTTGTAGGGCGTCAGGTTGCTTGGTAAACGTACACAATAAATTTATTATTGCATTGGTTTTAATGTTACTGTAGGCTAAAATAATACCTTATTACTTTCAGATTAATAACGTTTCTACTATTTTTGTGGCTGACGCCTATTACGTCATTCAAAATGCATAGGTATTACTCGAATTATTTTGTCCGTAACTCCTATCGTGTTTTCTTTTAATGTTATAAAAAACTAAACTTCAATTTTAAATTTTATTTAAATATTACATTATAAGTCAAGAAATATTAATTTCATGTTTTTAGTTGTTTTTAGCATATCATTAAATATTTTCCGAACGAAAACCTTCACTTGTCCAGTCACGTCCGCAGCGCACTAAAATTTTAAAGCCTACCTACACGATTTTAACGCAGTAAGTCACTCAATTTTCAAAAATGTATATCAACACAATTATTAATGTGTATTTAAATAAACAATAATAATAAAGTCAGGCGAACCAATTAGCGAAACACATTGAACGAAGAACTCTTTTGTTCAAGGACAAACAATCATTTTGTCTATTCCTGCTTGACCATCACGTTTAGAATATCGTTACGTTAAAAGATGTCTACTTTTAGTGAGGAAATTGTAAATTTAGCTAAACTCTAAAGTAAATAAAAGACCAAAAATATTTTAGAATTGTAAAATTCTCAAATAGATAAGGACGTTTCCGTTACACTAAATTTAGTTATATAATTCAATTTGTAAATTTAAGTACGTTCATAATTTTAAGGCAAGTTTTCAATTATATTTTCTGCAGATCATTTCTATGCGTATAGTTTTGTCGCAGCGCCATATTTAATTACAAGTGTAGTTTTTAAATACCTAGTTTTATATTTTTTTTATTCATTGCTTACACGCATCAACATTATCAACCACACCATGTAAATTACTGCGTCAATTGTCGGACGGCGTTTCTAATTCGTATTAAAGATGACACGTGCATCAAATGGAGATAAACCATAAAAATATAAATGTATTCAATTTGTGGGAAATTATTTCATCATCATATATTTTCATATCGCAACGAGCGACCACTTTTATAACAAAAAACTCGACCACCGAGCATACGGACTACGTGTCAACTCCGTACACCGCTATCATATACGCCTCGAGAATTACTTGAAACGCTTAAATAACTTGCCGGCTTTATGTACTACATTACTCCTTCGCTTGTGTTTATCTTTTAGAGTTACTTCGAGCGTTGTAATAACCGAGCAATGTAAATAACTCAAAGAACATACTGCAAACTAAATTATCGTAGAAGAATGCGATGGTAGAAAACTGCGGCGTTCGTGACTCAATCGACGCAAGGGGCCGTCTTGCACCCGTTTATTCGTTGTTACGTATTTACAACGACTTAACTCACCTCTACCTAGTCCATTACTGTTTACGTAGCGTCGAATAGGAATGGTCGCATGTATACAACGTCGATGTATCTTTAACTCATTGTAATTGATGATGAATATGGCATTCGCGAAACTTATCGCATAGCTCTTCGGTCTAACTGAAATCTCGTGGAAATAAAAATTGTTTGTACTTTTTTATCTGTAGTATTGCCTTTTTCGTTGTAAAATCTATAGATTATTTTGGTTTCAATTGATTAGAAAACCGCGCACGGCGTCACAAACATAAAATGGCGGCAGGTTCGGCTTATCAAATATAATGAATACATTTACTGTGTTTATTACGATTACTTATTAAAAATCCTTAACAATGGTCGGGATCTAATGTTATTCGTTGCTTATATAACTTATATTATTCGTACTAAGCAGAACGCTAATCATGACCTAAATTTGATTAGAACACTTGCTTACATTGTTTTTTTTTTTAATTTTAATCTTTGTTAAGTATAACATTCATTACAATGAAGCCTATTCAGAAAATATTTAATAATGAGTATTTGTAGATAATTCAGTAAATTTAGAGATTTTAAAATAGTGCGACAGAAGTTTGTCGAATGGCTGAATGTTTCCGTGCATGTTTCAAGGTTGATGACCGCATGGCTCATAGGTCAGCGTACCTTCGCGGATCCTGGTTCGAATCTCAGCCGCATCGGGCCCAGGATATATTTTTATTGTGCTCGTGTCTGCGTTCACACAAAATCAAAGACATGGAACTACGATTATGTTATCCTCCGTAATTGTCATTTAGTGAAAGTAATCGAAAGGTGATGCCATGGTCAGAAAAATTCGTGTAAAATATTATTACATACATACATACATAAGATCACGACTGTATCCCATAAGGGGTAGTCAGAGACTGGGCACACACTGCAAAAACATGACTGCCACAATCCACGTTTCACCAAAACAATATAATGCACTTGGTGTGATAGGTGGTGAGCCCATCTCCACCATGCGCTGTTGGGTGCACAGTGCAGTTTAATTCCTAACTCGCCTTTTACGAGATCCATTGGATGAGATGGAGTGGTAGTATTCTTTTAACGAGGCTAGTATTACAAATAAGTTTCTTTTTATTACAGTAAAATTGATTAAGTCTTTTAATCCGCGAAGGCACCACCGCATTGCCACCCGGTTATTATGGCGCAACTGTGGTGGCGGGAGCCGTGTGATTGCGGCTTAAGAGAATCTACCACCCCTCCTCTTCCCATGGGTGTCGTAAAAGTCGACAGCGGGAGAGTCGAAAGTGGGGTCGGGCTATGTTCAGCAGTGGACTAGTAATTGACTTAAATGATGCTGATGAACTCTTATGGGCAAGCGTGGTGGCACTTACCATCAGTTGAATGAATTTCTCGTCTCGTCACTTCCTTTAATAAAAAACAGCCCGTACAACTCACTACACGTGACGGAAGTTAAAAGTATATAGCACTGCTATTATTGTGTAGTGGCCTCTACCTACCCTTTATATGGGAAAAAGTCGTGACTGTTTCTATGTATTATATTACTAAACCGTTGTAACTCAAAAAGTTGTTATTTCTAAAATCGATGAAATACTGTAAAAAAAAACAAAGTAACATATTAAATGGCTACAAAGGTCCCAATGCTGAGCACAGGCCTCCTCTCATTTCTGAGAGGGTCGCTCCAATGTAGGTTGGCGGACTTCACATGTCCTCGAAATATTTCCATTCCTACGATATGCAGGTTTCCTCACGATGTTTTTCATTCACCCCTGAGCACGTGGTAAATCAGCACTTAAAATTGTAGAACAATTTTAGAGGTGCTGGCACCGAGGATCGAACCCAGGTCCAGTCCCCGTTAGAGAGAGAGTCAGGAGAGCACCTGAGCTACCACAGCTCAGGTGCTCTCCTTTAATTACATAGTACGCGAGTAACCTGGGTTCGGTCCCCGGTGCCAGCACCTCTAAAATTGTTCTTCAATGCTTAGCTGTGAAGGAAAACATAGTGAGGAAACCTGCATATCCGAGGAATAGAAATATTTCGAGGACATGTGAAGTCCGCCAACCCGCATTGGAGCAGCGTGGCGGACTATTCCCAGCTCCAAAACTCTCTCAGAAATGAGAGGAGGCCTGTGCTCAGCAGTGGGACATTTGTAGGCTGTTACTTTTTTTTTTACCTGAGCCATCTCGGCTCATGATGAAATACTGATTCCTACCTCATGATAACTCAGTAAAAATATCCTTTGACGCTATTTATTGGCTGCATCTAGAAATTAATATACTGCAGCTATTTATCAGCAGTCCGTATTAAAAACTAGATTGAAATTAAAATCAATAAACATGAATCAACAAAATTATTACTTAGTGCTAAATAACTGCTCGGTATATGTATAAAAAATTATTAATAGATTGATGACGACCGCGTGGCGTAGTGGTTGAAGTGCCTGACCTCTACGCCGCAGGTCCCAGGTTCGAATACCAGCCTGAGCTAACATTTGTACAAAACACAAATTGCTGGTTTTAAGGTCTAGTTGTGTTATGCTCACGCGAAATCCTAGTGTAGAGCATCGTCCTTTTTTTGTAATTAAAAAAAAAAACACTTTTATTTATATAGTTTTCTTTGCTATCTTTCATTTGCTTAACCGTCATTGATTCTCTTAAAACCATTCGTCATCATCATAATCGGCTCGGTTGGCGCAGTGGTTAAGCCCACGGGCCGCTTCGATTCCCGCACGGGACAAATATTTGCATACAAACTAGGCTATGGTCTACAGATAGTTGTTCGGGGAATTTATGTCTGTAAGCGCATCCACGACACAGGAGAAATCCTTCTGTATCCATTGTTTCTTATAAAGAAACAAAAACATTAAAAAAAATACTTAAAAAGAAAAAGAAAAAAAATGTTATTGGAGAAAGGTACGGAACGAGCACCTGATGGTAAATGCAACGTCCGCCCATGGCAATGCTGTGTCACCCAGAATATTTCTGTGTGGCACCACACTAGTATTAGTAGGTAGGATTCCTATGCAAATTTCGATCACGGCAGATCATTTGCGGATGTTATTATAGTGCTGTAATAGTTTTTTCTTAATCACGGACGCACTTACTCGTCCTTAACTTTCTGTTTCCGATGTAGCATCTATTGGATAATTTGAAAGAAGGTTTGGGACAAAAAACAAAACCAACAATTCATGTTATTTTTTTAGGAGAAAGTGACGGGACGAGCCCAAGGGTGTAGGTAGGTACCACCCCAGGGCCAGTTATTCTGCCGTGAAACAGTAGTGTGCAAATATTACTGTGTTTCGGTTTAATAGGCACTGTGTGCTAGAGTAATCACTGGACATATGAACTGATGTCTCAGGGTGATGGACGCAGTGTGGTTTCACGAAAGAATGTTCCGGTCGACATAGCTATTGCTATGGGCAGACGCTGCTCTTACCATCTGGTGAACGTTATGCTCGTTTCAGCACTTTTTCTGGTAAAAATAATCTAGTGCTGTGGTTACTAACCATTTCAAACGGTTTTATTTAGCTTGCTGTATATGTGTCTTGTATGGGGGCAAATCTAGAATTGAAATCTTACCGTCTTCCTGTAGACCGAATGATCTGAAATTTTGAACATACCCGATTTTGTTTTAGTCTGATCAATGCTCTATATTTATTTATACTTTATTACACACCAGTGTACATGAAAAAAAAATGTAATAAACGAAAATATTAAATAAATAGTATAGCAATCGGCGGTCTTATCGCTTAGAGCGATTTCTTCCAGAGAATCGGGAAATGGACATTACTGAAGAAATTATTAAAGACGGTGTGCCGGCGATTAATATATAGTCATATAAATATATTATGAAATAATAAATACAAACCGGATATATAGTTACGTACACATATATATATTTTGGGCAAGGGACCCCTTTTTCAAAATGAACTGGTACCTCAGACCCCCTTGCCAAACTACATTAAAAATCCTATCTCTATTCTCTAGTTTTTTTAAAAGTACAACAATGTTACTCACTCCTAAAATATTAGTCATTCTTATAACAAGTTGGTACACATAACACAACTTTTACAGTATCTTGAAAGTTTCAAATCAGAACTTTTGTTAATTAATACGGGTCGATTTTTAGACCTCGTCGACCCCCAAAATCATATTTCGTTTATGTCGACCCCTGGGTTAAACCGATTTCGGCCTGCTCTAGATTGATGTGGAGAGTGGTGTGATGACTGGTACCTGGTACCTACTACCTACCTAATTATTTTTCAGCTTTCAATACATTATCTGCTTCATTATTATGTTTCTTTACAATAAAACCTTTTAACTTAAAACCATTTTTACATATTTTTAGAAGCTTTTAATTTAGATGAAGTTCAAAACTTGCAAACCGAATTTACCTTACTGTCCGATGTCAAATTGAGCTAAATTTGGGTATACCTATGTAGCCTCGAGCTGGTCTAATGATGGTGGCGGAAGTAAATCGTTTTTTTTTATTTGATAATGTGTCGAAACGAGCAAAACGTTCACCTGATGGCAATTGCAACGTCTGCCCATTAAAAATGCTGTGTCACCCAGAACATTTCTGTGTGACACCACACTGCGCACGTCAACCTGAGACATGAGTCCTTAAGTCTCATATGCCCAGTGATTACGCTAGCTCTCAGTGCCCTTCAAACGGAAACACACTACTGCTTCACGGCAGAATAACCGAACCTGGGGTGGTACCTACCTAGACGGATTCCTGCATAGAAATCCTACCACCAGTAAAATCATATCAACTATGATCATAGGAACTCTCGAACTAAGCAAGAGCTAAAGCTTTGTTATGTTTGGGCTCGTTGGCTGACAAAGTAACATAGCGCTAGCAACTGAAGCCCACTGCTGTACATAGGCCTCACAAATGAAAGTTTGTAACTTTGTTTCGCAACCTCAATATACTTATTCAGATGTTCCAGGAAGATGCTGCTGTCAATCTTCTGGTTTTAATTTTCTCTCTGTCGACTTTTCTGACTAGATGAGATGGGGGTGGTAGATTCTCTTAAGCCGCCTCCACACAGCACGAGGGGAAGCTTATGGCCGATGACGAGCTTTCACTACGTTTGACATTAGTTAGAAAATATTAAAAATTTTTAAAATATATTTTTAATTAGAAATTACTAAACATACCACCATCGCACATTGCAGCTCAGCACAAATTTATCGACACCTGGATGACTGGCATTCCACCACAGTGCGCTTTGCCAGAATTTTCTTACCAGAAATAAACAAGAGATATAATATAAAGTAATTGCTAATTACTTTTTAAAACTAAACTCTAGTGACCTTAGCATTCGTTTCATTGTAATATCTCATGTGCATGAATTCTAAAATCCACTCGTACATATAATGATTTCTTATATTTACGCGAATGTTACACATTTAATGAAACTAATTTTACGGATTTAATCGCGTTATAACTATTTTTTAACTATTTATAAGCCGACGTTACGAGCGCCTAACAGCACCCATGGTCAAGTGGCGACTGAGGTGTCAGATGTCCTGATGTCATAGGTACATAGATAATCCGGGGATGTTCTGGATCACCTCAAGCACTACATCAGATTTGATTGACCTAAAATCCTCGCAAAAGAACACCGATTCCTACCAAAGAATAATTCGCGAGGCTGTTGTTGAGAAAATTAAAAAAACCATCCTTATTTCAATAGAGTAGATGGTTGGGTACTACGTTAGGTTTTAATGTCGGACACCTGAATTTTATTATTTTGTTGCCGGAAGCGCGTTTTTAATTAGTTATGATTAAAACTAAATATACAAGAAAACAGCCTATTCTTTTCTCAAAGGCCGGCAACGCATCTGCTATTCCTCTGGTATTGTATATGTTCATGGGCGGCGGTGATCACTTACCATCAGGTGAGCCGCTTGCTGGTTTGCCCCTCTTCCCAAAAAAAAAAAATACAAAATATGCGTGAAATGAAACGATATTCTGCCAATTTTACTTATTGTGTTGGTTGTAATCTTAAAAACACTTTAAATAGAGTAAAACGAAACGTAACGCCTTTGGAAAAATTTAATAAAGGCTATATAAGGCTCTGCGTTTGAATATACCCTACAAGCTACATAATTCACATTTTTATAATTGTTGCTTTAAAAAAATATCGGTTTGATTAGGTTGAATGCCGCTTCAGAACCGATACAGAGCACCCTCACTTCCTTCCACTTTCAGTCCTGTGCTCCCTACCCCTAACGTGTGTAAAAAAAAATGCGTAGCCAGAACCTCGAGGAGGTCCTGAGCGGTACGAGCGCGCAAGGCTGCAAGGCCGCGACCGGATGGAGGTGCCGAAGTTTGCATAGATGGCGCTCTTTTCATTTATTATTTAATCTATGCAAAATATCTGATGCAGATAATGACAGCGTCTAATTCGTGTTTCAGAAATTTTTAGGCACAAAAAGTGAGGTTATAATTTTACATAAAAAATATAAAATTACTTAAAATTTACAGTATCCGCTTGATTTATATAAATACGTTCAGCTTCCATCTATTTCGATCAATTTAATTTAAGTGAAACCCGTTCTGTTAATGTATTATTTACTTGTTCAAAACATATTTAACTAATTGTAAAATGGTATGCTAGTCGGTACCTACACAACGGCAAATTATAATTCTCTTATTAATTTACTACATAATTGAGTAAAGTTAACAATATTTATATTGATAAATGTACAATCTGTATACTAGAGTGTAAATCATAATCTTATAAAAATTAGCAACATGAAACAGAGCTACGTTTTTAGAAAGCGTTGACAATTTCGTACGGATTTTTTTTTTAATTTTCATATACGAAAGATATCCAAACATTTTATTGTAACTGCTGAGTCATGCAGCCAGTTTCATGTGCGTTCAGAGTTCAGCGGGACGTGCAAAGGAACGCGTAGCGCAGCCACGATTGCCCCGCACCGCGGCCGCAACTCCAAACTAGAATCTTATCTGGGGTTCGAACGCGTTTATTTGTTTTGCACGATAGTAACAACGAATTTTCTAAATGTATTTTACTAATTCACTACATAATATTAACAGGTTTGTAATATATTTCACGGTAAATTTCAATGGGGAATTTTCGTTACAACAGTCTGGAAGGTGGTCAACCACCCCGTTTGAAAAAAAACCTTAAATGTATCGAGATATTTCTAAGTACAAGCCGACTATTTCAGTCTATAAATTTAGATGTAATTATTTTTAATTATGCTAATGTTTTAAATAAATTAAATATTAAGAATCTTTAACGATGTTTATCTCAAACCAGTATCTTAATTTATGGTTATCCAGGATAATATTCTTATAACAGTAAATACAAATTTGAAAACAGACTAGGTAATATCTAATTAATACTGTTCGTCTATGCGTAATAACATGGCCGTCTCCATCAACACATAAATATACTTGTCGTTACGTGAACCCGCGAGTAATGTTTTGTGTTTAAAAATTATTAGTTAAGTACTTATTTTGAACCATTGTTTTATTATAATTTAAATTAAAACGTATTATGTAATTTTCTGAAATAGTATTATGAGACGTTAATTTTATTTATGAAAGTTGTTTCAACAAAAGTGTATGTCCAATTACATTCTAGTAAATTATTTAAAGCAACAAAATATTTGCTGGAAATGCAGTGCACTGAATGCAAAAGCGAAACCTCACCAGCTCAGGCGAGACTAGTTTGAGTCGGTGCGAGCGACTCGACGTCGACGTACCTATTGGAGAAGAGTATCTTTATCGAGTGCTCGCGTTCACGGCGCTCTCTGTTGGATTGAATATCCGAACGCGTTCGCTTGTGTTTTAAAAAATGTAACAATAATTAATTCAAAATTTGATATTAATTTGTCGTTAAATTTTGCATTTTTTCTGAACGACGTTTGCGGTTTTTTAAACGTCGAATCCATTGACAACGGCATAACGAATTATAAAACAGATATCTTTTGTTTATTGAAACAATATATAAGCGGTCCTGTGATAACGCGAACGGATTTTTGTGTCGATTTTAGTTGTGTGATGTCGTGTACCAAATACAACACAAAAATGGGTAGGTATATATTTCGTGTATTAAAATTGTAATTAAAAAAAAATCCGGTAGTGAAAGATCATATTGCATTCAGGATAATGGTAATAATAATGGTTGGTGAGTTGTAGCACCTGAATACAACAATATAATAATTGTTGTATTCAGGTGCTACAATTAATTATAATTTTTATATTACATAGTTTGATATTAAATCACTTAAATATTATTGGTACTACTTGAATATAATATACTTAAATAATATTGTTGGATTTCAATGACATTCGCTTTTTCAACCTACACGGAGGTCATATTTTTTTGTCTTTCAAGTTGTTTTTTTCACGTAACATAACGAAAATAAAGATACATTCAAAATATTTAACAATTCTTATGCTATTTTAAAACTATTACCAGGTTTCTTTTCATATTTCCACCATGACTTTAAATTAAGCGCTATCAACACTTCAAGGTCTTCGGTACAACCGAACATGACTCTAGCCAGGACAGGTTATATTTAATTCGAGAAATATTACACTCATTAATATAAATTAAAACCTCTTTTGGTGTTTATATTTAGGACATTTAGCAATTGCTTGTTCTGTAAAATGGCGTAATAATATCTATAATGATTAGAGTAATTTTGTAATTTTACATTAAAAAAGCATTTGATTTATTTATTATATAAGTATACATGTAGTTTGTTTTGTGTAGTTAGTTTGGTTTAATAATAAATACATCATTTTGTCTATTTTTACGTTTTTGCCAATTTATTTTTCGAAACAGACATTGTCCCCGCATGTTCGCGGTAAACAAGTAATGAAAATCGAAATTTATTAACACTCCAGTAAATTAAGCATATATTAAATTTATACTTAAACGTAATATAATTAAGGTCTAGTTTTGGTTAGCGATTTTAGTTTATAAAGATATTTCGTTTTAGCTCGCTTCGTGGTTTATTTATAAACGTTGGTTTATTAGGTAGGTACGTTGCAAAATTATAGATATTGTTTATTCATATTAATTAGCATTACGTAAAAGTACGATTTATCATTATTTAACTATATTTGCGAAACAACATTGGAAGAAGGAAGAATAAGGATTCTTTTAAACCAAATTAATTTATGTACTGTGAACCCCAACACTAAAAATACTTTCTTTGAGCTACGATTTAATCGGGTAAAGCTTCTTAGTTTCGTAATTATTTTACAAAGAGATTTATGCGGTGCCTATTACTGACAAAACTATATTAATCGATTTGAAGCGTATTTATATAGCTTCAGAGTTAATAATCGAGTAAATATTTTCTTTGTCGCTACTGTGTTGTTGTCTGATTCTGTATACGGGCAAAGATCATTAAATTACTTAGTATAAAACTGTCAAGGTGAATTTCCGTTTAACGTTTAGTAGTGATATAATGGCGGCCGAAGAAACTCTCCAGTGGTGCTTAGGACGTTTCAAGTTTGAGCAAACTTGAATAGTCGTAAGCATCATACCGTAAAGAATATTGTTTTTACTTTTATAAGTGGATTCAGTGTAATTGAATATGAACTGAAAAGTAATCTTATTCCATCATATATATTTTTTTCTATGAGATTGACAAAAAGTTGTCAACTATTACCATAGTAAAGTAAAAAAAAATATTACCGATTTTATTTATTAATATTATTTTATTTGGACGGTGTTAAAGTGGTAACATCATTTTATAATTATGTATTACTTTACAATTAATGTGTCTAATTAATGTGTTTAATAAAACAATAAATGTAGTTAATTACGAGCAAAAATATACCAATTACTATTACTTTTTTATTCTTAATTATTAATAGGACGGTTGCATTCACACTACCTTTTAAGTATTTTGAGCGCAACTAACGCGCCATTCTCCCGCACCGCGCCGCGTCGACTTTTCAAAATGGCGACTTAAGACTAATTCCACATATTGGACCAACTGTACCAACATTCAACACGTATAAAGGAAATAACGGCCAGTATCTAATATGTTTGTTCAAATACTGGTAAAAATTGGTCTCGAAATATTGGCTTTTGTTTTTTTCCTGACCGCAACATTAGAGCGTAACTGATTCCAACGTTAACATTGATGCTTTATTCACTGAACATTTTAAGCAAAGGTTTTGATATTATGCCCATATTTTAATATAAGAATGTTACATGTATGCATACAATCACGCCTTTTCCCCATATAAGGGGTAGGCAAAGGCCACACAAGTAGCCCACTTTTCGCACTCGTGTTAAACGAGACATGACGGGTGGCGAACCACGACGCCGCCATTTTGGTAGGAGTCAAAAAAATCGTACTCCTAATTGCTTCCCACGAGCAGTATAGTGACAGCATTGCATATTAGAATATTGGCATCAAATAGGGCAAACCTTACATTTTTAGAAATATTTTTGAATAGGGTCTATATTATATTCATTTAAAAAGAGCAGCAACGATGTTACTTATTTCAAATCATTACCTCATTTAACATTTATAAACTAGCTGATGTCCGCGACTGAAAAAAGTTTTTTAATTATCCCGTGGGAACTATTTTATTTTTCGGGATAAAAAGTATCCTGTGTCTGTCTCCAAGATGCAAGCTGTCTCTGTGCCAAATTTCGTCAAGATCGGTTCAGCGGTGGAACCGTGAAAAGGTAACAAACAGGCAGAGAAACAGAGAGTTAATTTCGCATTTATAATATTAGTATGGATATAGTTATAAATTTATATAAATCCTTTATCAACATCGCCAAAGCTTTTCAAAGTTGTACGAAGTATAGTAATCATTCATCCATGTTTTGCCAACGTATGGACACTGCATAACACTCGACGCGGAATGGTATGTGAATCACCAGATTCACAAACATAAAACAAAATATTTTGTTTTACGTTTCGTCATACACTGATTATTGTCTATATTTTTATTCCTATTATCTACGCTACGAAAAGTACATTATTATTTTAACGGTTATAGATTTTTCTGCGGAAGTCATATTTTTTTAACTGCATGTTGCATTTTTTTTTGCAACACTTATAGGCATACTGTGCATGAAGCCATTGTAGCTCTGTGACGAACGAGTAGTAAAGTAAAATATCTTATGGAAATCTGCGTGCGTTTTACAGATATAAATTGCACAAAGTTCCTATGTTTAGGTTGGCTAAAACTAGAAAGTCTTTTCTTAGCAGATGTATATAAAATTTTATAATAAAATTCTTAAAAGTGTAACACAAAAATCGGACACAGATTTTAGAAAACTTGTCAAGAAGACATTATTAGGTACGACGTATTATAAAATAGATCATTATATGGAGGACAAAATGTGTGGAAATAACTTATACTCTGCACTTGCAAACTCCCTGGCTACTAAATTGATTATGTATTTTTTTTAATGTAATTTCTAAATGACATTATGTAATATATTGAAGAAAAAAAAGTCCAGAGTTTCTTGCCGGTTCTTCTATAATGTATTTGAACCGGTGTAGATTTTGACGCTCATAGTAACTTTAAAAAAGCCTAAATTGAATAAAGAAATTTTGACATTGACTTTGACATGCGCTGTACAACCAGACACGAAAACCAACAATTTGTGTTTTCGCACAAATGATGGCTACGGCTGGGAATCATACCCAATCCCCGTGGCGTGGCAATCAGATTCTCTTACCACTGTGCCACGAGATCTCACGGTGAAGGAATACATCTTACTATAATAAAGCTAGACAATTTGTATGTTTGGACGCGCTAGTGTCAGGAGATGCTAATCCGATTTGCAAAAATATTTTTGCTTTAGCCCCTTAGTTCCCAAAGTGGTCCAGGTGGACCCCCAGTGGCCCACGGGAGACTCGACGGGGTCTACGTTGGCGTGACAAAAAATGGGTCAGTTAGTTGTAGTTTTGGGAATATGGTAGAAATGTAGTTGCAGGGGGTCCACTGGAACCAGAGCAAAATTTTGAAAGTGGACTATGAGAAAAAAGTCTGGATTCTTAACGGCTAAGGCAGAGGTTCTGCTTTAGCCCGTTTATTGAAGACTAGCTGTGCCCCGCGGTTTTACCAACTTAAAAAAAAGGCGATACACATATCGTATGCTTCATAGAATACTGGCTTATCACAATATAGTTGATTTCAGAAAAACCGCTTTTAAACGTCTTGCAAGCGAGGTCTGATGGCTTATTGGCATATGCAATAAATATGCAATTGTTAACTAAATATAACATACATTACCGACTCTTTAAAAAAAATTGATATCAATTCTGGCCCTAAAAATATCCTGTTACCCAAGGTAGTCCCAAGCTCTAATAGATCAGTATTCTTCCAAGCTTGCGATATATACTTCCCTATTTGAAATTCATTTTTTTTTGCGCGGAACCCTAATTATTTTTCCAATATTAAAGGGGCCTAAGAAACCCGCTATAAAATCAGCTATCTGTCAGTTAAAGTCGGGTCAAAATCGGTCCAGCCCTTTCGGAGATTAGCCGGAACAAACAGACAGACAAAACATTTTAAAAATTGTTTTTTTTCTTATAAGCACCGTATATACTTTCATAAGCATTGTGTCAAAAGCAGTTATATTGTTATTACAAACGGACACTTCCAATTTTATTTATTTGTATAGAATAAAAAATATAGGCTACAAAACTTCTTGCTACGGCCTCACGATGTAGCTGAAGCCGCACGCTGAGAACTGGGTGTCTACTGTGTAACTCTGGTTGGTTTCGTGATCGGTTTCATTGGATCCCATTAACCGATTAATAAGCTTCATACGCCAAAATAGAGCTCATTCATTGATCAATTGAAATCGATCACGAAACACACCAGAGTTACACTACTGTGTAACTGGTGTGTTAGTGTACCCCCTGAACGTTACCGAGGGCCAAACGTACGACGCAGTCATGAAGACAGACTTATTTTACGCGCGTGAAACCGCGTGAAGCCGTGTGGTGGCGGCTCGTTAAAAGAATACTACCACTCCATCTCATCCAATGGATCTCGTAAAAGGCGAGTAAGGAATTAAACTGCACTGTGCACCCAACAGCGCATGGTGGCGATGGGCTCACCACCTATCACACCAAGTGCATTATATTGTTTTGGTGAAATGTGGATTGTGGCAGTCATCTGTTTTTGCAGTGAGTGTCCAGTCTCTGACTACCCCTTATAGGATACAGTCGTGATCTTATGTATGTATGTATGTATGTATGTATGTGAAACCGGGTGGCCCAGCTAGTATTCAAATAAATTTGGTCTAACATTATTTGTACATAAAAAAAAATACATCTAATATCTTAGTCAAGAACACTTACTTTTTACCTTTGCGTATCGTCAAATAAAGAAACAACTTATGTAATTCGGCCTCTTTGTAGATGTCTTAGAAAATAAAAATGATAATAACATTTACAAAAGGTAACCTTCATAAAGCCTATTTATGTTACACGCGGCTTTGCATTTTTATTATATTTGTTAGAGTTTGTCTTCTAAGTTCGCATATTTTAGACGCTTATGCTTGGCAATGATTTAAAAAAAAAAGCAGTTACGTCACTAGTGCGTAAGTCATCCTTTAGTAGAGCCAATGTCCTTTTAAATATAACGAAACTTGCTGAAGCCCGGGACTTCGTCCGCGCGGAAAATACTTTTTAAATATCCCGTAGGAACTATTTGAGTTTCCGGCATAAAAAGTATTCTATGTACCGTACCCACAACGCAGGCTATCTCTGTGCCAAATTTCGACAAGATAGGTTCAGCGGTTGAACCGTGAAAAGGTAACAAACAGACAGAAGGACAGAGAGAGTTACTTACTTGTTTATAATATAAGTATGGATGTGACCCGTCCGTAACTTAAGTTAGTACACTTGAAGAGTAAGTTAAAAGTCCAAGTACCTTAAATCGTACTAATGAATAGACGAGTCAAAGACATTGTGTTTTTGAAGCGGGTTTGAAGAGTTACTTTCGGATTTATAATATTAGTATATGAGCCGTGGTAGCTCAAGGGCTAGGCGCTCGCTTTAAAATTTCACAGTACGCGAGTGACCTGGGTTCGATTCCCGGTGCCGGCACCACTAAAATTGTTAATTGCAATTTTAAGTGCTGATTTACCACGTCCTCGGCGGTGAAGGAAAACATCGGGAGGAAACTTGCATGTCTGAGGAATAAAAAAATATTTCGAAGACATGTGAAGTCCGCCAACCCGCATTGGAGCAGCGTGGCGGATTCTTCCTAGCTCCAAAACCCTCTCAGAAATGAGATGAGGCCTGTGCTCAGTAGTGGGACATTTATAGGCTGAAACTTTTATAATATTAGTATGGATTGTCACTGGTAGTAGGATTCCTATGCAGGAATCCGTCTAGGTAGGTACCACCCCAGCGCCACCTATTCTGCCGTGAAGCAGTAGTGTGCAAACATTACTGTGTTTCGATTTGAAGGGCACTGAGAGTTAGTGTAATCACTGGGCATATGAAATTTAAGAACTCACGTCTCAGAGTGACGGGCACAGAGTGGTGTCACACAGAAACATTCTGGGTGTCTCTTTCTCTGTCATTTGTTATGGGCAAACATTGTAAGTGCAAGTAAAACATGGTATGTGCACCACCAGGTGAACGTTTTTTTTATTATTGCATAAAGTGATGAAACGAGCAAAACGTTCACCTGATGGTAAGTGCAACTTCTGCCCATAACAAATGCTGTACCACCCAGAAAATTTCTGTGTGACACTATACTGTGCCCATCACCCTGAGACATAGGTTCTTAAGTCTCATATGCCCAGTGATTACGCTAGCTCACAGTGCCCTTCAAACTGAAACACAGTAATGATTGCACACTACTGCTTCACGGTAGAATAACCTACCTAGACGGACTCCTGCATAGGAATCCTACCACCAGTAAAGATGCACGTTTCGTCACTTTATCAAATAAAATAAAAATTGAAACATAATTTATAACATGACATTTTATATCTATACAATTAGTGTCTGTTTGTAATAACAAAATAACAGCTTTATACTCAATACTTATGAAACTATATACGGTACTTATCTGAAAAAAAATTTTAAAATTTTTGCGTCTGTTTGAAACGGCTGTACCGATTTTGAGGGGACTTAAATTGACAGATAGCTGATGTTATAGCGGCTAACTTAGGCTATTTAATTTTAGAAAAAACGATTAAGATCCGAGCAAAAAAATTATGCGCCGTGTGGTGGCGGCTCGTTAAAAGAATACTACCACTCTATCTCATCCAATGGATCTCGTAAAAGGCGAGTAAGGAATTCAACTGCACTGTGCACCCAACAGCGCATGGTGGCGATGGGCTCACCACCTATCACACCAAGTGCATTATATTGATTTGGTGAAACGTGGATTGTGGCAGTCATCTGTTTTTGCAGTGAGTGTCTCTGACTACCCTTTATGGGATACAGTCGTGATCTTATGTATGTAAAAAAATTATAACACCGAAAATCCGATTGAAATAGGGAATTATATATGTCATCAATCGGGGTTGGCTTTCATACGCGAGTGAAACCGCGGCGCACATATAGTTTCTATTATATGCCATTGCTTGTTCTGGATACGTTCATTATGATGCCCTTCTAATCTAACAGGATCTCTAGTACATCCACTTGACCCCAGATGGCGCTGTACGGTTTCATACGCTCGGGATATTTTGTCTAGTTGAAAGCTAGCAACGAAACAGTTATAGAGTACTCAGTCGCTAACGAATACGGAATGTAATGTTCATTAAATATTTTTCGGACATAGTTGTGTTTGAAGTTATCTCGTTGTAGCGATGAGTTTGGTTTTTGTTTACCACTCGATTCGCGTCGACTATTATTTCGTTCAAATTGGTTTCGACTATTATTTCGTTCAAATTGGTTTCGACTATTATTTCGTTCAAATTGGTTTAAGGGTCATTCATACACATAATATTATGTTAGTTTGTGTGTACCTTGTATTATGTGTGTAGATGTAAGTGTCGGAATAAACGTCTTTAATGTCTTTATTACTGTTGTGATAAAATTTAAATAATCTCTTATTTATACATGAAAATAAAAATGTAAATGTTCGTTTGTTCAAAATATTAATAATTGAATGGTGGTAGGATTCCGTCTAGGTAGGTACCACTCCGGGATCATTTATTCTGCCGTGAAACAGTAGTGTCCAAACATTACTGTTACATAATGCTTCGGTTTGAAGGGCACTGAGAGCTAGTGTAATCACTAGGCATATGAGGCTTAAGAACTAATGTCTCAGGGTTACGAGCGCTGTATGGTGTCACACGAAGAGGATCTGGGCGACACAGCATTTGTTATGGGCAGAAGTTACGCTTATCATCAGGTAAACGTTTTGCTCGTTTCGTCACTTCATCCAATAAAAATACAAGAATGCATGCATACATACACAGTCACGCTGTTTTCCCCATGTTAGGGGTAGGCAAAGAGGTAGGCCACACACGTGACTCTCATTTAACCACGCTTCGATAACCATTTGTATCGATCTAATATTTAGTGAACTTAATTATGTAGTGTAATTTTTTGTTGCCCCTAATAAATGAAAAAGAAGTCAATAGACCACTGCGTGACATAGGCCTCTCCTAAGAAGAGAGAGAAGGAAAGAGATGGATTTGCAGTTATAATCTCGGCCGGGATTGGTGGTCGCTGTACCACACACCTAAGAGACGACCTCTCGCAACCGGTGTGTGATTTTTTATTTAAATAATTACTTAGATGCCTGTCGGAAGTTAACCAAGCAATTAATTGTAAATAGGTCATAGTTTAAAGAGAATTTCCCGCTATCTTAAGTGATGGTAAGAAAAAGAAACGCACGGCGGGTTTCCATCCATTCGTATTCCTAATGCGTACAGCAAAGGACTGAATTGATTTGCCTGCAACAGTCTTTCCTCCCGGTTACAGTGGGTTTTTTTATTGGATAACGTGACGAGACGAGCATAACGTTCACCTGATGGTAAGTGCAACGTCTGCCCATAACAAATGCTGTGTTATGGTCTGTGTTTCAGGTGGGATCGTAGTTAAACACTAGATTAAAAGAAAAAAAAAGATTTCACGGCTCCGGTCGGTACTTTAGGTCGAGATATTCAATAGACAACGTAAAGATGATATCCGCAGCAGAACTAAAGTAACCAAGAGTTCAACAGTAACCAGAAAGGTTCTAGAGTCGCAACCTCGTGCCGGCGAACGCAGTGTAGGGCGCCCTCCCACTAGATGGAGCGACGACCTGCACGGTTTTGCGGGAAGTCTATGGGTGCAAGTGGCTCACGACCGTGTTTTGCGGCAATCTATGAGGGAGGCGTATGTTCAACACTGGACTATGATAGTCCGAAATGATGATGATTCAAAAATCTAGTAGCTTGGATATAATAGGTCCCGTAAAGTCAGTGTTGCCAAATACTGTGTGCCAAAAATCAAAATTATTGAGGTTTCGATCTTCAATTTGGGAAATCCGAGAAGACTATGCTTTTATCAGTTCTTTCGTATAATACTCTGAATAATTTAATCTTCTTTGGGCTCGATGAGGGTAAAATTACCATGTCGAATTTGCAGCGTTTTCGTGCATCTTTTCTATTATTCTTAACTAATGTTTATCGATTTATAATTATTTATATACTGAGCTGATTTTACGTCATATTTTTGTCTATTTATGTTTATTTATTTTTATTTTAATCAAATCCATACTAATATTATAAATGCGAAAGCAACTCTCTCTGTCCCTTTGTCTCTTTGTTACCTTTTCACGGCTCAACCGCTGAACCGATTTGGATGAAATTTGGCACAGAGATAACTTGCATCCCGGAGACGGATAGTTTTTATCCCGAAAAATCAATAGTGCCCACGGGACATTTAAAAACCTATATCCACGCAGATGAAGTCGCGGGCATCAGCTTGTTTCTAATGCAGCTTCAAAGACTCTTAGACAACTGCAACACAACCAGACCCGAAAATCAAGGATTTGTGTTATAGTACAAATTCGTTCGCGGCGTAGAAGTCAAGTACTCTTACCACTAGGCCACGCGGTCGGTCGCCATTTTTAATTTATGTAGAGTACCTAATTTTTACAACTCCAAGGGACCGTAGACCTAAGTGTTTGATATTAATTTCAACTCGATGCCTCCACGCGTTTCGGCTTCTCGGGACAGCTACAAGAACAGGTTTTTGTGAATCATTCGTTGTTATCGGACGGTCAGTTTTTTAAATGGTATATTACAATAGTACCGAGTACAACAAACAAGACCAATAAAACTTAAACTAGATAAAATAAGACGTTAGTGAAAAATCGGGACATTTGGAGTCCCGATCAAGGGTGAATCATGTCACCGAACTCCTTAAATTCGGGACGTCCCACGCAAATCGGGACACCTGGCATCACTACTCACTTCTGACATATCCAATCGAAACGTTCATAGGATAAGATCGAAGGTAGGCTTTTTGGGCGTCAACTCCAAAAATTACGGTAGAGTTTAATTAAATTTTGTAATTTCTGTGCATATTATGAGTTTTGATGTTTAATATTGATAGTTAATTATGCGGCAAGTGCTCGTGAAAGTGCACAGTCATTGGAAAATTCAATTTAAGACTAGAATTGTACATTTCGTTTTGTCTGCATCAGTTCAGCAAATCTTCAGTTGAAGTCAACTATCATTTTACTGTTGATTACCATTTTGAATCATCTATTGTCACTCTCGTGACTTGACATTGGCAGAATTCTATTGAAAGAGGCCAGAGTTAAAAGAAGAAGTAGAAATATTTTTTTAATTCGAACCTTTTGTTCCTAAGATTAGCGCGTTTACCGAAAAAAAACTCTTCAGCGTTATAATATTAGTAAACATTAATTTGAGTCCGATCAGATTAGTTGTAACTTGTGGGTTCCTGTGCAGAAATCCGTCTAGGTAGGTACCACCGCCGGGCCAGTTATTCTGCCGTGAAGCAGTAGTGTGCAAACATTACTGTGTTTCGGTCTCAAGGGCACTGAGAGCTAGTGTACTGTACTTTTGTTGCACTTACCATCAGGTGAATGGTTTGCTCGACTCGTCACTTTTTATTTAAAAAAAAATTATATGAATTAAAAACTGAATTTAGTCCGAATTAACTAAGACTAGACGTTAGATAAGAACGTAAAACATCTCAGTCCTCCTCGTGACCATGGGTGCTCCAAACTTCCGTTTATAAATATTTAAAACGAAACGCGATAAAATCTGTTAATATACTTTTATTAAATGTACTAGCTGTGCCCCGCGGTTTTACTCGCGTAAAAAAGCCGACCTCGATCGTTGATATACATATATACTTCCCAATTTGAATCGGATTTTGGGGTTTTCATTTTTTAGCGCGGAACCCTAATTATTATTCTAAAATAAAGTAGTCTGTAAGTTACCCACTAGAAAATATATCTATCTGTCAGTGAAAGTCCGGACACAATCGATCCAGCTATTTCGGAGATTAGCCGGAACAAACAGACAGACAATTTTTTTTTAAATTTCTGTATATTATAAGAATTGAGTAAAAAACCGTTTTTTTATTTCAAACAGACAATTCAATTTAATTTATTTTTATAGATAATGTACACAAAAATATAAGAAAACATTATACATTAATAACTTAAATAAGTCGAATGTCACAGACTGACCCTTTTATATTGTTTACTTGTATTAATTATATAAATTTATCCCTTGAGACCAAATCGAGTCGAAAGATTCGCTGAACCGACTCTCGACTCGATTTAAATTAAGTTTGTCTCCCAGTAGACGTTTAAAATTGATGTTTCATTGACGATATTTGTATCGATGCAAACGTTTCTTTAATAATAACAATATAAATATGTGTTGATTATACGCATCATAATCATAAGTCACGCTTTATTCCGTTCAGTTCTGTTTTAAGCTATGGGTCCCGCTGTCCTGAAAATGCGTAAAAATGTCCCGCTTTGACATAACAAAAGCGTAACATCAACAAGACATTCCAGCACTTTTTTTTTTGCATAAAGTGGTGAAACGAGCAAAACGTTCATCTGACGGTCATCAGACATAACAAATGCTGTGTCTCCAAGAATATTTCTGTGTTACACCACACTGTGCCCATCAACCTGAGACATAGATTCTTATATCTCATATGCACTGTGATTACGCCAGCTCACAGTGTCCTACAAACCGAAACACAGTAGTGTTTGCATGCTACTGTTTCACGGCAGAATAATTAGCCCCGGGAGAGAATCTACCACCCCATCTCGTCCCGTGGGTGTCGTAAAAGTCGACAGAGGGAAAATTAAAAGCAGAAGATGGGCATCTTCCTGGAACATCATAATTAATAAACTGCGGTTGCCAACCCGCCTGCCAAGCGTGGCAACTATGGCAAAATCCCCCCAAAATGAGAGCTACAAACTTTTGTTGCACTCTATGGGGGAGGCCTATGTTCAGCAGTGGACTAATGGTAGGCTGAAATGGTGGGGTGGTACCTACCTAGACGGATTCCTGCATAGGAATCTTACCACCATTCATATTTTAAACTAAACCAGAAGTATAGAACAGACTTCATTTCTCCTAAAAAAAAAATCGGCCGGTGATCGGTTAGTTCTGATAGAATGTGATTAATGTATCATCTTTCGGTTTTTGTAAAAACAAAGCTTACAGCATCTGAACCTAGGCCTCTTTCTTTAATAGGGGAAAGTTAATAGGACGGGACGTGCAAAACGTTCACCTGATGGTAAGTTCATCGTCTGCTCATAATAAATGATGTGACAAAATGCTGGCCTTATATTACCACAACACACGGTCCTGAGTCACCTGTATACATCAACTTGTCGCAAAATTGGATGGTGTTCAATCTAGTGAGGGGTTCCATCTAGTGTGGGGTCGCATTACACTGCGTTTACAGATACGAGTAGGGTTGCCAGGTGCCTCATACCAGAAATCCGATCAAACCAACCAGTTAAGCCGGAGTTTTGTGTAAACTGAAATAACAGCAACGTTTAGTGAATCAGTTTTTTGGAGATTTTGAGGTTTAAATTTTTTTGCGCGAAAACCTTATTATTTTTCTAAAATTAAAGTAGCCTACGTTACCTGCAAACAAAGCCAGAAATGTTCTGGGTGACACGGTATCTGTTATGGGCCGATGTTGCACTTACCATAAAGTTTGCAAGAACGTTTTGCTCGTCTCGTCCATTAAAAAAAATCATAAGTTTTGCATACTTCTTCGCAGATGGGTTGCTTTATAATTTAATGATTTATTTTTATCACAAATCTTAATTTTTTTTCGTAATCCATAAATATTTTCGAAAAACTGCAACAGCTGGGTCATAGTCAACCAACCCCAATACGCAATTGGCCTACCAACCCCGAAGGCAGTTTTTGCTTTCAAAAATTCACTAAACTAAAATGCTTTCCATAATAGTCATAATACGTATTTGTATACCTTTTATAATAATTTACATTCAATTTCAAATTTAATTTGTATGAACTTGACTATAAATTACAATGTAAGAACGAAAAAAATATCTTGATGAAAAACTACTTTGGTATCCCAATTATTGATATTGCGCTCTAACTGGCAGTGAGACATTTCCTTGTGTCTCGCGCTCGGTGCGAATGATCGGTCAAGCAGCGGGCTTTCTTTGAGTGCAACGTTGATTCTCTCACTCAAACCTGCAAGAAGTTAGGAGCATCTAGTCTACCTACCCCAGTCCCCAACCAACCCCGGTCTGCCTTAGTGACAGCATTGCATAGAATGGTGTTAATCTGCACGATTAAAGGCTGTCCGCACAACACCTTAGTCACCTCTTACGACACCTCGGTAGGAAAGAGGTACCTACCTCCTTCGTTATGCCGTATGCCGTATCTAACGATATCAGCCGACAAGTGTCCTATCGGCTGATATCGTTAGATAGATCTCGGAAAATGATATCGAACTTTCTGATTAACTATTTTACTTAAGCCAATAGTTGGTGAGATATACCCTTTTATAGTAGTAAAAAGTATCTCCTCTCCCCCCGACTGTTGAAACCATGCGTGGATTAATTAAGATGGTAGAACCTAGAAAACAATTGAAATTGGTTTGAATAAGATATATCGTGCAGTTGTTGAGACATGAGACATTTTCTGTTACATGTTATTCCCCACTACGGAACCCTTCAATGCACGTGGTCCGACACGCACTTGGCCGCTTTAGATTAGACATCACGGCGAACTCAGACCGATGACGATAAGAAAGACAGTAACACTGACCTCTAAACGTAAAGCGGAAGTTTAAGGATCGAGAGGGAACTTTCAGGGTTTCTTCCCTAAAGGAATAGCTTTTACTGTGCTCGAACTAAGCTCGGCTCGTCACTTTTTCCAACAAAAAAAAGGCTATCTCTGTGCCGAATTTCGTGAAGATCGGTTCAGTGGATGCTGGAATCCGTCTAGGTAGGTACCAGCCCAGGGCCAGTTATTCTGCCGTGAAGCAGTAGTGTGCAAACATTACTTTGTTTCGTCCTGAAGGGCATGCGCAGTGTGGTGCTACACAGAAATATTCTGAGTAACACAACATCTGTTATGGGCAGACGTTGCACTTACCATCAGGTGAACGTTTTGCTCGTCTCGTCACTTTATTAAAATAAAAGAAGAACAGACAGAGAGACAGTGAGACTTTATAATATTAGTATGGATTTACTTTTCGAAAATATAATATTAGTATGGATATTCCTTAATAAACGGGCTATCTTATGCAAAACATAATTTCTTAAATCGTATAAGTATTTTCTGAGATGACCGCATACAAACATAAACACTCCAGTTTTATTACAGCTAAGGTTAAGGAATAAGGTAAAGCCGTAAAAATTTCTTGCCATGAACTAAAATAATTATGACCAAAATTCAAATGAAAGTCTCGAGTAAACCGTCTATCCCCATAGCCCCAAATTTCTTCGGTTTTTCAGGTTTTATGCGGAAACCCTAAATATTTCCGAACTGAAAAGTAGCTTAGATTACTTTTTGAAAAGTCCTACCAATGAGTCTATTTAGCCATTTCGGAGGTTAGCCCGGACCAAAAAAACAGGTGTAGAGCTAAGCAAAAATTTAAAAAAAGGCATGTTTGAGTTTTGTAATGCCGCATATTATAAAAATCTTTATTACGAAATCACAGACAGACACAATTTATTTGCATTGATGTATATCACTGTGAAAACAACATTTTATCCGGGCGAAGCTGGGCCGGGTGAGTAACTGGATGAAATCGTAATAATAGGATATCTATACCAATATTATAAATGCGAAAGTAACTCTGTCTGCCCCTCTGTCTGTTTGTTACCTTTTCACGATTCGACTGTTTAACCGATCTTGACGAAATACGGCACAGAGATAGCTTGCGTCCTAGAGACGGACAAAGGATACTCTTTATCCCGTAAAATAAAATAGTTCCCACGGGCTGTTTAAAGTCCTATATACAGGCGGACGATGTTGTGGGCATCAAGTAGTATACTACTCGTATAATTTTTATTACTTCATGTGTATTTTTTTATCAAATGTCTAATATGTGTTTCAATTTTGTCCTGTGTACTCACTACTCAGTCGCTTTTCTTAGTTCAATTCTCTTTTATTTGTTTTTTAAATCTAAATATATATCCGTCATCTTTGTGTAACAAAATATTTCTTTCCTAATGTCATAGACCTTGACTCAAAAGAAGAAAAAAAACGGCATATTAAGTGATGTACGTACATTCACTTAAAAATTGAATATAACATTATCTGAGTAATCTGAACAACCAAATGAAAGGAGTCGGACTTAAATTATCCAGACTTCGCAACGTAGATGTTGCTACCCCTCCTCCCCTCTTATTCCATAGACTTGTTAAAGTCGACTGAAGGAATATCTAATCATTTCTTGTTCCGACAGACGGCTTAATAACCATATCGAAAAATTCACACACCGGTGACGTCAACCAGTGAGTGCAAGGCGTTTGGTACGCTCGCCAATCCGCTTACCAAACGTGGCGATCACGACAAACCCTCCTCACTCGAATGCCCTGTCTATCGGTCTATTTGTCCATATTTGAGCCATCTGTCTAATATCATTTGGCTTTTACGACTAACGCGGCATAAGAGGGAGGGGGGAGGAGAGATTCCCCCGCCCCTACATGAAGACCGACTCTTATTTACATAAAACTTAAAAGTAGCATTGATAACAGAATTTAATGGATAAGTTTTACACATGACATCTTATGAAAAGACACGATATTGTTCACGTGATAAGAGTTTTAGAGGCATACGCGGAATTATTAATTAGGCATTATCTCATTAATGCAATCTCTTTTTATTAAAAAATAAAATACCTAACGCAAGGGTGCTTCTACAGCCACAAAAATGCTTATACTGTGTTTCGGTTTGAAGGGCACTGTGAGCTAGCGTAATCACTGGGCATATGAGACTTAAGAACCTATGTCTCAGGGTGGGTGGGCACAGTGTAGTGTCACACAGAAATATTCTGAGTAACACAGCATTTGTTATGGGCAGACGTTGCACTTACCATCAGGTGAACGTTTTGCACGTTTCATCACTTTATGCAATAAAAAACAAACACGGAACCGTGTAACTACTGTGTAGGTCATACACAGAAATTTTTTTTTTGTTGTCATCATCATAAAAGTAAAAGCTTAAAGACATGTTTGCCATATTTTTTTTCAATTTAATTTATTCTGAAAAGGCTATAAGGTGATAGAGAAAAATATTGCAATTGCAAGTACGTAAGACATTTTATGTAAGCAGACAGCCACCGTGGTTTTAAATTCATCGAGAAATTTCCATTAATTCTAAATAAAAATATGATTTTTTTTCTTATTAGATAAACTGACCTGACGAGCAAAACGTTCACCTGATGGTAATTGCAACGTCTGTGTATAACAAATGCTGTGACCCAGAACATTTCTGTATGGTCACTAAACTGCGCTCGTCACCCTGAGACCTCAGTTCTTAAGTCTCATATGCCTAGTGATTACACTAGCTCAGTGTCCTTTAGACCGAAACACAATAAGTAATCTTTGCACAATACTGCTTCACAGCAGAACAACTATACGGATTCCTGCATAGGAAAGTGTTCTTACCACCAGCAAATCTCACTACAGAGCACAGGGCCCTTCTAAGTTTTGAGAGGGTTTCTGTGGCGCGAACTATACGTCTAGCTGGTTGGCGGATCTCAAATTCCTTCACAATACTTCCTTCAGTTGTGGTCTAACCGTATGAATGCCCGGTCCCTGTTTACTAGTGTTGCTATTTTCATCATGGAAGGTAAAATAATCGGGACAGTTACAAAATCCAGGTTAATGTGAATTTATCGGACGGTCATAAGAAACGATACAAACAAAAACGTAAACAAAATAGTAAATTCTAGTTTTATTTAAATGTTAAACAAACTAGATAAATTAAGAGGTCAGTGAAAAATCGGGACATTTGGCGTCCCGGCCAAGGGTGAATCGGGACGTGTCAGCAGACCCCTGAAATTCGGGTCGTTCCGCTCAAATCGGGACACCTGGCAACGCTACTGAATACATACCGAAATCTATAAAGTACTGAAAAATAAAATTCATTAAGAACGTAATTACATCATTTAGAAAAAAATAGAATATTCTGTAAAAATAGCTCCGTGCTGTCTTTTAAAATATTCATAGCGAAACAAAAAAGAACATCGTCTGCCAAATTCAACAATGAGTCTCACAAAAGAAACAATGACTAATTATTTTGAATTGTTGTTAACTAGCGACATCTGTTGCTAATTAAAAACAATATGTGCTTATATAACAACTCTATGATTTCAACGTTCCATTAAGTCTACGCGGTTGTCATTTACATGGTAGAACGAGACCACGCTAATGCGGGTAAAAGAGAACAATAATTATCAAGTAAATATAAATTGTAAAAAAATACGCTAAGTGGATTGTTTATCTCTTATTGTAATACCTTTTTTGCAGATAGTAACGGCATTATAAATTGCATATAATTATTCGTTTTTTTATATAGTTTTAATGCTTTACTGAATTTTACAGGTAGTTGTTGTTCGTTTCATTTTAATAATAGAAAGAGACCATGCTAGCGTGTGTAAAAGAGAAAAATGATAATGACTTGTATACTGTAAAAAAGTAAAAATTGCGCCAAGTGGCTTTCTTCATCTTTTATTTTTAAACTTTTTCGACGACGACAATCTGCATTTATTTTTAATTTTTTCGACTAGATTTAGACTTGGCGACAAATCGATAATCAGCAGTTGTGTATTTATTGATTTTTTAAAATTTTATGTTAATATTGATAGTGTATTAAGCAGTAATTCAATTCATGACTAAAATAGTACTTTTCGTTTTGTCTCCATCCATCAGTCCAGCAAATCTGCATCTTCCATCACCATCGTCCAACAAATCTTCAGTAAAAGTTGACTGTCATTTTACTGTCGATCGAAATGATTAAATTATTACTCGACATTAGCAATAATGGCTCGATTTTTTTTTATTTCACTAAAGTGACGGAGCGAGCAAAACGTTCACCTGATGGTAAGTGTAACGTCTGCTCATAACAAATGCTGTGTCACCCACAAAATTACTGTGTGACACCACACTGCGCCCGTCACCCTGAGACATCAGTTCTTAAATCTCATATGCCCAGTGATTACGCTAGCTCTCAGTGCCCTTCAAACCGAAACCCAGTAGGGTCACGGCAGAATAACTGACCCTGGGGTGGTACCTACCTAGACGGAATCCTGCATAGGAATCCTACCACCTTGGTAGCTAATTGCCAGGATCCAAAAAGAAGAAGGTAGCAGCTCAGGCCAGGCGGTCGTTTGAATTACATAGTACGCGCGTGGCCCGGGTTCCATTATAAGCGTAGACTATAATATTTTTGATAAGTTTTTGATGTATATTGTAGATAGTTTATTATGCAGCAAGTGCAAGTGAAAGTGTACAGTGATTGGAAAATTCAATTCAAGACAAAAATTGCAATTTTTGTTTTGTATCCGTCTGTCCAGCAAATCTTCAGTAAAAGTGAACTATCATTTCACTGTCGATCAATTTTTTTAAGTCGCAAGCTTGACGACTTATCGGGATATGTTGTCGCTGGAAATAAGTTTACAATTACTGGTGGTAGGATTCCTATGCAGGAATCTATCTAGGTAGGTACCACCTCAGGGCCAGTTATTCTGCCGTGAAGCAGTAGTGTGCAAGCATTACTGTGTTTCGGTTTGAAGGGCACTGTGAGCTAGCGTAATCACTGGGCATTTGTGACTTAAGAGCTGATGTCTCAGGGTGATGGGCGCAGTGTGGTGTCACACAGAAATATTCTGGGTGACACAGCATTTGTTGTGGGCGAACGTTGCACTTACCATCAGGTGAACGTTTTGCTCGTTTCGTCACTTTATAAAATAAAAAAAAAATTATTACATTAAAAAAATCCGCGGGTTTTCTGATATTAAGCAAGTTACCGTATTGAAACTGTTTGCCTAGTTAGTCGTCTTCGTCGTCGTCGTTTCAGCCTATCACAAGTCCACTGCTGAACATGGGCCGCACCGATAGATAGCCACAAGTTTGTAGCTCTCATATTGGAGGGATTTTGCTATAGTTGCCACGCTTGGCAGGCGGGTTGGCGACCGCAGTTTATTTATTCAGATATTCCAGGAAGATGCTGCCCATCTCCTGATCTGGTTTTAATTTCCCTCTGTCGACTTTTACGACACCCACTGGATGGGATGGGGTGGTAGATTCTCTTAGGTCGCTAACACACGGCCTAGTTAGTAATAAGACACAATGTCGCATAACTTGTACGTTTAAAAACATCTCTAATTAAACGTAATTTATATGCGTTATTACTTTGCTGGAATAATTATAAAACGTTTCATAATTGAGGAGTATAATCTGGTCTAGTTGCTCAGATTAGTAGAGGCTATTTAGAGCAGATTATCGGCTATGCTATAATGGATTCGGATTTACTCTTAACGTAATTTTATTCAACAACTAGCTGAAGTCGGCGACTACGTCCGCGTAGATTATATAAATAAAATATGCAGAAACTCCATTCATTTCCCAGAACAAAAAGTATCCTATGTCCGACGCCATTATGCAAGCCGTCCTGTGCCGAAGTACGTCAAAATCTGTTTTACGGTTGAGCCGTGAAAAGGTAAAAAGCGGACAGAGGGACAGAGAGAGTTGCTTTCGCATTTGTAATATTATTATGGATAACATATCGAAATTAAACAAAAATGGATTTCATCGCGTATAATTTACTATTTATAACTCGACGTTTCGAGAGCACTGCTGAACATAGCCCCCCCCCCCCCCCCCCCCACTGACTGCTACAAAATTTTGGGGGATTTTGCCATTGTTGCCACGCTTGGCAAACGCGTTGGGAAGCAGAGTAACGTGCAAATATTAGTGTTTTGATCTGAACGGCACCGAGAGCTAAGCAACGTAAGCACGGGAAATATGAGACTTAAGAACTGATGTCTCAGGGTGACGGGCGCAGTGTGGTGCCGTTGGAGCGTTTGTTATAGGCAGACTTTGCAGTTACCAAATATATTAAATAAAAAAAAACAGCATTTATGGCCTACGTTGCACTTACCATCAAGTGAACGTTTTGCTCGTATCGATACTTTATCCAATAAAAAAATGTATGTTTATACTCTGTAGAGGAACAATTAGCCTATAAATGTCCCTCTACGGAACACAGCCCTCCGGTATATTTTTTTTAAAGATGGCCTTGGAACAGCAAAATTAGCGCGGACTCGTATAACTCCCAGTTGCAACCTCGTACCAGCAAATGTAGTGTACGGCGACCCTTCCACTGGACGGGGCGACCTGGTTTTCCGGAATTTCATGGATGCAGGAAGCTCAAGACCGAGTTTTGTGGCAGTCTTTGGGGAAGACCTGTGATCAGCACTGTATGTGTGATAGATTACAGGGGTTCGCAAACCGGAATAATTGTTTTTTTTTGTTTAAAGAATGATGCTCGACAGTAGGTTTTCTCCTGCATCGTGTGTGCGTTTTACAGACATACATTTCACACGCACAATACAATCAGACCCGAAAACCAACAATTCGTGTTTTGAACAAATGTTTGGCTCCGGCTGGGATTCGAACCCAGGACCCGCGGCGTAGAAGCTGAATCCTGAATAGGTGCTCCGCGATCATTTGAAAAGTAAATAAACTGGTACACATTTAAAGATCTACTTTTAAATCTACGCAAAAAATCCAAGTATTCCTAACGTGACCATACGTTCCGCTTTGAGTAGGACAGTCCCGCTTTCCCCAAAATACGTGACAATGTCCCGCTTTGACAAAACATTAGCGTAACATCAACAAGTTAAGCCAACAGTTCATATTTAAAAAGAAAACCTGATACATTAAACAAAGATTGCTCATTCGAAAAACATTGTAGGTCAGTCTATCCAACCAGATTACATAAGATAAGTTCTTATTTTGATTATTCACCATTGAGCCTTTCATCATCATCATCATCATTAGCCTGCGGCAGTCCACTGTTGGACATAGGCCTCTCCCAATGTTCTCCTAGCCGATTTCAACCACGGCGACAACTTCCGAATCCGAATGTCGAGAGCCATCAACTGCGCAGGAGATATTATAGTGCCACAAGTGTACGCACAAACACAGAGGCACTCACTCGTTCCAACCTACCCGCGCCCGATGTAACGCTGATGAGATAAGGTCGGAGGTAGGCTAGGATGCAGTGTCAGAAACACGGGGACCAACACAACACAACCAGACCGGAAAACCAACAATTTGTGTTTTAGCACAAATGTTGGCTCCGGCTGGGATTCGAACCCAGGACCCGCGGCGTAGAAGCCAGGTACTCTGACCACTAGGCCACGCGGTCGTCAATCTCAATAGTCTCTCCCAATAGGCGCCATTTAGCCCGATCTTCGGATTCACGCATCCAGTTGCTTGCAGTTGCCGCCTTGCGCAGATCGTCGCACCATCTTGAGCATTTCATAAATATATTATTAACATGTGTTTTATTTTTAAAACAATATAAATTAGCGTGACCTGCTCTGTGGGGAAAAATAAATGGTCACCTTAACTATCCCGCAAAAAATTCCGTATTCGCGAACTGTTCCATTGCAATAAAAGTTTGAGATTGCGTTACAGTATCATGTTATATCTGCACTATCACAATAGATCAAATACAACAATAATTTGAAAAGAAAAACTACAAAATACACGCTTGAACAGCAATGCGGTGATGATCCTGGTGAGAATACCAGGTCGTAGTGATGAAATTATTGTACTGTCATCGGTTCTTAACACGTGTGCAAAATTTCAAATTATTCGCACGTCTGAAAGTTGGTGAAAATGGAATTATAAGATTCCGATACCATTCATGTCCGCCATATATTTTAAAAGTCATTTTGATGGGACGATATTTAAAAATCCAACCGGATGAAGCCAGGCGATATAACATCTCCTTTAGACCCGATCGCTTTGGAAACCAAGTTTAATAAACCCGCGTTTTGCTTAACTGAGTTC
The DNA here is from genome assembly GCA_019845155.1 of Luehdorfia chinensis. Lineage (NCBI taxonomy): Eukaryota > Metazoa > Arthropoda > Insecta > Lepidoptera > Papilionidae > Luehdorfia > Luehdorfia chinensis. Next base: position 3,526,730 of record JAHVAK010000252.1, on the reverse strand, counting down.
AAATGTATCATTTGATCTCGGTTTTCGTCTAACCGATTTCACCGAATCCATTTTGATCGCGTTTAGAAAAACGAAGTTTACATGAAATATCGTCACTATCTAAAACAAAAAGACGATTTATTTCGTATTTTGCGACATCAAACAGCCTGTCTTTATGCATAGGTTACATAGTTATGCAGACAATAAATAATACGAATTAAAAATAATTTTTGTGTTTACATAGTTGTGCAATTGACAATGACAGCTCTCTAAACGCGTTTAAAGAGCTGAACGTCGAAAATTGGGCGTTCAGAATTTGAACCGCGTTTAGCATTGACTGCGTTCATTTGATGTTGATGAAATACAAGCTTGTAGCACTGAACTCAGTTAAACGCTTAAACTTCGTTATTCTTGAACTTTTAGTTCCAACGGTGAAATCCGCCCCAAGTCATCCAAACATGGAGTCACTGGCTCGTACTAATTTAGAATACAATTAAAAACAAAATTAGCTTCGGGGGAGATTCGTGGCCATTAGATCAGCTCAGCAGACGGGAACGCTGACCAGTCACATTGGCGACAGTACACGTCAGTAACGTCATAATAAACCCGTTAAGCAATCATTTTTAATCTGCGCAAATATTCGCTTCGGCCGGGATTCGAAGTCGTTGCAACCTAATCGACAACGCATCGTTTGTATACGGCTTTATTAAAAACAGTGGCAGCGATGAAACCTTTTCTCAACAGTTCTATTTTTTTAAATAAGCCTAGCCGCCATTTTGCAGCGGACATAAAGTAACGCTCGCAATTAATATTAAAAATATACCTTTGTAAATTTTGAATTTTATTTTTATAAAGATACTTGGAGTACTATATTTAGTATATATTTTTGTATTGGATGAAGTGACGTGACGAGCAAAACGTTCACCTGATGGTAAGTGCAAGTATGCCATAAATGCTGCGTTACCCAGAACATTACTGTGTGACGCCACACTGCGGCCGTCATCCTCAGACATCAGTTCTAGACTCAAAGGCCCAGTAGTTACACAAGTTTTCAGTGCCATTCAGACCGAAACACAGTGATGTTTGCATACTACTGCTTCACGGCAGAATTACTGGCTCTGCGGTGGAACCTACCTAGACTGATTCCTGTCCTACGAACTACTCTATTTACGCAGACACTTATTAAAACCCACTCATATAATTGATTTGAATTCACAAATCTCTTATCCCGCATTGCAAAATCGACATTACGATTTCTTCACGGTAATTTAAAGGTCACACAATATATACAGAACACTGGAACGTAATTGACCTTTTTAAATCGAAGTGACGAGGCGAGCAAATATTTCACTTGAAGGTAAGTGATACGCCTTCAAAGAGATGTGGCCACATGTAGGACCTTCTGTGTAACACCGCACTAGGCTCCTCACCATAAGACATCGATTCTTATGTCTCAGTTCTGCAGTTTGAAGGTTGGTAATACTGCAAGTATTACCCAGAAAATTCTCGGACTTCACTCCGCTCCCTTCACAATATTAAGTCTCAAACTGCAAACATCACTGCTTCGGTCTGAAGGGCACTATAGCTGTTTTAATTGCTCGCCATATGAAACCTAAGAACTGATGTCTCAGTGTGACGGGCGCAGTGTGTTCCCACAAGGAAATGTTCTGGGTGACACAGTATTTGTTATGGGCAGACGTTGCACTTACTATCAGGTGAACTTTTGCTCGTCTCGTCATTCCATTCAATAAAAAAATATATACTAAATATAGAATTCCAAGTACTTCTATTTCTCGTCACTTCTATTACTTAAGAAAAATGCACGTAACTAAAGTCTCATTTATTATTTACGAGAAGAGTTTTCGCTGTACCGAAATGTCGACACAACTCTCTGAATATCGTCTCGTCACTACCCTCAATAAAAATAACTTGCACTAGCTACGTCGCCCTTCAAAGGGGAACACAGTTATTTTATTGGATAAAGTGACGAAACGAGCATAACGCTCACCTGTCGTTAAGTGCAACATCTGCCCATAACAAATGCTGTGTCACCCAGAACATTTCCGCGTGGCACCACACTGCCCCGTCACCCTAAGACATGAGCCTCATACGCCCAGTGATTACGCTAGCTCTCGGTGCCCTTCAAACTGAAACACAGTAAAGCTTGCACACTACTGCTTCACGGCAGAATAACTGGCCCTGGGGTGGTACCTACGTAGACGGATTCCTGCATAGGAATCCTACCACCAGTAAAATTTTTGTGAATCATTCGTTGTTATCGGACGGTCAATTTTTTAAATGGTATATTACAATAGTACCGAGTTCAACAAACATAACCAATAAAACTTAAACGAGACTTCTGTTTGACAGCAGAATAACTGGCGATGTCGGCATCTATCTAGACGTACTTCTGCATAGAAGTCCTGCAGAAGCTAATCGCCAATGTGTCTAAAGTGAAAACTTTGGACGCTTTCCATCGGTATGGTTATTTCAGTACTAACATATTTGCAATAGTTAAAGTAGTTTTTCGGTTTGATAGGCACTGTGAGCTAGCGTAATCACAGGGCGTTTGAGACTTAAGAACCTATGTCTTAGGGTGATGGGCACAGGGAGCTGTCACACAGAAATGTTCTAGGTGACACAGCATTTGTTATAGGCAGACGTTGCACTTACCATCAGGTCAACGTTTTGCTCGTTTAATCACTTAATACAATAAAAAAAAATAGCTCCGTTACGGTTATCAGAGGTCACGAATATACCACGGCATTTTCCTAGTTGATCAGCACCCACGGTACGTGACGGGGAAACCACGCCCGGTCCTGGGCATGAATCCCAGCCGGAACACAAAAAGATTGTTTTCGGATCTGGTTGTTATGTGATTGTCCTTGTGTCTTGTGTCTGTGTGTGAATGCATACTAGCCTACCTCCGATCTTATCGCGTGAACGTTACATCGGACACGGGTAGGTTGGGATGAGTGAGCGCCCCTGTGTTTGCGCGTACACTCGTGGCACTACGATATCTCCTGCGCAGTTTATAACTGCCGACAGTATTCGATAGTTATCAACTGAATCGCCGTGGTCGAAAATCGTCCAGGGCGACATCATGTGGTGATGGATTAACATTCGGCAGTTGGGGTCATTGTGGTCGAAATCGAACTGAAATCTTGATTTTTTTTTAAAAAAAACGTAGCCCCACAGAAGGATTTTCTCCTGTATCATAGGTGCGTTTTACACACATACATTTCACATACACAACACAGCCAGACCCGAAAAACAATAATTTGTGTTTTGCACAAATGTTGCCTCCGGCTTGGAATCGAACCCAGGACCGGTGGCGCAGAAGTCAGTACGCTAAGCACTACGCCACGCGGTCGACTAAATACTGAGGTCTTAGTCAGTCTTTCCACGTAACTACGTTTTTCTTTACTTCAATAACAATACACAACACAACCAGACTCCATGTTGATGAAATGTTGGCTTTTTTTTTATTGTATAAAGTGACGAAACGAGCAAAACGTTCACCTGATGGTAAGAGCAAAGTTCGCCCACAACAAATGCTGTGTCACCCAGAATATTTCTGTGTGAAACCACACTGCGCCCGTCACCCTGTGACATCAGATCTTAAGTCTCAAATCTCTTAAACCTCAAATGCCCAGTGATTACGCTAGCTCACAGTGCCCTTCAAACCGAAACACAGTAATGCTTGCACATACACTACTGCACCGCGGAATAACTGGCCCTGGGGTGGTACCTACCTAGACGGATTCCTGCATAGTTTATTTCTTTATGTGTTAGTACTTTTTTTGTAGATTACTGTGGGTATTTCTTTTTGGTTTGATCTTGGCACCTACTACATCTTCTCTGCTGGACTCGAAAGTAGACTGGTAGGGAATGTCTTGTAGCATTAAGTCCGCCTTTTTGTACATCTTTTTTTGTGTGTGCAAATAAAGTTTAAATAAATCAATATAATTGATATAACGGGCGGAGAATTTCAATTTATTGCCGTACGACGTATTTACTTCAGTGCAAGGATAAAATAGTGCAATATAATACCAGTGCAACTAATTCGCGGAAGGGCGGCGCGTTTGGGGTTGGGGTGTGGGGGGAAGTCCGTTCAACCGAACCGGCGCTGCCCCCCATACCCCCTAAAAGGGACGCTCGTTGTTTCTGAAAAGTCTATGAACAGGTTATATTAAATAACCTATTTATGGTGCGTGCAAGGCAATATCTTCAATTAATTTAATGTCATTTATTTGCTTAAAACATGATTACAATTAGAATTAAAAAAAAAATTGTCCTTGAATAAACATTACATGCGTGCAAGGCAATATCTTCAATTAATTTAATGTCATTTATTTGCTTAAAACATGGTTACAATTAGAATTTAAAAAAAAATTGTCCTTGAATAAACATTACATGCATTTTTTTAATCCAATCATTTTATTTTAGTATTATCCTATTTATCTAATATAATCAATTAATTAATTACAATTGTCTAACTCTTTCAAAGTACATCATTATCATTTAAGCCTATCACTAGTCCATTGCTGAACATAGGCCTTACACATAGATTGCCCCAAAAGTAAGCTCTCATTTTGGGGGGATTTTGCCATAGTTGCCATGCTTGGCAGGCGGGTTGGCAACCGCAGTTAATTTATTCAGATGTTCAAGGAAGATGTTGCTGCCCATCTCCTGGTTTTTATTTTCCCTCTTCGATTTTACGACACCCACGGGATGAGATGGGGTGGTAGATTCTCATAAGCCGCTAGCACACGACCAAAAAGTACAGCATCAAAGAAATAATCAAATATGATTTACCTCAATACGATTGCGGAAATAAACATAAATTCAAAGTTAAAATCAATAGACACCTAAAAATAATAGTAATTTTATGAGATTTACGTACATACAGAAGATCACGATTGTATCCCATAAGGGGTAGTCCGAGAATGGGCACTCACTGCAAAACAGATGACTGCCACAATCCACGTTTCACCAAAACAATATAATGCACTTGGTGTGATACGAGGGGTGATCCAAAAGTAATGATAATCAGTTATTTCTAGTGCACACAAAAATACAAAAAAATTTCAGTCACTTACTCAGTTAACCACTAGTTCAGGGAAAAAAAATCATATAAATAGGCCACGATTCCCGGGAGCTACATTCATTTGAATACGGACTGTCAAGGAGTGAACATCAAAATGGAAAAACACGAAATCAGAGCTGTCATTAAATACCTCTGCTTGAAAAAAATGTCTACCAAAGACATACACAGCGACTTGGTGGAAACATTAGGGGACTCTTCTCCTCCATATTCCACAGTTGCACGCTGGGCTAAGGAGTTTAAGTTGGGAAGAACATCGACGGAAGACGAACACCGCGAAGGACGCCCATCGACGTCCCTCACTGAAGAAAATGTGAAAAAAGTTGAAGAAGTTGTATTGGAAGATCGAAGAGTGACTATCAGGCATGTAGCTGAGGTCACAGGGATCTCATATGGCAGCATTCAAAGAATCCTTGCGAACGAATTGCATATGAGAAAGGTCTCCGCGCGTTGGGTACCGAAAATGTTAAACGACGAGCAAAAGAAGAAACGAGTCGACATGTCAAGAGCAAATCTCGAAAAGTTCCAGGCAGACAAGGATAATTTTTTGTCACGTTTTGTGACCATGGACGAGACCTGGATCCACCATTTTGATCCTGAAACAAAACAACAATCGATGACATGGAAACGATCCGATGAACCGACGCCGAAGAAATTCAAAGTGTCAAGCTCAGCAGGGAAGGTTATGGCGTCTGTTTTTTGGGACGCTGAAGGAATAATCATGGTGGACTACTTGGAAAAGGGGGCCACTATTACAGGCTCCTACTATGCAGAACAAATAAGAAGATTGCGGGAGGCTATTAAGGAGAAAAGGCGAGGCAAACTGCGGGCTGGAGTGCTGTTCCATCAAGACAACGCACCGGTTCACAAAGCTGCAATTGCCATGGCTGCCATTCAGGAAGCGGGCTTTGAGCTGGTGGAACACCCCCCCTATTCACCAGATCTAGCCCCCAGCGACTTCTATCTCTTTCCACGACTCAAGGAACACCTCCGAGGCAAGAAATTTGACGATGATAGCGACGTGATGGCCGCGGTTGAGGACTTTTTTGAGAGTCAAGATAAAGATTTTTTTTCTAAGGGAATTTTAGGATTAGAAAAGAGATGGACTAAATGTATAGACTTGCTAGGAGACTATGTTGAGAAATAAATTTATTTATTTATTTTATTCATTGTGTTTATTATTGATTATCATTACTTTTGGATCACCCCTCGTAGGTGGTGAGCCCATCGTCACCATGCGCTGTTGGGTACACAGTGCAGTTTAATTCCTTACTCGCCTTTTACGAGATCCATTGGATGAGATGGAGTGGTAGTATTCTTTTAACGATCCGCCACCACACGGCCATTCAGATTTCAGGGCGCTTTATCGCAATGGGCGTGGGGCGCCTTATTACAATTGGCCTTGGGCGCTTTATTACTTATCACAATTTTAGACCTAAACCATAGTGTTAATCTTTTCTTCTGCGCCTAAACTATGTTATGTAGTCTGTTGACGCAAATAAAATAAAACATTAAACGCTGCAACTCGTCACTAGTCGGGAAAATTCAAGTGCGATATTGAGATACCCACCAATCTGTCACTCAATTCCGCCCACGGGATGTAATAACAATAGAAGGTAGACCGCTAAAATGTATGTATGTATATAATTTGTGTTACAAATACACTAAATTGAATAAAATATAACATTAATTATTTACGTTCATACTGACAATGTCAAAAACGTAATCTATCACATATCTGTCATTTGTTTACCAAGTTATAGTCATACAGATTTTACTGGTGGTAGGATTCCTATGCAGGAATCCGTCTAGGTAGTTAGTCCAGGGCCAGTTATTCTGCCGTGAAGCAGTAGTGTGCAAACATTACTGTGTTTCGGTTTGAAGGGCACTGTGAGCTAGCGTAATCACTAGGCATATGAGACTTAAGTACCTATGTCTCAGGGTGATGGGCACAGTGTGGTGTTTGAAATTTTCTAGGTGGCACAGCATTTGTTATGGGCAGACGTTGCTCTTACCATCAGGTGAGCGTTTTGCTCGTTTCACCACTTTATGCAATAATAAAAAAGATTGTCACCATAGAATTAAAAAAAAAACAAAAAAAAATTAATTATTCTTCAAACCTCAATAAAGTTCACAGGGCGCTGTAATAAAGCACATCCACGTAACTTGTCAGTGTGAGTAATAGTTACAAAGCAACTTCATTAAGTCTTTTATACAAAACAACTTCATTAACTTATTTTTATTAATAAGCTAAAATTAAAAAATTGTAAAGTAATACTAAAAAGAAAATTAAGGATTGTACTCGTATAAATAAAGGATTCTATACTCTCCTGAGATATTAGCTCTCAGTGCCCTACAGACCGAAAGACAGTAATGTTTGCATACTGCTGCTTCACGTCAGAATTACTGGCTCTACGGTGGAACCTACCTAGAAGGATTCCTGTCCTACGCACTACTCTATTTACGCAGGCACTTGTTAAAGCCACTCACATAATTAATTTGAATTCACAAATCTCTTATCCCGCATTGAAAAATCACAGAATATAAAAAGAAAATTAAAAGATAGTTAAGTAATATATATGTAGCTTAACAAAGAATTACGACTTTTGTTATGTATTTATAAATACTTGGTAAACATTTTTTTGTTAAGGTGAAAAGTATTAGATTATCGATTAAAAAAAACCCGTCTAGGTAGGTGCCACCCCAGGGCCAGTTATTCTGCCGTGAAGCAGTAGTGTGCAAGCATTACTGTGTTTCGGTTTAAAGGGCACTGAGAGCTAGCGTTATCACTGGGCATATGAGACTTGAGAACTGATGTCTCGGGGTGATGGGCACGGTGAGGTGTCACACAGAAATGTTCTGGGTGACACTGCATTTGTTATGGGCAGACGTTGCACTTAGCATCAGGGTAACGTTTTGCTCGTTTCATCACTAAGCTTCGTTGAAGAACTTTGTAATATTTTTGTATTATTTTTGTTGGTATAAATAAATTAAAAAAAAAGTCTAGAACAATAAAATCTATGGTAACATGTTTTACCGTAGCATTAAAACTTCTTCATGCCCTTGTCAAGTATGAATTTTGTCGAGCTGAAAACTAAACTGAGCTTACTGGTGTACAAAAGCTTTGCGCACGCCTACTTTCTACGGAAATCAAAAACTCATTTATTCCGTTAGTCAAAACTAAGTATAGACAAAACGCTTATTATATTATAGCTGGCAGCTATTTCAATTCGTTACTACCTAAGCGTTGGTTGGATCATTGTTTAGTGAGTCGGGCGGCCTGGCGAACTGTTCAAAAAGTTAATGTACGCTATGGGCCGTGTGGTGGCGTTAAAAGACTACTACAACTCCATCTCATCCAATGGATCTCGTAAAAGGCGAGTAAGGAATTAAACTGCACTGTGCACCCAACAGCGCATGGTGGCGATGGGCTCACCACCTATCACACCAAGTGCATTATATTGTATTGGTGAAACGTGGATTACGGCAGTCATCTGTTTTTGCAGTGAGTGCCCAGTCTCTGACTACCCCTTATGGGATACAGTGGTGATCTTGTGTATGTATGTATGTATCAAAAACTCATTTATACCGTTAGTCTAAACTAAGTATAGATAAAACGCTTATTATATTATAGCTGGCAGCTGTTTCAAAACTACCTAAGCGTTGTCGGCTTGGCGAACTGTTGAAAAAGTTAATGTACGCTGTTATTTATTTTGGCTACTTATCTAATGTTTTTAAAGTTTCATTAAAAACAAAGTCATTGTAAGTTTTGAACAATGTGTAGTGGTATGTGGTGTTAAAAATTTAGAAGAAATTGGAATATACGTTAAAATATGTAGTTTCCGACTCAAGGTCGATTTCTAGTCGAAACCGCCGATTAACCTGCCATTGCCACAACCTTCGGCCGAAGCTGAAATTCAATTTAAGATTGGCTAAAAGTGAATAAAATTAAATTAAATGTTCATGTTACTGTATATAAACAACTTAATCAAAACATTATAATTACTTTGCCACTTGTCAATTCGTTTTTATTTTTTTTTAGTTTGAAAGATTGACGATACGAGCAAAACGTTCTCTTGAAGGTATGTGAAACGTCTGCCCATAACAAACCACCCCGCGACATTAGTTCATAAGTCTCATATACCCAGTGATTACGCTAGCTGTCAGTGCCTTTCAAACCGAAACACAATATCTGGCCTGGGGTGGTATACCTATCTTTATCTATCTTCCATCGTGCTCTCGAACATTCCTAACAGATGGTTTCGTTTCGGCGCTTGATACAAACCATCCGCTTCCGCCAAAGCTTCGGTCCATTTTGGTAGCCGAAGCTTTGATACCTTCGGCGTATGGCTGAAGGTGAGTTTTTTTGCCGTTGGTGGCCGAAGCCGAAGGTTTGGTCGGACACTAAAAATATGAACTTAGGATTTTAGACCTTCCAGTTATTATTTCTGTGTGCAGATAGAATGTAAGTCATAGGAATATCTATATAGATAAATATCATTGAAGTGTGCCACCCCATCTCATCCCGTGGGTGTCGTAAAAGTCGACAGAGGGAAAATTATAACCAGGACATGGGCGGCATATCTGAGCAGAATATCTGAATAAATAAACTGCTGTTGCTAACCCGCCTGCCTAGCGTGGCAACTATGGCAAAATTCCGCCAAAATGGGAGCTACAAAGTTTTGTGGCAATCTTTGGGTGAGGTCTATGTTCAGCAGTCGACAAGTGATAGGCTGAGATGATGATGATAATAATGACTATTTTTAAGTTTTTCCTGGTCCTGATGTTTGTGAATGTACAATTTGTATCTGTAAATGCACCCACGAATTCAAGAGAAATCCTATGAACAACAGATTTTGTGTTATTGGCAGGGATTCGATCCTAAAAATCAAGAATTTATGACGTACTGATTGCTGAACAATGCAGTCGTCATATAAGGAGAACAGTCTGGTCACGTTTACTTAGATAGCGTATCAAATCAGCGGCAAAATGTCGATAGTGTACCGATACGCGATTATAGACCTCGTGCACCGGTTATATAAAGGGATCGCTTTGGGACATTTGCGCGGGGCGCGACGACGGCGAGACGATGACGCGACGAAATCAAACGTAATGATTTCTTATGTCTAAATTTGATGGTTAATAATTTATAGTCTAACGCAAGCTACGAAGAGATTAGTTTGATAAGTATACGAACTAGGTGGCGCCACTATTACTTCTAATCGCGATATGGTTTAATTAATAAGATATCATATTTATTTTTTTATTTATTTGTTTTAGGAAGGCTTACAGACAAATTACTTTATAAATAGTGAAATGGCTATACATATTGCTAATTACAAGTCTACGCATATAATTTACATACTTTGCACTGAGAACAAAAATCAAAACTTATTTTAATATTAAAAGTTAATAACAAACACATACAACAAAAGCTCATATACTAGTGAGAAGAATGTAAATTACTGATTTACAATTAAAACTTCACTACCGTTTTTTTTTTTTTCTTTAAAAAAGTCATTAGACAAACATATTTTTACAGACTGTGCATTGGTACAGAATAGGTCAATTTCCAAAGACGATGACAGTCTATTAAATTCTTTTGCGCTGCGTAAGAAAAAAGCATTACGCCTATAAATATAAATATGTATTGAATGTAATTTTATTAAAGTGAGTTGTTGTTCGACAATGAGGGAGGTCTAACAGGTACCTATATTATTTGTTTCGGAAAATCGTAGTGTAGTGCTGACACTTATATTACACTTTTAATTAATTAATGAAACTAAGTTGATTATATAGCGTTAATTTTTACTAGTAGTTGATGGCTCTCGTCAGTATTCGGAAGTTGTCGCCGTGGTCGAATTCGACTAGGAGAACATCACATCACATCATCAAATTAATGTACTTGGACTTTTAACTTACTCTTCAAGTGTACAAACTCAAGTTACGGACGGGTCACATCCATACTCATATTATAAATACGAAAGTAACTCTCTCTGTCCCTCTGTCTGTTTGTTACCTTTTCATTACGTGAAAAGGTAACCTTTTCACGGTTTAACCGCCAAACCGATCTTGACGAAATTTGTCACATAGACTTAACTGGTGGTAGGATTCCTATGCAGGAATCCGTCTAGGTAGGTACCACACCAGGGCCAGTTATTCTGCCGTGAAGCAGAAGTGTGCAAGCATTACTGTGTTTCGATTTGAGGGGCACTGTGAGCTAGCGTAATCACTGGGCATTTGAGACTTAAGAACTGATGTCTCAGGGTGACGGGCGCAGTGTGGTGTCACACAGAAATATTCTGGGTGACACAGCATGTGTTGTGGGCGGACGTTGCACTTACCATCAGGTGAACGTTTTGCTCGTTTCGACACTTTATACAATAAAAAAAAATAAAAAAAAAAATAGTTTAAATCCTGGAGACGGGCATAGGATACTTTTATACCGTAAATTAAATAGTTCATTACACGGGATATTTACAAAAACCTGTATCCACGCAGACGAAGTCGCGGGTATCAGCTAGTTAGTTATAAAAGCGACCATTAGATTAGACTACATTAGTAAATTAGATTACACAGCATTTAAGAATAGCTGGGACTTCCCCTGGCTTGATAGATAGAGCTCTGCATGCCAGGCAGCTGACAGGGATTGGATGTGGCGGGCGCAGTGTGATGTCACACAGAAATGTTCTGGGCGATACAGCATTTGTTATGGGCAGACGTTGCACTTGCCATCAAGTGAACGTTTTGCTCGTCGCGTCACTTCCCGCTAAAAAATAACAAAACAAAAAATATATTAGCCTACTATATATATATAAATACATTAGCTTACCTTTAGATTTAACTATACAATATTTAGTTTATTAAATTTAGGTACTATTTATCTATACAAATAAATAAAGTTGAAGTGTCTGTTTGTAATAAGAAAATAAAAGATTTTTACGCAATGCTTATGAAAGTATACTGCGGTTTCACCCGCGTGTAAACGCAAGTTTATTATAAAATTACTTATTATTTAAATTACAGTCCGCCAACCCGCACTGGAGCAGCGTGGCGGATTCTTCCCAGCTCGAAAACCCTATCAGAAATGAGAGGAGGCCTGTGCTCAGCAGTAGGTCATTTATAGGCTGAAACTTTACTTATTATTTAGTCCGAAACGTTTAGTATCTACGTAGTATTTACATGCACTTGAAAAGCTAAAAGATCTAGTACGAATGGCATCTGTGGCAGCGCATCTATGGGCATATTAGAGTACCTAATAGAGGGATGATGATTTTCGATTTACCACTGCGATGATTTCCGAATGCCATCGGAAGCTGTCATCTGCGCAGAGAATATTGTGCCACAAGTGTGCTCTCAAATACAAAGCCCTCACTCGTTCTAACCTAGCCGTCTAACACCCATCAGAGGTAAGCTAAGAATGCTAAAAAACGCAATGATGGATTTAGGCTTAAACCTGCGAGGCCCTGACCTCGGGCGGCAATATTTAAAGGGCGCATAAAGATCAATATTGATTGGCTTCGGTCGTAGTTATGTTGACAAGATGTTTGAATTTTAAAGATAGACAAATTTTGTTAAAACTATTAAATTTGAAATCACTATAACTACTAAAAATCTATTGAAAATACTATTACAAGAAGTGCACTTTATTGCATTGGGCCTAGGGCACTTTATTGCATTGGGCCTCGGGCGCTTTACAGCAATGGGCCTCGGGCGCTTTCCTGCAATGGACCTCGGGCGCTTTACTGCATTGGGCCTAGGGCGCTTTACTGCATTAGGCCTCGGGCGCTTTACTGCAATGGGCCTCGGGCGCTTTACTGCAATGTGCCTCGGGCGCTTTACTGCGTTGGGCCTAGGGCGATGTTACTTAAATCTGCTTCTTAAGACGCAATTTCAGAGTCACGGGGACAATCACACTATAACCAGACTCGAAAACCAATAATTTGTATTTTTACACAAATGCTGTCTCCGGTTGGCGTAACCCAGGATTCGCGGCGCAGTAGTTAACTACTGTGACCACAGAAAGCAGCAAATTACCGATCAGATAGGAACGCGACCGAACGCAAACGTCGCCCACGAAACGTGCTAGACGACACGGACGTCTCAGCACTCCCTGACGGTCAGTCACGATCCAGGCTACACTGTACACACAGTCAATATCTTTAATATAACACGCACAACGACGCGCGACCGCCGTAGAGAGCGGCGCGCAGCAGTCGACAATCACACCGCGTACACACGATACACCCGTGTTCCAGGGCGGTACTCGTCGCCCAGAGTTACCGACACACAAGTCGACAGTCCGAATGGAGGTCCGCAGCCTCCCTCGGACGGTCATTAGACGACTTAAAATCATTTTGAGATATTCTAAATCGCGCAAGCACACAGCGAACGCGACAATCCGAATTTCGAATTTCGATATTTTTATAGAAGTTTATTTATATATTTATGTTTGGGTCAAACCAAATCTGGCACGCGAGCCCCTGGCCCATGAGCACAGTATCCGATGAAGCTGTAAAAGCCAAAAAGGCTAGCAGCAATTACATCAATGAAATTATATATATGACCACAGACCACGTGTTAATATAGACAATATATTCTCATAGAAGCTGTATTTACCAAAAAGTTTAGACATCCATACTAACTGTCGTCTCGTTTAGCATTTGCCTTCTGCGCCGCGGGTCGCGGGTTCGATCCCCGCACGGGACAAATATTTGTATGGCCTACAGATATTTGTTCCGGTCCTAGGTGTTTGTGCTTGTGGAATTTGTGTCTGTAAAACGCACCCACGACACCGAAAAAAACCTAATGTTTCGATTCAATTTTTTTATTATAAATGCGAAAGAGAGTCTCGCTTTCCCTCTGTTTGTTTATTACACTCGACCTGGCTCGACCGTTGAACCGATCTTAACGAAATTCGTCAGAGATATCCTGCATTCTGAAGACGGACATATGATATTTTTATTCTGAAAAATTAAAGAGTTCCCACGGTATTTTTAAAGAACCTAAATCCACGCGGACGCAGTCGCGGGCTTCAGCGAGTCTTGAATAGAGCGTAATATGTCAAGTGCACAGACTCCTCTCAATACATTGCTTGACATTAGGTAGAACGGGACGAAAACAACTGACGATGTCGACTCTCTCACTCTCTCCGTTTCACCGCGAACTACCATGTCATGAAACGGATTGTATTTTAGTGTGTTCATGCAATTACGAACGACGTGAAAAGCCATATCACAGTTTCAAAATTAAAAAGAGCACACTTGAACAGAAATGACCTCATTATCCTGCTGATAATACCAAGCTACGGTCATGACATTATTATTTTGTCATCGGTCCATAATACGTTTTTTTTTAATTTGATAGAGTGACTTAACGAACAAAACGTTCACCTGATGGTAAGTGCAACGTCTGCCCATAACAAACGTTGTGTCATCCAGAACATTTATGTGCGACACCACGCTGCGCCCGACACCCTGTGACACCAGTTTATAAGTCTCATATGCCCAGTGATTACGCTGGCTCTCAGTGCCCTTCAGATCGAAACACAGTATGCTTGCACACTACTGCTTCACGACAGAATAACTGGCCCTGGGGTGGTACCTATTTAGACGGATTCCTGCATAGGAATCACACTAGTCAGTGCAAATTACCACCACGTGTGCAAAGATTTTGACGACCGCGTGGCCTAGTGGTTAGCGTACCTGACTTCTACGTCGCGGTACCGGAACTAACATTTGTGCAAAACAAACAATTGATTTGCGAGTCTGGTTGTGTTGTGCACGTGACATTTATGTCCGTCTGTGAAACCATCGTGCACCAACGATACAGTGGAAATCCTACTGTGGGGCATCGTTTTTTGAGGGCAACTTTACTACCGATTCGTGCTACGGGTTCAGATTTTGTTATTTTCTCTTTTGACATTAAACAAACATTATTTGATGGATAAATAAGTTTTTTTGGTCCATAAAAATAGAAATTGTTAATAACTTGACTACAGCGCCACCTATCGGATCCTAGCATAGCTATGGTCCATCTCTTTAAAACAATTACAAACAAAAAAAAAAAAAAAATTGTGTCAATATATGTCATATAACCGATAACCGTTGGAGAAGAAAGGTTTTAGAGTTGCAGCCTCGTACTGATAAACGCAGTGCAGGACTCCCCCCACTAGATGGAGCGACGACCCGCGCGGTTTTTGGGGCACATTTTTGTTTCATATTATCTTTCATGTTCATTTTTGGATATATTTAAGCAATATATAATTGTGTGAATATGACCCCTGTCGGTCTAGTCTTTCAGACGTTACACGATCACTAACAGACGCCATCGTTTATGTCATCATCATCATTTCAGCCTAGCACCAGTCCACTGCTGAATACAGGCCTCCCACATAGTATGTGGTAGGATTCCTTATCAGAAATCCGTCTAGGTAGGAACCACCCCAGGGCCAGTTATTCTGCCGTGAAGTAGTAGTGTGCAAGCATTACTGTGTTTCGGTTTGAAGGGCACTGTGAGCTAGCGTAATCACTGGGCATATGAGACTTAAGAACTTATGTCTCAGGGTGATGGGCGCAGTGTGGCGTCACACAGAAATTTTCTGGGTGCCACAGCATTTGTTATGGGCAGACGTTGCACGTACCATCGGGTGAATGTTTTGCTCGTTTCATCACTTTAACGAATAAAAAAAAAAGATTGTCACCAAGTTTGTAACTGTTCTTTTGAGTAATTTTGCCATAGTTGCCACGCTTGGCAGGCGGGTTGGCAACCGCAGTTTTTTTATTCAGATATTCTAGGAAGATGCCGCTGCCTATCTCCTGTCTTCCATTTTCCCTCTGTCGACTTATACGACACCCACGGGATGAGAAGGGGTGGTAGATTAAGCCGCTACTATACGTTTATAAGGATAAATACAAATTTTTTTACGAGCACAGTTTTACTATAATTTTTAAGACAATAAGGATTCTTATCTACGAGTATGTTAGATAGACAGGCCACCTTCTTACGTATGTCAGAAGGTGGTCTGTCTAAAAAATAAAATCCGTTTTTTTTTAAACAAAAACTATTAAAACGTTTGTACTAATAAATAATAGAATATAATCTTACTAGTCACTCATTACGATACTTCCGAAACTACAAGAACTATTGACTTGAAATTTGGCGTACATACGCCTTACCCGACATAGACACCCACTACGAACGGATTTTACGAGCATTTACTCCTAAATGGGTAAACGGGCTGGTGCTATATTTCTTTATAGAGAATTTAACTTAACAATAACTACCTTGCTAAGCCGGGGCAGGGCAGCTAGTAAATAATGAATTTTTTTTTTGACGGACAAAGTGACGAGACGAGCAAAACGTTCACCTGATGGTAAGTGCAACGTCATCCCGTAACAAATGCTGTGTCGCCCATTACATTTCCTTGCGACACCACACTGCGTGTGTGGCACACAAACTGGGGCATCAGTTCTTAAGTCTCATATGGCCAGTGATTTCGCTAGCTCTCAGCGCCCTTCAAACCGAACCACAGTAATATCTTCACACTACTGCTTCACGGCAAAATAACTGGCTCTGGTGTGGTACCTACCTAGACGGATTCCTCCCACCAGATGAGATTATTACATAATAATTTATAATTCTAGATCTTTATCATAGTGGTGGTCTGTCTATCTAACATATAATAATCCTTATTGTCTTAAAAATTATAGTAAAACTGTGCTCGTAAAAAAATTTGTATTTATCCTTATAAACGTATGGTAGCGGCTTAATCTACCACCCCTTCTCATCCCGTGGGTGTCGTATAAGTCGACAGAGGGAAAATGGAAGACAGGAGATAGGCAGCGGCATCTTCCTAGAATATCTGAATAAAAAAACTGCGGTTGCCAACCCGCCTGCCAAGCGTGGCAACTATGGCAAAATTACTCAAAAGAACAGTTACAAACTTGGTGACAATCTTTTTTTTTTATTCGTTAAAGTGATGAAACGAGCAAAACATTCACCTGATGGTACGTGCAACGTCTGCCCATAACAAATGCTGTGGCACCCAGAAAATTTCTGTGTGACGCCACACTGCGCCCATTACCCTGAGACATAAGTTCTTAAGTCTCATATGCCCAGTGATTACGCTAGCTCACAGTGCCCTTCAAACCGAACCACAGTAATATCTTCACACTACTGCTTCACGGCAAAATAACTGGCTCTGGGGTGGTACCTACCTAGACGGATTCCTCCCACCAGATGAGATTATTACATAATAATTTATAATTCTAGATCTTTATAGTTATTATACTATTGTACTTTTTACAATGACTGACAAGAAAGATAACGTGATAGCACGCGGGGTTTCTTGTTCGTTTTTCGAACTATCGTAGTTTACAACGTACCTACCTGCAATAAGTTATCCGAATATTATTCAAATAATCTGTATTATATCAAAATAATTGCGTTCTCAAGCCACAAAATAACCAAAAAACCTTATGTTTATTGTATGTTTTACAATAAGGTTTTTTTGGTTATTTTTAAGACGCTCAAACATCATACATACACAAACATTTTATTTATTAACAATTTATTGTTACACTAATATCATGATGAAATTATATAAAATCTAGCTGATGCCCGCGACTACGTCCGCGTGGATATATGTTTTTTTTAAATATCGCGGGGGAACTATTTTATTTTCCGGGATAAAAAGTATCCTATGTCCGTTCCCAGGATGCAAGCTATCTATGTGCCAAATTTCGTTGAGATCGGTTCAGTGGTTGAACCGTGAAAAGGTAACAAACAGACAGAGGGACAGAGAGAGTTACTTTCGCATTTATTAGTGTGGACTTTATAAAACTAAACGTGTATCGTTCTAAAAATGATTATTACCGCAAATTGCCGACAGTTTAATCATTAATAGTAGCTGAAATACTCCCGAATTGATATTAGCTACTCAACAACAGATGGCATTATATGCCATTGTTGAAATTACATCAGGTAGCGTCACTAAACGGTATAAATAGCCAATATTCTAAGACACGGAACCACTAATTATTATAGTTGGACATATAAATATTTGTCCCGTGCTGGAATCCAACCTGTACCCCATAGCGCAGAATCTTAAGACATTTTGATATATACAGATCTATGAAACAATCTAAAATACCACAAAGTCGTCATATTCTTTATTTAAAAACGTATAAACAATTAAATAAAACATCAAATCATGAATTACTTTTTTTGTATTTCGCAGTGTATGATGTAGGTATTCTCATATAAGAGGACTGTCACATAAACTTTTGTTTTAGTCAGATAAAAAAGACAATTAGACACAATACCGCAGAATACTACGGCACTTACGGTCGGCTAGTACCGGCGAGGATCACATAATCGTCATCATAATGTTAGCAACTCAGTTATAACGAAAATAAATGGTTGGCTACAGACCTTCCCCTCCCTTAAAAGGAATCGTTTTTCAGTTATCGCCCCGCTTGGGTTTTGTCTTGTGGTGGCGGCTTAAGAGAATCTACCACCCCATCTCATCCCGTAGGTGTCGTTAAAGTCGACAGAGGGAATATGAAAACCAGGAGATGGGCAGCAGCATCTACCTGGAACATCTGAATAACGAAACGGCTCTTGTTCCGGTAACTTTTTATCTTTAATATCACAGAGTTCACGCATCCATGGTCCAGCTAAATAATACAATTCTGTCTAATTTCACATTAAACCGATCTTATAAATTGACTTACATAAGCGATATCTGTTTATACTGTTGCGTGGCACTTTACAATTTAGATACTTGACTTAAAAAAAGGCGATGCTCCATAGGGTTGCCAGGTCCTTAAACCGGAAATCCGAATAGTCCAGCCAGTTACGCCGGACTTTTGGGTAAATAGGTCGGACATCTCAACGTATTAAGGAGTCCGGCAGAGAAGAATACGATCTACCTCTTTCCTACCGAGGTTTCGTAAGAGGCGACTAACGTATTGTATCGACAGCATTTATTTGTGCAGAATAATACCGTAATATGCAATGTTGTCACTATACTGATCGTGGGAACGTAACGGGGAGTAAGAATTTATTGTCACTTACCAGAATGGCTGCAACGCGGTTCGTCGCCGTCACGTCTTGTGTCCCGCGAGGGCGAATAGAAGGCTACGTGAGTGGCCTCTGCCTACCCCTTATATGGAGAAAGGCGTGACTGTATGTATGTAGTTCAAAAACGATAAACATTATTGTATGTTAATGCAGTTTTTTTTAATCTGTAGCGACATCTATGTCGCCACATGGAGACATGTGTTGATGCCGCAGGAGTCAGCCTGAGGAGAGAGGCCCTCAGTGGCTGAGGGACTAGGAAGCACGCGTTGTGCCGACAGTAGTCTGGTGCTGTGACTGCGATGGCGATGACGTTGTTGCTGTGGTTCGGAGAAGCTGGTTGCGATGTTTATCACGTCGGGTCACACCATTTTGGCGGAAAGATATTTATTGCCAATGAAAAGGGTAGCTACCCGCCAGATCGGTTGGTCTGATCTGGGGAGGACGTCTCCTCCTAATAGTAATATTTAGATGTTTTATATATAGTTCGCATCTCAGAAAACTTTCATAGCGCGATTATGGACTTCTAATGAACAACAAAGTTTAATGAATCAGCCATGTTTGTTACGCGATTCAAAACAAAATTAAACACCACGCTATCTAATTTGATTGGACACGCATCCAAAAAGCCTAATTATTACCGGATTTATCCTGGTTCCTGGCAACCTTAACCCCGCAGCAGGACTTCTTTTGTATCCTGGGTGCGTTTTACAGACATACATTTCACCGCGCCTACCCGCGTTTTCATTTCGTGTAGAACATCATAATAATACCATAATATACTAATAATTACATAATATACATGCCATACTACTCGTGGGAACGCAATGTAGATTAAGAATTTTTTGACTCGTGGCAAAATGGCGGCGACTATGTTCGTCATCGGTCACGTGTCGTTCCCCGCGGTTTCGAAAAGTGTGCTATGACTGTTGTCTCTGCCTATCCCTTGTATGGGACAAATGCGTGACTGTATTTATGTATGTGGTAATTCTGCCACCGGTCGGAAGCATGACAACTTCCAGGCATTTCACTGAGTCGTCTCTTACTACGCCCACGGGATGAAATGGGGTGCCGAATTTTTTTACGTCATCACCACGGAAGTTATTTTAAATTTTCACATCTAACCGGTATACGGTAAACGCCATTGTCCCATTGTCTAAGAGGAAAATACCGATTCGGTGACTGTATTTAATTCCTATGAAAACCCATGCGTATTCTGAGATATGTATGTAATCAAATAAAATGTAATCTTAAGAAATTCCTACGATGCGGAGCCTTAGTGAGAAACTTGTTTTGACTGTTGGGTGGCTTGCGTTAATAACCATACACTTTTAAACGTTTCTGGTTGATTCATTTATAAATAATACTAGTCCGCGTGGACATAAGTTTCCTAAATATCCATTGGGAACTATTTGATTTGACGGAAAAAAATATCCCATCTCCGTCAGGATGCAAGCTATGCCAAATTTTAATCAAGTTCCGTTCAGCGGTTGAACCGTAAATAGGTAACAAACAGACAGAGGGGACAGAGAGTGTTACTTTTACATTTATAATATTAGTATGGATGTATTTTTCTGGTTTCTATAAAGATTAGAATGAAAACCGATTAGCGATATCTGGGATTTTTTTTAACATGCATGCAAAAAAAAATTTTTTTCATGTGGTTTTTAATACGTGTTACTATCATATGTATTTTCTAAAGCCGAAATTTCTTTATCCAATTTAGACTTGCTTGAAGCTCTTATGGACGATATCTAGAGATGTGTAGATTTTGACTACTTTTTTTTAATAAAAAACGAAGCCCCACAATACATTTGATCAACACAACCAGACCCGAAAACCAACAATTAGTGTTTTGAAAGTACGGTAACCATTAGGCCGCATCGTCATTCTTCAGAGAAGAACCGGCACGAAACTGGCGTCTTTTTTGTCCATGACATCAATGCCATATTAGAAAAAGTGATTTATAAATTACATTAATTAAATTATTACGTCATAATATTTGGCCGAAGGTATGAGTTTTTTTCAAACATCGTTGTCCTCTTTAAAATGATTTATATTATATTAAATATTTCTTCTTCTTTTTTTAATGGCTGCTGTTAAAAGAATTCTGCCAATATCAAGTCATGGGAGTGATACTACACAGTTAAAAACCATCAACTTGTTTAGACACATTAATATTTTATATTATTACCGCTAATGAACAAGTTTTTTGAAATATTAAGTAAAATTTTTACGTCATGCTTTTGGGAATGCTATTATAAAATTTTATGGATCTACTAAGAAAAGACTTTCTAGTTGTAACGAACCTAAACATAGGAACCTCTTGCATATCGCCTCGACTCATTCTACATACGGACTTTTTAGTTAAATAAATTCAAGTTTTACCGATATTTTTAAATTCATAAAAATAAACAACGATGGAAGTCCAAATTATCGCTAATAGATGGCGCTGAAATAATAGTCTCATTTCTTTGCCCACCAAAGTTTTAGTTCATACAGTGTATTTAATAGATGGCGTAACTATCGCATTGAAAAGATTGGCCAGCTGCAGCTGCGTTACCGAGACCTACCTATGACTAAGTACGCGTTTTAAGAACCTACGATTCAATTACTTCTCATGGGGAGTTGGGAATCTGCTTTAGTGCAACCCATAATATGATCAATTACCTTCGTTTGAGCAACCTATTGTATAAAAAATATATAAAAGAGCTATGTGACGCGGATTTTCCATTAAAAGCACGTATTACGATGTAATCCACCTTGCGCCACCAATACGTTTGGCGGACTTTACGTCCATTTTTTTTTTACCACGCTCAGGTTCATTGCGTTGTTTTCCTTAACTACATATTATTTTATTTTTTTTTTAATTTATTTTTTTATTTTTTTAAAAGGCAAAATCAGTATGAAAAATTACTTTTATCAAAATATTAATAGCAGCATTAGGTGGCTTTTGCCATCAGGAGCGCGTATTGCGACGTAATCCGGTGGCCTTTTGTTTTAGTCTAAAAGTCGATGTTTTTCTTTCCTAACGGCAAGTGGAAAATATGTATAAATAATTACACTTCATTTAGGGGCAGGCGGGATACCAACACGTCGTCGTCGTTTCAGCCTATCACTAGTCCACTGCTGAACATAGGCCTCCCCCAGAGAAAGCCACAAAAGTTTGTAGCCCCCATATTGGAGGGATTTTGCCATAGTTGCCACGCTTGGCAGGCGGGTTGGCAACCGCAGTTTATTTATTCAGATGTTCCAGGAAGATGCTGCTGCCCATCTGCTGGTTTTAATTTCCCTCTGTCGACTTTTACGACACCCACGGGATGACATGGGGTGGTAGATTCTCTAAGGCCGCTACCACACGGCAAATACCAACACGATTTATATGTTTAAGTAATGCGTTTGTCACTAAACTGAAAGTGTTTATGGAAAATTAAAATATTTATCTATTCATATAATTTGGAACGTCAACAGTACAACTTAAAACTTATCTTATAAATAAAGTTACATATTAAAATCTGATGTGCCTACTAATTAAAGACGAACACATCACTTACTACATAGTTTTTACTACATTAGTAATACTCGTAGTTGTTACTTTGTAATAATATAGCAAATTTGTAACAATTAGGTACCTAATAAGATGTTACTTATAAAAAAACCTTTCAAAAAAAACGTAAAAAGAAAAACATAAAACCTTCTTAATAAATAACACATTCTTAATATTCAAATTATGGAAAGAAAAACTTGTGCGTTCCAGACATGGTTAATATTAAAAGAGCGTGTCCGTTGAATTAGCGATAAATAAGAGTACGACACTATACCTGATACACTCAGCGTCACAAAAATCGCACCTCTCTGAGTTTGCGCGAAAAATGGCTGTAATGGCTAGAAACGAATTATATTTATATAAATATTGGTATGTTTGAAATGGGTATTTAAATAGTTTTACATTATTAATAAAAAAATCATGAAATCATTAAAACATTTATCATTATAGAGCGTCAAAAGCAAACACTGTCAAATGCTGGTTAGTAAGGACGCTAGTTACACCACATAAAAAGGGTATAAAAGGGTCGATCTGGATGAAATATGGGCTAGTCGTAATTTAGACTTTACAGTGAACACACGTGATCAAGTAACCCAAGTAAGAACAAGTAAAGATGGACACCAGCTCTGAAGAAGCCGCTCAAGTGATTGCCCTATTGCAGTCGGGGATGCGGCAGTGTGACGTTGCTCGACAGTTGAACCTGTCCCGTTTTTTAGTTCGACGGGTGTTCCAACGTTTTCAGCAGACTGGTGGTTATGTTAGAAAACCGGGATCTGGAAGAAAACAGTGCACATCAGAAAGAGATGACCGTTTCATCGTTACGACATCTTTACGAAACCGTTTTACAAATGCTGTTGAGTTGCAACAACAGCTTCGATCAACTCGGAGAACATCTGTGAGTGTTTCTACGATAAGAAGAAGGTTACACGAAAAGAGTTTAACAGCCCATAGACCTGCTAAAGGTCCAAAACTTACTGCACAGCATCGCAGAGATCGCCTAGAGTTTGCTCGCAATCATTGCGAGTGGACTCTAGAACAGTGGCGGACCGTACTCTTCTCTGATGAGACGAGGGTCTGTCTCTTCTGCAATGACAGACGTAGAAGGGTCTTCAGAAGACAGGGTGAGAGGTTCACACAACCCTGCTTCGAAGAATCCGTCGAATACGGGGGTGGCTCGTGTATGTTTTGGGGCGGCATTTCCGTCGACGGGAAAACGGAACTTGTGTGCGTTTCCCGGACTCGGGGTGGCCGTGGGCAAGGGTCATTAAATGCTGGTCGGTACATTACTGAAATCCTGGAGGAACATGTGGTCCCGGATGCTGGTTATGTCGGTGATGGATTCATGTTAATGCATGATAATGCTCGTTGCCACACCGCGGCTATTGTACGGGATTATTTACAGGAGGTCGATATCCCTGTTATGCATTGACCAGCACGAAGTACAGACCTTAACCCAATAGAACATCTCTGGGATGACCTAAAACGGCGCGTGCGAGCTCGAGATCCAACTCCAGCCACTCTTCAAGAGCTCCAAGATGCGGTACTTGAAGAGTGGGAACAAATACCCCAAGAGGCTGTTGCGATCCTTGTAAGGTCCATGAAAGATCGCATGGAAGCCGTTATCAAGGCAAGGGGGGGTAACACTAGGTTTTAAGAACTTTTTGTATTTATTAAGTTTTTTTTTAAATTATTAATTTGCAAATTTGTACATACCCTGTCTTTTTCTTTAATTTCTCTTTCGTCTCGTTATAAAAGTAAAATTCAATTAAAATTCCTGAAAGCTAATGAAATTACCTTTCGAATGATACCCTCAAACCACAACATTGCCATTGGCCTGTTGTGCTAAAATAGTATTTAAATTATTTTTTTCGGATGTGCGATTTTTTTGACGCCGTGTGCAGTACGTGGCAACCCTACCTTCTTCGGACAACTGAACTTGGTTTGGTAGACTATCTATCCAACATAAATACATAAATAAAATTAATATTATCATTACTATCACGTCACCCTCGCGCTTCACGTGTTTCTCGTGAGATAGACTTATTATTATTATTTCAAATATAAGTCACTTGTGGACCGTCCGTCGACTTTTTGTATCGGTAACTCTAGGCAGTGAGAACCACCCCACCATCTCCTAGCACAAGTTTTAAAGCTTAATTGCAGTGATTCATATCAGACTATCACTAGTCCACTGCTGAACATAGGCCGCCCGTATAGTTTGACACAAGAGTTTGTAGCTCTCATTTTGGAGGGATTTTGTCATAGTTACCACGCTTGGCAGGCGGGTTGGCAACCGCAGTTAATTTATTCAAATGTTATAGGAAAATGCAGCTGCCCATCTTCTGATATAAATTTTCCTTGTGTCTACATTTACGACACCCACAGGATGAGATGGGATGGTAGATTCTCTTAAGCCGCCACCACACGGTTGCAGTTGTATCCTCGGCGAAGAACACATATCATCATCATCATTTCAGATTTATATTGATTAGATTGCCATAAGTTTATAGCTCTCATTTTGGGGGGTTTGTCATAGTTGCTATGCTTGGCAGGAGGGTTGGTAACCGCAGTTTATTTATCTGGTTTTCATTTCCTCTCTGTCGACTTTTACGGCAGTCACGAGATGACATGGGGTGGTAGATACTACGAGTATCAAGCTGCCGCCACACTGCGAAGACAACATTTGTGCTAAAACAGATATTTTTAGTTGGCTTGGTGGAATTATTAGCTTTCGGGCCTTTTTGTGTTAATTGTCCCACTGTCTCTGACACTGCATCCTAGCTTATTTCCAATCCTATTGCATGAGCATCACACCGGGCGCTAGTTGGTTAGGTCGAACGCCTTTGTTCTTGCACGTACATTTGTAATAGTGATGTAACGAATTAATTTTTTTAAGTAATCGCAGTTGCGAATGAGAATATTACTCATCGACATTCGGGAATGCGAATGCGATATACATTTTTATATCTGGCATCATTTTCTCTTTGCTTTTTAAAAGTAGAAAAGTCTACCATGCACATAGCTCTCACATAGCGCCGTTTGTATTTTGTTTCCGTAAAATGTCAAGCTGATCCAAACTAAGACGATTGTTTGTTTATTAATTAAAGTCTATTATCATACTAATGTTTTTGACTTATTTAAATAAAACTACTTTTTTACGGATTTTATCGCGTTTAATTTTTGAACTATTTTTTACCCGACATTTCGGACGCTTTACAGCACCCATGGTCACGGGGGGACTGAGGTGACAGTTGTCCCGATGTCATAGTTAACCCGGAGTACCTTCAGCTTTTAATTATTATTTGTAGTCCGATCTACGCAGAAAGAGCTTACTGTGTCTTGAAGCCTTGCAGTGGTATGCTTGGTTTTTGATTTAATTTTATTAATAATAGGATCCCAAGCCGGTGGTAATACCCAACCATCTTCCCTATTGAAATTAGGATGTTTTTTAATTTCAATAGCCTCGCGAATCATCCTTGGTAGGAATCGGTGTTCTTTTGCAAGGATTTGTGGTCTATCAAATCTGATGTAATGGTTGGGATGATCCAGAACATGGTCACAGACTGCAGACTTCCTAGAGCGTCGATGCTTCACATCAGCTATGTGTTCTTTAACGCGGGTTTTAATAGATCTTTTAGTTTGCCCTATGTAAGAGAGACCACATTCACAATCCAGCTTGTATACTCCTGCATCTTGTAGAGGGATGTTACACTTGACAGATGGTAAAAACTGACTTATCTTCTTCGGCGGCTTGAAAAATGTTCTTATAGAAGCTCGCTTCAAGATATAGCCAATCTTGTCCGTGACTCCTCTGACATATGGAAGAACAGCAGGTACACGCTCGACTGTGGCCGGCTTCACTCGGTCACTGCGACGAAGGCGCGGAACCCGAAGCTTGTTGTCTTGCAAAACTTGCTTGACATGCTGAAGCTCGGCGGCCAGGTGTTTACTGTCACAGATCCCTTGTGCTCTCTGAAACAAAGATTTACCCACGGTAGCTAACTGTGAAGGATGGTGGTGAGATTCACCATTTAAATACCTATTTGTATGGGTCTTTTTTCTATACACAGTGTGACACAAGGTGTTATTAGGATTCCGAATTACTAACACATCCAGAAAAGCTAAAGAATTATTTGCCTCTAACTCCATTGTAAATTGAATTTTAGAGTTTAGGGAGTTAAGGTGGTCTAGAAATGCAGTTACTTTATGCGATGGTAAAATTGTGAAAGTATCATCTACATACCGCTTGTAGAATCTTGGATTTACAGGAGAAGTACGGAGGGCTTTCTCCTCAAAGTCTTCCATGAAAATGTCGGCGACAATGGGAGATACTGGAGAGCCCATCGCCACACCATCTACTTGCTTGTAGTACTGTTCCTTCCACAATAGATAGCCAGATGTAAGGCAATGTCTAAGTAGTTCTGCATATTCTGCTGGCATGTTGTTCTCCGCTAGCTTCCTGGATACAATTGAGATGCAGTCTTCTACAGGTAGGCATGTGAATAGCGACTGGACATCAAAACTGACCATAGTTTCATTGTCAGTAAGATGTAGGTCTTTAATCTCACTGACAAAATGGTATGAATCCTTTGTGTGTGCTCTTGTGTGTCCTCTGAGCGGTGAGAGTATTTTCGCTACATGCTGAGCCAATCTATAAGTTGGTGAATCGATCTGGCTCACTATTGGACGTAATGGAGCATTTGGTTTGTGTATTTTAGGTAACCCATACAACTTCGGTGGTTTGGCACATGATGGTATTACCGAATTTACGTCCAGATTCAATTTTTCGGAGTATTTCTTTGCTAGCTCGCTAGTTGTTTTCAGCGTGTTCGCGGTTGGGTCTGATTTAACCTTGTTATAAATATTTTCTTCCGACAAAAGTTGTTCAATTTTAAAATTATAATCTGACGTATCCATTACTACCGTAGCGTTTCCTTTATCCGCGCGGAGGATCGTGAGTTCCGGTCTGTTCCGTAAGTTGTTCAACGCTTTAAATTCGTCTTTGGGAAGATTTAGTTTGGGCACTGAACTTCGACGTAACATAGACGAAATGTCTTGACGCATGGCCTCCAAATCTTCCTTACCGATATTATTTTTATACAGACAATCTTCGACACTACAGATAATTTCTTCGTACGGGATTTTTCGCGGTGTTATTGCGAAATTCATTCCTTTCGATAATACGTTTAATGTTGGTTCATCCAGTGTTTGTTTTGACAGATTATAGACCGCGCGTAGTCTATGATCTTTGTCTGTTGTCAACGGTAACTTTCCGTTCATACGTTGAGATTTGTATTTGACATTTAATTTGTTCGTTAATTTTTGGTATTTATCTATATGTTTATTTTTGCATTCATTATATTTAGCTGTTTCGCGCTTATTTAAAGTTTCAATGCAATTGTTAAAATCAAATGTCGTTAAGATAGATTTTAATTCACTGGATGAATTGTCTATGGCCGTATTTATGGTGTGTAGATCGGTACGTTTTTGCTGAATTACCGTCCTTAGCAACTTTTTACTTGCCTGGCTTAGGATCTTCGCGCTTCCTCGAATGTCCTTTTTAGCTGATATTTTGACACACGTAGGAATGAGATCATGGTCTCTGCATCTCTTCAAGAAATTCAAAGATGTTATGAATCTTGCGCGCTTGGTCTTGAGATCTTCTAACCGGCGTATTTTATTTGCGATTTCCAGTCCGTACTGGTTCACATAATGTTTTCTTTTATTTACGCGAATATTACACATTTAAATAAAACTACTTTTTTACGGATTTTATCGCGTTTAATTTTTGAACTATTTTTTACCCGACGTTTCGGACGCTTTACAGCACCCATGGTCACGGGGGGACTGAGGTGACAGTTGTCCCGATGTCATAGTTAACCCGGAGTACCTTCAGCTTTTAATTATTATTTGTAGTCCGATCTACGCAGAAAGAGCTTACTGTGTCTTGAAGCCTTGCAGTGGTATGCTTGGTTTTTGATTTAATTTTATTAATAATAGGATCCCAAGCCGGTGGTAATACCCAACCATCTTCCCTATTGAAATTAGGATGTTTTTTAATTTCAATAGCCTCGCGAATCATCCTTGGTAGGAATCGGTGTTCTTTTGCAAGGATTTGTGGTCTATCAAATCTGATGTAATGGTTGGGATGATCCAGAACATGGTCACAGACTGCAGACTTCCTAGAGCGTCGATGCTTCACATCAGCTATGTGTTCTTTAACGCGGGTTTTAATAGATCTTTTAGTTTGCCCTATGTAAGAGAGACCACATTCACAATCCAGCTTGTATACTCCTGCATCTTGTAGAGGGATGTTACACTTGACAGATGGTAAAAACTGACTTATCTTCTTCGGCGGCTTGAAAAATGTTCTTATAGAAGCTCGCTTCAAGATATAGCCAATCTTGTCCGTGACTCCTCTGACATATGGAAGAACAGCAGGTACACGCTCGACTGTGGCCGGCTTCACTCGGTCACTGCGACGAAGGCGCGGAACCCGAAGCTTGTTGTCTTGCAAAACTTGCTTGACATGCTGAAGCTCGGCGGCCAGGTGTTTACTGTCACAGATCCCTTGTGCTCTCTGAAACAAAGATTTACCCACGGTAGCTAACTGTGAAGGATGGTGGTGAGATTCACCATTTAAATACCTATTTGTATGGGTCTTTTTTCTATACACAGTGTGACACAAGGTGTTATTAGGATTCCGAATTACTAACACATCCAGAAAAGCTAAAGAATTATTTGCCTCTAACTCCATTGTAAATTGAATTTTAGAGTTTAGGGAGTTAAGGTGGTCTAGAAATGCAGTTACTTTATGCGATGGTAAAATTGTGAAAGTATCATCTACATACCGCTTGTAGAATCTTGGATTTACAGGAGAAGTACGGAGGGCTTTCTCCTCAAAGTCTTCCATGAAAATGTCGGCGACAATGGGAGATACTGGAGAGCCCATCGCCACACCATCTACTTGCTTGTAGTACTGTTCCTTCCACAATAGATAGCCAGATGTAAGGCAATGTCTAAGTAGTTCTGCATATTCTGCTGGCATGTTGTTCTCCGCTAGCTTCCTGGATACAATTGAGATGCAGTCTTCTACAGGTAGGCATGTGAATAGCGACTGGACATCAAAACTGACCATAGTTTCATTGTCAGTAAGATGTAGGTCTTTAATCTCACTGACAAAATGGTATGAATCCTTTGTGTGTGCTCTTGTGTGTCCTCTGAGCGGTGAGAGTATTTTCGCTACATGCTGAGCCAATCTATAAGTTGGTGAATCGATCTGGCTCACTATTGGACGTAATGGAGCATTTGGTTTGTGTATTTTAGGTAACCCATACAACTTCGGTGGTTTGGCACATGATGGTATTACCGAATTTACGTCCAGATTCAATTTTTCGGAGTATTTCTTTGCTAGCTCGCTAGTTGTTTTCAGCGTGTTCGCGGTTGGGTCTGATTTAACCTTGTTATAAATATTTTCTTCCGACAAAAGTTGTTCAATTTTAAAATTATAATCTGACGTATCCAATACTACCGTAGCGTTTCCTTTATCCGCGCGGAGGATCGTGAGTTCCGGTCTGTTCCGTAAGTTGTTTAACGCTTTAAATTCGTCTTTGGGAAGATTTAGTTTGGGCACTGAACTTCGACGTAACATAGACGAAATGTCTTGACGCATGGCCTCCAAATCTTCCTTACCGATATTATTTTTATACAGACAATCTTCGACACTACAGATAATTTCTTCGTACGGGATTTTTCGCGGTGTTATTGCGAAATTCATTCCTTTCGATAATACGTTTAATGTTGGTTCATCCAGTGTTTGTTTTGACAGATTATAGACCGCGCGTAGTCTATGATCTTTGTCTGTTGTCAACGGTAACTTTCCGTTCATACGTTGAGATTTGTATTTGACATTTAATTTGTTCGTTAATTTTTGGTATTTATCTATATGTTTATTTTTGCATTCATTATATTTAGCTGTTTCGCGCTTATTTAAAGTTTCAATGCAATTGTTAAAATCAAATGTCGTTAAGATAGATTTTAATTCACTGGATGAATTGTCTATGGCCGTATTTATGGTGTGTAGATCGGTACGTTTTTGCTGAATTACCGTCCTTAGCAACTTTTTACTTGCCTGGCTTAGGATCTTCGCGCTTCCTCGAATGTCCTTTTTAGCTGATATTTTGACACACGTAGGAATGAGATCATGGTCTCTGCATCTCTTCAAGAAATTCAAAGATGTTATGAATCTTGCGCGCTTGGTCTTGAGATCTTCTAACCGGCGTATTTTATTTGCGATTTCCAGTCCGTACTGGTTCACATAATGTTTTCTTTTATTTACGCGAATATTACACATTTAAATAAAACTACTTTTTTACGGATTTTATCGCGTTTAATTTTTGAACTATTTTTTACCCGACGTTTCGGACGCTTTACAGCACCCATGGTCACGGGGGGACTGAGGTGACAGTTGTCCCGATGTCATAGTTAACCCGGAGTACCTTCAGCTTTTAATTATTATTTGTAGTCCGATCTACGCAGAAAGAGCTTACTGTGTCTTGAAGCCTTGCAGTGGTATGCTTGGTTTTTGATTTAATTTTATTAATAATAGGATCCCAAGCCGGTGGTAATACCACAAAAAAAAAAAAAAAAATAGTTCAAAAATTAAACGCGATAAAATCCGTAAAAAAGTAGTTTTATTTAAATGTGTAATATTCGCGTAAATAAAAGAAAACATTATGTGAACCAGTACGGACTGGAAATCGCAAATAAAATACGCCGGTTAGAAGATCTCAAGACCAAGCGCGCAAGATTCATAACATCTTTGAATTTCTTGAAGAGATGCAGAGACCATGATCTCATTCCTACGTGTGTCAAAATATCAGCTAAAAAGGACATTCGAGGAAGCGCGAAGATCCTAAGCCAGGCAAGTAAAAAGTTGCTAAGGACGGTAATTCAGCAAAAACGTACCGATCTACACACCATAAATACGGCCATAGACAATTCATCCAGTGAATTAAAATCTATCTTAACGACATTTGATTTTAACAATTGCATTGAAACTTTAAATAAGCGCGAAACAGCTAAATATAATGAATGCAAAAATAAACATATAGATAAATACCAAAAATTAACGAACAAATTAAATGTCAAATACAAATCTCAACGTATGAACGGAAAGTTACCGTTGACAACAGACAAAGATCATAGACTACGCGCGGTCTATAATCTGTCAAAACAAACACTGGATGAACCAACATTAAACGTATTATCGAAAGGAATGAATTTCGCAATAACACCGCGAAAAATCCCGTACGAAGAAATTATCTGTAGTGTCGAAGATTGTCTGTATAAAAATAATATCGGTAAGGAAGATTTGGAGGCCATGCGTCAAGACATTTCGTCTATGTTACGTCGAAGTTCAGTGCCCAAACTAAATCTTCCCAAAGACGAATTTAAAGCGTTGAACAACTTACGGAACAGACCGGAACTCACGATCCTCCGCGCGGATAAAGGAAACGCTACGGTAGTAATGGATACGTCAGATTATAATTTTAAAATTGAACAACTTTTGTCGGAAGAAAATATTTATAACAAGGTTAAATCAGACCCAACCGCGAACACGCTGAAAACAACTAGCGAGCTAGCAAAGAAATACTCCGAAAAATTGAATCTGGACGTAAATTCGGTAATACCATCATGTGCCAAACCACCGAAGTTGTATGGGTTACCTAAAATACACAAACCAAATGCTCCATTACGTCCAATAGTGAGCCAGATCGATTCACCAACTTATAGATTGGCTCAGCATGTAGCGAAAATACTCTCACCGCTCAGAGGACACACAAGAGCACACACAAAGGATTCATACCATTTTGTCAGTGAGATTAAAGACCTACATCTTACTGACAATGAAACTATGGTCAGTTTTGATGTCCAGTCGCTATTCACATGCCTACCTGTAGAAGACTGCATCTCAATTGTATCCAGGAAGCTAGCGGAGAACAACATGCCAGCAGAATATGCAGAACTACTTAGACATTGCCTTACATCTGGCTATCTATTGTGGAAGGAACAGTACTACAAGCAAGTAGATGGTGTGGCGATGGGCTCTCCAGTATCTCCCATTGTCGCCGACATTTTCATGGAAGACTTTGAGGAGAAAGCCCTCCGTACTTCTCCTGTAAATCCAAGATTCTACAAGCGGTATGTAGATGATACTTTCACAATTTTACCATCGCATAAAGTAACTGCATTTCTAGACCACCTTAACTCCCTAAACTCTAAAATTCAATTTACAATGGAGTTAGAGGCAAATAATTCTTTAGCTTTTCTGGATGTGTTAGTAATTCGGAATCCTAATAACACCTTGTGTCACACTGTGTATAGAAAAAAGACCCATACAAATAGGTATTTAAATGGTGAATCTCACCACCATCCTTCACAGTTAGCTACCGTGGGTAAATCTTTGTTTCAGAGAGCACAAGGGATCTGTGACAGTAAACACCTGGCCGCCGAGCTTCAGCATGTCAAGCAAGTTTTGCAAGACAACAAGCTTCGGGTTCCGCGCCTTCGTCGCAGTGACCGAGTGAAGACGGCCACAGTCGAGCGTGTACCTGCTGTTCTTCCATATGTCAGAGGAGTCACGGACAAGATTGGCTATATCTTGAAGCGAGCTTCTATAAGAACATTTTTCAAGCCGCCGAAGAAGATAAGTCAGTTTTTACCATCTGTCAAGTGTAACATCCCTCTACAAGATGCAGGAGTATACAAGCTGGATTGTGAATGTGGTCTCTCTTACATAGGGCAAACTAAAAGATCTATTAAAACCCGCGTTAAAGAACACATAGCTGATGTGAAGCATCGACGCTCTAGGAAGTCTGCAGTCTGTGACCATGTTCTGGATCATCCCAACCATTACATCAGATTTGATAGACCACAAATCCTTGCAAAAGAACACCGATTCCTACCAAGGATGATTCGCGAGGCTATTGAAATTAAAAAACATCCTAATTTCAATAGGGAAGATGGTTGGGTATTACCACCGGCTTGGGATCCTATTATTAATAAAATTAAATCAAAAACCAAGCATACCACTGCAAGGCTTCAAGACACAGTAAGCTCTTTCTGCGTAGATCGGACTACAAATAATAATTAAAAGCTGAAGGTACTCCGGGTTAACTATGACATCGGGACAACTGTCACCTCAGTCCCCCCGTGACCATGGGTGCTGTAAAGCGTCCGAAACGTCGGGTAAAAAATAGTTCAAAAATTAAACGCGATAAAATCCGTAAAAAAGTAGTTTTATTTAAATGTGTAATATTCGCGTAAATAAAAGAAAACATTATGTTTTTGACTTATTTTATATTATTTTGATAATTTTTATATATGTCGGGGAAAAAGATATCGTTAAATAATAAGTTGCTCCTTTGATTATTGTAGTACTGAGGAGGTGGTAAACACGGAGAGGTCACTTGTTATTGTAATAGCGGCACGTGAAAAGAGTCTTATTTAAGAGTTCGGATTGTGCAGGGGGCAGTTGAATTCGAGACACCTACCTTGTCACTCCTTCGAAACGAAACTGTCGGTTTACCTAGTTAATTGGTGGTTAAGCGTAGTAAGGTGAAATTATTACACGAGGTGCATTTGAAATTGTTACGCTACTGACTATCAAGAGGTAGCCGGCGCTATCGCTCAGGCGTCGCTTACTCCGACATATACATAAATCAGCATTTTAAATTCGCGTCCAAATAAGAAGCGATCTATCCAACGATAACACGGCTTAATAAAATAACAAATAAATGATTCTGTTGTAAAAATACACTACCATTTCATGTCTAATTTAAATCTAGGAAGAGTATTAGTTATGCCGTATAGTGTCATTAAGAGCCGTGGTAGTTCAGGGGCTAGGCGCTCGCTTGAAAGTTCGTAGTACGCGAGTGGCCTGGGTTCGATTCCCGGTGCTGGCACCACTAAAATTGTAATTGCAATTTCAAGTGCTGAATTACCACGTGCTCGGCGGTGAAGGAAAACATCGTAAGGAAACCTGCATGTCTGAGAAATAAAAAAAAATATTTCGAAGACATGTGCGGTCCGCCAACCCGCATTGGAGCAGCGTGGCGGTTTCTTCCTAGCTAGCTCAGCAGTGGGACATTTATAGGCTGAAACTTTACTCATTATTATTTATTATATTTTAAAATAAATCAATAGAAAAAAGCAAAATTCATTTATGATCCGCGTCCTCGGTCAGCGATTGCCATTGCCCTTGGCCTTCAACTTGAACCGATCGACCTCGTACCGATCTCGAAATGCGCTAAAACAACGGTGAGCCAACTCAACGGCTTTGGTGCGATGTTTATTTGTGTATTAACTGTGAACTTTATAATAAGTAAAGGAACAAACGACGAATTAAATGCTAAAAGCATTCTCATGCATGCTGAAGCGCTCTTAGCATGCAATAACTTGTCAAAAAGACATTATAACATAAATCTATAAATATAAAAGTGACTTGCCACAGACTCATCACAATATCTAATGGCTAGGATCACGTGACACCGATCATGCGGGGAGATCTGTTTATGACTTTGCCTTGGCATATGATCTGACACAACTGGCGACTTTCGCCAACGCGATTTCCAGACCATAAACGTTCCCTGCTGGACCTTCTGCTGACCTCTCATCTGGACAGCTATCCGGTCTCCGTTGATGCCCCCTTGGGCTCTTCGGACCACTGTCTGATCTGTAGTAGAGTGCCTATCACGCGCTCATTGCAGTCTCTATCTGCAGTCTTCCGCCGTGTGTGGCACTACAGGTCGGCAGATTGGGATGGGATGAGGTCTTCCTTTGCATCCTACCTATGGAGGCAGGGAACTTTTCGTTCCCTCATCTGTGGTGCCCATCGGAGGTCGATTTCAGCCTTGGTTTGGTGGCACATAAAGAATGGCATCTCGCCAAAAGCAGCAGTGTTACCGTGCCTGGGCCAATGTATCGGCGTCCCGGGAAAAATCCAGCGATTTCAAGAAGAAATACAACTCTGCCTCCAGGTCCTTCAAAAGAGTTATTGCCAAGTCAAAGTCAGAGCACATTGGCAGAATTGGCGAGAGACTAGTTCGAGTTCCTTTGGGAACCCGTGCGTTCTGGTCTCTTGCCAAGGCTGTCCTAGGGAATTTGTCAGCCATCCCTTCCATCTCTGCACAGGGGGGACGACTCGTTGGCCCACGCCGCAAAAGAGAAAGCCAACCTTTAAGGCTCTCTTTTTACGTCCAACCCGACTCCGGATGACAGGGGGAACTCACCGCCGACCATCCTGCGATATGAGTACTCCATGCCTGAAGTAACGTTTCTGCAGAACTCAGTGCGCAAAGCACTCTTCTCTCTGGACATCCACAACTCGAGTGGGCCAGATGAAAGCCCCCCAATTGTGTTGAAGTTGGCCATCAACACAATTGGGAGCACATTCAGTCACTCCTCAACTAAGCAAGATAGCTTCGTCACGTTTGGTCTCATTGGACTTGTTTTGACAAGTATCATAGCGCTAGCAAGATTTAAAGCCTACTGCCGGTCATACGCCTCAAAAATAAAAGCTTGATACGAAAATATTATTTTTGTTTAAAACTTATTTTCTATACAATCTTTAACATAACAATAACTTCCGGGCGAAACCGGGGCGGCTCAGTTAGTCGTGTTATAGTATATATCATTCATAGGTCATATAGAGGACAAATAAGGTTGGAAATAACTCTTACTCTAAACTGGAAAATCCCGACTTGGTAGACATTTGATATAACAAATCCTAGCTATAACAAAAGCTAGTATAGCGTAATGACTGGGCATATGAGACTTAAGAAATGTCTCAGGGTGACGAGCGCAGTGAATTGCTCGTTTCGTAATTTTATCTAATGAAATTAAAATGAAAAATCCTAGTTTTATAAATGCAAAAGTAAAACTATTTGTCCCTCTGTCTGTTTTTTAAAACGGTTCAACCGTTGAACCGACGTAAATTTTTGAAAATATTAAAAAAACATTAATTTATTTAACAAAAAAATGACTGTATCCTGTAGAATGTGGGTCGAGGCAACGCGCTAGAGGTTCCTATGTTTAGGTTGGCTATTACTAAAGTCTTTTCTTAGTTGATGTATGAAATTATTTAAGTAATAAAATTCCTAAAAGTGTGACACAAAAATCGGACACAGACTTCAAAAAACTTATCAAGAAGACATTATTAGATAAAGCAAATTATAATTTATAAAATAGATCATTATACACAGGACAAAGATGTGTGGAAATAACTTATACTCTGTATTTGCAAACCCCCTGGCTACTAAATTTATGATGTATTTCTTTTTGTAATTCATAAATGACATTATGTAATACGGCATTGAAAAAAAGAAAGACCACAGAGTTTCTTGCCGGTATTTCTCTGAAAA
Source organism: Luehdorfia chinensis (assembly GCA_019845155.1). Taxonomy (NCBI): domain Eukaryota; kingdom Metazoa; phylum Arthropoda; class Insecta; order Lepidoptera; family Papilionidae; genus Luehdorfia; species Luehdorfia chinensis. The sequence goes on along the minus strand of JAHVAK010000252.1, from coordinate 3,489,592 downwards.
TACAAGCCTAAATTGAATATAAAAAATATGACTTTGACTTTGACTTAAGCCGCGCCGTCGTCGACCGTTGGAGAATACGAAAGTGTGCAAATTCTTGCTTTTGGGTTATCTGCCTTCTCCATTTTAGATTCCAATATGAATTACTTTTGGAGTAATTAGTTTTCTTTATACATAGAAGCCGTGGTAGCTCAGGGGCCTGGTGCTCGCCTATAATTTCATAGTACGCGAGTGCGTGCGTAGTTAGTGTTAAAGAGGCGCCAGCACCTCTTAATTGTTCTACAATTTTAAGTGCTGATATACCACGTGCTTAGCGGTGAAGGAAAACATCATGAGGAAACCTGCATGTCCGAGGAATAGAAATATTTCGAGGACATGTGAAGTCCGCCAACACGCATTGGAGCAGCGTGACGGACTATTCCCAGCTCCAAAACCCTCACAGAAATGAGAGGAGGCCTGTGCCCAGCAGAGGGATATTAACAGGCTGCTACTTTACTTTTTTATATATAGAAGACAGCTTGATTTCAATAATTGTCCTATTTGCCTTTCAAATGACCTTAACATGTTACTTCATACATTTTAATAAACCAACGCGCAAGCGACGTCTCTGCACAAAATAGTAGACGTCGGATAAAATTTCGCGGTAAACACGTAATTCATCACAAAATTAACAGATTTCTAGATAAACAGGGACCTTGAAAAATACACTTGACTCAATATAATAACTTATTCATGGAGCATACATAAATATACTCACACATTTTTGCCATATAAGGGGTAGGCAGAGTATACACATGTAGCCCACTTTTTGCCCCCGCGAGAAACAAGACGTGACGTGGGTGGCAAACCAAGTCGCCGCCATTTTTGTACGACTCAAAAAAATTCTGACTCCGTTGCGTTTCCACGAGCAGTATAGTGACAGCATTGCATATCTTGGTGTTATTCTGCACAAATAAACCTGCGTACCTTCCTAGACGGACTCCTGCATAGGATCCTACCACCAGTTTCATATGCCCATTTAACTGAATTCGTCTTGTGACGGGAAATGTATTTTATCGCTTTTGAATTTACTATTATTCCCGGCGTTTCGGGATGGCTGCCACATGCATTACACTTGTGAACAGCTGTTGGTGGAGGGTGGTGGACTCTAGTTTGTAATACAGTTATATATTTATTGTTGAGTCTTGTCTGTAATTCTGTCATGTAGTACTTTGGTTTTCTATGAGATTATTCTTTGTAAATATGTTTATAATATATTTTTTTGACTAAGATAAAAAGGTCCAGTGTGTCAAATTTCGGAACGGAAGGTAAATAAAATCGGGAATTTGGTTTTCAAATCGGGAAAAAACTGGTTTTAAAGTATCCGGTAATATAAAAAATGTTGGTAATATAATAAGTAATAAAGTAAGTATTTTTATCTATTTTATCAAAAATAATTGCTTTAAAATAAGTGAACAAAAACGTAACATCAGATTGTAAAATACCCTAGGAATTCGCCTGTATCGTGTGTGTGGTTTGAAGCTACTAATTTATTTGAAACTATTTGAAGACCAGACAAATATTTGTACCGTACGGGAATCTACCCCGTGACCCACTTCGACAACCGAGCCGTCGAATTTTTGACGATCCTGAACGTGTAGCGGCTTAAGAGAATCTACCACCCCATCTCATCCCGTGGGTGTCGTAAAAGTCGACAGAGGGAAAATAAAAACCCAGAAGATGGGCAGCAAAATCCCTCCAAAATGAGACCTACTAACTTTTGTGACAATCTATATTATATAGATAATTAGGATTTATGATTACATGTAGTTATATATTTTCTATAACTACATGTAATCATAAATCCTAATTAGACGTAAATGCCACACAATTTTAAAAATTATTATTGTGATACCTATACATACCGGTCCGTGGTAGGTCAGGGGCTAGGCGCTCGCTTTAAATTTCATAGTACGCGAGTGACCTGGGTTCGATTCCCGGTGCCGGCACCTCTGAAATTGTAATTTCAATTTTAAGTGCTGATTTCCCACGCAATTATGAGGGTGCATGCAGGAATCCGTCTAGGTAGGTACCACCCCAGGGCCAGTTATTCTGCCGTGAAGCAGTAGTGTGCAAACATTACTGTGTTTCGGTATGAAGGGCGCTGTGAGGTAGCGTAATCACTGGGCATATGAGACTTAAGAGCTAATGTCTCAAGGTGACAGGCGCAGTGTGGTGCTACACAGAAATATTCTGAGTAACACAGCATCTGTTATGGGCAGACGTTGCACTTACCATCTGGTGAACGTTTTGCTCGTCTCGTAACTTTATCAAATAAAAAATAAAAAACTTATTGGCATCTTACTGTAGGATTCCTATTGCATTCCTCTGCAGGATACCGTCTAGGTAGGTCCCATCGCGATGCCAGTTATTCTGCCATAAAGCAGCAGTGTGCAAATACTACTGTGTTAAGATATCTCAGGCTGACGGACGCAGTGCGGTGCCACACAGAAATGTTCTTGGTGTCACACACACAATATTTGTTATGGGCAGACGTTGCACTCACCATCAGGTGAAAGTTTTGCTCGTCTTGTCACTTTCTACTTGAAAAAAGGACTTACCATCAAGTGAATTACTTGCTCGTCTCGTGACCTAATTCCACTAAAAAATCAGTCTTGCTCAGACTTACCATCTTACATTTTCTATAACAATAAATTGGAAAATTGCCACTAATGTGCTTTGGCATCATAAGGATTTGTGTGACTTATTTTCTATTTTAATCATTGTCATCAGGTAAAGAGGTCCAGAAGCGATGGCGGTCGATACGCGACTCATACACCAAAGCGTATAGGCAGGGCAAATGCGTGCTGCCCGAGCAGTGCACGCCGGGGAGTCGCCGTTACCAATACCACCGCCAGATGTCGTTCCTGCATCGAGCACTGCAGAATAAGTGAGTAAAATTTGGATGGTGTCCCTTTAGCAGACTGCAATCATGAAGGTATATTGTAGATTCGACCTCAAATAGTGCCGAAAGCTATCGACTGCGCAGGTGATATTATAGTGATTCATAGTTCGCTAGTTAGTTGAAATTGTTCTGCAATTTAAAGCGCTGATTTACCACGTGCTCAGCGTTGAAGGAAAACATCTTAAGGAAACCTACATACCTGAGTAATTAAAATATTTCGAGAACATGTGAAGTCCACCAACCGGCACTTGAGTAGCATGGCGGACTCTTCTCGACTCCAGAACCCTCTCATAAATGAGAGGAGGCTTGTCCTCAGCAATGGAATATTTATACTTTACTTTTTTTACTTTTAATAATCATAGTAGAGATATGCTAGGAAAATCTCATCACTTCCAACAAATGGCGAAATAATTTCAAATATTAAAACGAAATTATCCAGACCAGTGATGGCAGCAGCACCTAAGGTGCAAGGCTTCTGGTACTGCAAGCCGAGCGTGGTTATGACTGCAAACACTCCTTTGTTGGGAGAGGCTTATGTCCAGCAGTGGACTATTAACAGGTCGACCATTATGAATTAAAAAATACATCTCTTTATTTTAGAAAACCGAGATACTCCCAAGACAAGTACGAATCGTACTCCGAGGTGTCCAACTCTCCCCAGCATCCACCGCCAGAGGACATAATTCCTCGAATAAAGCACGAACTAATCGACAAACCGCTCGACTTAAAAACCAAACCGGACCCGCCAGAGAAACCGGAAACGGTGGACAAATGCAACCAAGCCACGATCGAGAGTCAGGAGAAGAAGAATCCATCTTTGGAGATAAAAATCGACGCCAACTCGATCCTTCCTGATGATCATTTCGATGACGACAAATTGTTCATGAACTCCCTCCTACCCCTTTTCAAGAAAATGGATGATGATACAAGACTTCTATGCCGTATTGAAGTTTTGAAGATAATTAGATACGCTCTACAAGGGCACAAGTGTTTTGAAGCCTTAAAAATTGCAGAAGATAGCTTCTTTAAGAATAGAATAAGCGGTATTTTGGCTAAAGAGGAGATTCTGGAAAGTTCTATGAATGCATCAAAGAATGGTGTGTCTGAGTCCAGATTGTCTATGACTACGCGTTCCGCCGATGGAAGTAGACCTATAAGGAAACGGAGGGTGAGTTTATTTATACTTTTTTTTAATCGTGTATTAAGTTTTCATTTTAGAATAGAATAGAATAGAATAGAATAGAATAGAATATTTTTATTCAATATAGATCATTCACATAATACTTATTGAACGTCATTTTTTTTTAAACTACACTGGATCGCAAAGAAATGCCTCCGTCCTGGGAAGAACCAGTAAGAAACCCAGGGGATTTTTTTTTTCATTTTAAATATATTCATTACTTTTACTTTACTTGAAAAACAATATTATTAATGTTTATTTTTCTTAAATCTATTGTTAAAAAGCCGTCGTAGTACGCCAGTGGCCAGGGTTCGATTCCCGGTGCCGGCACCACCAAAATTGTTAATTGCAATTGTGAGTGCTGACGTGCTCGGCGGAGAAGGAAAACATCGTGAGGAAACCTGCATGTATGGCATAAAAAAAATCATTGGAAGTCCGCCAACCCGCATTGAAGCAGCGTGGCGGATTCTTCCTAGCTCCAAACCCCTCTCGGAAATGAGAGGAGGCCTGTGCTCAGCAGTGGGACATTTATAGGCTGTTACTTTACTTTTTACTTTTTCTACTGTTTTTAAACTGCTAATCAAATAAATAAGTAAAAATTGTGCTAGTTTGTTTGGTTTTAATAAAATTTTATTTTTCTTTACAGGCCCGTTCGCCGTCCCCGCTACCGATGCCACCCAAAAAGAGAGGGCCTGGTCGCCCCAGAAAGGTAAAAAAAAGTTTAAAAAACAAACAACTATCCCGTGCGATGGCGGCTTAATCGAATCTACAATCCCATCTCATCTCGTGGGTGTCGTAAAAGTCGACAGAGGGAAAATGAAAACCAGGAGATGGGCAGCACCATCTCCCTGGGACATCTGAATTAATAAACTGCGTTTGCCAACCCGCCTGCCAAGCGTGGCAACTATGTCAAAATCCCCCCAAAATGAGAGCTACAAACTTTTGTGCCAGTCTATGGAGGAGGCCTATGTTCAGCAGTGGACTAGTGGTAGGCTGAAATGATGATGATTATTTAACGTTTTCTTTGAAATTGAATTCTGAAAATTCAATTTCTTACGGAAAAGCAACATTGTCAATTCCATTACAATAATTTTCAGTAAAAACAATTCTTAAATTGGATTAAATTGGAGAAACAGTCGTTATATTGAGTGTGACAATCTCGGCTGTCTCGCGCTGAGGTGCGACAGAGCAGGGGACATCTCCCGCATGGAAAGTGGTTCAGCTTAAGTGGTCTTAATATAATTATCTATCCTGGATTTCTTGCTCGTTCTCTCGAGAATAGAGGCATTTTTTTTGCGAACCAGTATAGTTTAAAAAAAATACATTATAAGTAATATGTAAATAATGTGTATTGAATAAAATATAAATATATTAGGAATCAACAATTAGCTCCCTACCTACAGTCTGTTAGTAAGGCAGTTAGGCGTATTACTTTTAACCATAGAGTAAAGTAATAAACTGGAAATTTTATCGGATCTATTCTTAGGGTTGCCATAATTGATACGGAACGGACAGATGCTAAGTAAATGAAACCAATAAAGTGAGTAGGCAATGAATATTCAATAATGATAGCAATGGTATGGTTCTTCTCATTAAAAATATACTGTATACTGCAATGTTGTATGAAGAAAATACAACAAAAATGGGACAAATGGGGACCACAAAAATTGACAATAGACAATTGGGGAAAATGGGACATACGGGACTGAATATTGGCACTATACGGTCCCGTATATCCCATTTCCGTCATTTGCCCTATTTTTTTACACACATAGTGGTATTGTGGCAGCCAAGCGTGGCAAACATGGCGAAATACCCCTCCAAACTATGTATATCTCCGACTAGATAGGTCCAACGAGGCCGCGTCACGTCTTCTAGCGTATACCTCAATGTCTCAAAACCAAAGTCTTCAACCAGTGTATTGCCAGTTATAACATACGGAACCGAGACGTGGTCACTGCAGGCCGCTTGAGGAAATTCAAAGTCGCTCAGCGAGCTATGGGAAGGTCTTCGCTTGGTGCTTCTCTGCGAGATAGAATCCGTAACGATGATATTCGCAGCAGAACTAGAGTTATCGACATAGCCGCAACGATAAGCGAGCTGAAGTGACAAATGGGCCGGCCATATAGCTCGTAAAGGTTCTCCAGTTGCAACCTCGTACCGACAAACGCAGTGTATAGCGACAACCCATTACGTGGAGCGACGACCTGCATTATTTTGCGGGAAGTCGATGGATGCAGGTGGGGCCATGTTTTGTGGCAATTCATGGAAGCCCATGTTCAACAGTGGATTAGTGATAAGCTGAAATCGTGTTCCAATAATAATAATCACTTTATTTGTCTCATCACAACTTACTGGCTAGTTCGTACACGATAAATTTAAAAAGTAATGATAAGATGATATATAGTAATTTGGACTTAGCAGTATATGTAGTCTTAAAAATATATCATTACAATCGTCCCACTACCTAACACAGCATTCTGCTCATGATTGTGAGGCTGCTTGGAACCGGGTAGAGACCGACCCAACAAATGTTTGTAGCTAACATTTCGGGAGAATTATTAAAAAAAAACTAAAAATTACTTAACCGGTATTATTTATTCCAGGTACGTCCTCCTCCCTCTGACTCTGAAGAGGAACAAGTGTCAAGGAAACAGTACCCCAAACTGAAAGTGCCGCCCGTAGAAATATCTCACCTGTCCGAGTACGATGAGACTTTGAGCAAAGCGACCAGCGTCTCACAGCTGCCCAAGCCTTTGTTCATGAAGGTCAGTAGTCAGCACCCACCACCATATGGGGCCACTCACACGGCACAATGACATATGTATAAGACGATTCTTATACATATGTCATTGTGCCGTGTGAGTGGCCCCATATACACGGGATGGCCATTATTCCTTCAAGAAAACAAATTATTTTACTGTTGGTAGGATTCCTACGCAGGAATCCGTTTATGTTGTAGGTCAAGCAGAAGTGTGCAAAAATTGCTGTTTTTTTTTTAATTTGGCATCGCGCGGTTTGCGCATATGCCACTGACAAACTTTTCAGTTAGTAATTCAAAATATTAATCACTCGCATATATGCATTTACACTGACAATTCCTGATCCTTAACATTAGACTTTAAATAGATGATCCTTTCATTTTATTTATTTATTTCCCCATTTCTTGGCCTGCACGGTTTGTGCGTCAGCCATATATCCAAGTATACAATCTTCGATTCTTTGTTAAAATTTCGATTTCGATCAACAGTAAAATGATAGTTGACTTTTACTGAAGATTTGCTGGACTGATGGCGACAAAACGGAAAGCACAATATTGGTCTTGAATTGAATTTTCCAATGACTGTACACTTTCAGGAGCATTTGCTGCATAATAAACTATCAATATTAAACATCAAAACTCCAAATATACACAGAAATTACAAAATTAAATGAAAACACTACCGCCATTTTTCGAGTTGGGGCCAAAGTCCCATTGCTGTGTTTCGGTCATAACACGGCTGACTATGATCGTCACTAGTGTATTATCTATGGTCGTCACAAAACATCATTAGGCCCGTTTTGACATTTGTCATCGCAGCCTCATTATACATGTAACTAAACAAATCGATAACCTTTTTAGAGGTTTGACAGAGATTGATAATCGAAAATGATTTTTACGACAAATCGATTCAAAATTGTAAGTTTACAATCGTTTACCTTATTACGTACTAGACAGAAACATTTACAAGGACAACCTGTAGCAATAATAAACTTCGGTACGGGGTAAAAGAAACAAATAATTTCATAATGTTTTCTTTTATTTACGCGAATATTAAACATTTAAATAAAACTACTTTTTTACGGATTTTATCGCGTTTAATTTTGAACTATTTTACCCGACGTTTCGGACGCTTTACAGCACCCATGGTCACGGGGGGACTGAGGTGACAGTTGTCCCGATGTCATAGTTAACCCGGAGTACCTTCAGCTTTTAATTATTATTTTTAGTCCGATCTACGCAGAAAGAGCTTACTGTGTCTTGAAGCCTTGCAGTGGTATGCTTGGTTTTTGATTTAATTTTATTAATAATAGGATCCCAAGCCGGTGGTAATACCCAACCATCTTCCCTATTGAAATTAGGATGTTTTTTAATTTCAATAGCCTCGCGAATCATCCTTGGTAGGAATCGGTGTTCTATTGCAAGGATTTGTGGTTTATCAAATCTGATGTAATGGTTGGGATGATCCAGAACATGGTCACAGACTGCAGACTTCCTAGAGCGTCGATGCTTCACATAAATTCGTAAAAATAGTTCAAAATTAAACGCGATAAAATCCGTAAAAAAGTAGTTTTATTTAAATAATTTCATAATATATAAATGTTTTTATTCATTTTTGGAAGATGAACCAAAATCATCGTTCGAGCTATCGTCGCCTGTATTTTTTTTATTCCATAAACGAGCAAAACGTTCACCTGATGGTAAGTGTTACGTCTGCCCATAACAAATGCTGTGTCAACCAGAAAATTACTGTGTGACACCACACTGCGCCCGTCGCCCTGAGACATCAGTTCTTAAGTCTCATATGCCCAGTGATTACGCTAGCTCTCAGTGCCCTTCAAACCGAAACACAGTAATGTTTGCACACTACTGCTTTGCGTCAGAATAACTGGCCCTGGGGTGGTACCTACCTAGACGGATTCCTGCATAGGAATCTTACCACCATTAAATTTATAATTAATTCATTTTCAAATAAATTATCAACGATAACATCTCGGTCAATATCTTCCTTCATTGTTTTTCTAGTTTTTCCCACTTTTGTCTATTCCTCCTTTGTGACGTTGTCAACGTAGCTTCTTTCAACAAAGACATTATTTTCTTTGTGGAGAATGATGGCTCAATGTTTTTATTGTGTGAGGTCGGGTGGTGCTCCTTAAAAGTAGGTGATATACACCATTTTACATTTAGCTTTCTTTACCTATTAGAATGTTGATCGATTTTCGTTGGTTCAGAATGTTGCATGCCGACACAGCTATGGCCACATGCCTACTGATATAACAATGTAACAGCGTTATAATAGGGTATTGGCGTAATAATAAGGTGTCAGTATTAACTAGTATTAAAAATTTAAGGGGCCTCTGCCTAGCATAGGAGGATTCTAACACTTATTATTACAAAATTACAAAAACAAGAAAAGGATCGAATATGTGCACAATAATTATATAAGACGAACTTTATGTAGTGATTTACTAAACGTTGGTTGGGCTTCTTTAAATTAACAGAGGGGCCTCATCCGATGAATTTGCCACGGGCCTGAATGGTGAAAAGCCACTGACAGCGCCTTACTGTATTGTTCGATACAGGATAAATTGTTTTACTAAAATAAACATGTTTTATACGATTTATAAATTATACTAATTGTTTCTAAATACCTACATAATTATATATAAAAGGAATCCGACTTTCCTATTACGTGTTACTATGCTTATACAAAGTTAGTTAATGATCATGTACGAGAAACGTCAAAACGTGCCTATTATTTTGGGGCGACTATCTATATAATCTACATATATATATATATATATATATATATATATATATATATATATATATATATATATATATATAAGACTTAAGAAATTCCCCTTTAACTTAAGACATACACACATCACACATCAGTGAACTATTTCCTCGTCTCGTCACTCTACTCCTTAAAAAAGTGTTATAATACTTCTTAATTTATCAGTATTATACTTCTTATACGTGTATGTCACGTGGTGGCGGTGTAAGTAAATCTTGTATCCCCATCGTAAAGGTCGACTAAGAACTATCGTTTTATTTCCTTTAGGAAAATAACACTTCCTCAGCAACAAAATACAATTTAATTTTAAATAATATTAAAATTTGTTCTTTTAAATTACACTAGTTGTGATAACTTTTTATCGTCACAGATGTATAATTTGGAAAGATCCAAACCGACGCTGACAACACCCATACCGCCACAGAGTATGCAAGCGTCTATCAAGACAGAACCCATGGACACCTACGAATCAGCGCTAACCCGTAATTATAATTGAGACTGAGATTGTCTGCGCGATTAGCGCGAAAGTTTAGGAGTGTTACCATATTCGTGACTTTGTACTCTCGTGTGATTGTTATACAGTGTATTTTTCTGTAACTTATATCGACATTAATATTGGTACCGAATACATTCTCAAACTGGACCAATTTAATGACATAGTACAGTTTTAAGTCGTTCTTATTAACAGGGTCGTAAGATTTCAATTGCAATTGATATTTCGAAATTTTTGGTCAACTGATCTCTTCGTTTATCGCGTATTCAGGTTGAGTACTACGGTTAATATAGTCGTAACTTATTATTGCTGTTGTTAATTATGATTTTTGCCGCATCTGTTAAAAAAAATATTTGAATGTTGGTACTCCTTTCGGAGACAAATTGGCGCTTTTGGTTAAATATTAATGGCGCAATAACGCCAAGTTTTATTGAGTCTTAGATTGTTTATTTGAATGTAAGGAGTGAAATGTGATAATTATAGTTTTAGTTATTTTATGGCGATGCGTAGCAAGAGTATATATTTAATTGTTATTTAAATATACATTGCTAAAAGGTTTTTATTATTTGCTCAAATAGTTTCGTCTTATATATAAATGATCATCAATCAAACGCGGGCGATTTCAACCTTTGCGATAGGATAAACTTGATAGCGTTGGTTAGCTCCCAGGTAACTAGCGTTGGCGATTTATGGGAATAATAAAAAATCGCCACCGTACATTTATATTAAACATATGAATAGTTCTATACTCTTGCGGGGCATTTCGCTGCTTTTGTAATTTTTTGGAAATTTTGTTTCTTTGGATTTTTCCATTGTTATATACTAACAAATTAAATGTACTTATACACACATTGGAAGTATTTTCCTAAACGAGCTTCTAACTTTATTACGTACATTTGATGTGACAAAATGGCGCCCAGCTAATTTCCAAAAAAGTTGCCAGTTAGCAGTTACAACAAAAGTGGGGAAAAAATTACCAGATAAACTCATGGTAAAGTATTTTCGTGTATAACAATGGGAAAAATCAATTTGGTGTGTTATTATAAAAGCTAAAGCATTTCTAGTTAATATTTTTGTGATAAGTAAAAATATACGTATTATTTACATTAGATAGGTATATTTGTTGTTTGGTGGAATTATCAAATAAAAGGGAAACAGTCGTCGATTGCACATGAATATTTAGTCGTCGTTGTAAATTATCTATAGGGTAAATTGGTATGCATGAATCCAAATATAAGAATTTGTTAATGTTCATACTTTTTGTGTACATTCCATAAAGGTAAGACAATAACCATCATGATAATTTTTAGAATATATATGTCGAGGAATGTGAAATAAATAATTTTATAGAAGAAAAGATGTTTTATTTAAAAAAATATATAAATACAAAAAAACTGGTTGTTTCTTATTTACACCTACTTGTCACGCTACAATAAGTTTTGTCTCAACTCAAAACGGGAATATCAAACAGCTAAATGATAAATTGGTGCATTTTTACAAGTATATTTTTAAAAGCAGCCATCAAAGAAATAACGAAGAAGATATGCTGCTATGATGGTTAAAAGAAAATGGTTTATGTTCTTCAACTAATTGGGATTATCTTCTGAATTGAAGAAAACATTTTCACATATTTTGTTATTTCTTATAATATTAAAAGTCACTTAACTAGTTACTCAAGAAAAAACTTCAATAAATCTAACAATAACATACAATGTTCTCAACTTCATCATCATCATTCCAGCCCATCACCAGTCCACTGCTGAACATAGGCCTCCCCTATAGATCGCCACAAAACACGGTCCCGAGTCACCCGTATAAATCGACTTCCCGCTGGTTGCATGCAGGTTTTGCGGGAAGCGCTCCATCTAGTGTGCGGTCCACACTGCGTTTGTCGGTACGAGGTTACCACTCGAGAATCTTTTATCCCTCAACTGTTTACTAATTAATATTTAATTAATATTAGTTGATATAAAGGAAAAAATATTTATTGCCAATTAAGAAAGTACACATAAAAGTTGTTAAATAATTAAACTCTAAAAAATATAACTAACATAAAAACAACCCTTAACTAGTAATATAAAACTAATATTTACTTAAAAAAAAGATATACTAAAAACAACAAATGGAATGGATAAAAAGAAAAAAGAAAATCGTGTTTACGAGTTGATTGGCAAAAGGGCTCAGATAAGCCGACTACAATTAGCTGTGCTGTGAAGGAAAGTAAGTTACTTTGCTAAGATCCGCATGCAAAATATAAAAATGGTGTATATTACCTAGTTTTTTGAAGAGCACCGCCCGCCCTCCCTCAGTAGCGTGCACAAGCAAACTAACACCGCCACCAGGAATCTCGGCGGCCGTCTGTCGTAGAGTCTATGACGCTTGATAATGCCTCGTTTTAGGGCGAAACACGTGTCGTGTTCTCGACTTCAGTGGTGTATATTATCTAGTGGTAGTATTGTAGTGGTTGGTGGAGGGTAACTGGTGTCGGTTCCCGGTGGCGGTGTTAGTTTGCTTGTCACGCTACTAAGGGAGGGCGGGCGGTGCTCTTCAAAAAACTAGGTAATATACACCATTTTTATATTTTCCATGCGGATCTTAGCAAAGTAACTTACTTTCCTTCATTATAATGGATTTCCGCAAAGTAACGCCTGATTCTATTAACAGTGTGCTGTGTTAGCCAAATGAAAATATTATTGACATGTCGCTAAAAGTCAATTCGAATGAAGGATGTCTTTAACAGGGGAAGCAAATGTGACATCACTAAACTTAACCTTCAAATCCTGCCTTTGTGGAGAGCAGCACATAACACCAATGAAATACTTTTCAGCTGAAGGAAACGGACAAAGTCTTAACAAATGCCACGTAGTTTCATCTGGCGAATATTTAACGCAGATAACTTGGTCCACTCTGGAAAGACGGATCCAGAACTTTTCCGGATTACCCGAGAACGTACCTGTGGAGAATATTTTTTAGATATAGATTATGTTCTTCACCTGTTTTCCCTTTCAATAAGGCAACAAGCCCTGAACTATCATTTTCTGATCATCTAGGAAAAAGGCTTTCAGAAACGTTAAAAAACGACTTAGTCTGTCTTCCTTTATAGCCAAAATATCCCACTGCGGGGTGGGTTGTGATTGTATAGGTACTTATGCGATAAGATCAGAAGAAGGTCAGAAATAAGGGGACTCCGAACCCACCCGGCTATAACAGACCCGAGGTTAAATAATCCAATCCAATCTCTCGCTGGGATTCAAACCCAGTGCCCGCGGCGTTAGTCAGGTATTCTGAGGCCACAGGGACATCGTGATGAATAAATTGAACATTATAACTATATAACCCAAAAGTATTGTATTATTTAGTACCTATTCTATTTTATTTTATTTTCTACAATAAATGGGGATTGGGGCTGACTAAATCTTGTCCAATTCACAGACAAGACAAAGGTTCACCGCTAAACAAGAACCCTTCGTCGTATCTCCTCATTTAGAAAGCACTCCCCTTGTTTCCTCAGCTAGTATTGGAATCCTTAGCTTTAACATATCGAGAGAAGTTCACTTCCGCGGTCACCTGAAAGGCATCGCTCTGAAAGCTTTACGTGCTAAGTAGAGCAGGAAATATTTCATAGCAGAACACCGCTTGCAACTCTGCAAGGCGCAATTTCGGCCTCACACGCAGTACTGGCCCCGTGTGGTGGCGGCTTAAGAGAATCTACCACCCCATCTCATCCCGTGGGTGTCGTAAAAGTCGACAGAGGGAAAGCGAAAACCTGGAGATGGGCAGCAGCCTCTTCCTGGAACATCCGAATAAATAAACTGCGGTTGCCAACCCGCCTGCCAAGCGTGGCAACTATGGCAAAATACCCCCAAAACGAGAGCTACAAACTTTTGTGGCAATCTAAGCCTATGTTCAGCAGTGGACTAGCGTTAGGCGGAAACGACGACGACGCAGCACTGTTCTTATCTCTAAACCGGGACACGTCAGCGCCAGCTTTCTTTCAGAAAAGAGACTGGAAGAACTATTTTTCCGCATTTACCACGGTACGTTCTGGGATTCTTCCGAACAATTCTTTGTTTTATTGATTAATTCAAGCCGCCGAATTTCACCGTGATACATTGAAAGAAATAAATAAATAACCTTTATTTGATGCCTCAAATCTGAGCAGGCTTATTACATCACAAGTTGGAACAATAAAAAGGAGAAAGAGAAAGAACAAGACAAGGCAAAAGAACAAAGTAAAAAAATTAAAAAGTACATAATACAAATAAAATCAACAATAAATTTAATAAATAATAAATATACACTGTCACATTGACTACGCTATAATATGACGCAACAAAAGGATCTACGCTCAGCATAGGTTGGGGACAACCGATACCCTGAGTCAAAGCATGCATGGAGCATAATTAAAATTACCATTCACATTTCAATGGTTGCCATTCCACCGCTCTGCCCTATTTCAGTAATTTTCATGCACAGTCACTTTGTCAAATCTGAAGCTGCCAGTACTCTTTCCGTTTCGATATGACTTAGGGACCATCAAGAAATGTACTTACTAATTTCTCAAGGGCCGTCAACACATCCACAATTCATCGTGATCACTTACCATCAGGTGAGCCATTTGCTCGTTTGCCCTATCTTTAATTAAATAATATATTGACAACCAAGAAATTATGGATGCATTGACATTTTATAAAGTAAAAAAGTAAAGTTTCAGCCTATAAATGTCCCATTACTGAGCACAGGCCTCCTCTCATTTCTGAGAGGGTTTTGGAGCTAGGAAGAATCCGCCACGCTGCTCCAATGCGGGTTGGCGGACTTCACATGTCTTCGAAATATTTTTTAATCCTCAGACATGCAGGTTTCCTCACGATGTTTTCCTTCACCACTTCACCACCATCACCGTTTTGCAATTAACAATTTTAGTGGTGCCGGCACCGGGAATCGAACCCAGGTCACTCGCGTACTATGAAATTTAAAGCGAGCGCCTAGCCCCTGAGCTACCACGGCTCTGACATTTTATGACATGACAATGACATTTTATGGTTCAATTTAATTAAAAAAAAATACTCATTTACTATTTTAAGGATAACCCAGCTTACAAAATAATTAATGCCAATTTAAAATTACATAATTAATTGAAAATCAAACATGATTATTTTATGTTGCGGTGTGGTAGAAGAGGTAGTGACAAAGATAGAGAAAGGGATGCTTAGATGGTTTGAACACGTAGAGAGGATGGATGAAAGAAGATTCACGAAACAGATTTATGAGGCGAGTGTGAATGGGCAAGCCGGTAAGGGTCGACGTAGGCGAACGTATTACCATCAGATCTAAATCGTTTTAAGGAAAGGCCACGTCAAAAGTACCCGCAACCGACGAGCTTGTATGAAAACACTAATGAAAGTAGAGGAAGCTAAACATGTGTATCAGGATCGTAGCAAGTGGAAAGATGTGGTCTCTGCCTACTCCTATGGGAAAGAGGCGTGACTTTTCTTGAATGGTAGATGTAGCTAATGGGGTCACTTTGAAACCAAAAAGACAATTAAAGGACTGATTAGAAAACTATTTATTTTAACTTAAACATTTTTGAATTTACTTTTGATGAAACCTAATCATTATAAAATTTATATAAAATACAAAAGTTATGTCAGATAACGTGACATGTTACTTCTTCAAGTGATTTTCACGGAATTTGATAAATATGACAAATTCAATCTGAACAAACAAAATTGACATTCCAAATTTAAAGTACTTAATTCAAATATAATACATAAACCAAACAGATCAGAGTTGACATCAAAATAGTATGGATAATCTGAGATTACCAATCAACAACTCTATGTATGTATTTTATGTTATTTATACAGAAAATCTGCACTGTGACGATGTATTTACAAGTACCTGTTGCCCAGTCTGACACTCCGTTGGTAAGTACACTGCCGATCATCGGTTGTCCGTCATTGTACTCAATGCCCGTCTTCAGCCAGTGATTCTCATCTAAATATATCATAACACCGGCTTGGTCATACAGCGTTGTAAAGTCTGCCTCCACGCATACCTAGATTTATTGTGACATTTAGGTTAGTGTTTTATAATTGTGTTGCTGTTTTTGTTACAGTTTACTAGGACGACTGTACTAGTACTAACATGTAGTAAATATTCATTGGTTTGCATTGCTTAAAATGGCAAGTACTGATAGCGATACACAAGGCACTACTCAAAAAGCAAAAATAATCAAATCGAAATTCTTTCTGTTCCCGCAACCTCGTTTTTCCCTGAAAGAGTTTTTTCAGCGAGAAGAGAAACATATCGTCCGTACTAGTGATGTAACGAATATTCGCATTCGCATTCTTGAATATTCGCATATTTCTTGATTGACACAAAACCTTCATATTTTACCTATAAAAATAATATAAAATAAAACAATTAGTTTAGTTAGGATCAGCTCGACAATTTTCGGAAAAACGGCGCTAATGTGTGGGAGCAAATTGCATTGTGGACCTGTCAATGGCCGTATCTGGGCGAACAAAATTCTGAGTATGCTAAGTTAGAGCCTCAGAGTTTCTAAGTTAGTTTTCGTCTGTGACATCTGTCAACTTAGACTGTTTCTCCATTTTGCTAAGTATAATTCGTGCTATCGTATCCAATGACAACCATCAAACTGACATAAAAATTATTTTGTAATTCCATACATAAACATTTATATGATTTAAGATCTAGTTATCGTAATTTTAAAATAAAACTTTCAACTTACGTAAACATAAACAAATATGGCTACTTAGTCCGCAAAGCTGGTTCGGATCCGCCGAGCCGTCGAGCTGTTAACACCTCAGTCGTTAACAGACCACCACTCCGCACGGACCATTTTGTTCTTCGGCGTTTGCAGGTGTCTATTTTAGACACCTGTTAAACGCTACCCTTGTCCTCTTCGGAGGCAAGGCGTGTGCAACTACCCTCAAGAACTTTTTCCGGGTCTCCACGGCGCCACTCCGCCTCCCCCTTCAAGGGGGTGAGGTGCGAGCGGTTCTCCCGTGGGAGACGCGTTGGTCGCGGAGCAGACGCCTCCCTGAGTCGCCATGGAGGGCGGAACGCCCCCCAAACCGGCGACATCATCCGAGCCAGTACCTGCGTCTCCAGCCGCGTCATCAGCGGCAACCACCACGACTGCTACCACTACCACTACTCCAGCCACTTCGCCCCAGTCCGAGGTCGACAGTGATGACGATAGCAGTAGCGACGGGGAGTCAGAGGAATCTTCCAAAGAATCCACCATCGCTGACCTATCGCCGAAATCGCAAATTCATTGCGAACTTGAGATGACCAGGCGCATGAAGGCGCTTGGTCTCATGAGGCCCGAAATCGCCAAAAAGAGAATTGCTGAATACTACACCCAAATGGGAGAATACCACAAGGCACGAGTCCCCACAACTGAAGAGGATCTTCGTATCATGGCCGAGCTGTTCGAGCGGGGCAGCGAAGTATCCAAGCGGCTCAGAAGTCTCCAGAGTGATGATTCTCAAGAGCGCAAGAAGCCGCGCGAAGACGAGGCGGCGCGCCAGGGCGACAGTGTGGCCACCGAGCCCGCACGATCGCCCGCCCGCCCGGCCTACGCATTCCCAGCGCCGACGGAGCAGGTGAGTAGACCACCTGACACACCTGCAACATCTGCGCCCGTACCTCTCCCTCAAAGGGATCCCCGTTTAGCCGCTTCTCGGCTACCAAGATTGGCCGCCCTGAAACCAACTCAGGCCGCACCTATTCCCGAGAGGGCATCAGCGCCCTCCAAGTCACGTGGCACGCCTTCGGCGCTGCCCCCTAAAGGCGTGTCACGCCCTGTGCGTCCCCTTCTACCCCGGATTATTCCGGCAGCCGGACAAGTACCGATGCCCAAATCCCCACGAGCTCCGCCGGCGTCTGTGCCGCAAGGTGCGCCGCGGGCCCCCACTCCTCCGCCGTTTTCCTAACCGTTGGTCTCTTCGGCCCAACGGACTGGCTTAACGGCCAAACAAACTGCTGTCCCTCCTGTCCCTGCCCCTGTGCCTGGACCGTCGTATGCGCAAGCTGCGGCGAGTACAGCGGCTGGCCCAACACCATCTGGGCCTGGGCAGGAACAGAGCAGACCCCCGCGTAAGGTCCGATACCCGCCCATTGTAGTGGAGAAATTCCCCGACTGGGCGAAGCACTTCGCTGCAATGGTGCGGGACCTAGGTAGACGTCCAAATGCCCGCCCTTTTGGCGAAGGCATTCGTTTCCTCCCGGAGTCGGAAGAGGAGTATAGGTACCTGCAGAGGTACCTATCCAAACTCGAGCGGGACGAGGGCCTAGCATGGTTCTCGTACACGCTTCCGACAGACCGTGGAGTGAAGGTCGCAATACGGGGATTGCCACTGGACACGGCTCCAGAAGACATCGCAGATGCCTTCAAATCCCAGGGATTCGAACCCGAATTCATCCGCCAAATCCGGGCGCGCCAAGGACGCCCCGGATGTATATTCTTCGCCCAATTCCGGAGGACGGAGAATATCCTAAGCAAGATCTATTATATTGACGAGCTGCTTTACATGCCTGGAGTCCGGATAGAGGCATGGAGAGGCAGGAAGGGGCTGGCACAATGTCATCGGTGCCAGCAGTTTAGGCACTCCTCCCACTGTTGCCACCGCCCTATGGCGTGTGTGCGGTGTGGGGAGAACCATCCTGCCAAGGATTGTCCCCGTCCAAGAGAAGACCCGCCTACGTGCGCTAACTGTGGCCAGGGGCACACTGCGAATAGCGCACTGTGTCCTGTCTACAGGAGGGAATTACGCAATCGTAAGGCGGGCACATCGGCTCTTACGACACGCCCTACTCGCAGCCAACTGGTCCAGCCCAACACCATCGAGGCCTCCCAAGACCAGGCGACACTCATGGCTCCGGCGAACCTGCCTCGCCCGAGGGACCCTCCCCCACACACTGGTACAACCTCTTCTTCTTCTAAAAAGAAGAAGAAGAAGAAAGCGAAGCCTAAGGTGGCACCACCGTCTTGCCCAACAGCAAGCGTGCCGGTTGCCACAGCGCCCACAGAAACAGCTCTGCCTTCGACGTCGTTGGGATCGGATAACGCTGCAACGTTATCTGCAGCGATCACGATCCTCAACGACGTCCTCAAGGCAATCCAGAGCGGCACCAATCCCGTGCCTATCATCCTGAGCGGCATAGCCTGCTTGCTTAACAATCAAGGCTAGGTCGCTCGGGATATTCACAAACCACAGCTCGGAAGTCTCTACTAAGATAAGGAATAACCCAACCCACTGTCGCAGGCGGGTCACTCGGCCGGGCAATCCTCGTAAGAGGACGGCCTGGCTTTGAGACTAATGCCAGCGACATTGGGAATATCATTAGGATATTACCCACTAAGGTTTGTGACCACAACGTCCCTAGTGCTTGTCCGGCCACTTTGGCCAACTACCCCCAGTTTTTTATACAAACACCCCCAAAGCCCCGCGTAAATTTCTTCACGCGGCGATTGAAATCACTGAGAGGAGCGTCGACTCCGTACAGTTTCCTTTTTTAGGCTGTTTGTTGTGTGTCAGTTGTCAAATTTTAGCTATAGAGAAATGGCGTCAGATATCAAAATTTACAATGGTGTCATATAATTAAAAACGATTCATAGTTCCAGACATTTTTGATACCTTGGGGCGGAAGTCGTCGTCGCCAAAATCCATGAGTTGGGACTGGAGATAGCCCCTCACAAGACCGAGGCGCTATGGTTGCACAAAGTGCCATAAAGCCACTGAAGATCTGGATAGTCGCTGAGGCTTCGAAGAACTCTTCGAGCGCCTAGTCCCCCGGATCGAGAGGGTAGCGGGTGCCATGCACAGACTGCTGCCTAATCTCAGGGGGCCGAGGGAGGACGTCCGCTGCCTCTATGCGGGAGTAGTAGGATCCGTAGCCTAGTATGGGGCGCCCGTATGAGCAAAAAGGGTATCCGACGCCATCCGACGCTGTAGAACAAAAATATATTAAGTGTCCATACGCATCGTACGACGATACCGTATGATATCCTTCGACGCGGCGACCGTCCTGGCTCTCTTTCCACCACTAAACATACTGGCGGACATGGATGCGAGGGTGTATCACCGGATCCGCACCCTCCGCCACAGCCGTGGAAGCGAGCCAGATGAGGCGCTCGAGTCAGGGTAGGATCAAACAGCAGAAACGACAGAACGCATTGGCGACGTGGCGTGCTCGGGCTCCACGAGGAGCGATATGGACGTAAACTCATCGTCAGTGCATTCCTGCCAGTCTTCGAGGCCTAGATACAGCGACAAGGAGGAAGACTCACCTACCGAGTCAAACAAATAATTACCGGGCACGGCTGCTTCGGTGATTATCTGTGTAAGAATCTCGCGTCCGAACGCAAGGCGACGGCGAACTGCTTCCACTGGGGTGGGAAAGACCAGGGCTTCGTATCCCGCATAGCATGGAGGGCCGTAGCTAAATTCTATGAGACCGTGATGGTCCATAAGGAGGCTGCCGAGAGGGATCGCGAGAGGACCGATCCCTCTCGTAGACGACGCCGCCGAGTTCTCTACCAGAAACGGGACCTTCGGGGTCGCGGGCTATCGGGATGGGGATTCCGAATGCCCAGTAAATCGTCCCGGGGAGGACAATGAGTCGAAGTGGTCTCGAGTCATCGTGCTAGCACCGAGAGATAGCTGCCCCCTGGCCAGGCTAAAATTGTAGCAAAGCGATGCAGGGCTCACGGTTGCGGTCAGGACGGAGATCCCGTTACCCCTCTTAAGCGCTAATGGAGACCACCGTGGGGTTTTAGTCGGTAAGAGTCCGACATAACCTAGCTGCCTCCCCCGTGTCCGGTCGTTTATCCACACAGGATTTCCTCACGTACAAAAAAAAGGTTCAGATATTAGATTAATTTATACAATTTAATGAATAAAATTTATCTGTTTATTCTTTTTTATCATTTAAACATTTTTATCTCTTTCAATAAGAAACGTTAATATGTAGGTCTTTCGATTTCCAAAATAATTGAAAATTTAGGGGTACATTTTTAATGCAACAGCAAACTAAATTGAGCGCTCCCAATGACGAAACATAGGACATAATAATTTCCAACAATAGTATATGCGCAATGTCGATGATAAACATTCGCAATCGTATTCGCGAATACTTAAAATTGTACATTCGTTACATCACTATGCATATAATTAATTATTATAATAATCTAGACTTAAGTTATTGTAAGTGGTGGTAGGATTCCTATGCAGGAATCTCTCTAGGTAGGTTCAATCCCAGGGCCAGTTATTCTGTCGTAAAGCAGTATTGTGCAAACATTACTGTGTTTCGGTTCGAAGGGCACTGAGAGCTAGCGTAATCACTGGGCATATGAGACTTAAGAGCTGATGTCTCAGGGTGACACGGCAAGACATTAAAAATATGGTTTTAAGGCAATAAAAACTTAAATTGGAAAAATACTTTTTTTTCTTACTTTTTTTGCTTATTTTAAGGACTATATGTAAGTTATTGCCCACAAAAAAGTTAACAACCCTACCTTTTGCACACTACACAAGCACTAGTTTTAGAAATCGTAATTTGGATTTTAAACATCCGATAAAAAACTACATCACCATTTATTATAATATAAATTTTCTATGTCTAAATGAAAATTGGAATCAAACGTCACATTAATTACCTACCTAATTTTTTTAATCATTACCTGCATCGTAAAGTTATCCTTAATGTCCATTCCATAAACATGTCCCGAATTAAATTTAAATTTATAATAAGTCTTTTGCCAAAAATCCGCTTTTAAGTCTGTCCACACTTCTATAATATTATCACTTAGACTCCATCTTTTAGGTTCATTTAACCATTTAAAATCCTTAAACGTAACGTTATGAAAATTAGTTGACTCCATGATGAAATAGTTGACTATAGTAATATACTTTAGTAGGTACTTAGCTGTATACTAATTGGCAGAAATAGCTGTTAGGTAACATGTAGTCGCATTATATTACTTTAATTTTTGACATGTATATAAGCTATTATTATTATTTCCGTATATAACACGCTTTGGGATAATTAAAGATAATACACTCAGTGATAACAAAAAGCACAGAAACCTATTGAATAGGCGCCATCTATTTCATTATTTTATAATTATTGCAAATGTTTTTAGATTTTCTTTCAATTTGTATCAGATTATCAACTACAAGATGGCGCTGAAGATACTTCAAGAAACCTTTTGCAATATAAATTATAAAGTACCTACCTAGAAGTACTTGAATAATGTTGAAACTGCTACATTACTTTATTTTAGTTATTTTCATAGTATAATATGTTACGGTATTTTTGTATGCGGAAATTCAACTGACTTAGAAGAAGTAGGTCAATGTAGCAAAAGAGACGTAACAGTTTAGCCTCTCAATATGTATATGAAAACGTTATGTATGACTATAAAAGCATAAATAAGTTTAAATAAAATTAGATTTTAAGGATTTTATCGCGTTTACTGTTTATAACCCGACGTTTCAAGTTCTTTACAACATGGCCCATGGTCACGATGGGACTGAGGTGAGAGACGTCCTGATGTCATAATTAATCCGGGGTACCTTCAGCTTTAAATTATTGTTTTTGGTGCAAACTAAGCAGAATTAGCTTACGTGTTAAAGTCTTGAAGTGGTATCAAGCATTATAAAATATAATAAAACCTTGGTTTTTGATTCTATTTTATAATAATAGGATTTCATCGGACGTAAATATATTTAAAACGTGTTCCAAACAGATCCAACTACTAGCACGTTTAAAAACTAGCCACGAAGAAGAAGGTTACCATTCTTAAGAAACCGGCTACCTAATGCTAATGTTTTTTTTCATCGCATTAGTATTTTCTAAGATTACCGCGTTCAAACATACAATCTCTTCAGCTGTATTATAGTAAGTAAGAGTAAGATCAAAATGTCTTTGTGTGATACGCTTTACACCTCTTCATCTTCAATTTATTTAACCATTTAACACTCATTTAATTTCCATTTCAAGCTATTATGATAGTGTCTGAAAATTACAATTCCTTCATTGCTTTAGTTTAAATTTTCGTGGGGACAAAATGATGCGTGGACAAGTATCATGGTAATGTTTTATGTATAATATTTTATAGAAATATCGATTTATACGATTATACTCGATTTATACTCTTAAAAATATTGACCTTCCTAGAGATCATTTATTTCTAAATGTTTTTTTCTTTGCGTTTACAAAAAATTTGGTTGTTTAATATTCTCTAAAAAATAACTAAAAACTCCTAAATTTTATGTCTTTTGCGACTTACAAAATAATTTGTAATATACATTTAGTAAAGTAAATCTAGTAAACAGGTTATTTTTTTTATTTATGTTAATATGTTCTAGATAATTTTATTGAAATTGTTCAGTTTTCGTAACTTTACGATCGATGCACTAATCGAAATATCGATTTAGTTCGAATTCCGATTCGCGACTACCCTATCATCCAGAAGCACATCGACGTTTATGAAATTCGACAAAATGTCTTCATTTCCGGCGGTGGCAAGACGGCGCGGGCGCGATGAACAGCGTCGGTTTATGAAAGAAATTAAATTTATTTTTGTTTTTAGATAGAAGTAATAAGTTTTACTGTAGTAGAAATTACTTACTGTGAAATATTTTGTTGCTGCAATGGGCAAACCTGGTAAGTGTTTTTATTGTTCTATGATAACATAACACCACGTGTTATTCCTTTCGAAGGCTTGAATTCTAGAAATACTTAGATTCAAGCTTTAAATATTGTATTAAATCTCTTGTAAGTCCGGCAAATATTGATATGTGTAAGTTATTTTTTTGCTATTTTAGTTTATTAGGGTTATATTGTATTTCCGAAATTCGAAATGAATTTCTATTTTCTGGATAAAGTAAAATGTTAAATATGAAATTTTAGATTCGAATATTGGACAGCATTTGTTTATCCCATGTAAATTTTTAATTTGATACACCACGTGTTAAAAGGTTATGTTTTTGTCACGTGTAGAATGTTACACATCCTCTTTCATATTAATGTTTAGTGAATGTAGGTTATACTGTAACGTGATTTAAGGTGTTGGCTATTACAAATTGTATAAAATTTGCTACGACATGAGGTTATTTTTTGACAATACCTCTCTAAACATTGAGGATAAATCTTCACTGTTCTTTACTTATTGCGTCGTACTTTAATTTAACATATCCTTACGTTTTTAAAACAAAAAGCATAACAAATTTTCGAGTCATTATTGTGGTAATAATTGCGTTATTTACAGAATTCAACAGTCCACGTGGCCGAGGGGGAGGAGGGTTTAGAGGAGGGCGCGGCGGAGGCGGTGGTCGTGGCGGCTTTGGCGGTGGCCGGGGCGGATTTGGCGGCGGAGGGAAGTTTGAGAAGCGTGGAGGGGGCGGAGGACGGGGATTTGGCGGTAGAGGCGGAGGTGCGATTCTGTTATTTGATATAACCCACACAAGTTTCTTATCACAACCATGATGAAAAAATGGTCCCTCTAATCTTGACCTATTCATGAAGACTATGATACCACATACCCACTTCTGACTCGTTAAACTAACTTGATCAGTTCAATTCCTAAGACAGTATCATGAAGTAGTGTTATTTACGCAGGCCGTGGGCGTGGTGGAGGTGGTGGCAGAGGAGGCTTCAAGGGAGGAAAGCAAGTTATTATTGAACCACATAGGTATGTACCACTTTATTAATAATATACACAAACTAATTCATTTACTTTTTTAAAACAATGGCAAAGGAGTAAACTTGTAACAATGTGCTCATTGCAATGCATGTGATGATGGGATCTACTTTTTTCAAATTCTTATTTTAGTGAATGTGCAAAACATGGATTTGTATATCATGTTATAAATGGTCGTAGTTGGGTACATTTACTATGGTTCTCCTTTTGTAATACTTAAAATTGCCAACTGATTGTCAGGAGGTCTATATACAAATTTACTGAATGCTGTGAACCAAACTACTGAGAAGGCCTGTTAATGCTAGTTTCAAGTTTCCATGCCGTACAATGCAATCATGTGGTCGGCTTATTTTACAAGGTAGAAACGGAGCGGCGCTGCTGGTTTAAATATAAATTGTAATGTTTGTTGCAGCCTGATTCGAGCTATTATGATACAGATGCATAAAGCTAGATTTAGTTTAACTTTGCGAAATAAAAAAAAATAATTATAGTTTATTGAAATGATGAATTAACAAATAACTTTCGTTCTTCTGAAAGCGAATGCTTGAAGCAATCTATTGATACTGATTTTATATTTGATTATTCGCAAAATAAAAAAAATATACCATTTATATTGTCTGAATCAAGTTGTTTGCTTTTAGACACCCAGGGGTATTCATAGCAAGAGGCAAGGAAGATGCACTTGTTACAAAGAATTTGGTGCCGGGCTCCGAAGTTTATGGAGAGAAGAGGATATCAGTAGAGGTTTGTTTATATAAATTTTATTACAAGGAAATAAATATAAACCTAAAATTCTTATTATTCAAAACATATTTAATTATTTAACATATGAAAAATTATAATATATAATATTTTTATATTATTGCCTTAATGTGTATATTTTATTACAAAACTAAAGCTAAATAAGCTAAATTGTGGTTGTTACATACTTGTCAGATTTGAGTATTCATCTAGTAGTTACTTAATCCATTGTAATTGTTACGTCTATTGTGATTGTTAATTAATCTATTGTATAAAGTCAGGAAAATTGTTCATAAACATTTATCGACAAAAACATTTGTATTAATGTCAGATAATAAAATATAATGGTAGACTGCTTTGTTTATAAACTGATGTGATGATTGTGGTCCCTCTAATCTGGACCTATCCATGAAGACTATAACCACATACCCACTTCTGATCTCAATTCCAGTTTCAATAAAAATACCCCTGTTTATCCACAGAGCTAACCTAGAAATTTGTTTTCAGACGGAAGGAGAAAAAGTGGAATACAGAGTATGGAATCCGTTCAGATCTAAGCTAGCTGCAGCTATTATGGGTGGAGTGGATGCGATACACATGCCTCCGGGCTCCCGAGTTCTGTATCTCGGAGCTGCCAGTGGTACCACAGTGAGCCACGTCTCCGATATTGTTGGACCTGTAAGTATATTTCTTTAAATTAATTTTTTTTAAATTGTAATGTAATTTCTGTTATTTTTAATATTATTTAAACTATAAATTTGCTATATTAGTATTACATGATGAATTAAAGATACAGACCTATTCATGAAGACTATATATTCACTACCCACTAAACTGATGCCAATATATACTATTCACTTCATTGTTAATTGTTAAATAGTCTACAATGTTAACTTGTTTTGCAGGAAGGTTTAGTGTATGCAGTGGAATTCTCGCACAGATCTGGACGTGATTTAATAAATGTAGCAAAGAAGAGAACTAACATCATTCCCATTATAGAAGATGCTAGACATCCATTGAAATACAGGTATGAAGGAATCAATAAAATTCAAATTGAAATAAATATTATGCCTAGAGTAGCCTTGGTGTAATTAGGAATAAGTTTTATTTTTCATCGACATTATTTAATTTTAAACTTTAAAATAATTTGAAATTATTTTTGATGAAAGTTAGACAAGCAAGCTTAACATATGTCTTGTCTGCCCATAAACAACTGTCACACAATATCTAGGTGTGACACTGCACTGCACTCATCACTGTAATATATCTGTAAATAGCTATATATATCTGTAAATAGCTATCAGTGTCTCTTTGACCGTAACACAGTAATGTTTTGACTTTACTACTTGATGACAGAATAACTGACACTGGTAGCCCACCTAGGGACATTCCTATATAGGAATCTTACCATCATTTGATATTCTGATGATGATAGGAACTTATTATTTTTTAAATGATGACTATTCAATGAACTAAATATTTCATGTTGATATAAATTTGAACTCTCTCTCTGATGTAAATTTAATATTATTTCAAACTCGTATACTAAAGTAATTATCTATATTTAGTCAATTACTCTTGCAGAATGCTAGTCGGCATGGTGGACACCATATTTGCGGACGTGGCGCAGCCCGACCAAGCTAGAATAGTCAGTTTGAATGCACAGCACTTCCTGAAAAACGGAGGACATTTTGTTATATCAATAAAGGTAATTGTATAAAATAATATTATTTCACTTTCATGGAAAGATGTGGTCTCTGCCTACCCCTATGGGAAAGAGGCGTGACTGTATGTATGTATGTATGTAAACCAATCCAAATTATATAATCACTAAAATAAATAGTTTATCATGATAATCAAACTAAGCCTTCTTGTGGTAAACTTATGTCTATCTTCAGTGGCAGTATTAAACATACTCCTAATTTCAAACAGTAATTTTTTGTTTTGTTAGGTAAGAAACAGACATACAATAGGGATTTCTGTTATTACCTTTTCGACTAAGAAAATATACGACCTTTTTACTAGTTCTCATTTATTAATACTAGTGGGTATTTTCATATTTTTTTAAATATTATTTTAATGATTTTAAAAACGAATAAAATAGTTATTATCTATATAATTAAACCAAATTTATAGGGATTATTTGCGTGTTTTTTGCTAAAAAGTGAAAAATACATTTGAAACAACCACAACTCAAATGTATTTCTCTCTTATCATTTATAAATATATGACCATGATGATATTAAATGTCTCAATAAAATAATGTACACAATCTCTTCCCATGATGACCACAAACAATCTAAATGTTTCATGTTGAAAGAATTGAACTCTCTCACTGAGGATTCTCTCATATCCTTTTCAAGTCAATGCATATATCGCAATCATCTGACATCCAATATCATTGCAGGCCTCCTGCATAGACTCCACCGCACAACCCGAAGCAGTATTCGCAGCGGAAGTTAAGAAACTACAAGCAGACAAACTGAAACCTCAAGAGCAGTTAACGCTAGAACCTTATGAAAGAGACCACGCCGTTGTTGTTGGTATGTTCAGACCTCCAGCGAAGAAGACATAGCTTTAAAATAGATTAACGAGTCTCGGAATTTTTGTATTGACAATATTTGTTGTATTGAAGAATATATTTTGTTATACTGTGAATAAGGTAGCAAACGAATTTAAGTAACCCGACAGCCCCTCCAGCAAATCATTCATACTAAACGGGTATCCCAATTGTTTCAGCGTTCTGTCAAGTGTCAGAGGCTCGACAATTTGCAATCTAAAGTTTTCAGATGACTGCGTGGCGTAATATCATAGGTAGAGGTTGTCAGGTTCTAAATCCAGAAATCCGAACATACCAAAAAGTTGAGCTGGACTTTTGGGGTGATATTGGATAAAAATGGCGGACACTTAGGATTTTGTGCCTTAGTTTCAATATGATAAACATTATTGATTCTAAAACCAGACTTTTATGATCTGTTATCATCAAATTGTCTACATTGCAATGAAATAACAACAAAGTTTAATGAATCAGTCTTCTTTATTATGAAAATAAAATAACTAGCCGACCGTATGACTGCTAAAATGTAAAGAGCCTAACAAATTCGGACACTGTCTTATTTCACCGGACACGCATCCAAAAAGCCCATGGTCCAGCTTTATCCGGACGCCAACACTGTAAAGTAATTTGATGGTTAATGGGTCTGGTTAATTTGATTATCCACTAGTATCTTACACTGCATCCTGTAACTTACCTTCGAACTTATAGCATGAGCGTTACACTATATATTCGCAGTTAATAGCTTCAGACAGTATTCGGAAGCGGTTGCCGTTGTCCAAAGTCATGCACAAATACATTACAATAGTTTTTAAAATGTTGGGAAATTTCATAGAATGTATTGGAATGATATGAAAGATCGCCCAATGATGGTTTGTAGTTTAGATTGCAGTTTATCTAGCCCCAATTCTTGGCTTTTTTTAATATTTTAACTGAATTTGTATTGTGATGTTATGACAGAATTACTTTCAATTGTTGAATAAGTAAGTCTACATAGTAAGCTTTAAAAGTGATTGAAATAAAAAATCCTTTAGTGTACAATATTATGACTGGTATTTCCTATATTATTCAACAGTGTTGCTCCATGCATTTTCTGTCCCGAGTGTTTCTATCAGTGACGCATTTCATTTTGGAGCATTTGTGACTGATAGACAGTACTAGGTTAAGTTAGCTATAAGTTGCGTTCATACATGATGTGTATGTTAGGTGTAAAAGATTGAAATATATGCTAAGAATGATGATTGCAGTCTTTCATTTCACATTTTTTGTATATTACATGGTGTATAAAATGATTGAAAAAATATATTACATTGTGGTAGCGTCAGGGGCCGGGTGCTCGCCTTTAATTTCATAGTAACCTGGGTTCGATCCCCGGTGCCAGCACCTCTAAAATTGTACAATTTTAAGTGCTGATTTACCACATGCTTAGCGATTTACCTGCATGTCCGAGGAATAGAAATATGTCGAGGACATGTGAATTCCGCCAACCCGCATTGGAGCAGCGTGGCGGGATTCTTCCTAGCTCCAAAACCCTCTCAGAAATGAGAGGAGGCCTGTGCTCAGCATTCATAGGCTGAAACTTTACTTTTTTTACTTTAAAAAAGACTGAAAAAAATATTACATGGTGTTTAAAATGATTTGAGAACGCTTGGACATAGTGGTCACAGCGGTGATGGGATCCGACCCACGAAATGTACTTACTTACTAGAAGACTATTTTGCGTTCAAATTTTTCGTCGAAATATTATATGCTTTTTTCAAGAATGAATGCACATCGAGGTAAAGAAGTGAAACAACGCATAAAAATTCAACGTATATATTAATGTCGCGTCAGTCGGAGTCCCCGCTATCGGACTCCCCTCCCCCCGCCTCCCCTCCACTCTCTTCTCCCTCCTCCCACGACTGCGCGCTGTCGTCCTGACTGGTAGCGTTCCACCTCCATCTCCTCTTCAGACGATGTGTCTAGATGAAATGAAATAGTACAACTTAAAACACTAATTTATGGATATTTAACGTGAATCTTTTTGGAAATTTTGTCTTATTTAGTTTTTTTGTTACTATTTGCGGCGCCGGCGTTAGCGATTCACCACCTCATCTAGTCCTATAGATGCTTACAGTACACAAGGGAAATGTTATAAAATATTGTCTTTTCGGGGCCGGAATTACTAATCTCTTGGTATCCATTTTTAAGCATATTGCGCACACGTAGAGTGTGATTTGGCATAGTTACTTTGAATGGAGAAGAAGCGAGGAATCTAAATGTTATATGTGTTACAAATACGTTAAATAAAATAAAAATAAATCATTCATTTTTTACGTTCATACCGACTATGTCAATGACAAAATGGTTTCTAGTACCACTCGTGGTACGATTCCTATGCAGGAATCCGTCTAGGTAGGTACCACCTCAGGGGCAGTTACACACCAGAACACACAGTTACACCTCAGAAGCCGCGAAGCAGTAGTGTGAAACATTACTGTGTTTCGGTATGAAGGGCACTGAGAGCTAGCGTAATGACTGGGCATATGAGACTTAAGAACTTATGTCTCAGGGTGACGGGCGCAGTGTGGTTACACAGAAATATTATGGGTGACACAGCATCTGTTATGGGTAAACGTTGCACTTACCATCAGGTGAACGTTTTGCTCGTCTCGACACTTTATCAAATAAAAATAAAATAGTATATTTACATTCATACCTCCCAATGTCAAACACGTAATAGTGTCAGGTCAAACATGCGACTATTTGACCATGGACTATTAAGTGTGTCAGAGTATTTAAAATGTTGCCAAAAAATAATTACTCAAACCTCAATAACGTACAAACATAAAAAAATATGCTAACAGGTGTCCATCTAAATAAAGAAGCAAGCAACGTCAAAGGTATATAAAGCGGTGCAGTAGCAGTGGAGTATGCCTGAGCCCACTTATAAGCTAGAGCCTGCTAGATAATGTGTCCTTTTTTTGATTTGATAGAAGTGACGGAACGAGCAAAACGTTCACCTGATAGTAAGTGCAACGTCTGCCCATAACAAATGCTGTGTCACCCAGATAATTTCTGCGTGATACCACAATATGCCCATCACCTGAGACATAAGTTCTAAGTCTCATATGCCCAGTGCTTACGCTAGCTCTCAGTGCCCTTCAGACCGAAACACAGTACGGTCACGGCAGAATAACTGACCCTGAGGTGGTACCTACCTAGACGGAATCCTGCATAGGAATTGATTTGATTTTGTTATATATATTGATTTGATTATAGTGTTGCATTTTGACAGAGACAGGTTAATTTTTTTTACCCTTAACGTACTAAGCGAATTTAGGCTTAGGCTTATGGAAGCCCGGACAGGCAAAATGACCAAAATGTACGAGTATGAGCTACTCGCCCGTCCTAAGCTTTGGGTTAGGACGGGTGAGTATCTCTTGAGCTCGCGCGTACACTTGTGGCACTATAATATCTCCTGCGCAGTTGACTGCTTCCGAAAGTATTGCAATCTTGTGAGTGGTCGCCGTGGTCGGAATGACATTATTAGGTAAATATTCACCATCATATTGTAGAACGGGTTCGTGTTCCAGTTCGATGTCCCTCGCCCCTCGCTGTGAGCTCGCCAACTCTAACCGACCCCTCAGGTTCAGCAGCTGACAGAGATGTGAGCGTCTGGCGAAGAAAAGAAAATTTTCTGTAATATAACTGTTTTATAGAGGTATGGATCTTAAACGAGCACACAGTCCACCTGATGGCAAATGGTCACCATCGCCTATAGACTATATGTAATGATGAAAGAAGATTTAAAAAGGTAATCTCGAATATGTATCTTTTTATTAATAAACTAGCGAACATCTACCCGTGCGAAGCCGGGGCGGATATTAGAAAGATAAATTAGTACTATATTTGGACAAATAGAGCAACCTGAATTCCTTACACTAACATTTTTTGTAGCGACTTTCTCACCGGCGGCTCTGCAGCTGGTCAGATAAAATTACGATATTTTACCAAAATAATGTTTTATTTAAGGGAACATAAGTCATGAAATATAGGCACTTTTTGAAGTCGTAAAAAAGCATTTTTATACCTATCGTAACTGCTAAACGATAAGTCCAATTCGAATAATTTAACGAGGACTTTACATGTACATAATCTACCTTGATTAAGAAACTATTTTGTAGGATAAGGATTAATATCATGATACGGATGTCATCATCTTTAGATTCTACTCGTGTTTTGATAGACTTATTTGAATAAAAAGCGGTTATTGTGACTTAACTATAATAGTTAGACATATAGCCTAACTATTATAGTTACTATGAAAATATAGTACATTATTTCCTTTATCATCAATAGTTATTGCAGAGGGACAGAGACAGACAGACAGACCTTCGCATTTATAATATTAAGTATTAATGTCGTGTCCAGTAATTTATCATACTAGTATCGTAATCATGAACAGATGATGCCATCTAGCTTCTTTAAAGAATGTAAACAACTCCAACCGACATCTGTCGTGCATGTTATTTGAACAGATTGACTTTTGAAACAGAACACATTGAGATGACACCCTGAGGCATCAGTTCTTAAGTCTCATATGCCCAGTGATTACGCTAGCTCACAGTGCCCTTCAAACCGAAACACAGTATTGATTTGCACACTACTGCTTCACGGTAGAATAACTGGCCCTGGAGTGGTACCTAGGTAGACAGATTCCTGCATATCCTACCACAGTAAATTGATCATTCATCATTGTCAACAGATGGCGATTTCTACAATAAAATTAATTAAATCAATCTTTTTAATTATATTTTGCCGTTTGTTAGCGGCTTAAGAGAATCCCGTGGGTGTCGTAAAAGTCGACGGAGCGAAAATTAAAACCCGGAGATGGGCATCAGCATCTTCCTGGAATATCTGAAAATCTAAGGTTCAATAAATAATAAGGTTGATCAAGGTTCCGAGGAATTGTTCGGATTAATTCCAGCCGCTGATTTTCACCATCGCACATTGCGGCACAGCGCAAAAGTCACCACCTTGATGGTTGGCATTCCAGCACAGTGCGTTTTTCGCGCAATTTTCTGCCCCGCACAAGCACTTTATGGAATCTGCTGCCGCCAGCGGTTTTTCCGGACCGATACGACTTAGGAACCTTCAAGAAAAGAGCCTATTCCTTTCCTCGAATGCCGGCAACGCATCTGCTATTCCTCTGGTATTGTAGATGTTCATGGGCGGCGGTGATCACTTACCATCAGGTGAGCCGCTTGCTCGTTTGCCCCCTATTCCATAAAAAAAATATCTAAAGTTACGGTTTCCAACCCGCCTGCAAAACGTGGCAACTCAAAATGAAAGCTACAAACATTTGTGGCAATCCATGGGGGAGGCCTATGTTCAGTAGTGGACTAGTGATAGGCTGAAATGGTGAAGACATTTACCATATTTTTCGTCATTAGGGGGAAAAGTAATCTTCAAAATTAGTGCCGATTGGCATGTCTTAAAGGTAACATACCTGTGCGTTAATATGGCGAGCAGCTGTGTGAGTCGTTGCGGCGACGTCGCGAGGAGCAAGGCAGCGTGTGCACGCAACGTTGCTCCCAGCCACGTGCAAACTGACGCGCACCTATACATTAAAATGTTATGTATGCCGTTTCTCTCCCAGTCAAGTCAGTCAATAAGGCTAAGCAGAGACAAACATATGATAGGCGGTGCAGCAAACATTAAAAAGAAAAAAAAACAACATGAGAAAAAAAATATACATAGATAGCAATACAATATACGTAATTATATCAATACATACACATTCAAATATATATATATATATATATATATATACATACATATCTACATATACATAAGTACTTATAACTACTACATAAATATAGATATAAATATAGTACTAGATAATTATTATCAAAGAGGAACAGAAGGAACATTTTATTACGTCCATAGAACATCGATTTATATGAAATGGAATTAACTCATAATTGCAGCGAATTTTTGAAGGCAACCCTATTGGGAGCTTTTTTAAGAGGAACGGAGTGAACAGTCATGAGAGTCTCCTAGGTATTGAAACTTACATTTCCAATACTCAGGAGCACATGGATCGTTAAGTATTGTGAAAAGGTTGCAGAGTATTCTAACATATAACAGGTTGATGGTGGTGGTGGTGGATTGTGATCTATATAACTGGTTTTTTCCCGGTTGGCACATTTATATTGTGTCTTAAGTTATGTACAATCTAGTTGTGGGATATAAATAAAAAATAAGTATTATTATTATTTTATAAAAAAAAACTAAAAGTGCGACGCAAAAAACTGACACATTTCAAAAAACCTGTCAAGAAGACATTATTAGATAAAACGATAATTAAACAGATTCGATTTAAGACGTCAAAGATATAATACCCATACAATACTCACTGGCTGGTCTTTCTAGTGGCCATATCGGCCAACTGATCCAATAATAATGGCACATAGTCCGCTGGCAGGTAAGACACCGTCCTCATCGCTACCGCTGGGTCGTCCTTTTGTAATACCGTTAGTATTATTCTGAAAACGTTAAAAGTGATCAAACTCCTACATACTTACATACGGTCACGCTCTTTTCCCATATAAGGGGGTAGGCATAGGCCACTCACGTAGCCCGCTAATTGTTTTTATTTTTTTTATGTTAGAGGAGGCAAACGAGCAAGCGGCTCACCTGATGGTAAGTGATCACCGCCGCCCGTGAACATCTACAATACCAGAGGAATAGCAGATGCGTTGCCGGCCTTTGAGGAAGGAATAGGCTCTTTTCTTGAAGGTCCCTAAGTCGTTTCGGTCCGGAAAAACCGCAATAATTAATAATTAATTAATTAATCTCTGGTGGACATTTATATACAATCTATGGAGTATGCTCGGTGTTTCTCCGCGAGATAGAATCCGTAACGATAATATCCGCAGCAGAACTAGATTAACCGACTTTTCCCTAAGGATCAGGTTGAAGTGGTAATGGGCCGCCCATAGCTCGAAGGAACGATGAGGGGAGACCATCCTTTAATCACGTAAGGTTTTCAGGCCCCATTTTATACCCCCACCCACCTTTGGTGATACAAAGTGGCGTTATAGGTCACCTGATGGCAAATCTGGGGTGGTACCTACCTAGACGGATTCCTGCATAGGAATCCTACCACCAGGTAAGATGAGTGCAGATTCTTCTTATTGCTTACATCAACGAAGACATCTATTAGATATGATTTTTTTCCATGACGTCTTACACTCTGGTGTAGATCACTCTACTCTTAGGTCGTGTCAAAATAGCTACACCCAAAACCGTTCATCAAACACGCGTTCGTTTTATGTTCCCTTTCACCGTACCAACTAACACCGTACTAACGATTTATTTCGTGAAACAGATTTTTTTCATTGGAATAAGAGGAAATTTCAATTTAATATTAAAAACTTTCTATATAACAAAAAAGAAGTATATACCATCGCCTCTACCGACACCTAGGTAGGAAATAGGTAGGCGCTATCCTACTCTGCCGGACACCTGTGCGTTACCTAATCGAAATATAAGAAATTAATACCTCTGATCGATACTTCATAACAGTGAAAGAGTAGTAATTTACAACGTTTTTAGAGACCAGAATAAAAGCAGTAATAAATAAACGGCGATTGTCAACGCGCCTGCCAAGCGTGGTAACTGTGGCAAAAATACCCCCAAAATCAGAGTTACAAGCAAACAACTTTAGCAGTCAACTGGTTATACGCTGGAAAGATGATGATGATCCGATAGGTATCGGTTGTGGTTACGGAGCTAACATCCCCGATTCAGCCCAAATTACTGACAAAAAGAGGGGGGGGGGGGGGGATTGCAATAGATTGGGGTGAGAATGCATGCATGAAGATTCTTCTGACGACATTCGGCTAGAGTACCAGTATTTTACGCCGAGGGTGATGGGTCCGAATGATTGGTTCTCCGATTTTTCCACACACTGCATGCCATGCTACCGCTGATCGTATCGCACGGTTGGGACGAGTGAGAATCTGCCAGGAGGACATCATGGTTCTTACTCATGTAACCCTTATAAAAAAGTGTGTGCTGTATTTACCCCTTGTCCTTCGAATGTAGACCCTGCATCAGCAACTTGGTTAGGTTCTGGCTGACGGCAGACTTGCCTCTGCTCCTTACATCTAATGCTAAATTTGCTAATCTGGCTTCCATTGACACTTCCACCTGGAATTTGAGACACATATATATACTTACATACACAGAGTCACGCCTCTTACACCGAGTCCACAGGGGTAGGCAGAGACCACATCTTTCCACTTGCTACGATGCTGACGCACATCTTTAGCTTCCTCTACTTCCATTAGTGTTATCATACAAGCTCGTCGGGTACTTTTGACGTGGCCTTTCCTTAAAACGATTTCGATCTGATCGTAATACGTTCGCCTACGTCGACCCTTACCGGCTTGCCCATTCACACTCGCCTCATATATCTGTTTCGTCAATCTTCTTTCATCCATCCTATCTACGTGTCCAAACCATCTAAGCATCACTTTCTCTTTCTTTGTCACTACATCTTCTACCACATCACAACGTTCTCCTATCACGTTGTTTCTCAGTTTGTCCATCAAAGTCACTCCAGCTATACTACATATATATAGCCACACATATTATATCCAGTTGCTCAGTGGTCAGCATACCCCTCGAGTAATAGGTACAGGGTTTAAAATGAGAATTACCTTGACAACGATGACCGCGTGGCCTAGTGGTCAGAGTATTAGACTTTAAATCCGAGTATACCGGGTCCGAATCCCAGCCGAAGCATACGATTGTGCAAAAAAAAACTGTATCAATTAGCCTAGTAGGTACTAGTGATGTAACGAAGTAAGTTTTTTAAGTGTTCGCGATATGTCAGTAATTTGGCGCCATAGCTCTATGGCTAAATTTAAAGCCAGTTGCTCGCACACATTACCGTTTAGATCTTATTCCAGTAATTGCCGAGCTTATCCGAACTAAGCCGTTATTTGTTTGATTACTAGCTATGCCCTACGGTTTCGCCCCCTTAAAAAAACCAACCCCGATCGAATCCTATTTGAATCGGATTTTGGGGTTTTATTTTTTATTGCGCGGAACCCTAATTATTTGTCTAAAATTAAAGAAAACTAAGTTACCCGCTATAATTTCAGCTATCTGTCAGTGATGGTCCCGTCAATATCGGTCCAGATTAGCCGGAACAAACAGACAGACAGACAAAAATTTTAAAAATTGTTTTTTTCATATAATTACCGCTTATACTTTTTTAAGCATTGTGTAAGAAGCTGTTATTTTGTTATTACAAACATACACTTCAATTATATTTATTTGTATAGATTGACAAATTGCCTAGAAGGAAATAGTAGTTATTTTTTTAACTGATTTCAAAAAAGCAGGAGATTCTCAATTATTCTGTATATACTTTTTAATTTATTAACCGATTTTAAAGATCCTATTTTTTATTAGAATCCCCTTTCTAATAAAAAATAGGAGAAATCGTAAGGGTGGTCCACTATAAATTTGTTCAAGTTCTGATCGACAGTCCGAATGGAGGCCCGCAGCCTCCCTCGGACGGTCAGTTATTCGGTAGTTGTCAAAAACCGGCCAAGAGGACCTCATGGGCAGGTGTGGCAATCACCACCTGAACGATTGGTCACGTCCCTCCACTTTTTACAGTTCCGTTAAAAAATTTGAATGATTTAGACAAACCTTTCCGCCGGGCGTCGGTCGCTTCCTGGTAACTCCACCCATAGGTTCCACATATGTGACTTCATTATTTTTCTGGTCCGACCTCACTTTGTTCACCTCATTCGTCTGCTTCGCTTTCTTCTTGCCCTCTTTTGCCTCGCCGCGTATAAGGACTTGTGTTTTTGTGTTTAAGTCTGGCGCCTGCAAGAGACACATAAAAGTAAAGTAAAGTTTCAGCCTATAAATGTCCCACTACTGAGCACAGGCCTCCTCTCATTTCTGAGAGGGTTTTGGAGCTAGGAAGAATCCGCCACGCTGCTCCAATGCGGGTTGGCGGACTGCACGTGTCTTTTTTTTTATTTCTCAGACATGCAGGTTTCATCACGATGTTTTCCTTCACCGTCGAGCGCGTGGTAACCCGGTACTTAAAATTGCAATTAACAACTTTAGTGGTTCCAACACCGGGAATCGAACCCAGGTCACTCACGTACTATGAAATTTTAAGCGAGCTCCTAGCCCCTAAGATACCCAGGGACAAGAGACACATGCTTAATAACAATAAAACTCTTTAAGTTACCTATAGTGGTTCATCAGAACCTGAAGTTTTTTTTTTATCAAGGAATGTGTTGAGTGTCGCTGGTTTCCTTCATAAATAACTAAATAAACATGTGATTGAATCTAGTATTTATTTGTAATTTTCATCAGTGTCATCAGTGTCATCACCTTCATCTTCAAACATTCCCCTCGTTTTCCACGATTGCAGGTTTCCCCACCATCGTGACTTCAGACATTTCGATGACAGACTGCGTGTTGGTGATCGCCTATTCAAGATATATATCGCCTATACACATCTCTGTCCTCTACGTAATGATCTATTTTATAATACGCTTTTTCTAATAATGTCTTTTTGATAAGTTTATTGAATTCTATGTCAGTTTTCTGAGTCACACTTTTAGGAATTTTATTATAAAATTTTATGGATCTACTTAGAAAAGATTTTCTAGTTTTGGCGAACCTAAACACAGGAACCTCTAGCGCTTCACTTCGGCCCATTCTACAGGATACAGACACTTTTTTATTAAATAAATACATGTGTTTCCGTGCGTACATTATATTTTCATAAATATACAAAGACGGAAGTGTCAAAATATTAGTATCCTTGAATAGTTCTCGCAGCGACTCGCGAGGACCCAAGTTATATATTGCCCGAGATGCTTGTTTTTGCAAAATGAATATTGTTTCTAGCTATTAAGTTATTTCGCCATTTGTTGATGGGCATGAAGGCGTTTCTCTTATTCGTCTTACACAGAGAAAGTATAAGAAACGAGCGTCTTATGACATGACAATGATTATCTTTATGTAATGTTTCAATGTGAATTACACTCCGATAGATGGCGTAACACATACAAAGAGTTTATTTATTAATTTATTTAAACCTTTATTGCTTCCTTTACAATAAAAGGATACAAAGGGCGGACTTATATTAAGTCCGCCCTTTGCATAGCATTTACTCCCAGTCAACCCATGGAGTGGTGAGATTTTGATTAGGTGCAGCAATAAAACGAAAAGAATAAAAATAAAATAAGGATAATGTATATATACTAATTATAAATATGAAATAGTAATAAACATATGGTTTTATTCTACACACATACTATAAATATAATGATATATAATTATACATAAAAACATTATTTTATTTTATATATATATATATACATATATATATATATATAAAATAAATGCCCACTTGTAGCATTGACCAAGATAGAGTCACGCCTCTTTCCCATTGGGGTAGGCAGAGAGCACATCTTTCCACTTGTTACTGTCATACACGCAACACGTCGGTTGCGGGTGCTTTTTTTTAAGTCGGAAGTACAGAAAGTGTATATCAACGCAGCCATAGTGGTGTGATCGCGAACCCGTCTGCCAAGTATGGAGAATGACAGTGAATAAATGCGTTTAGACCATTATTCAACTTATTCTAAATTGAAACAGTACAGTTAATATATGGGAAGCCGTGTGGGGTTTTTTTTATTGGATAAAGCGACGGAACGAGCAAAACGTTCACTTGATGGTAAGTGCAAACGCTCGTCTGCCCAAAACAAATGCTGTCACCCAGAAAATTTCTGTGTGACACCACACTGCGCCGGATTAAGAGAATCTACAACCCCATCTCATCAAATGTACCACACGAATAGTTAAAAAGCAGAAGGTAAACTGGATTAACCATAACATCAGGACGTCTGACACCTCAGTCCCCCTCATGACCATGGCTTCTGTAAAGCACTAGAAACGACGGCTTATAAATTGTTAAAAATGAGCCGTGTGGCGGCGGCTCGTTAAAAGAATACTACCACTCCATCTCATCCAATGGATCTCGTAAAAGGCGAGTAAGGAATTAAACTGCACTGTGCACCCAACAGCGCATGGTGGCGATGGACTCACCACCTATCACACCAAGTGCATTATATTGTTTTGGTGAAACGTGGATTGTCGCAGTCATCTGTTTTTGCAGTAAGAGCCCAGTCTCTGACTACCCCTTATGGGATACAGTCGTGATCTTATGTATGTAAAAATGAAACGCGATAAAATCCGTAAAATTCGTTTTATTAAGGGTAGTACTCTTGGGCCACTATTATATCTCCTTCACCGGTGTTAGCTTCCGATAGTATTTGGAGGTTGTCGCCGACATCATCATTACATTATTTTTATATATTATTACCGTAATATTGTAATTATTTATATATTTCATATTAATTTTAATTTTTCTTTAAACGTCGGAGTGCAAATGGGGGTTGACACTGAAAATCAGTGCTGTGACGGAATTCGCTTCCGCCGCAGTGTATGCTGAGTTGGTCAACCTCGTTTGCTAGGAGTACGGCGTACAATTTCCATACTTTTATTTTATGTTATGTATGCTATCTTTATTTTTTTATTATGTACGAGGGTGGATTGAACAGTACTCGGCCTAACCAAGAAAATAAACACATACTAAATCAGTTATATTTTTATTTTTCTACATAATCACCATCAAGTTCAATACACTTTTGCCACCTCCCCTTCCAAGCATTTAGACCGTTAAAAAAAAATGATTCTTCCTTAGAGTCAAAATATGCGTCTACAGCTGCTTTGACCTCGTCGTTTGTCGAAAATCTTTGACCTCCCAAGTGCTTTTTTAGGTTAGGGAACAGAAAGAAGTCTGATGGTGCCAGATCAGGTGAATACGGCGGATGCGGTAACAGTTCAAAGCCACAGTTGTGAATTCCAGCCATTGACTGTACTGACGTGTGAACACGGGCGTTATCTTGATGAAACAGGACTTTTCTTCTGA
Organism: Luehdorfia chinensis; assembly: GCA_019845155.1. Lineage (NCBI taxonomy): Eukaryota > Metazoa > Arthropoda > Insecta > Lepidoptera > Papilionidae > Luehdorfia > Luehdorfia chinensis. Next base: position 3,448,358 of record JAHVAK010000252.1, on the reverse strand, counting down.
GCATTCCTCGACGTTTTTCTTTTATTTCCTCTCGTAAACGACGTAGTAAGGTGCAGTAGTAATCAGAGTTTATAGTCTGACCCCTTTCAAGATAATCAATCATAATCACACCTTTCGAGTCCCAGAATACTGAAGCCATCACCTTATTTGCCGACAAAATCGACTTAGCCTTTTTAGGGGGTGGTGAACCAGGTCTTCTCCACTGTTTTGATTGTTGTTTTGTTTCCGGTGTACAGTAATGAACCCACCCATGTTTCGTCCATAGTAACAAAACGATTCAAAAAATCATCTGCATCGGCTTCAAATAACTCCAAACAGTCGCGTGAAATAGTCAATCGCGTCCTTTTTTGTTCAACTGAAAGCAGTCGCGGAACCCACCTCGCAGACACCTTGTGGAAACCCAACTCGTTGACAATGATGTTTTGAGTTCGTTCATAAGAGATGCCTATAATCTCGGCTATCTCTCTAATTTTTAATCTGCGGTCTCCCATTATTAAATCAAGTACTTTTTTAATATTTTCGTCAGTAGTTGACGTCGAAGGCCTTCCAGAGCGGGGTTCATCTTTCACACTCTCTCTACCACGCTTAAATTCTGCTATCCATTTTTTGACGGATGAATATGACAGAGCACAATCGCCTAATGTACTGACCATGTCATCATGGATGGCTTTTGATGATAGCCCCTTCTTATGGAGGTACTTAATGACGGCACGCTGCTCGATTTGCTCCATTCGCGGAAATTATGACCGATTACTTTGTTAATAAATTTATAAAATCACAACTAATTATCGCACACGTTTCGAACTTCACACAATGAACTAGTCTGAACTGAACTAAATAATGTGGGTAGATTTGATTTTTAGAATTGAATGGATCTGTGTTAGGCCGAGTACTTTTCAATCCACCCTCGTATTACTTTTGTGTATGTCTGCTTCAAGCAAATAAATGATTGTTCTTCTTTCTTTTTTTCTTTATTATTAGTTAATAAAATACATATAGGTATACTTACGACTCTCTCAAATAACAATGCAGTACCACTTGTATATCCCAGCAGTAAGTCCCCAGTGTTAGTGAGCCTACAGCACTGGAGAGGCAGTGGCGTCGCGTCCGGAGTTGTCACCTGGACTGTGACCGAGGGCTTGATGGGTTTTGTCGAGGCCCTGAATCGAAAATACAATTTTTTCAGACTAATTCAATAATCCTCCTATTTTACATAGGGTTATAAAACAACAATCTGACCACCTGATGGTAAGCAATCACTTTTACACATGGACATTTAAAAAAGTGACACGACAAGCATATCATTAAAGATGGTAAGTGCATTTTCTGAATGCATTAAGTGATGAAACGAGCAAACAGTTCAACTGATGGTAAGTGCAACGTCTGCCCATAACAAATGCTGTGTCACCAAGAAAATTTGTGTGTGACACCACACTGTGCCCATCACCCTGAGACATAGGTTCTTAAGTCTCATATGCCCAGTGATTACGCTAGCTCACAGTGCCCTTCAGACCGAAACACAGTAATGTTTGCACACTACTGCTTCACGGCAGAATAACGTGCCCTGGGGTGGTACCTACCTAGACGGACTCCTGCATAACAATTGCTGCTTGCGGCACCACTCTGCGGTCGTCACCCTGAGACGTCCCAGTAATTACACTAGCTCTAGGTGCCCTTCAGCCCAAATAATGTTTTGTCCAAGCAACACAGTAATGTTAGCACACTACTGCTTGATGGCAGAACAATTGGCACTGCGCCGGTACGTACTTAGATGGATTGCCTGATTGATTTGGCTGTCATCCCTGAAAACTAAGATGAAATGCTTCATTGCCAGTAATTGGGTCTCCTAGTTGTATGTCAGAGGTTTTCGAAACAAACTTTTCTGCCGCATAGATTACCAACCAACGAAAAGTTCGATTGAACATTTTACAAGATCAAAATTAATTAGTATTTTTTTTAGTATTACAGCTGTCGTCGATCGTCGTCGTCCACTGCTGAACATAGACCTCCTCCATAGCCACAAAAGTTTGTAGCTCTCATATTGGAGGGATTTTGCCATAGTTGCCAACCTTGGCAGGCGGGTTGGCAACCGCAGTTTATATTCAGATGTTCCAGGAAAACGCTGCTGCCCATCTCCTGGTTTTAATTTCCCTTCGTCGAGTTTTACGTTTCACCCACGGGATGGGATGGGGTGGTATATTCTCTTAGGCCAAAGAACTTGAAATGCAATAAAATAATATTTTTCAATTTAAATTTAAAAAATGCTAAAAAACGCGCCATTGTGTTCTCGTGACCGTATTTGACGTCATGATCAAAAATTAAAAGTAAGGTTGTTAATTGCATAGTTGATTTTGCTCGAATTTTAATTGTGAGTGTGAAAAATGACTGCCAGTGCTGTGCTGTGCCTTCTTGCGGGAACACTACCATCATCAATCCGGCGAAGCTGTCGCCTTCGGGCTAACAGTGACCATCGGTCATAAGAAAAACTAGCATCAAGACGCCACACAAAGTTGTTAATTCATGTCCCGGTTAAAACAGATATTTGAAATACGTGGTTGAGACAGGCTTGATTGAATATAAGAGATTAATCAGCGGACTTTTTTTTTTGTGAAGATCATTTCGATGGATGTAACAAACCATTGCAATACCTAAGACTATGTTTTAACTTTTGAAGTTATGTTTTTATTACAGTAAATATTTATTGAACGATGACGTCACTTTTTCTGATTGACGTTTTCAATCACGCGACTCACAGATAAAAAATGTAATTTTCCTAAACAAAATATAAATAAATTAATTATATTCTTTACCATATTTGTATTGTTTAAGACTTTTCATCGATAGACCAATATTATCAAAAAATTAACTTTAATTTTTAAGCAGACTGTCAACTCGCGAATTCTTTTGTATTTTCCTTAAACTTATTAATGTGGCAATTACATCTTGTACACCTGCTCTCTCTTGTAGCTCAGGGGCTAGGCGCTCGCTTAAAATTTCATAGTCCGCGAGTGACCTGGGTTCGATTCCCGGTGCCGGCACCACTTAAATTGTTAATTGCAATTTTAAGTGCTCATTTACCACGTGCTCGGCGGTGAAGGAAAACATCGTGAAGAAACCTGCATGTTTGTGAAATAAAAAAATAAAAAATATTTCGAAGACATGTGCAGTCCGCCGACCCGCATTGGAGCAGCGTGGCGGATTCTTCCCAGCTCCAAAACCCTCTCAGAAATGAGAGGAGGGACATTTAAAGGCTGAAACTATACTTTTACTATTACACCTACAATTTACGCTCGCTGACATGCGACATCAAATAGTTGCCGATGTAGACATGCTCACAACCCCTACTTCTTGAGGAATTTTCGTGTTTGCGTATACTGTGAGCATGTTGGTGTTGATGATGAAACTGATTCAATTCTACCGGTAGCGACATCTATATCGCCATATGAGAAGCCCCAGAAATATCTCTTATGTACCAAAATCGAGCCATTAACGTTTCTGAGACGCGTACTATACCAACATACAAAGACTACTGGCTGGAATTGACCTACTCTTTTCCTTGATTCAAGGAAAATCATTCTTCATTAAATAATATTAGATCTTAACGTAATTCGGTTACTTGTCAACAAGGAAGCAGTAAAATTGCTTACCCATTCAACATGTGTCCGTAGAAATGTACAACACCGCTTCTAGTCGCCGCCGCTAGATGTAACTTGGTGCCAGTTTCCTCCGCCTCCACGTTCACGTCAATGATCTTAGGTGCATCTTCTAAAACGAAGTTGTACGTGGGCGTGGGTACTAGTGGTGCGCTGCTGATGGATCTCTTCCGCTGTCTCTTGTTCGGTGTGGGTTCGTCCCCGTTCACCTGAAGTAGATTTTCATTTGTGATTGTCACATCCCAGAATGATAGGAGGCGTTCGTTTCTGAAAGGACCAAGTTATGTTAGGAGATTTTATTGCAATAATGTATATAAGTTTCAGCCTATAAATGTCCCACTACTGAGCACAGGCCTCCTCTCATTTCTGAGAGGGTTTTGGAGCTAGGAAGAATCCGCCACGCTGCTCCAATGTTGGCGGACTTCACATGTCTTCGAAATATTTTTTATTCCTCAGACATGCAGGTTTCCTCGCGATGTTTTCCTTCACCGCCGAGCACGTGGTAAATCAGCACTTAAAATTGCAATTAACAATTTTAGTGGTGCCGGCACCGGGAATCGAACCCAGGTCACTCGCGTACTATGAAATTTAAAGCGAGCGCTTAGCCCCTGAGCTACCACGGCTCAATAATGTATACACATACGATATGGGTGTGTGTACTGATAAAAACTGCACAAATACCCAGACCCGAAACAACTGTCTGTACGTCATACGAATGTTTATTTCGTAAGGTCCGTAGAGTGTAAAGCAAACGCTTAGCCACTGTTACCAAGCCGACATAACTTAAAACACATACAGTTTACAATCATCGTCACCACTTCAGCCTATCACTAGTCCACTGCTGAACATTGGTCTCCCCCATAGATTGCCATAAAAATTTGTAGCTCATTTTAGGGGGTTTGCCATGGCTGCCACGCTGGGCAGGCGTGTTGGCAACCGCAGTTTATTTATTCAGATGTTCCATTTCCATTCATTTTCCTTCTGTCGTCTTTTACGACACCCACGGGATGAGATGTTGCGATAGATTCTCATAAAACGCTACCACATGACAATTTACAATATACTTATACATTAATTAAATTAATCTTGTCTTAAATTTGATCATGGAGCATGATTTCAGTTTTCCTTGAGACTATTTTTCGTAAATTTATTAATAATGTATTTTATTCTAAGATAAAAAAAGTGTTTCAAAAGAAGAGGACACCTACGGATTTTCTTTCGCCTGTTTCTTCTCCATCAGAGGAACCTTATTTAAAGAAATGACGTTTGACAAAGGAAATTTATAATTCTTACATCGAAAAATAAAGGAAATAAAACACTGGTGGTAGGATTCCTATGCAGGACCCCGTCTAGGTAGGGCCAGTTATTTTGCCGTGAAGCAGTAATGTGCAAACAATACTGTGTTTCGGTCTGAAGGGCACTGAGAGCCAGTGTAATACTGGGCATATGAGACTTAAGAAGTCATGTCTCAGAGTGACGGGCGTACTGTGATGCTACACAGTAATATTCTTTGTAACGGACCATCTTTTGTAGGCAGACATTGCACTTACTATCAGGTGAACATTTTGCTCGACTCGTCACTTTACACAAAAAAAAATTTTAAAAATGCATTCTATTTCTTTTTATTTCACAACAATACAAAATTAAACATTACATATTAAAAGATATCAAAACAATGATAATGTTGGTAGAGTGGTCGGCTGTAATGTATTATAGATAAGATTACACCACTTCCGATAAAACAGTGAATATTGATTATAACTGAGGAGACAATAGTCATCAGCTCATTTTAAGGGTTGGATTTAGAATTGGACGTAGTTACGCAAAACAGATCCAACCCTCAATACATCAAGAATAAAATTACTTAGATATATTTAAAAAAACACTATCGTTAAATTTGGAAATTCAGGAGATATGGGTCTAATGAGCGGCAGGAATAATAATTATTTGTCCCTGGATCTTTAAAGTGGAGCTTTAAATTTTGTTACCACTGATAACTCCATTAAACAAATTTTGTGGGTTGGGTCTAGTTTGCATAACTACGTCCAATTGTTCTGCACGATTTTGGGGGGACAGTGGTTGTATTTAAGTGTTTTGGTACCCGACCATAGTAATACAAAGAATTCAAAATTGAGACAAAACAATTATGAATTCTCAATAGTTAAAACCAGCAAAACGGAACGAAATACTTCTGTGGTTACTATTGACAGGTTATAAATTATAAATTATTATACATTTTAATGTAGACCGGGAAATTGCGTTTTTATAATAAGATGTGAAATATTTCTAAAATGTAAAATCTGGAATGATGACAGTACTGGTGGTTGAATTCCTATGATGGAATCCGCCTAGGTGCTTACCACTGCATTGCTTGTTATTCTGCCTTTAAGTAATGTGGAAACAGTGTGTACTGTGTTTCAGTTTGAAGGGCACTGAGAGCTAGCGTAATCACTGAGCATATGAGACTTAAGAACCTATGTCTCAGGGTGATGGGTACAGTGTAGTGTCACACAGAAATTTTCTGGATGGCACAGCATTTGTTATGGGCAGACGTTGCACTTAACATCAGGTGCTCGTACGGTGCAGGTAACGTTTTGCTCGTCTCGTCCTGTTATCCAAAACAAAAAATTGCGTGGTTCGCAACAGATATTTCCAATCTCAACACTTTAGTAGGAAAGAGGTAGATGCTATTCTAGTCTGCCGGACACCTCTCCTCCGTCATATACTGGAATAGCCATATCAATTATACTAGAACTAAATTTTTCAGAGTTGTGACAAGCAAAAGTAATTAATGTGTGAGTTAGTATACCATATGTATGTCTAGTGTGATGACGGCAAATTCTTCAAAGTTAGGAGAGGCCTACATCCTAGTGTATAATGAAGATAAAGATTCAAATCATGAAAATTGGAATTACCTATTTTTAATGGCCACAAATAATGTGTCGCTCGTAATAGTTCAAGCCAATCACTCTGATACATCAGTTCTTAAGCCTCTTATGCCCAGTAATTTTACCAGCTCTGTGCCCTTCGGACTGGAACATAATGTTAGCACATTACTGCTTCTAAGCAGAATAACTGGTACTGCGGTGGTCCCAATCTAGACAGACGGACAGATTCCTCCTGGATACTAATTCTACCACCAGTAACATTGACTTTGCCATCCAATCTCATTGTGTCACTTTCTTCCATAAAAAAATTAATTGTATTTTATTAAATATGACACTGACATTTGATGAGGTGTGGCCTAGTGATTAGTGTACCTGACTTCTAAGCCGCGGGTCCTGGGTTCGAATCCCATCCGGAGCCAACATTTGTGCAAAACACAAATTGTTGGTTTTCTGGTGTGGTTGTGTGTTACTTGTGCATGTGAAATATATGTCTGTAATATACAGCTAGGTTCATAAAACAGAAAGAGAAAATGTACAGTAATAGTCGACCGCGTGGCGTAGTGGTTAGCGTACCTGACTTCTGCACCACCGGTCCTGGGTTCGATTCCCAGCCGGAGGCAACATTTGTGCGAAAACACAAATTGTTGCTTTTCAGGTCTGGTTGTGTTGTGCATGTGAAATGTATGTTTGTAAAACGCACCCACGATACAGGAGAAAATCCTACTGTGGGACTTCGTTTAAAAAAAAAAAAATAGTGCTTCAAAATTAACAATACTAACTGAGAGCCCTCTATCAGCCAGCACGTGTTTCCTGATGTCGCTAGAGTCAACAATGCGCGAGGAGCCGCGTTGTGTCCCAAATTCTTTACCAGTGTAGCCTGTCCTTCTTGTAAGCGCCATATTCGGAGTTGCCATGACGCGGCCACTAAAAACCTCGCTGAAGACTTCTGAAATGTAAATTTCGTATGTCAAATACACTTTTTTCAACGATTTACTATACCAACACGACTTTTTCCTATATACATTGTGAGCAGAGACCATACACGTAGCTCACTTTTCGCCCCCGCGAGAAAATAGACGTGACGGGTACCAAATCGCCGCCATTTTGGTACGAGTTAAAAAAAATTTTACTTTACGTATAGTGACAGCATTGCATATTATTGTGTTATACTGCACGAAAAAAGGCTGTCCGTACAATACCTTAGTCGCTTTTAACGACACCTCGGTAGCAAAGCGGTAGGAGCTATTCTACCCGGGCAGACACCTATCTTCTGACAATTTACAATTTACCACCGTTTCGTTATGAGGTTTCATTGAACGGAAAAGAAACTGGCGAAAAGAAACTCCATAGCTCGTCGTCGTCGTCGTCGTTTCAGCCTATCAATAGTCCACTGCTGAACATAGGCCTCCCCCATAGATTGCCACAAAAGTTTGTAGCTCTCGTTCTGGGAGGATTTTGCCATAGTTGCCACGCTTGGCAGACGGGTTGGCAACCGCAGTTTATTTATTCAGATGTTCCAGCAAGATGCTGCTGCCCATCTCCTGGTTTTCATTTTCCCTCTGTCGACTTTTACGACACCCACGGGATGAGATGGGGTGGTAGATTCTCTTAAGCCGCTACCACACTCCATAGCTCATTATAATTAAATTTACAAAGAATAGTCTCATAGACTAGAAGCATGCTCCATTACAACATTTCAGTAAATACAGATTCAATTATACATATAAGTGTATTGCCAACTCAAGAAGACTAGACTGCACAAGCAGAAGCAATCCATAAGTTCAGAAGTGTGGCGCATGTGGCAGCCTTATCTCCTTAAAAATATTAATACCTTCTGACGACTTTTACGACACCCACGGGATTTGATGGGCTGTAAGATTCTCATAAGCCATTCATGCTAAACAGGTACTAATTTCTGTGAGAGCTTCACCAAGATGAACTAAATATTTATGTCTATGAACATTATGTGCTTATAATACATAAACCAATGCACTAAAGCGTTTGGTAAACAAGTGGGAACCTATACATGTAAATGTTTTGGCAATGTTGGCAAAAAAATTCAGTTTTTACATATTTTTATTCGACAGACTGCTAAAAAAAGCAAAGTTCACCTGATGCAACATCTGCCCATAACAAACTACGTACTTACGTACTAACGTTTTGTAGGAGAAGGTGACATATGCCTTTTGTGGGAAAAAGTGATATCTGCCTTTTGTGGGAGAAAGTGATGTCTGTGTTTTGTGGGAGTAGGTGATGTCTGCCTTTTGTGGGAGAAACTGACATCTGCCTTTTGTGGGAGAAAGTGATGAGACAAGCAAATTGTCTGCCTATAACAAATGCTGTGTCACTCAACATATTTATCTGTACCACACTGTGCCAATCATCCTGATACATCAGTTCTTAAGCCTCATACGTCATTACACTAGCTCTCAGTACCCTTCCAAGTGGAACATAATAATGTTGGCACATTACTGCTTCATAGCAGAATAACTGGTCCTGCGGTGGTACCAATCTAGACAGACAGATTCCTCCTGGGTACTAATCCTACCACCAGTAAAATGATTGACTTTGCTATAATAAAACAAATCCTAGCATATAGACTTTTAGACAACTTGAAAAGTGTAGTTGTTATTGAATTTTGTAATTTCTGTGTATTTTATTTGAGTTTCAATGTTTAATACTGATAGTGCAGCAAGTGCTCATGAAAGTGTACAGTGATTGGAAAATTAAATTCAAGACCAAAATAGTACCTTTTCATTTTGTTTACATCAGTCAAGCAAATCTTCAGATAAGTGAACTATGGTTTTACTATTAATTTTAAATCTTGCCACTTGAAGATTGCTACTTATCTCAAAAATATATATTTATAACTGGATAATATGTTATTTGACACTGCAATAACTTAATTACTGTTTCTATAAATAAATAATGAGTGGTGGCAGCTCATTAAAAGAATACTACCACTCCATCTCATCCAATGGATCTCGTAAAAGGCGAGTAAGGAATTAAACTGCACTGTGCACCCAACAGCGCATGGTGGCAATGGGCTCACCACCGATCAAGTGCATTATATTGTTTTGGTGAAATGTGGATTGTGGCAGTCATCTGTATTTGCAGTGAGTGCCCAGTCTCTGACTACCCCTTATGGAATACAGTCGTCATCTTATGTATGTATGTATGTATAAATAAATAATCCTAGTATGGGCAATACTGTTGGTTTATGCCTACCCATTTCCCAGTTCATGTATATGTTATGTCTTTACTCACCTCATTGTGTGGGATAATCTTGATTGCACTAACACCACTTGTTTGTTTACTTTTATTATCGACATTTATGTTGTACTTATTCCTAACTGACGCGCTATGCAGGTCCCATTCGTGAACCACATTGTCGCCCGTACAACTGTACAAGCCGTACTTCCTATGCCAGTCTAAAGTCTTAACTTTATTGTTGTGTATTTCATTATTCTTCTGATCAATTAACACTGTTTCAACTTTCGCCTGTGCGACAGAATATAATAGAATCTTTCCACTGGTTGTTCCTAATGCTATTAATTGGGATTCTTGATCACTGATTGATTTTCTTCTTGCCCCTTTTTGTGGTGAGACCTGTAAATAGAGGTTATCTCATATAATTTCATGTTTTATATGAAAGACCTATTAAAGCACGATATTTTATTGGATGTAGTATTTCCACATTACGACTGGTTTAAAGAAAGTTTAACAAAAACATAGAATTGTATAAAGCATAAAAAACCACGTGTGTACTCACTGATCGTGTGACATTTATCCATTGCAAACAAGACGGAGGAGAAGTCAGATGCAGGTCTGGAGTATATTCTTGTTTAAGGACATTAGTTTCTGTATCCCAAATTCTTAGCCTGCCATCCTGAGTTATGGCAGAATAATATTTCCCGTCTTCGGAAAATGCCGTTTCTGCCATGTTTCGAACAGTACTATTTTTGAGTGTTATTATCTGTGGTAACAAAGTAAATTTGACAATTAAGTGTATTCCGTTTTAGATTATTTTTAATTAAATATATTTCGAGTAACAGACATATAATTTATGTATCTTACTAAAATATCTGTTTTAATAAACTTAAATTTTAACAAATTTCACTATTAGGGGTGTTTTCTTAGAAAATGATATATGGCTACAGCTTCTTCCAAGGATACTATAATATTAATTCTGTAGTACAATTGCGTGTTTTGGAGTAAGAATGCATGACATTTAATAACAATGTGACTATTGAAAAAAAATAACATGATGTTTTTAAATACTGAGTAAACGTAATTACTTATTATATTTAACTATTTTAAATTCTAATTATAGTTATATTTACATTCAAATAAGGTTTGGCATATTAAAGAATTTCTTTCAAAACGAATACAAATTATAGATGATGTCACCATTCACTGCAGTAGTATGACCAATCCTAGTAAGAATCACACAGATCGTTTTAATTAAACTCTATTGCTATTGGTCATTTATAATTGTATGTTAAAAATGTTGCCACAGCTATAATACGCTGGTAAACAAATTAGGACAAAGGAAATTAAAAATATTGCAGGCACGTCGAACGCAGAGTAGAGCTCGAGTTTATTGTCGACAATACTTCAGTCGTGTCTGACTATTTTGCGTACGATTCGCGAACGAAATCTAGTCGCGAACGAATGTTGTAGGCGTAGTTTTTAATTTATTTTTTATTTGTGCTCTCGTTCCACTTTTTAAATCGATTCTATTTATTTTTCTAGAAAATCTGTGATTTATTTTCTGTTGTTTTTTCAACGAAGTGAAACTAAATAAATAAATTGCGAAAGTGCAGTGGTTTTCGTGAATTATGATGTCATTACATCCTTGAAAATATGAGTGTTAGTGTCGACGACGTTTCTAGCCCTTTATCAGAAGGGCAGAGCACGGTTTGCGACGAGGGAACTTCTTCTTCAGATACTTTAGGCACGAAGAATGACAAAGTTGAGGCAGGTCAGGAAAAGTCAGAGCCAACGAGCCCAAAACCACATCCAATGGCATTTACCGTCGACTTTGGCGAAAGCAAACGGTTTGATAATCGTAGGCTTGAGGAGCTAGCTAAGAAATCGCAAGCGCGACATCAGAGGGTGCAATCGATGTCTGCAGGTTCGACAAGACGAAGTCCGACGTCTCAGCGACCTCCTATGAGCGTCAAACTCCCAAGGAAGGCCCAAGGGTACAATTCAGAAGGCTATTTCTCCTCCGATCAGGAAGACAGTGGTGTGTCCAACTCAGTTAAGCTTAGAAGCAGTCCTCTTGCACAAAATGTCGAAAAAACGCACATAAATAGCCCCACAATCAATAGGCAGGTGAAATCAACAGTAGACCCATTGCTCCAAAAAAATCTTTCTAAAAGCCCCATAGTGGATAGCATTATGTCAAGAAGTGAAAATTTCACTACCCGTCAAACTCTTAATCTGCCATTGAATTCCAATAGTTCCTACCCAAGTGGTATTCATAAAACACCCAGCTACAGTAATCTCAGCTATCAGAAACATATCATAGCAGATATTATTGATCAAAGCCCTGACGGTCTAATGCTCACCGATATTTCTAGTCCCGAATTAGATATACTTACCCCTGATAATGGTTTGTCAACTCCAGAACAGTCAAAAAGTCCTTTAATTCGTAAAGTCAGGGCAATGTCTGAAACACCAGATTTACTGTTCAAAAAGTGTCCACCCAAGCCTCAGCCGTTGTTTATTGATGATGATGTTGATAGGCAGTCTAACAATTCTTCCACTGGCACATACACTATCGAAGGAGACAATTACACCGAAGAACAAAAAGCTAGGATGAGTATAGATAGGTCTTTCGGTGCTGATTTACTTAATGAAGCAATCGACAATACACTGAATAAACAGTGTAACGTAGACAGAGACTCTGAACTAGTATTAGACTTCCTCAACCCACAACGGGTAATTACAAAAGAACCGAGAAGAGAAGTTGGTCTCAGAAGCCCTTTAGCCACTCACACAGCATTTGAAATACCCAATAAGATTTCCAAAGACAAGAACGTTTTAGAGATATCCTGTTGTTATGAATCTCCAACTGAGAATGACTTGGCAGCACAGACTTCTAAACAGATCAAGTCAACTAGGAGTTATTTAGAGAAAATTAAAAACAGGGTACGCAATATCACTGAAAAAACTTTCCCTAAATCACCACCAAAGCTTATTGAAGATGCTGATGTGGGCAGCTTCACTTCGGTCACCACTTCTGGAGTTCTGAGTATGAAAAACCCTGTGAAAGTTGAAATACCCAGTCGGAGACGCTGTAGCCTCACAAAATCAGAAATAGATCAAACTGATTATGTTCATAGACTATCTAGAGAGTCTTCCGTCCCAGTTTCATTACCCAGTAGTAAATGCTTGACCTTTGAGGATGCTACGTTTGAAAGTACTGCTCTCAGAAATGCCCAGAAAGCTTTAAGGGATGACAGCGGAGTTTCGTCTGATATAACTCCGGACCAGGTGATTGGAAAATTGTCTTATTTAAGTCTGAATCGATGCAAAGGCGATAAAACCTGGATACAAGACTGGGCCGAAAGTGTTAAGAAATATAACAACAATGCCCTGGCGAAAGAATCTGACCTGTCCAGCTCATACCCTGACAGACCGCCACTCAGCCCACGTCATTTGCCTGGGAAGCGTAAGTTTTTATTCCTACTTTCAATATAAAATAAAATATTTTGTTAAGGTAGGTCTACACTTGGGCAAAATTTTAAAGTCTTTGACTTTATAAATAGTTTCGATGTAATCCATTACGGAATCAATATTCATAAAAAGCGCGCGTTGTGCTAAAGTTGTAGTAAGATTACGTCATGGATAGCGATATGTCTCGTCCGAATACATACGTTTTAATTTAATTGCCATGTACTGGTGATTCATTCCGCATTTTACAAAGATTGAGTAACGTATTGTGCCTGCGAAATTGTAATTTTTTTATTTAAATCCGGAATTTTAATCCTTTTTTTTTTCATTTCTTACTAAGAGTGGTTTTATATAGTTTATACCACTAATAAGCCCATAGGTAACAGGCAGAGTAGAGTAGCACCTACCTGTTTCCTACCGAGGGGTCTAAGGTATTGTTCGGACAGCCTTTATTGGTGCAGAATAACACAATAATATGCAATGCTGTCACTGTACTTCTAATGGGAATGCAATGGGGTGTAATAATTTTTTAACTGGTACCAAAAGGCGGCGAAGTGTTTACGTCTCTGACGGCTACGTGAGTGACCTCTGCCTACTTCTGTATAGGAAAAATGGGTGACTGTCATTTTGGGAGGATTTTGCCACAGTTGCCACGCTTGGCAGGCGGGTCGGCAACCGCAGTTTATTTATTCAGATGTTCCAGGAAGATGCTGCAGCTCATCTCCTCGTTTTTATTTTCGGCTCGGTTGGCGCAGTGGCTAAGCCCTTGGCTTCTGCGCCGCGGGTCGCGGGTTCGATTCCCGCACGGGACAAATATTTGTGTGGCCTACATATATTTGTTCCGGATCCGGGTGTTTGTGCATGTGGAATTTATGTCTGTAAAAAGCACCCACGACACAGGAAAAATCCTACTGTGGGGCTTCGTTTAAAAAAAAAAACTTTTACGACACCCACGGGATGAGATGGGGTGGTCGATTTTCTTAAGCCACCACACGGCACGGCACGGTGTATTGAGAAAACCTACCACCCCGTCAATGGGAATCGCCCGGAAAATATTATTTCCGACGTATAGCGGAATAATCATATCGAAAGATGACAGATCGACATTTTTGTGTAGCGACTCTTTTAATCGAACGAGATAAGAGAGTATGATGTTACAGGGAAAACGAGATATAACTTTCATCTCTTCAAATTAAAGTCTTTTGTGTTCAGTTGACAATGTTATCGCTGGAGTGGAGGTGTCACGTTCGTTTCGTTACCTCATCATTATCGTGGGAAGTGAGGATTGGTGGTATCGGGATATCGCCGTTCTGAATTAAAATATTTTTCAGTCGAGTCTCGTCCGTTTGCCAATTCAAAGGTTTTTTGGCTGAAAATCAGCGCTGTGTGTGACCATTCTCACACAGTACACGCTGAGCCAACCCCCTTTCGACACAGACCTATTTGGTTTCACGTAATTTTGTTTTGTTTTTTATTTTTTTCATATTCAACTGTATTATGTTCTTGTGCCGAATAAATGTTTTTTTTCTATTCTATTCTAAATTAACCATCACCATCATATTGACAGCCCATAAATTTCCCACTGCCGAACACAGGCATCACATCTTCAGATGGCTTCGAAGTCTAGACCCCGCAAGCTGCTTCTGTGCGGGATGGCGGATTTCATGTCTGTTTTTCTTAATTCAGCAGACAGGTGTCCGGCAGAGTAGAATAGCACGTACCTCTATCCTACCGAGGTGTCGTTGGAGGCGACACTAAGGTATTGAACGGACAGCCTTTATTCGTGAAAAAAAAAACACCATAATATGCAAAGCTGTCTGTGTGACTATACTGCTCGTGGGAACGCAATGAGAAGGAATTTTTTGACGTGTACTAAAATGTCGTGAAAAATGCTTGACTGTATATCTTAAATACACACAATCACTTCTTTTTTCCATATAAGGGGTAGGCAGAAACTACACCCGTAACCTACTTTTCGCGTCCGCGGGAATATAATAATGACTGGTATTTCTATGGAAATTACTACCACATATATCCTTCTCCACGCCACGCTATGCTAAATTTCATTGGAATCCGTTCCGCGGTTTGAACCTGATTGAGTAACAAACGTACGTACAAAATATTACATTTATAATAACTGTAATGTATGATTTTTTTCCTGTCTATGCTATTCTTTTTTATTTAAAAATACTAATTCCATTAAAGAAAATATTTTTTTCAATAGATAAAATCGGCTTATTAAAGGGAGATTATCCATACTAATATTACAAATGCGCTGCAACCGCTGGACCAATCTTGACGAAATTTGGCACAGAGATACCTTGCATTCTGAAGACGGACATAGCATACCTTTTATCCCGGAAAATCAATTAGTTCCCACGGGATATTCAAAAAACCTATATCCACGCGGACGATGTTGCCGGCATCAGCTAGCGAACAAGGTTTTCAAATAAGGTTTTATTCGTAAGTCATAAATATTCGTCACCCTAATAGAGACCACAAAAGTGCGTTAACCCCATGACACTTGTTGATGTCACAATTAAAGAGAGCGACGCGCCGTCAGTTTGATATGTTGATAAAGTCAAAATTTTATGACCATTAACTGTACTGTACTGTCAACTCTGTACCTCAGAAGTATACAATTGTAACTCTATTTTGAAAATTTGATTTAAATATTGATGAAATTGTAAGATCGATCTTTCTGCGTAGATCGGACTAAAAATAATAATTAAAAGCTGAAGGTACTCCGGGTTAACTATGACATCAGGACATTTTTTTAATTTGATAAGGTAACGAGACGAGCGAAACGTTCACCTGATGTTAAGTGCAACGTCTGCCCATAACAGATGCTGTGTTACTCAGAATATTTCTGTGTAGCACCACACTGCGCCCGTCACCTTGAGACATTAGTTCTTAAGTCTCATATGCCCAGTGATTACGCTAGGTCTCACTGCCCTTTAGTCCGAAACACAGTAATGTTTGCACACTACTGCTTCACGGCAAAATAACTGGCACTGGGGTGGTACCTACCTAGAAGGATTCCTCCGTGACCGTGGGTGCTGTAAAGCACTCGAGACGTCGGGTTATAAATAGTAAAATTAAACGCGATAAAATGCGTAAAATTAGTATTTAAATGTGTAGTGTTCGCGTAAATATAAGAAATCATTACAGCTCTACTCGCGTAAATATTTTCAAAAACAGCTAATCTGATACAAAATTATCTGCATAGACTGTTACGTACTCAATATGGCACATTTAAAACTGGTGTCGAATGTTCTCAATGAATTTATTCCTGTTCCGTAAAATTGGTATTTTGGCGTTTAATACCGTTTACCTCTGAGGTGCAGTACTGTTTTCGGGAGGTATTAGGTGCTTACCCGACTTTTGTCGTCAACTCGAAAAGTGACGGTGTATTTTGAGTTTTGATGTTTAATATTGATAGCATATTATGCAGTAAGTGCTTGTGAAAGTGTATAGTCATTGGAAAATTCAATTTAGGACCAGAATTGTACTTTTCGTTTTGTCTCCATCAGTCCAGGAAATCTTTAGTAAAAGTCAACTATCATTTTACTGTTGATCGACAGTTTGAATTATCTATTGTCACTCATGTGTCTGACTTGACATTGGCAGTATTCTATTGAAAGAGGCCAGAATTAAAAGAAGAAGAAAAAGGTGCTTACTCTTCGAAATTACCGATTTTGTTACTGGCCACTTTGAGTCACGATTTTTTAATAGAAAGTTAGAATGAAAAGTATAAAACATAAATAATATATATATGCTATGAGATAGCTATGGAAAAAAATTAACTCTGATTCTATTTTCAAAATAAAATATAATTACGTAATACTCGTATGCAGATACGATGTTCTTATTTATATGAATTCTTTTTTGACAACCGCGTGGCCTATTGGTTAGAATCCTGACTTCTACGCTGCGCAGGTCCCAAGTTCGACTCCCAGCCGAAGCCAACATTTGTGTAAAAACATAAATAGTTGCTTTTTGGGTCTGGTTGTGCTGTGATTGTCCCCGTGCTTCAGACATGAGCATTATATTGCATGCACAAGCTTTACATCTGTCGCGGGTAGGTTGGGACGAGAGGGTAACTCTCTGTTTGCGGGTACACTTGTGGCACTATAATATCTCCTGCGCAGTTCATAGCTACCGACAGTATTCGGAAGTTGTCGCCATAGTCGATTAATTTTGCTTAATAAATATTTTCGCATCGGGGCCGACAAATAAACCCTGCCTACCTCCAACACTACTGCAGTCGTAGTAATATTTCATTACCGGTTAACTATCACTTTCCGTTTCGTCGCACATGAGTAGACCCGCGGGCGAAACCTAGTAGTGTAATGTAACCTAATATTTAACTTTAGTAGTAGAGGGGTACAACAACTTGGTTCGATTTGCTTTCACGTGCCTTGTGTCAATGTCCCTGTTCGCAGTGTAGTAGTTTCAATGTTCGAATCCGAGCCGAAGACAATATTGTGAATTTCATAAAATATGGCTACAGGGCCTCAATATACAGACACTGTTCCGTGTCGCTGACACTGCGTTTGTCTTTTCAAAGCCAAAGTCTAAATTTATTTTTCAACAAGCTTGTTTAACGACAAAAGCTACACCCGTTCTAAAAATAAAACGGGCGAAGTGCGTGTCGGACCGCGCACAGTAAAGGGTTCCGTAGTGGCCTGTGACCGAAAATATTCCATATGTCAAAAAACTAAATGGCATATCTTATTCAAAACAGTTTTCATTGAGATATCGAAGTTCTAGCTTATTTTTCATAATTTTCCACCGCATAGTTGAAAATCCGCCGTTTAGTGGCGGCTTAAGAGAATCTACCACCCCGTCTCATCCCGTGGGTGTCGTAAAAGGCGACATAGGAAAAATAAAAACCAGGAGATGGACAGCAGCATCGTCCTGGAACATCTGAATAAATAAACTGCGGTGGTCAACCGGCCTGCCAAGCGTGGCAACTATGGCAAAATCAACCCAAAATGAGAGCTAATAACTATTGTGGCAATCTGTGGGGGAGGCCTGTTCAGCAGTGGACTAGTGATAGGCTGAAATGATGAATAATGATGAAGATAGTTGAAAAGTTGGAGAGGGGGGGGGGGGAAGGGTACACGGTTTTTACAGCTTTAGAAGCGATATAATATATATATATAGATAAGGATTCCTATGCAGTAATCCGTCTAGGTAGGTACCACCCCAGGGCCAGTTATTCTGCCGTGAAGCAGTAGTTTGTAGATATTACTGTGTTTCGGTTTGAAGGGCACTGAGAGCTAGGGTAATCACTGGCCATATGATACTTAAGAACTTATGACTCAGAGTGACGGGCGCAGTGTGGTGTAACAGAGATGTTCTGGGTGACGCAGCATTTGTTATGGGCAAACGTTGCACTTACCATCAGGTGAACGTTTTCCTCGACTCGTCACTATGTCGAATGAAAAAAAAAAATTCAAAATTTCGTTATGATTTTTCAAGAACTATCTAACGATACCTCACCCGCTTATGTCTACTGATTTTTTTTTAGCTATATGAATGGTATAGTGGTCTATGCGCGTATTTTGCGTTTGGGCAGGAATATTTTATTTATTCGAGCCAACCGATATTTATTCGAACCTCCTCCAGGAACCGCAGCAAACCTTCAGTGTTGCACTATATGGTGCCATACTCTCCAAGTAAAATGGCTGTGAAATACGGGCAGGACGAGAATATAAGGGTTCCGTTTTTAATACGAAACCCCAATAAGACCTCGGATAAGAACCGGAAAGGAATTCTGGGGCCTTTTATTTGTTATCGTATGGCATCATCATTCTGTAAACTATAGTAATTTGTTACAATACCATTTATTACATTATCATTACATTTCTGCGTTTCAACATGGGATATCAGTTCGTAAGTCTCATATTCATATGCCCAGTGATTACGCTAGCTCTCAGTGCCGAAACACACTACTGCTTCACGGCAGAATACTGGCCCTGTGGTGGTACCTAGACGGATTCCTGCATAGCACCGAACAGCAGTGAATTAATTATTTTTATTTCTATACATCTTTTTCCTCTATACAGGTGTTTGTTTAAACAGTATAGCAAGCGGGAACGTAGTGCATCCTATATAGTGTGATCTAAGCACTGAATAGCCACTGATATACAAAAAACTAGAGAATCTAGACATAGTCAGCGACTCAAAAGAAAAAAAAAGTAAAGTAACAGGCTATAAATTTCCCACTGCTGAGCATAGGCCTCCTGTCATTTCCGAGAAGGTTTTGGAGCTGGAAAGAATCCGCCACTCTGCTCCAATGCGGGTTGGCGGACTTCACATGTTTTCGAAAATTATTATATTTCTCAGACACGCAGGTCAAAAGGTGACGAAACGAGCGAAACGTTCACCCGATGGTAAGTGAAACGTCTGCTCATAAGAATGCTGTGTCACCCATAAAATTTCTGTGTGACACCACAATTAAGAATACGTCTAGGTAGGTACCACCGCAGGGCCAGTTATTCTGCCGTAAAGCAGTAGTGTGCAAACATGTGGTTTGGTTTGAAGGGCACTGAGAGCTAGCGTAATCACTTGGCATTTGAGACTTAAGAACTGATGTTTCAGGGTGACGGGCGCAGTGTGGTTTCACACAGACATGTTCTGGGTGACACAGCATTTGTTATGGGCAGACGTTTCACTGACCATCAGATGAACGTTATGCTCGTTCCATCACTTTATTTAAATAAAAAGAAATTAAAAAAACAATGCGCCTGTCACCCTGAGACATCAATAGTTGATTTCATTTAATAAGCCACTTTATGGCGTGGGTATAAGTTTAAATTTGCGTTTATTATCTTTCCTCTGGTATTGTAGGTGTTCATGGGCGGCGGTGATCACTTACAATCACGTGAGCCACCTGCTCGTTTGCCCCCTATTCTATAAAAAAAATCTTAAAAAGTCTTTATTTTTATGATTTTATCGACTGAGGACGCTTTCCGAAGTGAGTTTTATATGGAACTGTGTATCTTTGGTTTTTTGTATATAAAAGTGAAAAAAGCTGACCCTTTTCGCTATTTCGTATTTGGACCTATAGTGAAAGTTACTTGTATGATTTGATGAAAGTGGTCCTTGGTCGAAAAAGGTCAGGAACCAGTGGTCTAACACAATGAACAGTCGCACCGTTACCGTTCGTCGCAGAGACGACCTACGCCCAAAATTAATACATACATATAGTCACGCGCTTTTCCCATATAAGGGTAGGCAGAGGCCACTCACGTAGCCCACTTTTCGCGCAGGAAACGAGACGTGACAAGGGAGAACCGGGTCGCCGTCATTTTTGTACCAGTCAAAAAATTCTTACTCCCAATTGCGTTCCCGCGAGCAGTATAGTGACAGCATTACCTTTTCAAAGACAGACAAATTAAAGGCTATAGTGGAGGCTGGTCCATGCGAAAGTCTGCTTACGTAGAAGCAAGGTTCTGTTAGTGATAGAATTTGTTTATCTGTTCAAATCGGTACAAAAAAGAGGTTAGAAATGTATTAACATATTTCTCAATTTATTCTTCAATCTCTGCACCACCCTTGAGGTTGACTGGTAGAGAATGCCTCAGGCATTAAGTTCGCCTTGTCCGATGTACATACATAGATCATGACTGTATCCCATAAGGGGTAGTCAGAGGCTGGGCGGGCACTCACTGCAAAAACAGATGACTGCCACAATCCACGTTTCACCAAATCAATATAACGCACTTGGTGTGATAGGTGGTGAGCCCATCGCCACCATGCGCTGTTGGATGCACAGTGCAGTTTAATTCATTACTCGCCTTTTACGGGATCCATTGGATGGGATGGAGTGGTATATTATTTTAGCTGCCACCACACGGCACGTGTCATGTATGTAAAGTTAGATAAATAAATAAATAAAACCATGAACACCACAAAAATGAAGGAATTCTCAGTGACGAAAAATGGACCCCGTACACACTTAATGTGTGATAATTTTACAATTACCATTTGTATCCAGGAGATGCAAAAAGAAAGATTGACTTAGAGAAACTGCTATCATTTTTTATTGGATAATGTGACGAAACGAGCAAAACGTCCACCTGATGGTAAGTGCAACGTCTGCCCATAACAAATGTCGTGTCACCCAGAACATTTCTGTGTGCCACCACACTGCGCCCGTCATCCTGAGACATGAGTTCCTAATTCTCATATGCCCAGTGATTACGCTAGCTCTCAGTACCCTTCAAACCGAAACACAGTAATGTTTGCACATTACTGCTTCACGGCAGAATAACTGGTTCCTGGGAGGTACCTACCTAGACGGTTTCCTGAATAGGAATCCTACCATCATTGTTCTGAAGTTCTTGGACAGACTTCTATTTATTTCGAAATTTGGACATCACGTAATATATTCTGCGTAATTGAGTACAGTAACCGGGTGTCAAAGTGGTAACGCGACGCTTCACGTTAGCTTGTCAAAGGTCACTTGTTGACCTTCTCTGCATCGATATATCTAACCGCACCCGCTTTGATTATATGATAATAATGCCTATGCTTAATTTTCTTAATACTAGTGACCTTATGACGTGATATTTAAATTTTAATTTCACCAAAAAACTACGATTTCTTTCTTTTCTTTCTTTCTTTTATAAAACGATGCCCCATTGTGGGATTACCCCTGTATCGTGAGTGCGTTTTACATAAGTATCACATGCACAACAACCGGACCCGAAAACCAACAATTTGTGATTTCCACAAATGTTGGTTTGTGTGTTTTGAAATTGGGCTAGGCGCTCGCTTTAAATTTCATAGTACGCGAGTGACCTGGGTTCGATTCCCGGTGCCGCTACAATTGTTGATTGCAATTTTAAGTGCTGATTTCCCAGGTGCTCGGTGGTGAAGAAAAACATCGTGACCCCTGCATTTCTGAGAAATAAAAAATGTTTCGAAGACATTTGCAGTCCGCCAACCCGCATTGGAGCAGTGTGGCGGATTTTTCCTCGCTCCAAAACCCTCTCAGAAATGAGAGGAGGCCCGTGCTCAGCAGTGGGGCATTTATAGGCTGAAACTTTACTACTTTTTTTTTACAAATGCTGACTCCAGCTGGCATTCGATTCCAGGACCCGCGGCGTAGAAGTCAGCTACGCTAACCACTAGGCCACGCGGTCGTCAACCGCAGAAACTGCAAGTACTATTACAGTTGGTACTCAGTGCTTACGATATTTAAACAATGTTTCAAAACGCGGTTCTGCACAAGACGCCATGTTCTTTTTGTGGCAGCTTAAAAGAGTTACCCCTTAACGTTGCGTGTCATCGTCATAGTGAATGAATTATCCAAGCACCAAACCATATCCTTGTGTAACACCACCAGCGGGGCTATTACGTATCCAAAGAAGAAGAAAAAATCACTTATGAAAGTGTTGAACGAATTTCTGTCAAATAATTGTTTTCATACTAGTTATGGTTAATGAAAATGACGATTATTTTTCATATGACGTCTTTTTTGTTAATCATTACCAGTATGCAGACGCTTATTTAGCAGATATTCGTTCAACACTTTTATAAGTGATCATCACTTTGGATACGCAATAGCCCTGCTGAAGCTCGGTGCAGATGCACCACGCATTTTCAGTCGGATAAAATAAACCGACCTCATGACTGAGTCGTTCGTTCGTTCCTTCTCAGTTCGCCCGTAGCATGACGTTTAGCCAGCTCTAGCGTTAAACCTTTTGATGAAGTGACGAAAGGTGCGAAACTTTCACCTGATGGTAAGTGAAACGTCTGCCCATAACAAATGCTCTGTCGCCTAGAACATTTCTGTGTGACACCACACTGCGCCCGTCACCCTGAGACATCACTTCTCATGTCTCACATGCCCAGTGATTACGCTAGCTCACACTGGCCTTCAAACCGAAGCACAGTAATGTTTACACACTACTGCTTCACGGCAGAATAACTGGCCCCGCGGTGGTACCTACCTAGTCGGATTCCTGCATGCGTCACCATGAGTCACCAGTTAATAAGTGCTGCCTCATGATGACAGCGCTTTGCAGTGTTAACATATTGTACTGTTACTACAAAACCGTTACAACACAAGAATATATTGTTGTGTTCTAGAATCTATGGAATACTGGAATACGTTGTAACTCTGGTAGAACCTCACCCAGAACATTTCTGTGTGACAACACACTGCGCCCGTCACCCTGAGACATTAGTTCTTAAGTCTCATACGCCCAGTGATTACGCTAGCTCACAGTGCCCTTCAAACCGAAACACAGTAATGTTTGCACACTACTGCTTCATTCATTTTGGAACGGATCTTACCAACATTAACTACTAAATGGGCAAACGGGCTGGTGCTGTTTTTCTCTATACATTAACATAACCTTAACTACCGTGCGAAGCCAAACTGGCGTTTAATATTCCCGTCGTTTTAAAGCGCTTTACAGCACCCATGGTCACGGGAGGACTGAGGTGACTAAATCCGTAAAATCTATTTAATTTAAATGTTCGCGTAAATATAAGAAATCATTAATAATAAGTAATCATACTATTAATGCGAAAGTAACTCTCTCTGTCCTACTGTCTGTTTGTTAACTTTTCACGGGCTCAACTGTTCAACCGATCTTGACTAAACTTGGCACAGAGATAGATTGCATCCCGGAGGCGGACATGCGATACTTTTTATCTCGAAAAATCGAATAGTTCCCATATAATTAAAAAACTTATCCATGCGGACGAAGTCACGGGAATCAGCTAGTATTTTGTGAAAATTAGTATTATAACACGTCGTTGTATTCGTATGTATTGTATTTTTTTATTGTGTAAAGTGACGAAACAAGCAAAACGTTCAGCTAATGGTAAGTGCAACGTCCACCCACAACAAATGCTGTGTCACCCAGAATATTTCTGTGCTTGTGTCAGGGTAAACGGGGCTTACACAGACTGGTTTAACATCGAAAAAGGTGTTAGACAGGGATGTGTGGCTTCGCCGTGGCTGTTTAACCTATTCATAGACAATTGCTTTAAAAGATTTGAAAGAGAGTGTGTTTGGATTAAGAATGAATGATTTGACCGTCAAATGCCTCCTATACGCCGATGATCAGGTTATATTAGCATCATCGGAGGAGGAGTTGCAGGCGATGGTTAATATTATGCATGGTGCTCTACAAAGCAAAGGAATGAAAATTAATGTAGATAAGACGAAAGTAATGGTTTTTGAAAGAGAAGAAAGTATGTCGGATTGCAAAGTTCTGATTGAAGGAGAAAGAGTGGAACAAGTGAAAGAGTTTGTGTACCTGGGTTCTAAATTTACGAGAGACGGAAAGTATGACTGTGATATTGAGAGAAGAGTATTAGCAGGAAATCAAGTGAATGGGGCTCTGCATAACTTTATGTGTAGCCAGAACGTATCTAAAAAGGCACGACTGGCTGTACATAGTGGAGTTCTGGTCCCCACACTTATGTATGGTAGCGAATGCTGGGTCTGGCAGAAGAAGCATGAAAGTAGGATTAACGCTGTGGAAATGAGAAGTTTGAGAAGTATATCTGGAGTAACTCTGATTGACAAAGTGAGAAACAGCGTGATAAGGGAACGTTGCGGTGTGGTTGAAGATGTAGTGAAAAAGATAGAGAAAGGCATGCTTAGATGGTTTGGACACGTAGAGAGGATGAATGAAAGGAGATTGACGAAACAGATTTATGAGGCAAGTGTGAATGGAAAAGCCGGTAAGGGTCGACCTAGGCGTACGTATCACAATCAGATCGGTGAACTTTTGAGGAAAGGTCACGTTAAAAGTACCCGCAACCGACGAGCGTGTGTGAAAACGCTAATGGAAGTAGAAGAAGCTAAAGATGTGTGTCAGGATCGTAGCAAGTGGAAAGATGTGGTCTCTGCCTACCCCTATGGGAAAAAGGCGTGACTGTATGTATGTATGTATGTACACCACACTGCGCCCGTCACTCTGAGACGTCAGTTCTTAAGTCTCAAATGCCCAGTGATTACGCTAGCTCACAGTGCCCTTCAAACCGAAACATATTAATGCTTGCACACTACTGTTGTTATTAATTAAACTTTTGTTTTCAGTGCGCAGCCCGCATGGCGACTCACCTACAAAGATACCGAGCCCTGTCGGCACCCTACTTCATAGACGAACACCGGTGAGTGTATAAATATCGTGTGTTAAATTAAAATAAAAGCGCGAGCAACTCAGTACACGGGACAAAATAAGTGTTTTTTGTCGGGATTAAGGGAGATACCCTTAATACTGAATCAAAGTTACTGTAGGATACGTCATTTTGAAGCTTGTTTTTCCTTCTAATGACGAAAAGTAAGTTAATGTCTTAAAATGATTTTTTTCGATAAACCTTATTGTAGAAAGCGCCATCTGTTGATAATCTTTTCAACTAACATGCAGGACTGCTGTCAGTTGGAGTTGTTAACATTCGTTAAAGGTAGGTCTTCCTTTGAAGGTAGATGGCTCCATCTGTTGATGATCACGGTACTGTGCGAAATAGCCGCACGGGTCAGCTACTAATATTATTTAGAAATTTGTTTTAATAAAAAAAAAATGTATGAACAAAATATTTCTTCCTGTAAAATCACTGTTGTACATGAACAATTATTAATTAATCGATAAATATTAATATTGGCGTGTGGTGGCGGCTTAAGAGAGTCTACCACCCCATCTCATCCCGCGGGTGTCGTAAAAGGCGATCGGAAGGAAAATTAAAACCAGAAGTTGGGTAGCAGCATCCTCCTGAATAAATAAACTGAAGTTGTCAACCAGCCTGCCAAGCGTGGCAACTATGGCAAAATCCCACCAAAATTAGAGCTGCAAACTTTTGTGTCAATCTTTGGGGGAGGCCTTTGTTAAGCAGTGGACTAGTGATAGGCTGAAATGATGATGATGATGAAATATTAAATAACAATGAAAGAAGTGATGCAGAAAACGCTACTAGAAATCTGAGAACTTCTAACTGCGACGCAAACGTTCGTTTCATTCGATTTATGAATTTTCGTGTAATAATTACACTAGCTTCGGAATGCTTTTTACCGAAACAGTGATGTTTGCACACGACTGGCTTGACAGCAGAATAACTGGCACAGTTGCCACGCTGATGCCTGCATCAATCCAGAAAAGGAACCACGTGTGCCATCCCGATTCTTCATCAAGAAAGGATGTGGATGTCAATGAGCTACAGTTATCGCCCACTATCAGGTTGACTGTGCCCGTGTCGTTACATTAAAACGTCACTCATTTTCCATCTCCCTCGCACATCGCGTCGAGCCAACGGCGCGAAAAACTACGTCGTCAATTTGCATCCAGCCATTGTTTGCTATGACAAACGAATGCTAATTTATTTATAAGGAAAGGAAATCGGGTTTTTCATGTGTCGAAATATAAACTAATGAAACGAGCAAAACGTTCAACTGATGGTAAGTGCAACGTCTGCCCATAACAAATGCTGTGCCACTCAGAAAATTTATGTGTGAGACATAGGTTCTTAAGTCTCATATGCCCAGTGATTACGCTAGCTCTCAGTGCCCCAGTGTTTGCACACAACTGCTTCACGGTAGAATAACTGGCCCTGGGGTGGTACCTACCTAGACGGACTCCTGCATAGGAATCCTACCACCAGTTAACAGAAATGAGGGTTTGGAGTTTTTATTTTTTATGTCCGCGGTGTTTAGGTTTAGCGAAATTATTCGTACGTGTAGGTGTAGGATGTAAGCTGAAGACTATTGTTGGGGAAGAAAGGTTCTCGAGTGCCAAACTCGTACCGGCAAACGCAGACTGGGGCGATCCCCACCAGACGGAGCAACGACCTGAACGGTTTTGCGGGAAGTCGATGGATGCAGGTGACTCAGGACCGTGTTTTGTGGCAATTTAAGGGGGAGGCTTATGATCATCAGATACTAATGATAGGCTAAAATTATGACGATGATGTATAGGATACCTTGGAAGAATTAGGTCATATAAATATAAATGCATAGTGCAGTATGTAGTCGAGATAGCTCCCGGGTCGGGTGTTTACCATAAATACAGTCACGCTTTGTTCCCATAAAGGGTAGGCACAGACCACACCCGTAGTCATTTTTCGCTCCCGCGGGTGACAGACAGGTGACGAACCACGCCATTTCGGTCA
The DNA here is from genome assembly GCA_019845155.1 of Luehdorfia chinensis. NCBI lineage: Eukaryota > Metazoa > Arthropoda > Insecta > Lepidoptera > Papilionidae > Luehdorfia > Luehdorfia chinensis. Next base: position 3,420,994 of record JAHVAK010000252.1, on the reverse strand, counting down.
AAGTCAAGAACTTACTCCCCATTGCGTTCCCACGCGCAGTATATTGACATCATTGCATATTGTGGTATTATTCTGCACGAATAAAAGCTGTCCGTACAGTGCCTTAGTCGCCTCTTACGACACCTCGGTAGGAAAGAGGTAGGTGATATTCTACTCTACCGGACACCTGTAATCTGAGTTTGATATTCGGTGCTAGAAACTTTAACATTTGTTAATAGAAAATCTTGGGTTGATATACCACTTCTTTGACAAGATGCAATCTATCAGGGTACCCCGGGGCCAGTTATTCTGCCACGGAGCAGTTGTGTGCAAACATTACTGTGTTTCGGTCTGAGGGGCAATGAGAGCTGGTGAAATCACGGGCATATGAGACTTAAAAAAATATGTCTCAGGGTGACGGGCGCACAGCAGTTGCTCTTACTATCAGTTGAACAATTTTCTCGCTTCGTCTCTATATCCAATAAAAAAAAATGGTATATAATATAACTATGTATAATGACAGTGTATCCGAAGACGTCACAGTCAATCGAGCCGTACTGCACCGAACAAAGCGGCGAGTCAGTTGACGATCGGAAAACTTCATACTACATACATACATACATACATACATACATACATACATACATACATACATACATACATACATACATACATACATACAGTCACGCCTCTTTCCCATTGGGGTACGCAGAGACCACATCTTTACACTTTCACAGAGACACACTTTCAACTTCATACTGTGCAGTCGATATTGACTCGATTAAGAACTTGGATCCATTGCGATTCGTTCGATTGTTTACTTACTCAGACTTTCATTCACTTTTCTTTGGACAACGGTAGTTTTAAAAAGGTAATTCGGATTTGTTCTAGGAATGCGACTGGACGGAGAATTTGGGCTTATTTACCATGTTCATACCTGTTAACGGCCAGGATTGGTTTTAGATAACTTTAAAAGTTTGTATATTTGAGAATAAAATGTATTCTTCCTTGTCTGTGTCGTTGATTTTATATATTACTTGCTGTACGCGACTTCGTTCGTGTTTACTATACTATTTCCATTTCTTTATTTTCTCGATGACAGCTCCTTTGAAAACTTGAACGAGCGTCTTTTTTACATTATGTATGCATTACTTTATAAAAATATGACGTTTACGCACGTACAAGGCTATACTACAGTCGGAGAAACTGATAGGGATGGAGCTATATCAATAAACGCAACACGATGACAGATCCGATATTTTTTTTTACAAAATGTTAGAAACTAAACTACTGCCGGATACTTTTGTACAAATTTATTAACTAATATTATATTTCATTACAATATGTTACACGTATTCATTCTTGATTGATATACTAACTTCTCTAAAATTTTCGAAGCTGTTGTAAAATAAGTAGGTATAGGTAGGTACTCGACAATGAAACGAAATAATTATAAAGACAGGTAATCTTTGTTTTCTTATTTTAATCAAAATTTCTTTGTATTTGTTTTTGTTCAAAATGTAATAAATATATGCGATCGATATCATTACTTATTTGGTCACAACACTACAACTATCAAATTAGAACTGTCATCGAGAAAATAAAGGATCGATATGGTTTCAGCTCAGCATTGGCCAACACCAGAAAGCCAACGCTGGTATTCTGCTGACATCGCTAGGTACCTTCCGTGTGTCAATGGCAGAATTTACTTGTACATGTACTCGTAATTCATAACGAAATCACCTAACGAAAGAATATAATAATAAAATAAATAAGCCGAAATAGATAAGAAGACAAAATATCTGGATCCGGCTCACGTAGTGACCGACATGTGAGGTGGTATGCCGACTGAAATTATTCCTGTGGTCGTATCTGCAAACTGGTTAATCCCAGTCAGTCTCTTGGGACATCTGAGACGACTGGGACTCCGTGACGGGACGTTCCGTGCTCAAATGCAGAAGGCGGTGCTTCTTGATACGGCCCGCATAGTCCGCCGGTTTCTTTCCCTTTCTCTCTAACCCTCGGCCGTTTGGTCTCCCCTGTCGAGGGCTCCCGTCTGATTGGCTTTTATTTATATATTTTATTGTATAGTATTATGTTTAGTGTATATCTTATAATATCTTATTTATTTTATCTCATTGTATATACTTATCTATATATTCAAATATTCCAACCAGGCGAGAAAACTATAAATAAATAATACATACTATGTGAAAAAAAGCAAGGAATAAAGTTAAATAGACAAGAAATTATGCAATCAAGATAATATGATGAGATAATTTCTCGTCTGTTTAACTTTATTCCTTGCTTATATATACGGTATGAAGTTACCACTCGAGAACCTGTCTTCCCCAACGGTTATCGGTTCTTACGAGTCGGTCCATTGCCACTTCAGCCCACTAATCCTAAGCTACGTCGGTTAATTTACTTCTTCTGCGGTTATCATCGTTACGTACGCAGATATATATAATTTCGGTGATGTAATTGCTGATAGCCTTTTTGGCTTTTACAGCTTCATCAGATACTGTGCTCACGGGCCAGGGGCCCGCGTGCCAAGTTTGGTTTGACCCAAACATAAATACTTAAATAAACTCCTACAAACAAATCGAAATTCGGACTGTGTCGCGTTCGCTGCGTGCTTGCGCGACTTAGAATACGAATATCTCAAATGATTTTAAGTCGTCTAATGAGGGCCGTCCGAGGGAGGCTGCGGACCTCCATTCGGTCTGTCGACTTGTGTGTCGGTAACTCTGGGCGGTGACAACCGCCCTGGAACACGGGTTTATCGTGTGTACGCGGTGTGATTGTCGACTGTATACGCAGATAAACTCCGAGCATAGGCCTTTCCGTAGCTCGCCAAGCGACTCTGAGTTTCCTCATGCGGCCTGCAGTGAAGGATCATCACTGGCAATACCCACGGGTTGTATATTTTTGTATTGAGTACTGTATCCTCGACGACAAGATGTGACGCGGGTTCCCGAATGAGGCAGCCGTCGATTGACCTCTTGGTCGAAGTTCGACCTACCTAGTCGGACACTTACGGTCGTTTACTTAAGCAGATGTTCCAGGAAGCTGCTGCTGCCCATCTCCTTGCTTTTATTTTCCCTCTGTCGACTTTTACGACACCCACGGGTTGCGATGGGGTGGTAGATTCTCTTAAGCCACCACACGGAAACCACGCGATCGTTTGTGAGTTAAATATATCCAGAGAACTGTATTGTACGCAAATTTTGTGTATAACCTTGCGCGCTCAAAATAAACGTACCCAGCGGCGATGCCAAGACATCTGTGGCAAAATGTGAAGTTAATATCTAGGACCGATCACGAACGCCAGCTGTTCATTTTATTTTTACTTAACACCATGCATTAACTAACTATATGATACTCCATAATGTGCAGTCGACAAAGGGGTCGACAATAAAAAATCAAGTACACACCTTTACCATACAATGTACCTTTGTCTACATACTCACACACACACACACACACACACACACACACACACACACACACACACACACACACACACACACACACACACACACACACACACACACACACACAGAGAGAGAGAGAGAGAGAGAGAGAGAGAGAGAGAGAGAGAGAGAGAGAGACACACTTACAATGTTCCTAAATTAATTACTCATACTCAATTTTTTAAATGTTATCTTAAATTATGTTTTTATTTTTTATTTATTTTTTTACTTTCAAAATGTTTACTTTTCTTTACTGTTTGTACACGGGCTTCAATAATTTTGAAATCGATTACTTTCCCCATACGACAGGCTACGCTTAGTGTGGGGGTTAGCTTATTGTAGATCTTTCCAATTCCTTTTCTGAATAAATGTATATTTCTATTTATATTTCTATTTCTATTTCTATTTCTTGGTTACCCGAATCAATAGTGAAATGGGTAACATCACAAATAAATACAAATGCAGGCGGTTAATGAATACAATGCGCAAACGACGGTGACAATCATGTGTCGTCAGGATTATATTATTAGGTCCTTACATATGAATTTGGCGTTTTCTATGGGAGAAATATAAAGTCGTTTTTTTTTGCTAAAATATATAATTGTTATCTATGCACTTTAGCCATCTCATAGGTTCATTGATCCCTTTACTTAAAAACCATGGGGGCGAGAATCAATCAAACTCTCTAAAGGCGGTTTGGACTGCCACATCGGAGATGAATTTTTTCCTTGTAAGAAGTTATCAAAATTCCGGAAAAAATGGTAATCTGTTGGAGCAAGGTACGGGGAGTACGGTGGATGTCGCAGACATTCCAATTGTAGCTCCTCCAGTTGTAGTGTAGCGGCCGTCTGTTGTGCAGTGTGTGGTCTAGCGTTGTCCTGAAGCAGCAGTGGCCCAGAGTGATTGACCTGCCTCGGTTGTTTAGCAGCTAGTTTTTAATTAATTTTATTTAATTTTTTAATTTAATTTAATTGTATAAAGTGATGAAACGAGCAAAACGTTCACCTGATTGTAAGTGCAACGACTGCCCATAACAAATGCTGTGTCACCCAGAACATTTCTGTGTGGCACCTCACTGTGCCCATCACCCTGAGACATCAGTTCTTAAGTCTCATATGCCCAGTGATTACGCTAGCTCACAGTGCCCTTCAAACCGAAACACAGTAATGCTTGCACACTACTGCTTCACGGCAGAATAACTGGCCCTGGTGTGGTACCTACCTAGACGGATTCCTGCATAGGAATCCTACCACCAGTAAAGTTCTTCCATCATGGTTTTGCAGTTGCTGACAATAGATATCTGCCGTAATCGTTTGACCAGATTTTAGAAAGCTTTAGTGAACGAACCGGCACTAGTCCACCAAACACTCGCAAGTAATTTTTTCTGAGTAGATTTTCGCATGGGGCAGGATTTGGCTGGTTCTCCAGGGTTCAGCACTTGCGACGAGCGCTTCCGATTATCGTACAGGATCCACTTATGATCGCAGCCAATGACTCGATTTAAAATCCCTTCATTATTGGGCCGGTTGAGCAATGTAACGCAGCAGTCGAAACGTGTTTGCTGGTTTGCATGACTCAATTAAGAGGTACCCACCGTTCAAGCTTTTTTTACTTTCCCTGTTTGTTTCAATTGGATTAAAACAGTTTTATCACTCACAGCGAAGCCTGCAGCTAACTCTGTAGTGGTTTGCGATGGATCCGATTCCACGATAGCCTTTAATTCTTCATTATCCACTCGGTCTCCGGCCATCCACGGGGCTTGTTCTGAAGATGGAAATTTCCAGAACGAAAACGTTGGAACCAAGAACGTATCGTGTTTTCTTTTGCGACACCAGGCGCCATACACACCGTTATCCTTCGATCTGTTTCTGCAGCACTGGTGCCACAGTAGAACGCGTGCTCGTAAATAAAGCGATATTTCAAGTTTTCCATTGTGCGAGATGAGCACCCAGAAAATTTCTGTGTGACACCACACTATGCCCATCACCTTGAGACAAAAGTTCTTAAAGCTCATATGCCCAGAGATTACGCTAGCTCACAGTGCCCTTCAAACCGAAACACAGTAATGTTTTCACACTACTGCTTCACGGCAGAATAACTGGCCCTGGGGTGGTACCTATCTAGACGGATTCCTGCATAGGAATCCTACCACCAGTAGTAAATTATTTTTGCCTAAATTGTCAGTTAATACTTGTGTGATTCGCGCTTGTTTGTTCAAACCTCTGCACCAACGCTGCAGAGGCGTCTTGTTAAATATGTACGGCATTCGTCGGAGACGCAGTATCAGAACGCACTGCACAAAGTGTTTAAAAAATTGTTGCCTGGTGACAAGTCGCTCGTAGATTCACCTCGTTCGATAAGATCCTCTGTTATTAACAATTAAGTATTGCGTGCTGCCATGGAAAACGACACTAAATTAACTCTCCAGGAACTTTCGCGAATGTTTGGTGTTCGTGATGAAACAACACCTATATTAGTTACCTAAGCCATGGAAGTTAATCTACAAGACTGTGATTATTATCATAAAAACCGCACGAACTTTTCTGGTTACCTGATATGTCTTTATGTCTCATGTCGCCTTTTACGACACCTGCTACACAAGGCAATGATGTAATTGTTATATTTAATGCTCATTTAAATGCATTGCCGCAATACTCTTGTTTTTTTTTATTTATTGCATAAAGTGATGAAACGAGCAAAACGTTCACCTGATGGTAAGTGTAAAGTCTGCCCATAATGCTTATGCATATGCATAATACAAATGCTGTGACACCCATAAAATTTCTGTGTGACATTACACTGCGCCCATCACCCTGAGACCCTATGTTTCGTAAGTCTCATATGCCCAGTGATTACGCTAGCTTCAAACCGAAACACAGTAATGTTTGCACACTACTGCTTCACGGCAAAATAACTGGCCCTGGGGTGGTACCTACCTAGACGGATTCCTACCACGACCAACATTGTGGAACCCCGGAAGCGTCGATGTATTACAAAATAGTGTATGGTTGAAATCCTAGTTTTGAACCGTTTATAGCGTTGTATCCTGGTACGTGGGAGTAATTTTTCCATGACATAGGCATACCAGGAGGTTTAGGATTTTGTAGCCCTGGTAGGTGATCGGTTCTATTTTGGCGTATGAAGCTCATTCATTGGTTAATGGGATCAAATGAAACCGATCACGAAACCAACCAGAGTTACAAAGTAGACCCAATGGTCTGCATAACTGCCACGTACTGAAAATGAAAAATGTCTATGTTGGCGGCCAGCCTGTTAAGTATAATATTATTATTGTGTCAATATACAACGAATAAAAACATCTTAACAATTGTCATATTAATTTTAAAATATGATGATGATGTGCATGTAGCCGATTTCCATGACCACGGCGACAACTTCCGAATCCGAATGACGAGAGCCATCAACTGCGCAGGAGATATTATAGTGCCACAAGTGTACGCGCAAACACAGAGGCACTCACTCGTCCCAACCTACCCGAATTTTAAAATAATGGCTAATAAAAATAAATCTTAAACAAACGTACAATTTTAGAAAAGCAAAAAAAATATTGTTTATACAAAAACCGAACTTCACGCAGTGCTTATTGGAATTTGAGAGCCTGATGATTTTCCTATCCCATCATCATACCTCGACACAAAAAATAGATTCCGACGAATTGAGAACCTCATTATTTTTTGAAGTCCGTTAAAAAGGAGATAATGATATTTCAAATAAAATTGAAGCATCTATTGTCTATAAGTTTTTGTCATATTTATATGTTAGTGTTTAATGATTTATTATATTTACGCGAATACTACACATACACATTTAATTAAACTAATTTCACAATAAAATGATTTCGAATTATAAACAGTTCAAAATTAAATGCGATAAAATCCGTAAAAATTAGTTTTATTCCAATGTTCGTTTATGTAATGTTAGTGTTGCGTGTATATGTATGTGTGAAAGGTACGAGGTCATTGTGACAAAATAATGTATGTGTAAAAGTAAGTAAGGCTGTTTGCGACATAGGAGGCTGTTACTTGCTTTGATTTATTTTCCGAATTACACCAGAATTTGTACAAAACATAAAAGATGGAATGGTGAGGTGGGGAGAATGGTGGTGGCCTCACACAATCAACATTACGATATTGTGTGGGTCCGTGATTTCTGCAGTGGCCACTGGCCGTACATTGTGAAATAAGAACAGTTTGTTTAAAAACAAAATAAGTACAAAAAATGATTGTCAACATTTTCTTTATCAGTCTGTTAATGATGATGTGATGATGTTCTTCTAGCCGATTTCGACCACGGCGACAACTTCCGACTACAGTCGCGAGCCATCAACTGCGCAGGAGATATTATAGTGCCACAAGTGTACGCGCAAACACAGAGCCACTCACTCGTCCCAACCTACCTGCGCCCGATGTAACGCTGATGCAATAAGATCGGTGGTAGGCTAGGATGCAGTGTCAGAAACACGGGGACAATCACAACACAACCAGACCCGAAAACCAACAATTTATGTTTTAGCACAAATGTTGGCTCCGGCTGGGATTCGAACCCAGGACCCGCGGCTTAGAAGTCAGGTACTCTGACCACTAGGCCACGCGGTCGTCAGTCTGTTAATAGTCCACTGCTGGAAAAATACAATACCACAGTGAAAATATTAAGAGTGATTTATTTTATACTGGTGGTAGGATTCCCATCCAATAATCCGACTAGGTAGGTAACAGCCCAGGGCCAGCTCTGTCGTGAAGCAGTAGTGTACTGTTTGAAGGGCAGTGAGAGCTACTGTAATCACTGTGTACGATATGAGATCACAATATGAGACTTAAGAACTGATGTCTCAGGGTGACAGGTGCAGTGTGGTGTCACACAAAAGTGTTTGGTTGCATTTGTCATGGGCAGACGTTGCACTTACCATCAGGTGAACGATTTGCTCGTTTTTTCACTTAATCCAATAAAAAAAAGTAATTCTTTTGGGCAAATACAAAATCGCAAAAAAGAAATCAGCCAGTGCATACATAATTATATAGCTACGTACAATGTACATGTTCCTATGCAGGAATCGAAATGTAATAGAAAAAAATTGTGACATCGTGGTATCTATCGTGGTGGCTTACTGCATAACACTCCTACTACCAGTAAATGTTAAATTATAGAAACTACGTGACGTTTCCATTTGAATTTTTTTTATGACAGTGTTACCGTTAAAGGCAGAAGCCTCAGTCTGTATGTTTACATTAAAGCTTCAAATGGACAATAAAATGCAGCGTACGGAACGACGCGACGTAGAGTTCCTCTTAATAGGGGAACCAAATTCTACTCGAAAGTTCTGATGATGATACGAATATGATATTGTTTAGATATACATATCTAAAGCTTGTGTATAGATTTTGGAACAAATTTTATGTATGAACTATTTTTTGTTTGTGAGCATTTTACACAGCGAGATTAATTTTTCTGATTATCGTTCCATGACGTGTGGTGGCGGCTCGTTAAAAGAATACTACCACTCCATCTCATCCAATGGATCTCGTAAAAGGCGAGTAAGGAATTAAACTGCACTGTGCACCCAGCAGCGCATGGTGGCGATAGGCTCACCGCCTATCCCACCAAGTGCATTATATTGTTTTGGTGAAACGTGGATTGTGGCAGTCATCTGTTTTTGCAGTGAGTGCCCAGTCTCTGACTACCCCTTATGGGATACAGTCGTGATCTTATGTATGTATGTATGGTTCCATAACAAAATCAGCAAAATCTTAAATCAGCATAACGCATTTAGAGATACTGCGCGGGGGTCGGTTTATTAAATAATTATAATATAAAATGTCACCTTAACTGCTCGTGTGTATTTGAATTCTGATGGAACAAAATCGGTCACAGAATAATAATCTAACAATCCGTACAGATTATACAACAATGACTTGATTAGATTGAATTCAATTCCATTCAGACAAACAGAAGGCGAGTCTATTTTATTATTTATTAAAACACCAGACAATTTCTTTGGTGGTTTCAACTTTGAGGACCCAGTTTAAAGATTTCAACGTTTCGTTGGTAACTCATTTATCGTTCAGGCTGCACTGCTCTGGAACTCCTTGCCCGATGACTTTAAAAAAGCTCAAAATAAGATCTGCTAGAGGTTAGTACGGGAGCGCATTATTTACTTTTTTACAAATTTATGTCGAACCACTACGTGTATTTCTGTATATGTATGTGTGTATGTATCTTAGTTTATATGTATCTACATATTTATGTATCATTGTTTATAATATATCATAATTATATATTGCTATGTATTTATTTTTATGTATTTTGAGTAATTTTAAATTGTATTTTATATTTATTAGAAGCTTTTAAGGTTCAAAATATTTATTTTCTTTAAATTTTACACCTGCCACATTGTTTCGCTACGCCTTGGGTTGACTGGCAGAGAATGAAGGGGAAACAAAAAGGTTTAATAAAATAAAAATAACATAATATTTAAAGTAGTCTCCACGAATAACTGAAGTTAAGAAATTAATTCATTGAATAAGCTATGCGCTGTTAAAATTAAGTTAAGCAGAAGGCCAATTCAAAATTATGAAATTTAGTTTATAAAGTTTATCGCTACTAAAACGCTAAAATAAAATATTAAAATTCTGTTTCCTCGAACAAGATCTACGGAACTCTATCCACTCGATCACCGCACGTGCTTGTTGGTTTTCATTTAATGATAAACCCACACAGTTTTATAGCACATTCGGTGTTTTAATACCTTTCTGTGTTATAATTTTAAAAATGTTGTAGAGATCAAGTCAGAGATAAACTGTAAAGCATGGTTATTTTAAGAGCCGCGGACATTCAGGGGTCGGCCCTTGGCTTTAAATTTCTACGTATTTGAATAATCCGATGCTGGCATTAGTATCGTAACAGTAAACTTTTAATTGCACTTTAAGGTGATGTTTCAAAATATCTTCAGAATTGTACAAATCAGTCATCCCGCATTGAAGCAGAAAGGCTGATTTTCTTTGACTCAATCATCCTCCATAAAATGAGTATAGAGAAGAGGTGATATCTATATTTATGCTTTTCAAATATTATTTTATTATTATATTCATCTCTCCCTGTCTTGTTGTATATATAGTATTTTTAGCATTTGTGACGAGCTAGCTGACTTAAGAATTCGATTTTAAGACGGTGTCTCCCAAGGTGCTATCCTTTGCCCAACACTATTCTTCTTTTATATAGTATGATAGTACATAGCTAATTGAGATTCAAAGACTGTCAAGAAAACTCACTCCGTCTTTTGTAAACGCGTTGTTAGTCCGTATGCAATTCTTGTTTGCTTATTCAGTTGTTAGGCGGAGCACGTTCTGAGTGGATTTTGACATTCGAACTTTGAAGTGCTGACATAGTGTTGGCTGTTTAAAAACTCGCAACATATGTTTAAATGCCGTAGTGTGAGGCAACATTTCCGATGTAATGTTTGCATTTGTTTTATCAAGATAGTGTTACTGGAAAACGTTGTAATGATGATTGATGAAATACACATGTGAATATAATAGAATGTACTTAGTGTAAGAGAGAGTGGAGAGAAGATTAGTGATTCTTCTTTGCATGTGGTTTTCAAATGCTGCTGTAGATTATAGCTCATCGTAATTTGAAATTAGCCGTTTTTAACTCTTCGTGGATGCGTTTATAGACATAAAGTACACATGCACATCCACACATACCCGGAACAAGAATTTACAACCGTACAAACTATCTTTGGGACATAAATATTTATAGTGTTTAGTAATGCGATTACATATCTGTACATAGTCTGTGGCAACCATATGATTGAATCTGTGAATTTGAATGGATGCCGTTTTGAATTATATTTTAGACGTTTTGCGTTATATAATCTAACAGTTTTTTTATTATTTCCTTGTTAACTTTTTGCGTAGAATTTAAGAACTTGTTAAAAATAACATTCATTTTCACAGGCTCGGTTAGCCTGTGAAAATTTCGTGTTATATGGTAATGATAAAACATTTAAAATCACAGACATGTATTTTTTTTTATTTGGCGGCTTAAGAGAATATGCCACCCCATCTCATCCCATGGTTGTCGTAAAAGTCGACAGATGGAAAATTTAAACCAGAAGATGGGCAGCAGCCTCTTTCTGGAACATCTCATTAAAAACCTGCGGTTGCCAACCCGCCTGCCAACTATGGCAAAATCCCCTCAATGTTTGAGCTACAAACGTTTGTGGCACTCTATGGGGAGGCTTATGTTCCATGGACTGTTGATTGACTGAAATTATGATGACGATGAGATAAGGTTACTTTATCTCATCATCATCATAAATTCAGTCAATCAACTGTTACTTTTTTTTACCATCATGTGAACGATTTGCTCGTCTCGTCATTTTTTTCCATAAAAAAAAGGAACAGCCTACGACAGCTCCGCTGGTATCTCATGGTCTGGGCGCGCGCTCGCCTTAAATTTCATAGTAGGCGAGTTACCAGTTCCATCCACTGTGCCCCCACCTCTAAAATTATTCAGCAATCAAAGGTGCTGATTTACCACTTGCTAAGCGGAGGAGAACATCGTGACGAAACCTGCGTGTCTGAGGAATTAAATATTTCGATGACATGACGAGGCCGCCAACCATCATTGGAGCAGCGGTTTCCGGGCCACAAAACGCTCGCATAAATGAGAGGAGGACTGTGTTCAGTAGCACGACATTTATAGGCTGTTACTTTGTGCAATGTGCAGATATTTTTAGATTTCATAATTAGTTAACGATATGATGCCGAGCATAGAGTTATTTATTCCGCAAATTATGGGGGATGTTATTTCTTCTCGACTATACTCGTTGTCAGGGTTGTCGATAGTGTTATTGTATTTCTTTTTATTTATAACTATCTGTGTCGCGCGGTTTCACGCGCGTGAATAAAGCCGACCACATCATATTCATGCATGATTTTTTTATAGTTTAGAACATTCCTCAACAATCGGGCTATCTTATACAAAATATTATTTTCAATCTCGTTAGTATTTCCTGAGCTTTGATTAGCGCGTTCATACTAACTCTCCAGCTTTATTATAGTAGAATGACACGCGAGAACTTGTTGAAATAGGTTCCGATTTGAAGGGCATTGAGAGCTAGTGTAATTATATTGCATACGAGACTTAAGAATCGATCTCTCAGGGTAACGGTTGCAGTGTGGTGCCACACATAAATGTTCTGGGTGACACAGCATTTGTTATGGATGGACGGTGCACTAACTGCTCAGTATATAAACAATTATTAATTAATCGATAAATATTATTAAAGGCCGATAGGTGTCCGGCAGAGTAGAATAGCACCTACTCCTTTAAGCAGGTAAACGGTGTTTAAAAACAGTAATGTGAGCACACCTCTGCTTCACGGCAGAATAACTGGCCCTGGGGTGGTATCTACCTAGACGGATTCCTGCATAGGAACCCTACAAGCCAGTTAAATTTGTTCCTGTCGTGTGCTCTCTGTAGCTGGTTATGACGCGTATTAGTAACGAGACACTCCGTAAAAGTAAGAAATTGATCCCTCCGATGATTCAGAGCCTACAAACATGTCACTTGTGCCCACACATACAACCATCATTCCCACACACTCACATATACACATGCACACTCGTACATGCACATGGACTCTCGTACATGCACATGGACTCTCAATATGCCCTTTATAAATTTCATTACGTAATTCCTGTTTCTAGAGTTAAATCTATAAACCTTTAATTAAATTTTTTAACTACATTAGATTTACTATATTCATTCAATTGATTATTTTTGTTAATAGTTTGAGTTATTGTTTACTTGCCGTATTTGTAATGGAAATCGTAGTTGCTTCCCTCACAGGACAGGCATTAGTCTAGTGTGGGGGTCGGCGTCTCAATAATTGTAAAGAAGAAGGTATGGTAAAAAAATAAATAAAAAAATTAGGTAATTCACAGCCCTAGCTGCTGGCGGTTATAAAATTAAATTAAGACCTACACTTATTTATGCAAGCTCGAGTATTCAGAGTGGAACAGAGAGAGAGCAATGTCGCTCATTTCACTTTTATGGCCATGGTGGCTTCAGTTTAGTAACGGTTTTTGATGTCTCATATTTTTTTTTAATTTTCAAGGCATTTGATGCGGACTAGACTGCATTTATACTTTTTAAACGTGGTACAACTTTAACATAATCGGATAAACTTTGACTAAAATTAAACGTAAAGTAAAATAAAGTAACCGCCTAAAATGTACCACTGTGAAGCACAGGCCTCTTTTCTTAGTGGATTTTGGAGCAGACTACAAGTGTATACAAAATTTTATTTATTTATTTTTCAAACGAATTAAATTACTTTTCGAAGAAAGTGACGACAGCAGATTGTTCTACTAAAGTGCAACGTCTTCACATAACAAATACTGTGGCACCGAGTTTATTTAAGTATTTATGTTTGGGTCAAACCAAACCTGGCACGCGGGTCCCTGGCCCGTGAGCACAGTATCCGATGAAGCTGTAAAAGCCAAAAAGGCTAACAGCAATAACATCACCGAAATTATATATACTGTGGCACCACACTACGTTTGTCACCCTTAGACATCAGTTCTTAAGTCTCATATGCCTAGATTAAAGTAGCTGCAAACTACTGAAAGCTAGTGTAATCACTGGGCATAGAAGATTTAAGAACTGACGTCTCAGGGTGACGGGCGTAGTGTGGTGTAGGTGTATACAGGTACGTAGACATATTCCTGCAACAGGAATTCAACCATCAGTAAAAATCAGCACATTCAATTTTCATTAATAACTATAATTTAGTGATCCCGGCACAGGTGAAGTAAAGGCTCGGCCCCAAGTTACAAACGGAAGGCCTCCCTCCAATTAAATATCGCGAAATAATCTCTTTTATAAGACACATTGGCCTTCATATTTGCTAATCATTCGGAAGCTAGGACACGTAGAAGTCGAATAAGTGCGCCCAAAATTTGTAACCCGAAACTAATAATTCGTATCGACGAATTATTGGTTTCGGGTTTCAAATGTAAACCTATCAAGGTTCACTATGTGTAACCTTGACCGCATATAGGATGCTTAGATTCGTCGACAAATTTATTAAAAAAAAATGCTACTGGGACTTCAACAACAAAATATGCCAACTTGAAGTTTGTATATTTTAATATTGATAAAATAAATAAATAGTTCAAAATTAAACGCGATAAATCCGTAAAAATTAGTTTTAGTTCATGATTCTTTTTTTATTAGAAATGGGGATATCCATTCCATCCATATCCATATAATTTTATTCAATTTCTGATGATTGCCTCTCTGAAAAAATCATGCGACTGTTTGAAGTTGCTGCGTTAAAGTCGGTTTTTTGTTTAAATAATTATGTTTACATCAGCCCATCAAAATTTCAGTAAAGGATAATCATAATTATGTTATTTTACTGTCGATGTTCATACAAACTTTGATTTTGTTTGAATTGTTATTGGTTTTAAAGAATGAAGACAGCTACTTATCTAAATATTATGATTCTATATTGAGGCCGTGTGGTGGCGGCTCGATAAAAGAATACTACCACTCCATCTCATCCAATGGATCTCGTAAAAGGCGAGTAAGGAATTAAACTGCACTGTGCACCCAACAGCGCATGGTGGCGATGGGCTCACCACCTATCACACCAAGTGCATTATATTGTTTTGGTGAAACGTGGATTGTGGCATTCATCTGTTTTTGCAGTGAGTGCCCAGTCTCTGACTACCCCTTATGGGAAACAGTCGTGATCTTATGCATGCATGCATGCTATATATATGACTGAATATGTTACATTGACACTGGCAAAAAGCTTACAACTATTACCATAAACAAATACAAAAAAATGCTTAGGACAGTCAGTTGTGTTTTTCATTGAATTTTATTATTTCTGTGTAAAACTCGATGTGAAAGTACATAAAGTGATTGGAAAATTCGATTTGAGGTCGAGTTCTCGTTCTGTCGTATTTGTAACTTCCGCTGAAACCATGTGTCCTAATTCGGATGTAGCATTACTGGTTATTTCCAGAACTGAAGCATTTTGTTGGAATTACCATTCTTAAAAAAAACTTTGTCCTTCAGAGCACGTTTAACTCCTCGCGGTGTATATTGCGGAAAGCCGATGACGATGAATACTATTGCCGTTGTTGATTAATAATATTAAAAGAAATAAAAGAGTAGTATAATAAATACTATATAAACATAATCGTAGCGTAAATACAATTGTAAAGTGTTATCTCAATTACTAATTATAAGCGTGAGAAAGCTCAATGTTTATTTTATCTGTGATGAGTGTAAGCCAATTTTACAATTACCAACGCAAGAGCACTTATTGTTATCTGTGGAACTTTTGGCGCCAACTCCCAAAGTGCATGTAGTGATTATTATTTAATTGTGTTATTTCTGCGCATAATATGAGTTTTGATGTTTTATATCGATAGTGTGTTATGCAGCAAGTGCCCGTGAAAGTGTACAGTGATCGAATTAAATTCAAGACCATGCTTTTTTTTGTCCGACAAATCTTTAGTAAAAGTATATTATCCATTTTATTGTCGATCTTCTTCCAAACTATAAAGTTTTTGATACGAAAAGAAATATAATATTTGGACTTCAATATTTTACCGCTGCTAGATTTCCTATGCAAGAATCCAAGTAGGTACCACCATTATTCTGCCGTGAATCAGTAGTGTGCAAACATTACTGCGTTTCGGTCTGAAGGGCACTGAGAGCTAGTGTAATGATAGTGCATTTGAGACGTAAGAATTGATGTCTCAGAGGGACGAGAAGTGTGGTGTCACAGAAATATCGTTTGTCACAGCATTTGTAATGGACAAACGTTGGACTTACCATTAGGTGAACGTTTTGCTCGTCTCGTCACTTTCTCCTATATTTTTTTTTATCGAAGTAGCTCCGAACGTAGTTCAGACACGGCCTTAAATTAATTGTTTCATATATAACGCAGAAAGTCTACATCAGCGACATTTTCTGGATGACCTCCTAGCAGTCGACTTGCGGTTTCGATCGTCCGGAGCGGTGTCGAACCACTTCGCGATTGATAATCTTTCGCCACTTGATCAGTGTGGTTACCTTGACGTCATCCCGATATATCTTACTACTATAATAAAGCTGGAGAGTTTGTATGTTTGTACGCGCTAATCAACGCTCAGGAAATACTGATATGATTTAAAAAAAAATCTTGCATTGGGTAGCTTGTTTATGGTAGAACGTAAGGTTTCAATGTATATGAACTTCGTGCTATGACATTAACAATAGATTTACGGGCATTGACGGACGGGACGGTGCCGGATATATTACGAATAGGTGGAAAACATCTAGATATAATAAAATATAGGTGTTTCAGATAAAACTACTAGATATATATATATTCGCTGCATAATATCATTAAAAACCAATATATAATCGCTATAGAATAGTATTTATTTGTTCAGAATTTAATGCATAAAGTTGACAACCCGTAAAATTGACTTCATAAATCTAGTGTTAAACATCAAAACTCATAATATACACGTCGTTTCAGCCTGTCAAGTCAACTACAAGTCCACTGCTGAACATAGGCCTCTCCCATAGATAGCCACAAAAGTTTGTAGCTCTCATATTGGAGGGATTTGCCATAGTTGCCACGCTTGGCAGGCGGGTTGGCAACCGCAGTTTATTTATTGAGATGTTCCAGGAAGACGCTGCTGCCCATCTCCTTGTTTGATTTTCCCTCTGTCGAGTTTTACGACATCCACAGGATGGGATGGGGTGGTAGATTCTCACAGAAATAAAAATTAAAACACTACCGTCACTTTTAGAGTTTTGACGCCAAAAGACGAGTGGGTAATGCTTCTTCCTTTTCTCAAGAGAGCATCACTTGTCAAAATTTGATATAAAAAAAATGACATTCGAAAATCCGCGAAAGGAAATCTAGTACTAGAATTCATAACACCACCGTATAAGTTCACGAATAATAAAAGAAAGGGAGAGTATTCTTTGTTCTTAACTTTCATATCAAATTAACGGTAATCATGCGTGTTCGGGGATATACACCTTAACGTGTTTGCTAAATGGACTGTAATCGTTTGTATCATTTCACGCTTAATACGTTATGGAATACTGAAATAACTCCGCTACATTACTTTGCCGCTTTTAATACGTGATTGTTTTTAATTACTCGATGATTAGACTTTTCCCTACGAATGTGTCCGTGTCTGCAAATTTACGTTACCACGAATTCATTTGAAATTCAACCGTGTGTCATTGCAATAAGAATAATATAGTTAAATTTTAATTTGGTCGATTACTTACAAATTTTATATTTAATTAAACACCCTAAAAGTAACCTTAAGTCAAGGAACTAAGGATTAAATAGGTGCATGATTAATATTGCTGTGTTAAGCGTGTAAGATCTACGTAGCAAACGCGGGAAAGTCAATCTTATGCAATGATAATAATAACTAGGTTTCTGTACCGGAATCAAATGTAGCTTAAATTTAGTATGTCAAACGTTCTTAGTTTCAGTCGTGTCGTGACTAACTAGGAAGCAGTCTAGATTGATTTATAATCTGTGCTATAAAATAAGTATTCCTTTCCAGCTTTGTGCTGTCTTTAGTCTTTAGTTTAATTATATTTACTAGTGGTCGCCCTGTGGTCTAAATTCGAACGTATTTTTTTTAAACTTTTAAAGTTATTTGAACGTTATTGAGGTTTGAGTAATTATTTGTTGGGAACATTTAAAATTTTTATAGCAACAATCTCTACTCTGTGCGACTGTTTGACCATAGACTATTATGTGTTTGACATTGGCAGTATGAACATAAAAAAACAACAGACTATTACGTGAATGACATTGTTAATAT
The DNA here is from genome assembly GCA_019845155.1 of Luehdorfia chinensis. NCBI lineage: Eukaryota > Metazoa > Arthropoda > Insecta > Lepidoptera > Papilionidae > Luehdorfia > Luehdorfia chinensis. Next base: position 3,402,648 of record JAHVAK010000252.1, on the reverse strand, counting down.
GATCGAAAATAAATAATGTTTTATTTCATTCATTTTAATGTATTTGTAACACATTGTATATAAATTTTAGCTTCCTCGCTTCTTCTCCCTACAACAAAGTTTGACTATGCCCAATCTTACACTCCTTCGTGCGCGCCATATGCTTAAAATGGGTACAAAGTTTTCTCGTCACGTGTTAATATATAGATATATTAATTTGTTACCCGTTTTTTTGAAGAAGGTTCTAGTCTAGATTTTAAAACTTCATGATACGGCCTTAAGGAGCCGCACGATGAGTACCGAACGTTACCGAGAACGGCCGAACCGTAAATGCCCAGAGGGTCTACTGTGTAACTCTGGTTGGTTTCAAGGTCGGTTTCATTTGATCCCATTAACCAGTCAGCTCTTCATACGCCAAAATAAAACCGATCAAGAAAACTACCAGAGCTACGAAATAGACCTCCAGGTCAACGAGGCACCATGACGGCGCAGTCATGTGGTCGAGTTATTTTACGGCTGAAACCGCGAGGCACAGCTGCTTTTTAATAATAGTCTGTTGAATAATGTATTTTGTGTTCATTTTTATTTCCTCGACGTCATACAGTACATAATCTCGGTCCGTGTGAATCAAAAAGAAGATAGTTATTTAATTTACGTACCAAAATAACAAAATCGTTAAGAGTTCTGTGATAAAATAAGAAATAATGAGTTGTCCGTATGAAACGTTGCAATAATTTAAAAAAAATAGGATCAAGTGCAAATTCCGAACAATTGCAGTGGGGTGACACGGTCTTTTATTTTTTAAGGATTAATTTCAAATTCTCCCTCACCGCATTCGTTTTCTCTCTAACTCCTTTGCCGTAACAGCGGCCCGACTCTGGAATGCGCTTCCTTTAAACATAAGGAAATCTCCGAACAAGTGGTCTTTTAAAAATAAGCTGAAATTGCACTATTCGAGTTCATCGGACACTTAACTTGTTTTTTTGTGTGTACATGAGTGTGTGCTTATTCATATATCTAATTACATGTATATATATATATGTATATTTTTTTCATTTGTTTATGTTTTTCGCCCCTGCCCACCGCCGTACACGCTTTTCCCACTAACTTTTTGGTTGACTGGTAGAAAATGCCATATGGCATTAAGTCCGCCGTTTGTACAGTTTGTACAATAAAGTGTAAAATAAATAAATAATTTCAACGTTGTTATTTTAACTGGGTGTGGTTGCGTCTTAAAAAACTCTGCCAATCTTCTCCCTTAAATTCTGCAGGGTATTTAATTAAAATTCCGATAAATATTCAAAGTGGATACAATTATTAATCGTATAATACCTAAACTAAGTGGAATATCTCACAAAGCACGAATCGTTTATTTAACCTATCCGTGACTCACCTGTCAAACTTTCGCGGGCAAAAAAGGTGTGCGGCTCTACAATGGCGGTATGGTGCGTTCTGAATCACAATGATTGTGATTTATTTATTTTTATTTAACTGTACTCCCGTCTTCACTAGCTGGATATTTTTAGAAAATTGCTATTGGATGATTAATGTTGGTACTAGTGTTTACAACCCTTTTTTGTAATTGCTGTACATTTTGCCTGACTTTTTGTTTTTATTTTAAAACTTGCAATTTAATTTAAGTATTATATTATTTAATTACGGTAGTCAAAAATAAATAAGTCTTTTATACTGCTATTTGCTACTGTGCTATTAATTTCGATTTGTTACTATTGGATTTTTTAAATAATAAATTATTTAAAAAATCCATTAAATTCTTTTAAATTCGATTTTTAAATAGATAAGTATTATCTCTTCAAATTTAATTTTGTAGATTACAAAAAATATTGAATTGAAAGTAGATCAGTTTTCAATGGACGTTTTTAGCTAGATCGATTTTTTATCTGCAGCTCGTTTCATACCTGTGGTCTGTGTCCGATTGGAAACGGATCATACTTTCGCGTTTAGCTATAAATTTCTCTAAATTACATTTGAAAGAATGTAGTTTTTTATCAATCTACAACTTGGAGTGTTGCTTGAAACATAATTTGGCTTTTAATTAACATTGTACATACCGTAACTTTTACATAGATAAAAATCAAAAGCTTTTTAGCCATGTAAAAGTGATGGTATGTAAAAGGATTTTGTCGCGTTTAATTCATTTTACTTTTTCGAAGTTACGATTACGATGCGATATTTGTGTACTAAAATTAACGCATTGTCTGTCCGTGCATTATATATGCATGCATTTTCGATTTAGCTGCGACGTTCGTGACCCACGCGGGCTACTCATGGTAAGAGATGGGGTGGTAGATTCTCTTAAGCAACCGCCACTCCACTCCATCTATACTAATTTTATATATATATATATATATATATATATATATATATATATATATATATATATAAAATTCTTTGTACGCATGTTTGAACTGATTTTTTAAATGTTTCTTAAATTCTAGAAGTGCCGTAGGCTAGGTTTTGTTCTACTTTCTAAAGGAACTTTTGAAACGAAAGGTATTTAATGTTGTATGAAACGGCTGGTTTTTTAAAGGAACTTGTGTTGATGGGTACTTTCACTCCCTTTTGGGTTTAGATTAGATATAGAGGAGGATATAGATTTAGGTAGAATTCCTATGCAGGAATCCGTCTAGGATCTAGGTGGGTACCACCCCAGGGCAAGTTATTCTGCCGTGAAGCAGTAGTGTGGAATCAATATCATAATATCATAAAGTAATTCCATTTCAAGTTTATTTTTCATTATATTATTTCATTACAAAAAACTGGTAACCCTAACACGTCCAACGTGGTGCGCGTGTATTACTTCCGCCAGACTCCGAGCTTTCCTTGTTAATGTTATATTAATTACCAGTTGAATTTATTACTTACGGCGACTATTAAACAAACTATTAATCATCCGTCTGATTTTCTTCATTATAAATGCGAAAGTAACTCCGTCTGTCCCTCTGTCTATTTGTTACCTGTTCACGGTACCGCTACACCGATTTTGACGAAATTTGGCACAGAGATAACCTGCATCCTAGAGACGGATATAGAATACTTTTTATCGCAGAAAATCAAATTGCTCTAACGGGATATTTATAAAACGCGGACGAAGTCGCCGGCATCTACTAGTTTCTTCATAAATTAGTATAAGATTTATGTAAAGTTTGTTTGAAACGTAAGGCTTAATGTCACACTTTTTACTGGTGGGAATATTCCTTATGCAGGAATCCGTCTACGTAGGTACTATTGCAATGGAAGTTATTCTGACGGGTGCAAACACAACTGTGTTTAGGTTTGTAGGGCACTGAGAGCTAGTATAATCACTGGGCATGAGAGACTTAAGAACTTATGTCTCAGGGTGACAGGGTGACACAGAAATGCAGTGTCACCCAAGTCTCACATGCCCAGTGATTACGCTAGCTGTCAGTGCCCTTCAGACCGAAACAAAGCAATGTCTTCACACTGTTGCTTCACGGCAGAATAACTGGCCCTGCGGTGGTTCCCTTTAGAAAGCAAGTAACCCACCACTTTTAATTTCACACGGATCGTAGTAAATAAATTATGTTGCTTTCAACTTTACAATGAAATCGTAAAAGAAAAATTCTTTGAATTTACTTGATAAATTTATTTTCCGTGCGTCCCACCCTGCCATGACGGAACAAAGGGCAATAGTTATAAACGTAAGTTGAGCATTTCCGAGAAACAATGGTATTATGGTACACAAATACAATGCTATTTGCGTTTGTTTTCTTTGCGTTAAATAGTTACATAAATACTATAAATAAAGCAATATAACTGTCTAACGTCCTAAATTATGCCTAGGGGCAGAACTAGATGGCGCCACGTATCATTTCAATCGCGATATCGTTGTACTCGACGAAATCTTTATATAGATTGTATGAAGAAGTCAGTCACTTTTGAATAATATAGCTCCCTATATACATGTTTGTGCTATTATACCTGTAAATTATGGAGTGTGAATGGAAACAATACCTAATAGTCGTAATGGATGTTCATGTGTAAGTATACATACGTATTTAAATATATCTTATATGTGCCACTGACTTATCCACGATATATTCGAAACTACAAGACCTAATGACTTGAAATTTGGCATACATATTCCTTTCCCGACAGAGACACAACGGATTTTACTCGTACTCCTTAATGGATAAACGGGATAGAGCTGTTCCTCTCTATACTGTCTTTAACGTTACAATAACTTCCGTACTCAACCGAGAGTTGAGTGAGAGGTCGCAGGGACAGTTTAAAAATATTTTATTTTAAATTTATCCTAACAGTATAGCTTACAACTTACTATTTTAACGAATTCAACAGGTTATATACTACGAGTTCAATGTTCCGATTCTTAGGCGACAGAGGGTCCAGTGTAATAGACGCGGTCAACACTACACCGCGCAGTTCCCTGATTGATTAATGGAAACCGATTATTTTAACATGTTCAAAAGCTTTAAATTTATCCTTATTCTACTATTTCTACTACAATTCTAAGGTTCTCACGATTTCAACTTTTTAGGCATAAGAAGTCCAGTGTGTTGAGTATTGTAAACACTACTCCGCGCACTTCACAGTTTAATTAATGGCGCTGAAACAATTACACCATTCGCTTTCACATAAGCATTTCATTGTTTTTGTACTACACGATTTTGACATAAATTCCGTTATGGCGACGTGACTCGAAGCAGGTTTTCTTATTGGATATAGTGACCAGACGAGTTAAACGATCACTTGATGGAAGTGCAACGTCTGCCCGTAACTGCTGTGTCACCCGGAACATTTCTGTGTGGCACCACAATGCGCCCGTTACCCTGAGACATATGTTCTTAAATGCCATATGCCCAGTGATTACGCCAGCTCACAGTGCCCTACAGACTGAAACAGTAATGCTTGCACACTACTGCTTCACGGCAGAATAACTTGCCCTGGGGTGGTACCCACCTAGATCCTAGACGGATTCCTGCATAGGAATTCTACCTAAATCTATATCCTCCTCTATATCTAATCTAAACCCAAAAGGGAGTGAAAGTACCCATCAACACAAGTTCCTTTAAAAAACCAGCCGTTTCATACAACATTAAATACCTTTCGTTTCAAAAGTTCCTTTAGAAAGTAGAACAAAACCTAGCCTACGGCACTTCTAGAATTTAAGAAACATTTAAAAAATCAGTTCAAACATGCGTACAAAGAATTTTATATATATATATATATATATATATATATATATATATATATATATATATATATATATATATATATATATATATATATAAAATTAGTATAGATGGAGTGGAGTGGCGGTTGCTTAAGAGAATCTACCACCCCATCTCTTACCATGAGTAGCCCGCGTGGGTCACGAACGTCGCAGCTAAATCGAAAATGCATGCATATATAATGCACGGACAGACAATGCGTTAATTTTAGTACACAAATATCGCATCGTAATCGTAACTTCGAAAAAGTAAAATGAATTAAACGCGACAAAATCCTTTTACATACCATCACTTTTACATGGCTAAAAAGCTTTTGATTTTTATCTATGTAAAAGTTACGGTATGTACAATGTTAATTAAAAGCCAAATTATGTTTCAAGCAACACTCCAAGTTGTAGATTGATAAAAAACTACATTCTTTCAAATGTAATTTAGAGAAATTTATAGCTAAACGCGAAAGTATGATCCGTTTCCAATCGGACACAGACCACAGGTATGAAACGAGCTGCAGATACGTTCGTGACCCACGCGGGCTACTCATGGTAAGAGATGGGGTGGTAGATTCTCTTAAGCAACCGCCACTCCACTCCATCTATACTAATTTTATATATATATATATATATATATATATATATATATATATATATATATATATATATATATATATATATATATAAAATTCTTTGTACGCATGTTTGAACTGATTTTTTAAATGTTTCTTAAATTCTAGAAGTGCCGTAGGCTAGGTTTTGTTCTACTTTCTAAAGGAACTTTTGAAACGAAAGGTATTTAATGTTGTATGAAACGGCTGGTTTTTTAAAGGAACTTGTGTTGATGGGTACTTTCACTCCCTTTTGGGTTTAGATTAGATATAGAGGAGGATATAGATTTAGGTAGAATTCCTATGCAGGAATCCGTCTAGGATCTAGGTGGGTACCACCCCAGGGCAAGTTATTCTGCCGTGAAGCAGTAGTGTGCAAGCATTACTGTTTCAGTCTGTAGGGCACTGTGAGCTGGCGTAATCACTGGGCATATGGCATTTAAGAACATATGTCTCAGGGTAACGGGCGCATTGTGGTGCCACACAGAAATGTTCCGGGTGACACAGCAGTTACGGGCAGACGTTGCACTTCCATCAAGTGATCGTTTAACTCGTCTGGTCACTATATCCAATAAGAAAACCTGCTTCGAGTCACGTCGCCATAACGGAATTTATGTCAAAATCGTGTAGTACAAAAACAATGAAATGCTTATGTGAAAGCGAATGGTGTAATTGTTTCAGCGCCATTAATTAAACTGTGAAGTGCGCGGAGTAGTGTTTACAATACTCAACACACTGGACTTCTTATGCCTAAAAAGTTGAAATCGTGAGAACCTTAGAATTGTAGTAGAAATAGTAGAATAAGGATAAATTTAAAGCTTTTGAACATGTTAAAATAATCGGTTTCCATTAATCAATCAGGGAACTGCGCGGTGTAGTGTTGACCGCGTCTATTACACTGGACCCTCTGTCGCCTAAGAATCGGAACATTGAACTCGTAGTATATAACCTGTTGAATTCGTTAAAATAGTAAGTTGTAAGCTATACTGTTAGGATAAATTTAAAATAAAATATTTTTAAACTGTCCCTGCGACCTCTCACTCAACTCTCGGTTGAGTACGGAAGTTATTGTAACGTTAAAGACAGTATAGAGAGGAACAGCTCTATCCCGTTTATCCATTAAGGAGTACGAGTAAAATCCGTTGTGTCTCTGTCGGGAAAGGAATATGTATGCCAAATTTCAAGTCATTAGGTCTTGTAGTTTCGAATATATCGTGGATAAGTCAGTGGCACATATAAGATATATTTAAATACGTATGTATACTTACACATGAACATCCATTACGACTATTAGGTATTGTTTCCATTCACACTCCATAATTTACAGGTATAATAGCACAAACATGTATATAGGGAGCTATATTATTCAAAAGTGACTGACTTCTTCATACAATCTATATAAAGATTTCGTCGAGTACAACGATATCGCGATTGAAATGATACGTGGCGCCATCTAGTTCTGCCCCTAGGCATAATTTAGGACGTTAGACAGTTATATTGCTTTATTTATAGTATTTATGTAACTATTTAACGCAAAGAAAACAAACGCAAATAGCATTGTATTTGTGTACCATAATACCATTGTTTCTCGGAAATGCTCAACTTACGTTTATAACTATTGCCCTTTGTTCCGTCATGGCAGGGTGGGACGCACGGAAAATAAATTTATCAAGTAAATTCAAAGAATTTTTCTTTTACGATTTCATTGTAAAGTTGAAAGCAACATAATTTATTTACTACGATCCGTGTGAAATTAAAAGTGGTGGGTTACTTGCTTTCTAAAGGGAACCACCGCAGGGCCAGTTATTCTGCCGTGAAGCAACAGTGTGAAGACATTGCTTTGTTTCGGTCTGAAGGGCACTGACAGCTAGCGTAATCACTGGGCATGTGAGACTTGGGTGACACTGCATTTCTGTGTCACCCTGTCACCCTGAGACATAAGTTCTTAAGTCTCTCATGCCCAGTGATTATACTAGCTCTCAGTGCCCTACAAACCTAAACACAGTTGTGTTTGCACCCGTCAGAATAACTTCCATTGCAATAGTACCTACGTAGACGGATTCCTGCATAAGGAATATTCCCACCAGTAAAAAGTGTGACATTAAGCCTTACGTTTCAAACAAACTTTACATAAATCTTATACTAATTTATGAAGAAACTAGTAGATGCCGGCGACTTCGTCCGCGTTTTATAAATATCCCGTTAGAGCAATTTGATTTTCTGCGATAAAAAGTATTCTATATCCGTCTCTAGGATGCAGGTTATCTCTGTGCCAAATTTCGTCAAAATCGGTGTAGCGGTACCGTGAACAGGTAACAAATAGACAGAGGGACAGACGGAGTTACTTTCGCATTTATAATGAAGAAAATCAGACGGATGATTAATAGTTTGTTTAATAGTCGCCGTAAGTAATAAATTCAACTGGTAATTAATATAACATTAACAAGGAAAGCTCGGAGTCTGGCGGAAGTAATACACGCGCACCACGTTGGACGTGTTAGGGTTACCAGTTTTTTGTAATGAAATAATATAATGAAAAATAAACTTGAAATGGAATTACTTTATGATATTATGATATCGATGATGCCATTTTTTTTCCGCGTCTGTGTATTTCAGTCAGTCTTAAGACGTAAGAGAATTTTGGAAGAGGTAAAATATACAAAAGGATGGGCAAACATGGTCCATTTCATAATGCACAACAGCACCCGGACCCCAAAAACCAACTATAAAATGTTGTTGTTGTTTCAGCCTATCACAAGGCCACCGCTGTACATAGGCCTACCCCATAGTTGCCACGCTTGGCAGGCGGGCTTGCAACCGCAGTTTATTTTATTCAGATGTTCCAGGAAGATGCTGCTGCCCATCTCCTGGTTTTACATTTTTCCTCTGTCGACTTTAACGACACCGGGTGGTAGATTCTCTTAGGCCGCCACCACACGGCATAACTATAAGTGTATTTGTACAATTTCTGGCTTCTACTGGGATTCGAACCCAGGACCCGCGGCGTAGAAGTCACGTGCTGTGTACTGAGTTATTTCCTGAATTATTTGTAAAAGCTTGCGTTAAATATAACTTAATTTGAATAGACGTAAATTCCTAATCGTAAATGGAAATATATTTCTCACTGAAACATATAAATGTCTGACGTGTCATAATTATTGTACCGTCGAGATACGAACGCCATATTGTCCGCGCGGGAGTCGGGGGCAACGCTCTTTCGTTGTGACTCAACCCATTGTCGTTGCTTCGAAGTTTTTAAAAAGTAAAAAGCGTTCCGTTCGGAAAGTAACGCACGGAGCTTTATCAAAATTACGTTAATTTTATTTGTACTAAATTATTGAAATGGCTAAAAATGTAATCAACTTTTCTAATTAAACGACCGCGTGGCTCAGTGATCAGAGAGTTTTTTACAGCAGCAAGTGACGAGACAAGCAAGCACGAGACATACGCGGGCTTCATACCGGAGCGCTCTTCTACGACGTGGCGAAAGCGTTCAAAAAGGTCTGGCACAACACGCTCATATACAAGTTATATAGACTCGGTGTGCCAGATCGCCTCGTACGCATCATATCTCGTATGATATATTCCTATGCAGTCGCCTTCCGCTACCGCGTCGAGGGGGTACGATCCGAATCACATCCCATCCAAGCCGGCATACCACAAGGCTCAGTCCTAGGTCCCGTGCTTTACACCCTTTTTACGAACGACATACCGCACACCAGCGGCGTCGAACTCGTCCTCTTCGCAGACGATACCTGCCTATATGTGTCTGGACGTAACCCAGACACTGTCTCTAAACGCCTCCAATCCACAGCCCGAACCCTAGGGAACTGGTTTCGGAAATGGAGGATCGAGGTCAACCCCACCAAAAGTGCAGCCATGTACTTCTTGCGGCGCATAACGTCACATCTCCCTACCATAGAGTTATTTGATCGTCTAATCCCCTGGGAAAGGACAGTTAAATACTTAGGAGTCATATTACTCGAGACTCAGCTTCGGTCCACATATTAATTGAGTAAGGAACCGAGCGGCGTTCGTCCTCGGCCGACTACACCCGATTTTAAATAAAAATAGTACAATGTCCCTACGTAATGAAATTACATTATACAAAGCCTGTATTCGGCCAATTATAGCATACGCAAGCCCCGTATTTGCGAATGTCTTCTCGTGTCAAATTCACCGACTTCAGGTACTACAAAATCGATTCTAGCGCAACGCCACGGGAGCACCGTGGTTCGTGCGTAATGCCCAATATCTAAAGGTGGCCTTCCGCCGATTCTTCGACTCTACCGCCACGCTCCCCAACCCACTGGTTGTAAGTGCCACCACATACAACCCCCTCGCGTTACACCAACATTCGACTCGCGGAAAAAGGAGACCGAGGCACGTCCTCGAAGACCCTAACAACGCGACCACTAGGGCCCAAGCGCTCTACTCAGCACGACATACACAACCCATTACAATCATAACGAGGGCGTATCAGACAAATTTATTTCTGATACCGACGCATTTCAAGCCGTTCTCCCCTAGCCATAGTGTCATTAATAGAAGCATCGCTGGAGTTTCTTGCGCCATTTCTTCTCCAGCGGAAATGCATTCCGAATTGGCGGTAAACTTATTTAATAATAATCCTGATATTAGTAATAGTAGCAGTAATATTGCCCTCCCGATTGAAGTAACTGACCGAGGCGCGGCCGGCCGTCTTGGGCACCCTCGAGTCAGTTACTCTCGCGCTCAGGGTGACGGTTCAAGCTGAGGTCCCCTCTCGGGGGGTAAATAAAAGTTTCGGCTAAGCGCCCTCAGCTCCACCTTTCAATCCGGCGAAGCTGTGAAAGCCTTCGGACAGTGACCATCAATCCTAAAAAAAACCCACGGAATGGAATGGGGTGGTAGATTACAAGAATCTAACGCTGCAACCACACGGCCAAACCACGGCCGCCTCCGTCTAGCCTATTAATTTATGTCTCGCATCAAAGTAAATCTGTCGGTTCGCTTTGCGCAGTGGCAGATTGCTTGGATTCTGCGCCACGGGTTGAGGATTCGATTCCCACACTGTATTAATATTTGTATGGCATATACATAGCTGTTCCTGGTCTGGATGCAACTCATTATTTCCTTCCTTTCTGCTACATTAAATCAATACTAAGGAATTGCGCAAGAAACCATTATATGTCTCTCGAGTTCGGCGGATGGACAATTCTAAACTTTTTTCGTTTGACAAAACGACTACCGCGTGGCCTCGTGGTTAGCGTACCTGACTTATACGTTGCGGGTCCTGGATTCGAATCTCAGCCGGAGCCATTTGTGCAAAACACAAATTGTTGGTTTTCGGTTCTGGGTGTGTTGTGCATGTGAAATGTATGTCTGTAAAACGCACCCACGATACTGGAGAAATCCTCCTATGGGGACTCATTTTTTTTTTAAAGAAAGACATAAGATACTTGTTGGTTTTACTTGCGGATTCAAGTTAATTAGGTAACTAGTGAGTAACATTACATGAAGGTCGTGAAACAGGCTCTAAAGGATTGTTATTGTGTTATTGTAATTTCTTCTATCGATATATTTCTAGGCAAGAACTTACGTCTAGGTAGGTACCACCCCAGGGACAGTTATTCTGCCGTAAAGCGGTAGTGCGCATTACTGTGTTTCGGTTTGAAGAACTGATGTCTCAGGGTGACGGGCGCAATGTGGTGGAAATATTCTTGGTGGCACAGCATTTGTTGTGGGCGGACGTTGCACTTACCATCAGGTGAACGTTTTGCACGTTTCGCGACTTTATCGTATTAAAAGAAATATACGCTATTTTTACAAAAACGAATGAGCTGAGTAATGTAACTAAAATACATTTGCGCACGGCTTTCCGGACATGCCGCACAATTGATCCTTGCTTATTATAATCTCGTCTGTCAAACTATTAATAAACTGGGGTAAACTCAACCAATTTGGATTTTTTAATTGTATGAGGAAAGTGACGATGCGAGCAAATTATTCAGCTAAGTAAGTGCAACGTCTGCCCATAACAAATTACGTGTTCTGTGTGACACTACACTGCGCTCGTTCTCTGCGACTTCAATTGTTAAGTCTCGTATGTTTATGTTCTGCCCAGTAATTACACTAGCTATCGGTGTCCTTCAGACCGTAACACAATAATGTTTGCGCACAATAACTTCACGCTAGAATAACTGGTACTGCGGTGGCACCTACCTGGACCTGCACAGGAATCCTACCACCAGTAAAGATCCCGCCTGGTTTTCAGTGGATCTGGTCCAAGTACAAGACACGTAAGTAACGCACTTTGAGGGGATTTTGCCGTAGTTGCCACGCTTTACAGGCGGGTTGGTAACCGCAGTTTATTTACTCATGAACAAAACACATGTCGTGTTCTCGACTTCGGTGGTGTATATTACCTAGTGATAGTATTGTAGTGGTTGGTGGAAGGTATCTGGTGTTAATAAAAGTATGTATAGATTGCATTCCTAGTGAATTCCAATTTTTTTTTGTTTCCTTTAAAAAAACGATGCCCCACAGTAGGATTTCTCCTGTGTCGTGGGTACGTTTTACAGACATAAATTCCACATGCACAAACCACCAAGACCCGGAACAACTATCTGTAGGCCATACAAATATTTGTCCCGTGCGGGAATCGAACCCGTGACCCGCGGCGCAGAAACCTAAGGCTTAGCCACTGCGCCAACCAAGTCGACAAATTGGACGAAAGTATTTCAAATATAAAAATTCTATAGCCTACAAACACATCTAATAGATTAACGAATTATATTGATATGGCATATTTTAGTGGATATTATTTAGTAAAAATCCGTGTGGTAGCGGCTTAAAAAAAACCAGGAGATGAGCAGCAGCATCTTCCTGGAGCATCCGAACGAATAAACTGCGGTTGACATACGCCAAGCGTAGTAAGTACGGCAAAATCCCCCGTGACTTGATTGAAACCACAACACGCTTGACTTGAAATCACAGACAGACACTTCAATTTTATTATTGGTAATTGGTATTCATATATAAAGTGCCTGCCTACGCGATCCATAGCGTCGCTTTCTCTAGGCCATTTCGTTATGTTTTCTTTTAATTATTTTCGATTTTACTTTCATAGACTAAGTCTGTGCAGATATCGCGTTGTTTCCGGGAAGTCGCGTAATTTACATACATACATACAGTCACGCCTCTTTCCCATAGGGGTAGGCAGAGACCACATCTTTCCACTTGCTACGATCCTGACACACATCTTTAGCGTCTTCTACTTTCATTAGCGTTTTCACACACGCTCCTCGGTTGCGAGTACTTTTAACGTGACCTTTCCTCAAAAGTTCACCGATCTGATTGTGATACGTACGCCTAGGTCGACCCTTACCGGCTTTTCCATTCACACTTGCCTCATAAATCTGTTTCGTCAATCTCCTTTCATTCATCCTCTCTACGTGTCCAAACCATCTAAGCATGCCGTTCTCTATCTTTTTCACTACATCTTCAACCACACCGCAACGTTCCCTTATCACGCTGTTTCTCACTTTGTCAATCAGAGTTACTCCAGCTATACTTCTCAAACTTCTCATTTCCACAGCGTTAATCCTACTTTCATGCTTCTTCTGCCAGACCCAGCATTCACTACCATACATAAGTGTGGGGACCAGAACTCCCCTATGTACAGCCAGTCGTGCCTTTGCCTTCGCGTAATTTGTTACGATTGTTATTGCTTTATAGATAGTTATAATGTATTAATGTTAATTATGGTAATAAGGTAAGTACTGATCATAGATAATATTTGTAATAGGTGTCCGGCAGAGTAGAATAGCACCTTTATCTTTCCTACCGAGGTAACGCCAGAGGCGACTAAAATATTGTACGGACAGCCTTTAGTCGTGCAGAATAACACCATAATATGCGTCACTATACTGCTCGTGCAAATTTTCGATGTGGGGCCGACTAAATTTAGTCCCAATTCAATCCTAAGAAGACAGGTTTGCGCGTTTACCGCTAAAAAGAAACCCATAGTCGTATTCCTTCGCTTTGAGAATACTCCTCTCGGGTTGACATATCGAGTAACGTTCAGTTCGGCGGTCATCTGGAAGGGAAATTGGCATCCAAAAAGCTTGGAGAGATCAGTAGAGCTCGACAGTATTTCAAGCCGGCCCGTCGCTTGCAATTTTACTTACAGGTTGGTTCAGCCGCACTGTTCTCATCTCTTGGCGGGGACTCCCCAGTGCTAGCTCCTTCCATTTGTCAAGTTTTCTGCCACGCACAACTACTATGTGGAATCTGTTGCCGCAAGCGGTTTTCCCGGTCCGATACGACTTAGGGTCCCTAAGTCGTATCGGACCGGGAAGAAAACAGCCTACTCCTTTCACAAAGGCCGGCATCGCACCTGGAATTCCCCTGGTACTGCAGATGTTCATGGACGGTGGTGATCACTTAACATCAGGAGAGCCGGTTTATCGTTTGCCCCTTTTCCTATAAATTTTTTTTTGATATTTTCGTATTTACGTACACGTCTAATACGAACCCCAGATTGGTTTCCTATCTATTCCCAATAATAGAGTACTTATAAATTTTCATAAAATAATTAACTACTGTTAAGTCAGTGATGGGCAGCTAAAAGAACTTAAAATAGGTCAAGTACCGTAAACATTTGGCTTCCGAAAGGAAAACTTGTCTTTTGTCTCGACCAAATCTCACTTGACCGCAAAAGCCATTCTATTGTGCACATTATTGTGTTCAATTTAAAATGGCTATTGTGAAACGGTGTGTAATTGTAATTGCTTAATAATAATTGTTTTGATTGTGAGCGCTGTAGGTTGATCTTTTGTCTATGAAATTAAATGAATATTCTGTATTTTTAGCCGTAAGAAAAATAAAATTCGTTTGTCAAACGCTATTTTTTTTACAATCTACCACCGTTTCGTACGGTTCCTCTGAAACAAGACGGAAAAGAAACAGGCGAAAGCAGGTATCCTACTTTTTTGTAATTCTTATATTTTAACAAAAATAGTCTCATAGACAATCGAAGCAGGCTCTATGACAAAAATTTCAAACAGATTTAATATATATGTATAATGTATTGCAAACTCCAGCAGACCAGCCCCCACAAACAGCACCCGCTCACAAGTATGACGTATTAAAGGAATTTTTTTTTCATTCATAATCATCTTTTATTCCTGATATTATCCTGGCCGATGGGAGAATAAATTCTTACGTCAGTCACGACATGACGTAAACACCACACTGCATAGCTTAGTCATAGGTCATTATTGACACGCTTTGCAGATAGATGTAGTGTAGTTTGAAAATTTGTTGCTACACATATAGTCTATTTTATAAGTTTTTGGCAGCAGGGATAATAAAATATGCCATCCCATTGGCCAAAGAAAATCTTAAATCCCCTGCTACCAAATGATTTTCCCTACCTCAGATATGTATTTAAATGGAAATGAATCTTGGAACGTTTCCAAGCGACTTCTGTATGACAGTATTTTTGCTTAGAGGCGTGTTGCCAAAGGCAATCTTTAAAAGAAGTTATTTGCGATCGTTATTGATTGCTTATAAACTTTGTCTATTGCACTAAAGGAAGGGAAAGAAGTTTGACCATTAAATAATAATTATTATCAACCATATATGTTTATAACATTAGAAGCCATATGACGATTTTATAATGATTATTTGATTACATATGATTACAACATTATTTAATCATTGCACAAAATAATTATTCGAATTTGGAATCGCAAAACGACCTAATTTGGCCATAGATAATATACATTGGAATATGCAGAAACAGATAAATAATGCCTACGCATAATAAACATGTAAACAGACATTTCTTAATTTTTTTAACGTCTGAACTGTTTTTTAAACATTAGAGAAAATTATTTGAAATTGCGATAAAGGTTAAACAATTTTGACACTATATTTGTATCTTTTTAATGGGAAGTGAAGACGATTATGAATACCTTGCAGATTTTTACTTAACGACATCTGCAAGTTAATAAAGGGGTCCCTGTTCACTAAGAGTTTGGGGCCCTATTGGAGAGCCAAAAAAAACGTGAATAAAAAAAATCGGAATGTACTTTTGAGTTTTTTGATAAGACACTGTTTCTTATGCATTGAATAAGAAACCAATGCGTTCTGAAATTGGATAAAACATACATGGACACTGGGTTTCGGCATTTTGGGGCCACCATCAAGCTGGGGGTCCTGGGCACTTTCCCCAAACGGAACTGGTCAATACGAGTGCGTTATTGCGAAATCAGGTTCGTCACCTAATGTTGCTAGCGAAAGGGGTAAACGAAACGAAAGCTACCCGTCAGATCGGGTGGTCTGGTCTGGGGAGGACGTCTCCTCCTCCCAGTACTCTCTAGATCATTGATACCCAAAGTCTATATCGACCCCCAGGGGTCGTTGACGACATGCAAGGGGTCCATGTTAGCCCAAAAAAATCTAGGGGTGCATGAGATGTAACTATTACTTATTAATTTAATAACATGTAATTCGAAAAATGAGAATCTACTACCCCATCCCTTCCCGTGGGTGTCGTAAAAGTCGACAGAGGGAAATTAAAACAGGAGATGGGCAGCAACATCTTCTCAACTTTTGTGGCTATCTATAGAGGAGGCCTATGTTCAGCAGTGGACTTGTGATAGACTGAAACGTCGACGAAAAATGAGTATATTACATAAAATTGTGTAAGTTTTAGGCTTTTTTGTTGCAATACACTTTGAAGTTGTAAAAACTGCACATACTGATACCAGTATCATCATGTTACCGACACGCGCAGTAGAAATTCTTGTTTATTCTTTTCTTAGAGCTTCGCAAAGACAGCGCAGGAGGTCTCGTACTTGCACTGACTTGTTAAATTCATAAATCTACACATTTAAAGTTGATGAATTAGCGAAAATTCAATATAAGGTAAGCAGGGGGTCTACGCTCACCGAAAAACATAGCTAGTGGTCGACAAGACAAAAAAGGTTGAGGACCTCTATTAGATATGAAGTTAATATTATTCTCTTTCAATTCATTTCATTTCACACGGACAGCTAAAACACATCCTGGCTCTAGGTTTACTCCCCAGGATTCTCGAATATGAGGAGGTTAAAGACTATTTTTTAGTTTTGACTTTAATTTAACAGGAAAGAAAAATTAACACAGGCATTGCCCACAATCAAGAAAGCATAATGCTTTCTAAAATTCCAAGGGACTTCGATGTTTTTCTATAATATATCTGTAGCTTATATTTAGTTTAATCTGTTTGAAAAAAAAAATCCTTATATCATAAACCTCTGCGATGACTTTTGGCGCCAATTCTAAAAGCTGCAGTATTGTTTTTAATTAATTTTGTAATTTCTGTGTATTTGGAGTTTTGATGTTTAATACATACATACATACATAAGACTGTATCCCATAAGGGGTAGTCAGAGACTGGGCACTCACTGCAAAAACAGATGACTGCCACAATCCACGTTTCACCAAAACAATATAATGCACTTGGTGTGCATAGGTGGTGAGCCCATCGCCACCATGCGCTGCTGGGTGCACAGTGCAGTTTAATTCCTTACTCGCCTTTTACGAGATCCATTGGATGAGATGGAGCGGTAGTATTCTTTTAACGAGCCGCCAGCACACGGCTTGTTTGATATTGATAGTTTATTATGAAGCAAGTGTTCATGAAAGTGTACAATCTTTCATAAAATTCAATTCAAGACCAAATATGCGCTTTACGTTTTGTCTCCATCTACAAACTCAAAGTTGAAATTAACAATCTATGTTTTTGCACAAATTTTGTTTCGGCCGATGATTCCAAGACATGATCTACGTTGGCATCAGGTACTCTGGCCACACGGCGACGCGATCGTCGCGAACTCACTTATAACCTAGAATGATTATTAGTGAGTTCGCGCACAAACAAAATGACATTCCCACGGAATTACTTGAATAGTTAATACACACTGTTTGACTATTTATTATGAAATGTACTCAGAAGCATGCCGCGCTGTGTCCTGAATATTTATACCACGTCCTGCTAACAAATGTCAAAGCAAAACCGCCCTTATTGTTTTAAACGTAAGAGATAGAGTGCATCGAGATTTTGTGGAAAACAAAAAAATACCTTATCTCTAGTAAGATAAAGCTCAAAATCCTAAACACTAATGTTAAAAAGACTATTGTCTATTCAAATGTTGTGTTCATGGAAATTTGTTCTCCGTACATCCATCACTGTATATTCATATACTGGTGGTAGGATTCCTATGCAGGAATCCGTCTAGGTAGGTACCACCCCAGGGCCAGTTATTCTGCCGTGAAGCAGTAGTGTGCAAGCATTACTGTGTTTCGGTTTGAAAGGCTAGCGTCACTGGGCATTTGAGACTTAAGAACTGATGTCTCAGCGTGACGGGCGAAGTGTGGTGTCGCACAGAAATATTCTGGGTGACACAGCATTTGTTGTGGGCGGACGTTGCACTTACCATCAGATGAACGTTTTGCTCGTTTCGTCACTTTATACAGTAAAAATAATCATTATTTAGGAACGTATATTGCACATCAAATTGACCTCTTAGTGTTTCTACGTAAGAATTCTAATTGTGTTAAAGAATTAAGCAGGTGTACGTAACCTTTTATAGTAGTCTCGATGAGCATGACAGTGACATTAATGTACTCGTAGTGACAAGATAGTTGTATTGGAAGACGTAGACGTAGACGTGACAAAGATAGAGAAAGGGATGCTTAGATGGCTTAGACACGTCGAGAGGATGCATTAACTAACTCTCTCTCTCGAGCGAGCGAACTTTAATAAAACAAATACTTGCCGATGAATTATGCATACACGCGAAACACATGGTGTTAAACGCAAGCTCGTTCTTAAATAATTAATCGTAAAATTAAAACTATGAAATTCGCCTAGTTAGGTTACACCGCAGTGCCAGTTATCCTGCCGTCAAGCAGTATTGTGTAAACATTACTGTTTCCGTCTGAATGGCACTAATACATACATACATAAGATCACGACTGTATCCCATAAGGGGTAGTCAGAGACTGGGCACTCACTGCAAAAACAGATGACTGCCACAATCCACGTTTCACCAAAACAATATAATGCACTTGGTGTGATAGGTGGTGAGCCCATCGCAACCATGCGCTGTTGGGTGCACAGTGCAGTTTAATTCCTTACTCGCCTTTTACGAGATCCATTGGATGAGATGGAGTGGTAGTATTCTTTTAACGAGTTCAGCCTCATGAATCAATAAATGATGTCTCAGGGTGACGAGGGCAGTGTGGACAGAATCGCTCGCCTTATCTGCACTGTCTACAGAAAAAAAAAGTTTATAATTAATATTTAGTAACTAGCTAACGACGCCTTGCGTATTATTATAGTCATCGTTTACGTCAAAACCCAACAAAAACAAAGAGCTGCGAGATGTAACAAACAATTAAGTAGGTCATTTTGTTTTGTGCGTGGCGATTATAAATAAGCTTCGCTTTTCGCAAATCTCCAAGGCCGATCGTCTGTGTAAGAACCCGACCCCATTTTGTGATCGTGACGCGTCGAACAAGATGCTTGGATTTAGGTGCGTGATGTTTGAGTATTAGGAAACATACTTTCAGTAAATTGTTTAAATGAAAGTTAAGCTAGACGAGCGACCTCACGCTTAACCGAAACGGTTAATTCATCCGGGTGAAGAACAGGATGTCCGTCTGGTGCTCCTTGGGCAATGGTCAGTAACTTTGCTATGGCGATCTTACTGGGCGATAGCGAATAACGCGACGAAATGGGCTCATGTAGATGACCCTCTGTGTGATATGGGAAGATCAGGAGTAATAAAAAGTTTTCCGTTTATAAATTATAGTTAATAGTAAATTAAAGTTTTCCGGCTGCGGTTAGGACAGTTATGGACACGAGAGTGCAAAATTGTCCTTATTTTTAGAGGATAGGTGCCCGACAGAGTAAAATAGCACCTACCTCTTGCCTATCGAGGTGTCATAAGAGGCGACTAAGGCATTGTACGGACAGCCTTTATTCATGCAGAATAACACCATAATATGCAATGCTGTTACTATACTGCTCGTGGGAACGCAGCACGAAACATTTTATGACGCTTACCATAATGGCGGCGACGTAGTTCGCAACCCGTCACGTCTCGTTTTCCGCTGGGGCTTAAAGTGGGCCACGAGGCATGGTCGTGTATACGTACTGAGCACCTGTCTGCTCGGGTAAGAGAGTCCATCACCCCATTTCGTCCGGTGGATTAACTAAAAGTTACCAAAGAGAAATGTTCGAAATAACCGTTTCAGATAAGCCAGACCAAATATACCTGAAAAGAGTGACAGAAAACTACGTCTGTATGTTTGCATACATA
The DNA here is from genome assembly GCA_019845155.1 of Luehdorfia chinensis. Taxonomy (NCBI): domain Eukaryota; kingdom Metazoa; phylum Arthropoda; class Insecta; order Lepidoptera; family Papilionidae; genus Luehdorfia; species Luehdorfia chinensis. The sequence continues at coordinate 3,382,474 of JAHVAK010000252.1, read as the reverse complement.
GGTGACTCTTCTGGCATCCCGCGGGAAATGAGAAGTAACGCGTGCCTAACCACGTCGACGTCATTTTGGTACGAGTCAAAAAATTCATACTCCCCATTGCGTTCCCGCGAGCAGTATAATGGCGTTGCATATTATGGTGTTATTCTACACGAAAAAAGGCTGTCAGTACGATATCTTAGTCGCCTCTTATGACACCTCGGTAGGCGAGAGGTAGGTGCTATTTCACTCTGCCGGGCACCTATCGGTTTTGAGTATACCGTATTAATTGAAACATCAATGAAAACGAAAGCGCTGTTAGTCTTAAAGTTATTGACCAGATCTAAACTATGGCCATAAAAATAAACGTGTAGTGGCCAAAAAAAGTTAATATATTCAACATTATTCAATATTAAAACGCCTACACTAACTATAAAAACCGTTGTGAACCTGTTTTAGAACATAAATTAATTTAAGTAGACTACACAACAGGTGGAAAGGTGCGGTACTAGCAGACTTTTTAGCACCTGTGATCACTTATGTAAGCTTTCAGAGGAATAAGAGCTATATGCCTATATTGTAAAGTACAAAATATTTTATTGTCCGAATGAGGTGTGTTGAAGGTGCGGTTGTTGGCAATTCGAAAATGGAATTTAACATTCGATATTTCATATTTTGATTTTAGAATTGTGCGCGTTTTTTTTATTTTTATATCGTCTACGTTTATTCGGGTAAAATTTAGTAATTAATTTTAAACTAACTTCCCGAGGAGCTAGCGACTTGAAACTTTAAACATAGCTTATATCTGGATGACAATTAATTATTAACTCGCTTTTTTGTCTGTCTGTCTGTTTTTTATTTTGTCCGTCGGGTAATAAATTATGCAAATTTATACGTTTTATCCGTTTTAAAAACGTGTTTTTTATACGATACTAATTTTCCTATAATTTAATGCTAGCAAACAAATTTGCAGTGTTAGTAATAGTGACGAAACGAGGAAAACGTTCACCTGATAGTAAGTGCAACGTCTGCTCATAACAAATGCTGTGTCACCCAGAACAATTCTGTGTGCCACCACATTGAACCCGTCACACTGAGACATCAGTTCTTAGGTCTCATATGCCCAGTGATTACACTAGCTCTCAGTGCCCTTCAAACCGAAACTTCGTGTTATGAAATTAAGCTTGTTTTCTATGACTCTGTGGTATTGCGACTTAAAAAAGATTTTTTTTTCTATTAAAATTTGATGATATCTTGATGTTAAAACTGCTTCACGGCAGAAAAACTGGGCCTGGGGTGTTACCTACCTAGACGGATTCCTGCATAGAAATCCTACCACCAGTAAAAAATATCATTTATTTGAGATAATGTTTTTTCCAAGTTTAACTTAAATAAAATTGATATTTGCTATTCAACAACACATGGCACTGAAAAACATTGTGACCAGGACAACAGGCAGCGTCTATACACTATACACAGCGAACGTGCTAGACGACACGGACGTCTCAGCACTCCTTGCCCACGATACGGTCAGTCCCGATCCAGGCTACACTGTACATACAGACAATATCTTTAATATAACACGCACTACGACGCGCGACCGCACTAGAGAGCGGCGCGCAGCAGTCGACAATCACACCGCGTACACACGATACACCCGTGTTCTAGGGCGGTTCTCACCGCCCAGAGTTACCGACACACAAGTCGACAGTCCGAATGGAGGCCCGCAGCTTACCTCGGACGGTCATTAGTCGACTTAAAATCATTTTGAGACATTCTAAATCGCGCAAGCACGCAGCGAACGCGACAGTCTGAATGTCGAGGTTTTTGTAGGTTGTTTATTTATGTATTTATGTTTGGGTCAACCAAACCTGGCACGCCGGCCCCTGGCCCGTGAGCACAGTATCCGATGCAGCTGTAAAAGCCAAAAAGGCTAACAGCAATTACATCACCGAAATTACATATATATACACAGCCAATATAGTATTAAACGGGCAACACTTGTACATAATTTATTTATCCCTATATTGCGATTTTAATGTAGTGTATATTATGTATCTAAATTTCTATTATTGGAAATTGATATTAGCAATTATTAAGGATCCGAGCGAAGGTTGTCCAGGTACTATTTGATAATAGTTACTTATTTACAGGTCCTTATTCTTCTAATTAATTATAATAATATTTAATAAATCTTGTGTAAATTGATCTCCATGTAATTTCTTCTTCTATTTATTGAGGTTATGTCAAATCAAATGTCAATTGATCCGTTCCCGCGCTTTACAATAGGGTTAAACAAAATTGAATGAAAAAAAAAACATTTGTCTGTGGCCGAGTCACATTCACACTATTAAGAGATTCACTATTATACTGGAGAGTTATTCGGTGAAGATCAATGCCGTGGGAATCTGTTCGTATGCTCCTTTTCTAGTTTTTAATGGCTGTTTTACGACGAAGTATTTTTATTTTACTGGAACGGAACGTACGTTAGATATATTTTAAACATGCTCGAGTTTGTTGATAGATAGATGAAGGCATTTGACATCATCGTTACGTCGTCGTTTTAGCCTATCACTAATCCACTGCTGAACATAGGTCTCCCCCATCGATAGCCACAAAAGTTTGCAGCTCTCATATTGGAGGGAATTTGCTATAGCTGCAATGCCTTGTAGGCGGGTTGGCAACCGCAGTTTATTTATTCATATGTTCCAGGAAGATGCTGCTGCCCATCTCCTGGTTTTAATTTCCTTTTGTCGACTTTTACGACACCCTCGGGATGGGATGGGGTGGTAAATTCTCTTAGGCCGCTACCACACGACATAACTGTTTCTTATAAATAATATGTTATAATCCATTTAGAAAGAACTGTTGTTTTTTCTTTGCCTAAAATTATGTTTGATACTGGAATATGTGCATAGTGTGTCTATGTCGTCGGATAAATGTTTATCTTATCTGTTATCTTACATTTTGCGACAAGGAATGAATTGAAATAATGCACTGAAAATATGCAGTGCTCATTACTTAACCTTAACTTAAGCTGTCAACGACCTTTTTTAATTAAATGGTAAAGGTCAACTCCGGCAAGGAAACAAGGAAGGAAACGGATAAAAATACACTCGATCGGTATGAATCATATTAACCTTAAAAGACAAATAAAGTAGAATACAAGTGACCAGGTGGTACCGATATATTAATACGTGAAGAGAAAACTATGTACCCCTTTTTAAGCGTATTGCGCGTCTAGGTAGGTACCAGCCCAGGGCCAATAGGGCAATAGTAGCGTGCAAGCATTACTGTGTTTCGGTTTGAAGGGCACCGAGAGCTAGCGTAATCACTAGGCATATGAGACTTACGAACTGATGTCTCAGGGTGACGGGCGCATTGTGGTGTCATACTGTTCTGGGTGCAACTCGCACACATGCGTTCTTTTTTTTTTGTATAAAGTGACGAAACGAGCAAAACGTTCACGTGATGCTAAGTGCAACGTCTGCCCATAACAAATGCTGTGTCACCCAGAACAGGGTGACACCACAATGCTCCCGTCACCCTGAGACATCAGTTCTTAAGTCTCATATGCCCGGTGATTACGCTAGCTCTCAGTGCCCTTCAAACCGAAACACAGTAATGTTTGCACATTACTGCTTCACGACAGAATAACTGGGCCAGGGGTGGTACCTACCTAGACGGATTCCTGCATAGGAATCCTACCTATTTAATTACTGGGCGTATGAGACTTAAGAACTGACAGGGGTGACAGGCGCACAGCATCTGTTATGGACAGACGTTGCACTTGCCATCAGGTGAAAGTTTTGCTTGTCTCGTCGCTTTATACAAAACAAAATTTAACATTTTTTAAACTGAATGGGTCATCTTTATTGTGGAACATTTCATGTGAGACGATTACCGTAACATCTTACGGTACCGACAGACAAAAGCGGACCGCTGCGGAAACTATCAGATTAAAGCATATTAAATATACGAGGGTGGATTGAAAAGTACTCGGCCTAACCAAGAAAATAAACACATACTAAATCAGTTATATTTTTATTTTTCTACATAATCACCATCAAGTTCAATACACTTTTGCCACCTCCCCTTCCAAGCATTTAGACCGTTAAAAAAAAATGATTCTTCCTTAGAGTCAAAATATGCGTCTACAGCTGCTTTGACCTCGTCGTTTGTCGAAAATCTTTGACCTCCCAAGTGCTTTTTTAGGTTAGGGAACAGAAAGAAGTGTGATGGTGCCAGATCAGGCGAATACGGCGGATGCGGTAACAGTTCAAAGCCACAGTTGTGAATTCCAGCCATTGACTGTACTGACGTGTGAACACGGGCGTTATCTTGATGAAGCAGGACTTTTCTTCTGAGCATTCCTCGACGTTTTTCTTTTATTCCCTCTCGTAAACGACGTAGTAAGGTGCAGTAGTAATCAGAGTTTATAGTCTGACCCCTTTCAAGATAATCAATCATAATCACACCTTTCGAGTCCCAGAATACTGAAGCCATCACCTTATTTGCCGACAAAATCGACTTAGCCTTTTTAGGGGGTGGTGAACCAGGTCTTCTCCACTGTTTTGATTGTTGTTTTGTTTCCGGTGTACAGTAATGAACCCATGTTTCGTCCATAGTAACAAAACGATTCAAAAAATCATCTGCATCGGCTTCAAATAACTCCAAACAGTCGCGTGAAATAGTCAATCGCGTCCTTTTTTGTTCAACTGAAAGCAGTCGCGGAACCCACCTCGCAGACACCTTGTGGAAACCCAACTCGTTGACAATGATGTTTTGAGTTCGTTCATAAGAGATGCCTATAATCTCGGCTATCTCTCTAATTTTTAATCTGCGGTCTCCCATTATTAAATCAAGTACTTTTTTAATATCTTCGTCAGTAGTTGACGTCGAAGGCCTTCCAGAGCGGGGTTCATCTTTCACACTCTCTCTACCACGCTTAAATTCTGCTATCCATTTTTTGACGGATGAATATGACAGAGCACAATCGCCTAATGTACTGACCATGTCATCATGGATGGCTTTTGATGATAGCCCCTTCTTATGGAGGTACTTAATGACGGCACGCTGCTCGATTTGCTCCATTCGCGGAAATTATGACCGATTACTTTGTTAATAAATTTATAAAATCACAACTAATTATCGCACACGTTTCGAACTTCACACAATGAACTAGTCTGAACTGAACTAAATAATGTGGGTAGATTTGATTTTTAGAATTGAATGGATCTGTGTTAGGCCGAGTACTTTTCAATCCACCCTCGTACATTTGAGTTGGTAGTGCACTTCCGTTGGTTTACAATGACACGAATCTGCTTCACTTTAATGCATTTGATTGTAAAAATTCTGATACGTTAACAAAAAACTGCTGGCTATTTACCACTGCTGAGCTTCCTCTCATTTTTGACAGGGCTTTGGAGCTGGGAAGAGTCCGCCGCGCTGCTCCAATGTCGGTTTTTTTTTATTGGATAAAGTGATGAAACGAGAAAAACGTTCACCTGATGGTAAGTGCAACGTCTGCCCATAACAAATGCTGTGTCACCCAGAAAATTTCTATGTGACACCGCACCGCGCCCATCACCCTGAGACATCAGTTCTTAAGTCTCATATGCCCAGTGATTACGCTAGCTCTCAGTGCCCTTCAGACCGAAACACAGTGATGTTTGCACACTACTGCTTCACGGTTGGCGGACTTCACATGTCCTCGAAATATTTTTAATTCCTCAGACATGCAGGTTTCCTCGCGATATTTTCCTTAACACAAATCAGCACTTAAAATTGCAGAACAATTTTAGAGGTGCCGGCACCGGGGATCGAACTCAGCTCACTGCCGTACTAGGAAATTTAAGGCAAACGCCCGGCCCCTGAGCTACCACGGCTTTCTGGCTATTTTATTTGGGTGGAATTATAAATTCTTGTAAGATGCAGACTTAAACGGAATTTTGGTTCCAGGGTTACTATTTCATACATAGTAACCCTGGAACCAAAATTCCGTTTAAGTCTGCATCTTACAAGAATTTACCCTATATATCTTTTTACATACCCTATATATTATTTTTCAAGTCCTTATAGATTTTACCAAATTTCTATAAAAAATTGTATACATCCATAAAGAATAAACTTTCAAAGTTTCAAAAGTTTCCTATGCAGGAATCCGTATAGGTTAGGTACCACCGCAGGCCAGTTATTCTGCCGTGAAGCAGTAGTGATAAGATAAGATAAGATATTCATTTATTGTCAAAACTGTGTACAATTGATGTTACAAATGAATAAGATTTGGTATCAACAGTTTGTCCATTTCGGACGTACAATAAGAAATTGTAGATTATAAAATATTAACAATGTGTGTAAACATTGCGTTAACATTGAGTGTGCAAACATTGCTGTGTTTCGGTCTGAAGGGAATAATTACTGGACGTATGATACACAGATGTGTTCTGGGTGACGCAGCATTTGTTATAGGCAGACGTTGCAATTATCGGCACTATAACTAATTATAAAAAAATCTGCTCGAACAGACGTCTAGTTTCGTCATTGGTAGAAACTGTAACCATAAACAATTAAAAAAAAACAGTTATACATAAATTTTGAGCTCCACACACATTTATTTTTAAGACAGGCATAATTAAAAAAAAATGCTTAAATGAGTTTCTCAACGAATGCATTTAGCAGGTAATGTTTATTTAGATTAGACGGACATTTTATTGCACAGAAAGCGAACTCGTGATTGAGCGTCCGCCATGTCGAATATTTTCTTGTCTAAACTAATATTATAAAGAGGAAAGATTAGATTTTTTGTATGTTTGGTTGTAATGAATTACCTCAAAAAGTACTGAACCGATTTTAAAAATTCTTTCACCTATTTACAACTACATTATCACCAAATAACATGAGTTATATTTGATTTAAAAAAAAAACTGAGATTCCTACTAAAATTGCTATGATGTAACTCAAGGTATCAAAAATTTACTAACAAAAGTCATTATTTGGCGTGCGCTGCAAAAACTATTAATGATAAAGAAAATAATGTACTACATTTTCATAGTACTCATCATTACTCACAAAAAGTCCGCGAGGAGATATGTCTAACTATTATAGTTAAGTCACAATAACCACTTTATCTTCAAATTAGTCAATCAAAACAAGGGTAGAATCGAAAGATGATGACATTCGTATCATAATATTAATCCTTATCCTACAAAATAGTTTCATAGTCAAGGTTAAATATGTAAATGTAATTCCTCTTTAAATTATTCGAATCGGACCTATCGTTTAGAAGTTACGACGGGTATGAAAATGCTATAAGTAAGAAAAATGCTGCGATGTGAGCAAACAGCCGTACGCTCGCCCGCGCTACTCGCGATTTGACTTCAGTCTAGTCAGTTGTAGTAATCAATAGAACTACTACTACCTACTCATTTTATTTTTGTAAACTAGAAACAACTGAATAGTGGTTTGTAATTTTATTTATACTTTTTTAATTTAAAACTTTGGCCCGCTCTTAAATACAGCGGCCGCGGTCTCGAACTCCGCGCCGCCAGGTTTGATGCGACTTGGGCATCATCGATTTGTGCGGTCGAGAGCGGTCGTCTTATTTTGCTAACACGACATCAAATATTCTTTACAAGGAAGCTCTGAGCCACTAAACTTTCATGGCTTATGTTCCCATAAATTAAACATTATTTTGGTAACTTAATCTTACCTGATCAGCTGCAGATTCGCCGATGAGCATAGTCGCTACAAAAAATGTTAGTGAAGGGATTCTTGTTGTTCTGTTGTTCAAATAAAATACTAATTTATCTTTCTAATATTTATGTACCCGTGCGAAGCCGGGGCGGATCGCTAGTACTATATATTTTGCTTGTGATTTTCGATTTTTTTATGGTGGTGGTAGAATTTGTATGCAGGAATCTGTCTAGGTTGGTACCACTCCTGTGCTAGTTATTCTGTCGTGAAGCAGTTGTGTGCAAACATTACTGTGTTTCGCTTTGAAGGGCACCGAGAGCTAGCGTAATCACTGGGCATATGAGACTTAAGAACTGATGTCTCTGGGTGACGAGCGCAGTGTGGTGTCACATAGAAATGTTCCGGGTGACACAGAATTTGTTATGGCTTCGTCGACTTTTACGACACCCACGGGATGAGAGGGGGCGGTAGATTCTCTTAAGCCGCCACCACACGGCCACTTTTTATCACGGAAAATCAAAGAGTTCCCACGGGATATTAAATAAACCGATGAAGTCGCGGACATCAGCTAGTTATTTATAAAAGCTATTGTAAATAGGCCTAAGTTTATGTTAGTAAATGTTTTTATTCCATATGCAAATCAATTCAATAGCTTAAGCATTCCCAACAAACGCAGTAAGCAACGCACGGACGCACGCTTCGCTGCTCACGACGTTCGTTCATCCAGTCTTTCGCTGTCCCAAGTTACAAGAACGTGGCGATGGTAATATTTAAACAAAAGTTTCTTTCATTTATCAGTATATAGTATATAGTATTTCATCATCATTTCAGCCTATCACTAGTCCACTCAGGGGCCTGGTGCTCTCAGGGGCCTGGTGCTCGCCATTAATTTCACCAGCACCTCTAAAATTGTTCTACAATTTTAAGTGCTGATTTTACCACGTGCTTAGCGGCGAAGGAAAACATCGTGAGGAAACCTGCATGTCCGAGGATTAGAATGAGGAATAGAAATATTTCGAAGACGTGTGAAGTCCGCCAACCCGCATTGGAGCAGCGTGGCGGATTCTTCCTAGCTCCAGAACTCTCTCAGAAATGAGAGGTGGCCTGTGCTCAGCAGTGGGACATTTATAGGCTGAAACTTTTTTAGTCCACTACTGAACATACGCCTCCTCCATAGATTGCCGCAAAAGTTTGTAGATTACATTTTGGGGGGATTTTGTCATAGTTGCAACGTAAGATAAGTAAAGTAGGCAGGCTGGTTGGCAACCTCATTTTATTTATTCAGATGTTCCAGGAAGATGCATCTGCCCACCTCCCGGTTTTCATTTTCCCTTTGTCGACTTTTACGACACCCACGGGATGAGATGGGGTGGTAGGTTCACCGCACCGGCCAATAATCTGCCACCACACGGCATTATTTAGTATGAATTATCGAGTATTTAGTGGCAAAGTATTTTATAGTAACTGGCTTACAATGTCACTCTGTAGTATTTAGACGCAAGATTTCTCACTATTGATTTTTTTGTCGTGTGCCCCATTCTTGAGCACAGTCCTTTTCTCATTTTTGATCGGGTTCTAGAGACATGAAGTGTCCGTCATGCTGTGCTGGTTTTTGGACTTCATATTTCATCGGAATATTTCAATTTCCTCGTCATGCAGGTTCTTTTAGTAGTGCCAGCTTAGGGGATCGAACATAGTACTGTGAATTTTAAGGCGAACGCCTAACTCCTGAGCTTCCATGGGCACTATTGATGACTAGTATGTTATGTAAAAAAACGCAATGAAATCCGTAAATATATATTTATTAAACAGTATTGAATTATTATGTTTCGACCATTTTAGTATTATGGAAGTGATAAACGTTTTCAATTTTGTATATATCCATTTAAGTTATATGTCTTTTTAATGCTTTTACTTTTATAGATTGTATAATTTATGGATTAGTATCAGTATAAATAATACAAAAATGTTGTCGTGTGGTGACGGTTTTATTTAATCAGACGACATTTCATTCCGTTTGTGTTTTTAAAATTCGATTATAGAAAAGGGCAGATAAAATGCTATAGGCTTTGATTTATGATTGAATAACTATCTTTTTTATGGTATAAAGTCATGATTCATCTGATGGTAAGTGCAACGTCTGCCCATAACAAATGCTGTGTCACCCAGAACATTTTTGTGTGGTACCACACTGCGCCCGCCTGGGACATCGGTTCTCATATACCCAGTGATTACACTAGCTCTCAGTACCCTTCAAACCGAAACGAAGTAGAGTTTGCACACTACTGCTTCACAGCTGAATAACCGGCCTAGGGTGGAGACGGATTCCTGCATAAGAATCCTACCACCAGTAACTTAAATAAAATATTATGTTGATCTATACAACGTTGTTCATTATTGGTATAACATCCCGGCACCTACCCATGTTACTTTGATCTGATAAACACAACGGTGGAGCTTTAATAACAAAATTGAATACTAAAAATGTCCATACAATACTTTAAAATTATTTGTTTTGTAAAACTTTACGCGATCCTAACTCAGAAAGTCGTTGCCCCCAACCAGACAAATTCAAAATACGTTTTCTTCTACATTTCATTTATGTTACCCTACTACGGCGTCATACTAACAGATTTGTTTAAGCTTCATGTTAGCCTAGTACATGTGAGTTCTTTCGATGGCAGCTCAATGGAAAACGCCCAATTAAATTTATGAGCTCATTGCCTCGATCTGCTGGGTAGCACGAACGATAGCACCTATAAGTTTTAAGCAAATTCTTTAAGTCGACATATCTCCTACAGGTATGACGCTTCGAGGCTCATTATATTTTTTAGGGCATATACACATCGTCCCTAAGCCCAGCCTGCCGGGATGTATAGGACATTACGAACGACCCTGTATATGTAAACGCGATTTTCCACTAACTCATCAGGATATCTCCGAAACTACAAGACGTATAGACTCGAATTTTGGCACACATATGCCTATTTCTCTGTACAGTCTTAAACATTACAATAACTTCCGTGCGAAGTCGGGGCGGGTCAGCTAGTCTTATATCATCATCATCATTTAAACCTGTCACTAGTCCACTGCTGAACATGGGCCTCCCCTATAAATTGCTACTAAAGTAGCTCTCATTTTTAGGGTATGATGCCATAGTTGACGTAGATGACGCTCGGCAGGCTGGTTGACTTTTACGACACCCACGGGATGAAATGGGGTGGTAGATTCTCTGAAGCCGCCATCACACGGCATGTTTGTATAATCTTGTGTAAAGGTTTCCAAATGACTTCCATCCTGCAGACATCTTAAATAAGACGGATTTATTGAAAACGTATTCTGTACAAACGTCAGTCGCTTATCGCTTGCGCTACAACAGTGCGTAAGGTGGCGGTCTATCTGAACACCTGTAAGTGACGTCACGTCCGTTCATTGTCAGCCCTTTGTCCCTGACGGAGGGCAGAGACCCTTGAAAAGTGTCTTTTGATTTGGGTTTACTTGCTATGCAATGCTATTTTAACTTTACAAACATTCATGACCACTCCAATTAAGCTTTAGAGCTACTAGGAGATGGTTCACGACAATCGTTGCATGGCGAACTCGAATCTGCAAAGCTTCGTTTCGAAGCCCCTACTTTAAACCATTAAGCTCCTGGCGCTAAAAGCAAATTTACGGCCTATAAATGTTCCACTACTGAGCACAGGCTCCCCTCTCATTTCTGAGAGGGTTTTGGAGATGAGTCCGCCACGCTGCTCCATTGCCGGCTGGCGGACTTCGCATATCTTCGAAATGTTTTTATTCCTCAGAGGTGCAGGCTTCCCCATGTTGTTTTCCTTCTCCGCTGAACGCGTGATTAATCGTCATGTTTATTAACAATTTAAGAGGCTTGGGCGTCTGGGTAGGTGCCACCCCAGGGCCAGTTATTCTGCCGTGAAGCAGTAGCGTGCAAACATTACTATGTTTCGGTTTGAAGGACATTACAACATTACTGTGTTTGACTTAAGAACGGATGTGTCAAGTTGATGGGCGCAGATTCGTGTCACTCGAAAGAGTTCTGGGTGATACATTCTTATGGGAAGACGATGGACTTAGCATCGGGGAACGTTTTGCTCGTCTCGTCACTATCTCAAATAAAAAAAAAAACAGTTCGCTGCCACAGCTCCACAGCACGGTTACATAATACGATTACCGATGTTACCATAAATCGTATTGCACTTGACCGAGATAAATGATTATCGGCGGGGACGGTCACTCATCAGTATTATACAGTTTTGGCAAAGGAGGTCGAATAAGTCAAGTTCAGTAGTTGCACAAAAAATATATGTTCAGTATGAAATCGCCAAAGGAGGGTTCCGTAACAATATTGTGGTTTTAATAAGTCATATATATATATTGTTACTATTAGCCGATAGGTGTCCGGCCGAGTAGAATAGCACCTACCACTTTCCTACCGAGGTGGCGACTACGGTACGGACTACCGTAAGAGGCGACTAAGGTATTGTACGGACAGCCTTTATCCGTGTATTATAACATCATAACCGTCACTATACTGCTCGTGGGAACTCGATGCTGCACATAGTCTGATTTTAATTTTACCCCTGTCGACTTTTACTTTAACCGTGTGGTAGCGGTTTCAGAGAATCTACCACCCCATCTCATCCCTTGGGTGTCGTAAAAGTCGACAGAGGGAAAATTAAAACTAGAACATGGGCAGCAGCATCTTCCTGGAACATCAGAATAAATTAACTGCGGTTGCCAAGTCGCCTGCCAAGCGTTGCAACTATGGCAAAATTCCCCCCAAAACGAGAGCTACAAACTTTTGTAGCAATCTATGAGGGAGGCCTATGTTCAGCAGTGGACTAGTGATAGGCTGAAATGATGATGATGATGATGACGACTTTTACGAAACCCACGAGATGAGATGGGGTTGTAGATTAAGGTAGGTTACTTTAATTAAATCCTGGAACTTGGAACAGGCCAATGTTGTACAGAATACAATTACAGGCCGATGATAAAGGGGGATAAACGAGTAGTCCACCTGATGGGGGAAGGGAAGCTCAATGCTCAATGGGGAATAAACACGAAATTGTGTAGCCGTGGGCATCCTCTTGAGGACTACGGTGGTATGTCCCCTAGCAGTATCAAGTGTTGATGGTATACATCTAGGTAGGTTGCCAGTTATTCTGCCACCTAGCACTGAAGCTAAGGCAATTATGAAAATTGATAGTCGATGTGACGAGCGCAGTGCGGGGAGCTGCACAGAACTTTCCAGTGCAATGTTTTTTATTATTATTGGCGATATCAATGATAATAAAAAACGGCATAATAATGTGACGAATCGAGCAAAACGTTGACCTGATGGTAAGTGCAACGTCTTGTGTAACACCACACTGCACTCGTCACCCTTAGACATCAGTTCATAAGTCTCTGTAGCTGTAGCTCTCAGTGCCCTACAAACCGAAACACAGTAATGTTTGCACACTACGGCAGAACAACTGGCCCTGGAGTGCTTTTTACCGAGACGGATTCCTCCATAGGAATCCTAAGACCAGTAAGGGACCGCGCGGCACTTACCATCACGTGAACAACGTGGTCGTCTCTTAATTTATTTCCATGAAAAATTCCGGTTCAGCGCATTATTAAGAGAATCCATTTCTACTGATATAACTTTTTCGATTTACATTAAATGCACTTTTATTGGATCCAACGATTACGGATCTCTAATAATAGACTCCCAATTATGGGAACACGGTGATCTTGTGACTCACTGTAGACACTGACTCATTAGATTTATTCTCGTGATATCATACGTGTTACTTTTTGATCATCGACAACTTTACCGCTTATTTGGCTTTCGTGTTTAAAAATAATATATTGTCTGTGTTTCTGGGATCGTAGATGGAATATATTAATTGAGACGCTTCTATGGCTTTTTATTTAAAATCATATGATCCACGACATTATTCTTAACTGTTTTTATGTTGTCTCATTTTTAATACCTAAATTGGAATAACTTAATTTCTTAGCTATTATTTCGTTTACACCAAACTGTAGCTTGGTATTAATAAATATATATATTTATGGAATAGGGGGCAAACGAGCAAGCGGCTCACCTGATGGCAAGTGATCACCGCCGCCCATGAACATCTACAATACCAGAGGAATAGCAGATGCGTTGCCGGCATTCGAGAAAGGAATGGGCTCTTTTCTTGAAGGTCCCTAAGTCGTACCGGCCCCTAAAAACCGCTGGCGGCAGCGGATTTCATAATGTGCTTGTGCATGGCAGAAAATTCCGCGAAAAACGCACTGTGGTGTAATGCTAACCATCAAGGTGGTGGCGATGGAATTTTGAGCTGTGCCGCAATGTGCGATGGTGAAAATCAGCGGCTAGAATTAATCCGAACTATTCCTCGGAACACTGAACTCGGAACTCCGTGGTAGATCGTATATAAGATGCAAAGTGATGCTACATCTCGTCGCAAATCCAGTGGATCCAGCTGAATGGGATAAATACACTTGCATTTTCACAAAAACATTAATATTATATTAGGTAAATTAATCTGTATAATATCTGTTTCGGTATTTCCGACTCGACTCGGCCTTGCCGTCTATTCACATTCCCATACGTAGGTCATCACCGTGAATACAATTCAATCAATTCCGGGTCTTCGATACTGCATCATGCCTTAATTTTTCACATTTGTAACGTGATCTACTAAGGCCTTAGACCATACTAAATTCATTTCCATATTAATCACCGGTACATCGTACATATATGGCCGGTGACCTCATTGCTTACTGCCTTATGGTATATGGTACTGCTAATGTGGGTGTCACGATTAAAGTCATGCGGAGTCTAGCAGCCCACAAATATTTGTACAAACGTTTGTGATGATTAGATGGAAAGGCTCGGATACGCTTTATTTTTATACCCTACTGGCTGTGATATTTTATATTATTAAATATTTAATTTATTCTCCATGCTAATATAAAAAATGCGAAAGTAACTCAGTCCATCTCAACCGCTGAACCGAACTTGACGAAATTTGGCACAGAGATAGCTTGCATCCTGAAGACGGACATAGGATACATATTATTCCGGAGAATCCACGCGGACGAAGTCGCGGGCATCAGCTTGTAGCAACTCAGGGGCCAGGCGCTTTTTAATTTATTAACAGTTCACGAGTGTCCCGAGTTCGATCCCCGGTGCCAGGAACGCGAAAAATTTAGTGTTGATTTACAACTTGCTTAGCGATTAAGGAAAACATCGTGAGAAAACCTGCATGCCTGAGGAAGAAAAATTCGATGACATGTGAAGTCCGCCAACTCGCATAGGAGCAGCGTGGCGAACTCTTCCTGACTCCAAAATCCCTCCAGAAATGAGAGGAGGCCTAACATTTATAGGCTGTTACTTTACTTTTTTTTGGCGGGTTTTGAGAAAGTTGTAGGTTCTTTTCTTGAGATTCCCTAAGTCGTTTCCACTAGCGGTTCTAAATTTCGTTTCGTCTCTGAATGTCAAAAAAAAATAACACTGGTTTTGAATATTATGCTTGACCCACACTAGACCGACGTAGTGTTTCATATTTGGTACGGTGTCGTGGCGTTTGATAGATCCCAAAACGCTGACACTGCGCCCGCCAAGGTTAAGTGAAAGTGAATAGACTGTGTTACCGTGTCAGTGCCGTCGAGATTAGCCGTACCCTGATTAATTAGTTTCGTTGCATTGTCGTGTTCCGGGTTCGATTTGTTCTGGTCTCGTATCGTAGTTGTGCATAAAAATGCGCGTATTCCTAAACATTCTTATGGAAAGTCAATTTATTTTCGTAGAGGAACTTCTTTGGGCGAGAATAAAATTTCAAAGACGAATTTGAGTGCAACGTTGCTGTTAATTTTTTTTTTGTATTATTGTGGTACACCAAAAGTTAACATGTTAAATGATGGCACAAAAATATATATCTTAAATCTAAATATCTAACCTATTACAGGCACACATATAATGTTAAGAAAATCCATAAAATTTTATAATAAAATTCCTAAAAGTGTGACTCAAAAAACTGACATAGAATTCAATAAACTTGTCAAGAACACATTATTAGAAAAAAAAACTATTATAAAATAGATCATTACATAGAAGACAGAGATGTGTGGAAATAACTCTTACTCTGCACTTGCAAAGCCCCTGGCTACTAAATTTATGATGTAATTTTTATGTAACTTATAAATGACATGTAATATGGCATTGAAAAAAAGAAAGACCTCAGACTTTCTTGCCGGTTCTTCTCTGAGAAGGTCTTATCTTTTGAACCGGTGTAGATTTTGACATTCATAGGAGCTTTATACAAGCCTAATCTGAATAAAGAAATTTTGACTTGACTTGACTTGATAAATGCCAAAGTCTCTCTGTCCTTCTGTCTGCTTGTTACCTTTTCGGCCGCACGGAGATAGTTTGCACCCTGGAGATGGACATCAAATACTTTTAATTCTGTAGAACCAAAGAGTACCTACGGTATTAAAAAAAAAACCGAAATCCACTCGGGTTTTAGCTAATAAATAAACTAGAATACGGTTATAAGTGCAGTGGCAAATGTCTCTTATACATAACACTTGTTTACTTTTGCAATAACATAATTTTCCTTTTAAAACGGTACCAGCTTGCCTTTGCAAAAACATTCTTAATTAATATTCATCGAATAATTAATAATTGTTTATATACTGAGCAGTAATTTGTGCATTCATATTTACTTGTTTTTATTTTAATTAAATGTTTAATATATATGTTTAATATATATGTTTAATATATATGTTTAACATGGCCGTGTGGTGGCGGCTCCTTAAAAGAATACTACCACTCCATCTCATCCAATGGATCTCGTAAAAGGCGAGTAAGGAATTAAACTGCACTGTGCACCCAACACCGCATGGTGGCGATGGGCTCACCACCTATCACACCAAGTGCATTATACTGTTTTGGTGAAACGTGGATTGTGGCAGTCATCTGTTTTTGCAGTGAGTGCCCAGTCTCTGACTATCCCTTATGGGATACAGTCATGATCTTATGTATGTATGTATGTATGTAACATTTGTCACGTGTTACTAAGTTGAACGCACTCTTTTTTTAACTATAATAATAACAATTTATTAAAACGTTTAATAATATCGCACGTATTAACTTTTTGAGTTCCTACCTATTTTCTTGTAATGTCCCACTGCTGAGCACAGGCCCCCTTTCATTTCTCAGAGGGTTTTGCGAGTTGGCATTTCACATTTTATTTCTCAAATCATATATAATCACTTACAGCACTTAATAATTTAATTTCATTTATTTGAATAATAAATTGTTATAATTAGATGTTTTCTATAAAGTTATGAGTCAACTTGTTTTGTTAATGAATGCATGACATGCAAAAATTATTATTATTTTTATATTCTATTTAATAATAAATTTCTTAGGGCATATGAGACTAAAGAACCTACGTCTCAGGGTGATGGGCACAGTGTAGTGTCACAGAAATTTTATGGGTGACACAACATTTGTTATGGGCAGACGTTGCACTTACCATCAGGTGAACGTTTTGCTCGTTTCATCACTTTATGCAATAATAAAAATACCAATTTTCAAACTCTTTCAAAATACGTACAGCATCAAAAAAAAAGTAAAGTTTCAGCCTATAAATGTCCCACTACTGAGCACAGGCCTCCTCTCATTTCTGAGAGGGTTTTGGAGCTAGGAAGAATCCGCCACGCTGCTCCAATGCGGGTTGGCGGACTTCACAGGTTTTCGAAATATTTTTAATTTCTCAAACATGCAGGTTTCCTCACGATGTTTTCCTTCACCGCCGAGCACGTGGTAAGTCAGCACTTAAAATTGCAATTAACAATTTTAGTGGTGCCGGCACCGGGAATCGAACCCAGGTCACTCGCGTACTATAAAATTAAAAGCGAGCGCCTAGCCCCTGAGCTACCACGGAAATAATCACATTAAATAATCAAATTTTTACATTTGCGTCAATACGAAAACGATACAAACAAAAATTAAAAGCTAAAATTAATAAACATATACACTCGGCGAATTTTTATTGAATTTTACTTTTATAACGAGACGAAAGAGAAATTAAAGAAAAAGACAGGGTATGTACAAATTTGCAAATTAATAATTTAAAAAAATACTTAATAAATACAAAAAAAGATCTTAAAACCTAGTGTTACCCCCCCTTGCCTTGATAACGGCTTCCATGCGATCTTTCATGGACCTTACAAGGATCGCAACAGCCTCTTGGGGTATTTATTCCCACTCTTCAAGTACCGCATCTTGGAGCTCTTGAAGAGTGGCTGGAGCTGGATCTCGAGCTCGCACGCGCCGTTTTAGGTCATCCCAGAGATGTTCTATTGGGTTAAGGTCTGGACTTCGTGCTGGCCAATGCATAACAGGGATATCGACCTCCTGTAAATAATCCCGTACAATAGCCGCGGTGTGGCAACGAGCATTATCATGCATTAACATGAATCCATCACCGACATAACCAGCATACGGGACCACATGTTCCTCCAGGATTTCAGTAATGTACCGACCAGCATTTAATGACCCTTGCCCACGGCCACCCCGAGTCCGGGAAACGCACACAAGTTCCGTTTTCCCGTCGACGGAAATGCCGCCCCAAAACATACACGAGCCACCCCCGTATTCGACGGATTCTTCGAAGCAGGGTTGTGTGAACCTCTCCCCCTGTCTTCTGTAGACCCTTCTACGTCTGTCATTGCAGAAGGGACAGACCCTCGTCTCATCAGAGAAGAGTACGGTCCGCCACTGTTCTAGAGTCCACTCGCAATGATTGCGAGAAAACTCTAGGCGATCTCTGCGATGCTGTGCAGTAAGTTTTTGACCTTTAGCAGGTCTATGGGCTGTTAAACTCTTTTCGTGTAACCTTCTTATCGTAGAAACACTCACAGATGTTGTCCGAGTTGATCGAAGCTGTTGTTGCAACTCAACAGCATTTGTAAAACGGTTTCGTAAAGATGTCGTAACGATGAAACGGTCATCTCTTTCTGATGTGCACCGTTTTCTTCCAGATCCCGGTTTTCTAACATAACCACCAGTCTGCTGAAAACGTTGGAACACCCGTCGAACTGAAAAACGGGACAGGTTCAACTGTCGAGCAACGTCACACTGCCGCATCCCCGACTGCAATAGGGCAATCACTTGAGCGGCTTCTTCAGAGCTGGTGTCCATCTTTACTTGTTCTTACTTGGGTTACTTGTTCACGTGTGTTCACTGCAAAGTCTAAATTACGACTGGCCCATATTTCATCCAGATCGATCCTTTTATACCCTTTTTAGGTGGTGTAACTAGCGTCCTTACTAACCAGCATTTGACAGTGTTTATTTTTGACGCTCTATAATGATAAATGTTTTAATGATTTCATCATTTTTTTATTAATAATGTAAAGCTATTCAAATACCTATTTCAAACATACCAATATTTATATAAATATAATTCGTTTCTAGCCATTACAGCCATTTTTCGCGCAAACTCAGAGAGGTGCGATTTTTGTGACGCTGAGTGTATGTCAAAATATTTGTCAGTGAAAAGGTATAAATTAAGTAGATATTAAACTGCTTTTAACAATTTTAGTGGTTCCTGCACCAGACATCGAATCCGGGTCACTACCGTACATTAAAAGCGACCGCTTCAGCTACCATATCTTAGTACTCTTTAGGTTAATCAAGTATGACAGACAGAGTTTTATTTGAAACGAAAAAAGTCACAACATAACTAAAAATCGCAGACTGGCACTTCCATTTCATATATATTATGTGAATGGTTATTCAATTATTCAGGTCGGTAATATTACGTAGATAAAATATAATGCCCAAATACAACAGATATTACACGACCAGTGCTTACTTTTTGTTATCTATGGCAGATTTTATTATACGATATTTGCTGTTGCGTAAGCCTTGACGTAACATTCGTTTTTGTATTTTCTTCCTAATTGTACGTATAATTAATTACTGATAATTTTATAAATGCGAGCGATGTCCTCCTGGCTGATTTGCGACGACTATAGGAGGCTATCGACTGCGGATAGTGCCATATAATAGTGTCATAGGAGTACGAACAAATAAAAGTACAAACTCGCCCTAACCTGCACGCGATAAGTTGTGATATGATGCAGGCTAGGATGCAGTGTCAGACACAAGGGGCCAACCACAACTAGACACGAAAGCCAACAAATTGTGTTCACATATTGTTACGTTGTCTACGTCAATTATATTCTTCTTCAATTTTATTTATTTGTATATCATCATCTCAGCCTATCACTAGTCGACTGCTGAACATAGGCCTCCTCCATAGATTGCCACAAAAGTTAGTAGCTCTCATTTTGCGGACATTTTGCCATAGTTGCCACACTTGGCAGGCGGGTTGGCAACCGCCGATGAAGTGTTATTTCTGGATTACCACGGCTTTTTTGTTAATCGTAAGATCAAAGACCGTCGCCGAAAACGGACCACTGTACATGCTATCAGGTGTACTATAAAAAAAATTGTGCCTTGATCAATAGAGTAATTAAATCTACACATTCATTATCATCATTTCAGCCTATCACAAGTCCAGTCCTGAACATGGGCATCCCCCATGGATTGCCACAAAATTTTGTAGCTGTCATTTTTAGGGGATTTTACCATAGCCGGCAGGCGGGTTTGCAACCGCAGTTTATTTATTCAGATGTTCCAAGATGGTCAACAACAACATCTTCTGGTTTTAATTTTCCCTCTGTTGACTTTTACGACACCCACGGGATGAGATTGTGTGGTAGATTCTCTTAAGCTGCCAGCACACGGCAAATCCACACATATATTACTTCTATAGAAGCAATACGCAATAGATTCTACAGCAATATAGATAATTTCATTTTGAAAACATATCGATATCAGAATTTGGCGCGGTCGGTCATTTCGCGCGTAATGGTCGGCCATTTTGTTTTTGCGAAACAAATAATTATTGAAGTGTTATGTACCCGAGGTTAAGGGGGGAGGGAGACTGTCTTACGATGCAGTCCGGGACATTGGCACGTGAAACTGGACCAATCGTTTTTGGTTTTCTTTCTTAGTGTATTACACGTTGCATTTACGAGTTTGTACTAGTCTGGATATTGGAAACTTGTCAAACTAAAGTTTTACGATAGATAATGAATGAATGAATGAAATATACTTTATTGTACATCGATAATCAAAACGGAAATATACAAAACAACAAAACTGCTAACAAATTAAGGTACAAATGGCGGCCTTATTGCTTACAAGCGATCTCTACCAGGCAACCACGTTGCAAAAGATATTACGACCAGAGAGAAAGGGTTAGGCTGTAAATATAATTAGAAGCTCAGTAATATTTAGGAAGATATATATATTTATATAAATATTAATACATACTTAAACATAAATAAATACATACACAATACATACATACATACGTAATATAAAAAACATATACAAGACCATAAAGGAGCAAACAAAAGATAGATAGATATAGAGATATATTCTAAACTGTGTATCATACCTGTAAACCCAATGCATGGAACGCCTTGTGTAGGTACTGGTCATTCATCGTCATCATCATAATTTCAGACTATCACTAGTCCACTGCTGAACATAGGCCTCCCCCATAGATTACCACAAAAGTTTGTAGCTTTCATTCAGGGTGGATTTTGCCATAGTTGCCACGCTTGGCAGGCGGGTTGGCAACCGCAGTTTATTTATTCAGATGTTCCAGCAAGGTGCACTGCCTAACATTACATTTCAGAGTGAAAAACAGTAATGTTTGCACACTACCGCTTGACGGCCATGCAAATAGAGATGCACTGTTAAAACAATTTTATGATTACGTTTATTTTAATCAAACTGCAGTTAATTTTAACAACTATACTAACAGTGAATTTGTTCATAATACGAGTGGACGCGGTGCCCATTAATTCACGCTGTACGTAGTTGAGAGCAATTAGTTTTAATTGGACTCGCGGATTGTTCTATTAGTATGGATTTTAAACTGTAATAGAAATTGTCGAGGCGATCTAGTCGTTCACCCGATGGCTAGTGCTACAACGCCTGCCCATAACGGCCTCCTGCCGAGCTTGATCACCGGAAGACGTACCGAATTTGACGAAGACTATTTCCCGCAGTTGCCGTATGAGTGCATAAATTGCCACCCCGTCTCTGAATGCCCTGAACGCTTCCTGAAAGTCGACTGAGTGATATGCCTGGACAATTCCCATGGCTTCCAACAGGTTCCGGAATCTCGTATAATGCGAGGACGAAAATACACACAGGTGATGAGTAGTAGCTCGGATGCGGTGCGTCTGGGACTGCAATCACCAATCCGCCTGCCAAGCGTAGTGTTTATGGCAAATCCGCCACTACCAAGTTCAGGGACCAAATGACCAGCAGAGGAGACCACTTCAAAAGAGTAACAGCATATGAATCCCACCTCAGCGTATCAGTCCTACTGCTCAACACCGGACTCCTCTAATTTCTAAGAGGGTTTTAAGCCATCAAGAGTTCGCTACCATATTCCAGAGCCGGTTGACGGACTTTGCTTTTTTTATTTGATAAAAGTGCCGGAACGAGCAGAAGTAAGTGCAACGTCTGCCCATAACAAATGCTGTGTCACCCAGAACATATCTGTGTGACACCACACTGCGCCCGTCACCCTGAGACATCAGTTCTTAAGTCTCGTATGCCTAGTCATTACGCTAGCTCTCAGTGCCCTTCAAACCGAAACACAGTAATGTTTCACATTACTGCTTCACGGCAGAATAACTAGCCCTGGGGTGGTACCTATCTAGACGGATTCCTGCATATGAATCCTATCACCAGAAACATTTTGACTCCTCTGTCATACAGCTTTCCTCACGATACTTTTCTTCACTGCTGAGCACTCAGCACTTCATAATCATCACGTCAGCCGGTCTTAGTCCACAGTCTAAGTCTATGTCCACTATGCTAATTAATCAGTATAGTATGGTGTAGATACCACACAAGGCCAGTTATTCTGCCGAGAAGCAATATTGTGCAAACATTACTGTGTCTCGGTCTGACGGGCACTGAGAGCTAGCGTAATCACTGGGCATATGAGACTTAAGAACTCATGTCTCAAGGTGACGGGCGCTGTGTGGTGCCACACAGAAACGTTCTGGTTGACACAGCATTTGTTATGGACAGACATTGCACTTTCCATCAGGTGAACGTTTTCCTCGTCTCGTCTCTTTATCCAATTAAAAAAGTTGAACATAGGCCTCCCCCATAGATTGCCACAAAACACGGCCCTAAGCCACCTGCATCCATTGACTTCCCGCAAAACCATGCAGGTCGTTTCCTCACGATGTTTTCCTTCACCGCCGAGCACGTGGTAAATCAGCACTTTAAATTGCAATTAACAATTTTAGTGGTGCACCTAGCCCCTGAGCTACCACGGCTCTTTCACAACTTTAGCTTGCTTATCCTTAACTCAACACTTAATATTTCGGAACTATTTTGTGAGTTGCCGGCACCGGCAATCGATGTCAGGTCTTTTTTATTCAATAAAAGTGACGGAACGAGCAAAACGTTAACCTGATGGTAAGTGCAACGTCTGCCCATAACAAATGCTGTGTCACCTAGAACAGTGTGACACCACAATTCGCCCGTCACCCTGAGACATAAGTTCTTAAGTCTCATATGCCCAGTGATAACGCTAGCTCTCAGTGCCCTTCAAACCGAAACACAGTAATGTTTGCACACTACTGCTTCAAGACAGAATAACTGGCCCTGGGGTGGTACCTGCCTAGACGGATTCCTGCATAGGAATCCTACCACTTGCGTACTATGATATTAAATTTGTTTTACTACATGAGCCGAGGTAGGACACGGGCCCCAACCTGCCCCAACCTGCCCCACCCTGTCTGTACAGGAAACTATTTTCAACTTGTTTCCTTTTTTTATACCTCTTTTCTCGTATCCGCATCGTAAGTCGTTCTGAAATCGAACGCTGTACTTAGTTAGCACTTATTAGGTTTCCTGTCGGAATCCTGTCGCTGTGCCGGTTAAGAATAATATTTCTGTAGACTTTGTTAAGGCGATTTAGCTATGACATTTGCATTGTTAGTTTTGCGGTGCTACATAGTTTGCATTATTATTATTTTTTTATTGTATAAAGTGACGAAACGAGCAAAACGTTCACCTGATGGTCACCCCAGGGCCAGTTATTCTGCCGTGAAGCAGTAGTGTGCAAGCATTACTGTGTTTCGGTTTGAAGGGCACTGTGAGCTAGCGTAATCACTGGGCAATTAAGAACTGATGTCTCAGGGCGACGGGCGCAGTGTAGTGTAACACAGAAATGTTCTGGGTAACACAGCATTTTTTATGGGCAGACGTTGCACTTACCATCAGGTGAACGTTTTGCTCGTTTCATCACTTGATCCAATAAAAAATGGCAATAGTTTAGCTTTTAAGGAGAATCGCGGATTCGGATCGATAATGTTAAATCTCGTAAAACGTACCCTAAACCAATAGGCTTGATATACGGAGAGTTTCAAAGCCGTTGTAGCTCTGGTTGCTGGATGCTCGCCTTAAAATTTAATAGTACGCGAGTCACCCGAGTTCTATCCTCGGTGCCGGCACCTATGAAATTGTTCTACAGTTTCAAGTGCTGAACACGTGCTCAGAGGTGAAGGAAAACATCGCGGGGAAACCCGCATGTCTGAGGAATAAAAATATTTTGAGAACGTTTGAAGTCTACCAACCCGCAATGGAGCATCGAGGCGGACTTTTCCCGGCTCCAAAACCCTCTCAGAATTGAGAGGCCTGTGGACATTTGTAGGCTGTAACTTTTTTTACGGAGAGTTTCAAAATTACTTTGTTTAAATTGTACTGTACATCGCTGCACTGGGGCAGTCTGTCGTTCAGATATACACAAAGGGCTTACAATGATCTGCAAATCAAATTTAATAATGCGTTCAGGACGTTGTTGCTGCCTAGGCTCTGTAGTGCACTGGCAATGTTCGACGAAGCCGGCACCAACAATTTTGATGCAGTTTGGCTCAAGAACAGCGCCTCGTTGTTGAGAGTGCGTGGCAGCAACAACTATGTTCTCAGCGCTATCGCGAGAATTTATCATCTGTGGCTTTTATTTATTAAAACCAAATCTCCTTCAGTTGTTAGGTATTAATTTAATATGTAAGGAGATTTTACATTTTGAATCTATGTTGTCTGATAATAATATATAATTTGAATATAATTAGGCTATTATCACTTGAAGTATTCAGTTAATACTCGATGAAAACCTTGTGCGAATCAGTGCAAGGATTATTGATGATTATTCCGGTGTCAGTCGGAGGCCACAAGAATTGTCTAATATTTTCATACTTTACGACACTGGATGAGATGGTGTGGTAGACTCTCTTACATTCACCCCACGGCATATTTAAATGTTCCCATTAAAGATTTGAAAGTAATTGTTATTTCTCTGTTGTTACAGGATTTAATACCGCCTCAAGACACAGAATCCTACCTGCTAAAAACGCAAAATGCCATCACTAACCTGCAAGCGAAGCTACAGGCCTCGAGGACGAACAACTTCTCGAACATTCCGTCCCAGCTCACTTCCAGCCTCATAAGCGAGAAGACGGCTGTCTCACGCCTACCCCTGTCCCAGCTGAGTCGGTCCAACTCGTTAAACTATCGTCTGCGGCGGAAGGATGCCTCAGCTGACAGCAGTCCACTTAGAAGTCCAGGGCATTACGTGATAACCGGCTCTAGTAAAGTACCCGAAAGTACTAAAATACTTATCAATAGCGCCACCAGATCCCTCGAAACAGACAGGAGGCACGATTCCAACATGAATAGTCCGTCGTCGGAAAGGGGTTTATGCAGTAACAGTTCCGATGATAAAACCTTGTCGAACAAACCACACTACAAAGGATCACCACACAGACAGTCCCACTCACGTCATAAAAGCTACGATCTAAAGCACCCAAAGGAACAATATACAGATTTAAATAACGCGAATCCAGCGGTGTGCCTTAAGACAGTCCTAAAGAATAACGCCTTAGACGCGAAAGCTTACCCCCGAATCGACAAAACACGTTGCCAAGGCGACGCCAAGAAGCTCCACCAACGCGTCTTCAGCGATGGCAGCAAGCAATTCAGACCCGTACACACAAGCAACAATGCCGCTTTTGGCGTGTCAATCAAACGCTCGAGTTCTTTCAACGTGGTGAACAGAAACAATAATTATATAGAAGTTGGAAGAATAATGTCGAGGCGTTCGAGTGGACATTCCGAGGAGTATAAGGATGACTATTTATCAGACGAATCCGACAATGGGTCGTTCGATAAATCTCAAGATTTGAGGTTCAAAAGGACCACCCATAGAGGTAGAATCGATTCACCAGATTTGAAGTCGGTGGCACCCGCCAATTCGCCTCGATGTCCAAACACACCCGAAATGCAGAGGAAGTTTGGACCGGGATTAGTCAGAAACACAGGGAGGGTTGGCAATAAAGAGCGCAACATTAATACTAGAATGTCAGAACCACCGGTGTCGAAAGAGGAGAGAACGAAACCAGTGAATCATCAGAGTAGAAGAATATCAGATCCGACCAGACAGGCAGTTTTAAGCAGGCTGACAAAATCCAGATCTTCTACGAGGGAACTGAAACCTAAAGTACAGGATAAAGGTGCGTATATTATAGTCATAAGCAGTTTTAATCGTTGCACGTCAATGTAAGACACGTAAATAGTTACAAAACATCCGGACAGGAAAACCAATAATTTATGTGCGACAATAGTGACAATCGAAGTCGACGAGTGAAACTAAACATTGTTTTTCGTAAAATTCAAACGCTTAGGCTAGGGCTTGTTATAAGTGGATGATAAATAACTTCACCGTGAAAAAGTAACTGCGGTTTCGCATTCTGAAACATTACATTGATTGTTATTGTAACTTCCATTCCTTAGTCACATACATAGTTCCATTAGGTCTTACTCGGGGTGACGACAATCGGTTTGACTCCAGAGCACCATAGAGTATTTTAATATATGGAAACAGAGCACTCTGCTTCTCTCACAGATGTTAGTGCTAACAAATATTAGAAAGAGCGAACGTGAAATACTTTTATATTTAACAACGCGAATGAAACGAAAGGTAACGAAATATTAATTTTTATGTATTTGTATTTACATAACGTTGGGTGTGGTAGAAGATGTAGCGACAAAGATAGAGAAAGGAATGCTTGGATGGTTTGGACACGTGGAAAGGATGGATGAAAGAAGATTGACGAAACAGATTTATGAGGCGAGTGTGAATGGGCAAGCCGGTAAGGGTCGACGTAGGCGAACGTATTACGATTAGATCGAAATCGTTTTAAGGAAAGGCCACGTCAAAAGTACCCGCAACTGACGAGCTTGTATGAAAACACTAATGAAAGTAGAGAAAGCTAAAGATGTGTGACAGGATCTTAGCAAGTGGAAAGATGTGGTCTCTGCCTACCCCTATGGGAAAGAGGCGTGACTCTATGTATGTATTTGTATATATTATGTCAATACTCGCTACAGAAATGAAGCTAATATACATATATTAGAAATTACATTTATCTATGAGTAAAATTGTTTTAACAAAAATTTTACTGTAATGCTTAGTATGTAAATAATTATTAATTAATAGATAAAGCCTCGTTCGTCGTCGTCGTCGTTCCAATCTTTAGTCCACTGCTGAACATAGGCCTCCCCAAAGGGCCACACAAGTTGGTAGATCTCGTTTTGGGGGGATTTTGTCATAGTTGCCACGCTTGGCAGGCGGGTTGGCAACCGCAGTTTTTTTTATTCAGATGTCCCAGGAAGACCCTGCTGCCCATCACCTGGTTTTCAAATGTATAAATATTAATAAAGAATGTTTATGATGATGATGATGATGTTCTCCTAGCCGATTTCGACCACGGTGACAACTTCCGACTACAGTCGAGAGCCATCAACTGCGCAGGAGATATTATAGTGCCACAAGTGTACGCGCAAACACAGAGGCACTCACTCGTCCCAACCTACCCGCGCCCGATGTAACGCTGATGCGATAAGATTGGGCGTAGGCTAGGATGCAGTGTCAGAAACACGGGGACAATCACAACACAACCAGATCCGAAAACAAACAATTTATGTATTTAGCACAAATGTTGGCTCCGGCTGGGATTCGAACCCAGGACCCGCGGCTTAGTAGTCAGGTACTCTGACCACTAGGCCACGCGGTCTTCAAGAAGAAGAAGAAGAAGAATGTTTATAAGAACGTTGCTAAGAACATTAATAATAACGTTGCACTCAAATTACACCTTGAAATTTTCTCTCTTCGCCGTAAATAACTTTTTATATTAATTGCGAACCGTTACTTTTTTTTTTAACGGAATAGATAACCTAAAAATATTTAATATTTTAAACCGCTATAATAATGCAGATAGGAAAACTATGATTTACAAAATAATTATATTATGTATAGTTGGTATTCTAAAGTTTTATTATCTTATTTATTAAAATTCTATTGGATACCATTACATACATTTTGTACAATTACTGAAGGTAATACCATTAGTAAGAATAGGATCGACAAAAATAATGTCATAATTAGGAACTATGGAACGACTAAATGTAGCGATCAACGTGACAAAGTCACGGATATTTTTCGTCGTGACTTTTATGTAACGGAACGACATTCACGATGATCGAAAAATAACGTTTTTCCCCAAGTCAGACCTTTGAAACTGCGCACATTCCCTGCATGGGGCCATAGACCATAGGTTGAATTTTTTTTTAAATTCAAATGCAATGGATGAATGATGAAAATGGAATGGAACGCACATTTTTGAGGTTTAAAATTCATTGGGGATCGGGGAGAATTTTAAAAAGTTTAAAAATTGGAGAAATCAACTTCATTCAAAACTTTTTTAGATTTTGATTACTTTTGGCCAACATTTTAATAATCTTAAGGTAACGTAGTTTCATATACATGTTTCTTAATGACAGCTATATTTAATATACACACAGTTCATGACGAAATAAAATTTATTAATAATTTTAATTTATTTCTCACCAATAGCACAGAAAACCAAAGGCAGTTATTAGAGTGGTATATGAGGTTGGGAATTTAACATTACAGATTATACTAGTTCTAGTTAAAATTTTACTCCGAAGTCCGAATACCCCTATTTACTGTTTAGTATTAACACCTTTTCATAAAAACTAAATGTCTTTTATTTTATTTTTAGGCGAACATATTACATTCAATAAAACTAAATTTTCGGATTTTATCGTGTTGAATTTTTTACTAATTGATCCACATTTCGTAATTATTTAAAATTATACGCGACTTAATCCGTATGTTAGGTTATTTTATGTAAATAATTTTTAACGTGAAGGGCGTTGCCATCAGGGTCAGCGTTACCAATTTTCATTAAACACGCAACTTAAAGAGAATGGAAGCGTTTTGTGTAGAATGACGCTATATTTAGTTTAGTTAATAGGGCGACGGTTTTGCCAGGCTCGTGAATTAAGTTTAATTATAAACAGTAAGTTACATCAAGTACGTCGAATACAAATCTCTCGTGTTGACCTGAATTGGTTTGACCTAAACTTTTTTTTTATTGAATTGCCGCAATCAGCTGTATAATCGGGTAGTCCTATGAGTTTTAAGCAAATTCTTTAAGTCGACATATCTCCTACAAGTATCAAGCTACGAGGCTCATTATATTTTTGGGGCATATACACATCGTCCCTTAGCCCAGCCTGCCGGGATAAATAGGACATTACGAATGACCCTGTATAGAAAATGTAATCACTGGACATATGAGACTAACACAGGGCGCAGTGTGGTGTCACACAGAAATGTTCTGGGTGACATTGCATTTGTTATGGGCAGACGTTGCACTTACCATCAGGTGAACGCTTTCCGCGTTCCGTCACTTTAATAAAATTAAAAAAAAAACACTAGTACCCTATAATTAACAACGCTGCGGACACAAAAACAAAACCTATCCTTTAGTCTTGACAACCCATTCGTCTCGGTGCCCGCTCAAGTGATTTGTTACGCCGCAAAACATTAAATCTAACGACTGTAGCGATTGTGCACTATTGGAAACTAGGGATGGGCGTTTGTAAACGTTCGGAGTCTCCGGTCTCGTCCAGCATTAAAATAGTGGGGCAGTACGAAACAGCTGTATCCAGTAACCTCCGCAACTGTAAGAAAGCAAGATGCGTAAAAATGTCACATTAATTTAAACATACATGTCGTCGTGGTCGGGAAGTTAGATACATACATACAGTCACGCCTTTCCCATAGGTGTAGTCAGAGACCACATCTTTCCATTTGCTACGATCCTGACACGCAGCCTTCGCTTCTTCTACTTTCATGAGCGTTTTCATTCAAGCTCGTTCGTTGCGTTTACTTTTGACGTGGCCTTTCCTTAAAAAGACTGCGATCTGATCGTGATACGTTCGCCTACGTCGACCCTTACCGGCTTGCCCATTCACACTGGCCTCATAAATCTGTTTCGTAAATCTTCCTTTTAGATAAAATAAACAGTAAGTTTTTTGTTATATCCCTCGACTACATTCAATGGTGCTATGGACATTCCAAAGTATTCTAAAAGTAACGTAAAACCTCGTGTTATACCGCCATCTATTGGAAAGATGGCGGTATAACCAACTGAAATATGCCAGATCTAAATTATCAACAGCAATGATGCCGGGGTGGGTCGCTAGTAACATATCAAATCACACTTGTTATCTCCCTCTGTTTGGTTTCGCTTTATCCAATTATAATCCACATCCCTGGACATCCATTTCATTACCCTATTACACTGCGGGTTAATATTATTAATCGGTTCACACACAAAAAAGAATCCGAGACCGAAAACTGTTTTTGTTGACTTGTACATCACTATTGGAGACTATTTCTCGATCTACAATGACCCCGTTTCTATGGAGAGGCGACGGGTAAGCGATCGCCGTTCGTAGCGCGTTTCGACAGAGCCCTAAAGTAAAAGGATTGGTAATAAGTTACTTCATCGATGATTTACAGAGATTGCCTAATGTTAGAAATTATGTTAGAAAAATATTATGATTTTAAGAAATGCTGCCTCAACCGTATAATAAAATAGAATAAAAAAAAATTTCGTTCAACATAGATTATTCGCATAATACTTATTGCATGTCATTTTTAACTACCCTGGTTTGCAGAAATGCCCCTGTCCTGGGAAGATGTTGAGATGATATTTTTTTTAGTCATTTTTAAAATAATGTAAAATAACAGCAGTATTATAAAGATGTAGAAATAGTGTGGCGGCTATCGCCTACTTCCCAGGGGTTATAATCATCTATGTATTCTTTAATATTATTACGCGGGCTATGGAACTTATAGTGACAAAATAGTGACACTAGAGTGTGGACCCGTACTCCACACATGTTCCCAATAATAGCCAGGCGACAACAGCCTAATGGTTTAGGGTACGGACTGCCAAACATGACGTCGCAGGATCGAGCCCGCCATTGGACTATTGTCGTAAATCATCTCTTAAGTAAGGTTAATATAGCATTGCATTGCATAACGCTGTCTCAGTGCGTTTTGTCCAACACAAATGATTGGTTTGTGTTCTTTTTTTATTTTTTTATTTCATAAAAGTGACGGAACGAGCAAAACGTTCACCTGATGGTAAGTGCAACGTCTGCCCATAACAAAAGCTGTGTCACTCAGAAAATTACTGTGTGACACCACACTGCGCCCGTCACCCTGAGACATCAGTTCTTAAGTCTCATATGCCCAGTGATTACGCTAGCTCACAGTGCCCTTCAAACCGAAACACAGTAATGTTTGCACACTACTACTTCACGGCAGAATAACTGGCCCTGGGGTGGTACCTACCTAGATGGATTCCTGAATAGGAATCCTACCACAAGTAAAAATGTAATGTATTCTCCCTGCACCTGTGACACTGCGTCCTACTGTCTTCGATCTTTTCACATAATGTGCCTTTTCGTTTGATATTTCCGGTAATAATATATCCTGCGTGGGTAACTTCTTTGGGTTCGTCAACCGTATTTTTTATTTTTATAGCAAGTGACAAGACGAGCAAAACATTCACCTGATGGTAAGCGCAATGTCTGCCCATAACAAATGCTGTGTCACCCAGAACTTTGTGGCGCCACGCTGCGGCCGTCACTCTGAGACACTAGTCCTCAAGTCTCATATACCCAGTGATTCCCCTAGCTCTCAGTGCCCTTCAGACTGAAACACAGTAATGTTTGCACACTAATGCCTTACAGCAGAAAAAGGTAGGCCTTGTCTACCTAGGCGGATACATAGGCAGTTACATAGGAATTCAAAATTGACTGGTGGTAGGCACCAGTCAATTTTGAACATGCGTTACATGAGTTCCTTCTTAATATTCCAGGTCAAAAGAAACCAAGCCAACATCGGTCATCATCCGCGCTGGCCTCGAAGGAATTGGAATTCTCGAACTGGAAGAAGAGGTCCTCGTACGACCCAATGAAGGCAGCGCAAGAGGGTAAAAAGAGACAGCAGATGGCGAGGCGGCAGGAGTGCAACAAGGACGACCTCAGTTCCCCCAGGTACATCTTTACTTGTTCTGCGAGTGTTTCTCATAACAATTGTCTGCCCATAGTACAACCACTGCCACAAGCACTGTTTCACCCTGAATATTCAATTGAAAAGTCCTGTGGCATTTAGCATTTGTAGCAATACTAATGTTATACAAATTTCAGTCTTTTGTCCGACGTCTGATGGACGTCGGTTTTACCCGTGGTAGTTCAGGGACTACTACAGGCGCTCGCTTTAAATTTCATAGTACGCGAGTGATCTGGGTTCGATTCCCGGTGCCGGCACCACTAAAATTGTTAATTGCAATTTTAAGTGCTGATTTACCACGTGCTCGGCGGTGAAGGAAAACATCGCGAGGAAACCTGCATGTCTGAGAAATAAAAAATGTTTCGAAGACATGTGCAGTCCGCCAACCCGCATAGGAGCAGCGTGGCGGATTCTTCCTAGCTCCTAAACCCTCTCAGAAATGAGAGGAGGCCTGTGCTCAGCAGTGGGGCATTTATAGGCTGAAACTTTACTTTACTTTTTTACGTATGTCGAGCAAAATCAGTTAGACAACCTTTCAGGATTTAAAGTGGGAAAAAACAGAACAAATTAAGCGACGCTTGTGGATTCGGTTATTTATCGAGGGCCCCATTAAGTTCCCGAAGAACCCTTCAAATACCTTCAACGCTACATTATTGTCTTACTAATTTCAGTCACTCATCACCAGTCCACCGGTCTCAGTCCTTCCACACGACCAACATCGCAGATTTGGAGACGCTGGACTACTCCTCAGAAGACGACCAGATGCTCTCGACCCTGCCCATCGACCCAATGATAACTTCCACACACTCTGATATATTGGACCTGAGGCCTAAAGACTTTAACAGAGAAAATATGAGAAGACAAGCGATGACGAACGACGTGATCATATCTAGAAACTATGTCGCTAACTTCCAGGTAAGAAAGAGAAAGAAATAACATTGGACACAGACTAATGAAAAAGATCAAAGTAAAGTATAAATGTATAATTATCAGGGTTGGCAAGCTTAAAACAAGTTGTTTAAAACAGTTTAAAATGTTTATTAAGAAATGTAAACATTTTTTGAATTCTGTTTTAAAAAACCGATTTAAAAAAAAACTAATCGATAGGTGTCAGGCAGAGTAGAATAGCACCAACCTCTTTCCTACCGAGGTATCATAAGAGGCGACTAAGGTATAGTACGGGCATTTTTTCGTGCAGAATAACAACATAATTTAAAACTATGTCACTATATTGCTCGCGGGAAGCGAATCTCTTGCTCAAGATTAGTCGATGTGATACATCCTATTTATACCTGGTATTATTTTTCTGCATCACACTTTTTAAGGAGTTGACAGCCCTATCACTGCCCGAGCGTGGGTATAAAAAGTGAGGCACATAAGTTTTACATCTGTAGTCTCTATTTTGTGCCTTAGGCCATTGATCTAAAATTCATCTGAACCAGGTGAACCAACCCTCAGAGAAGATGAAGCGCAGAGAAGCGGAAAAGCGGATGACTTACATCATCGACGACATAACTCCCACGAAGGAGAATGTGGACTTCCTTCCGAAAAGGGAGAATGACACCGCAATCGACAAGAGAAAGACTTTCATACTAGACAGTGACACCAACTCCACGACGAACGGGAGCAGTCCAAGAAACTCCTCTATATTTAGTCACGAGAAGAATTCCCTAACGACCGGCACTAGCGACACAGAAGGAGAGAGCGGGACGGAAAGCGCTCCCGTGGTTATGAGACATCCAGGGGGAAAGAAAGGGACAGCGCAGGCGAAACAGAGGTGACATATTTTTTATTATTACACTTAATAGAAATTGCGGATGTTCAAGGGCGGTGCTGATAACTTACCATCAAGTTAGTCAGCTGCCCCCTCTTCTATAAAAAAATCATATGTTAGAGCTTTTTCATTGAATTTTCTATATAAGTTTTTACTTCTTTAGAATCGTTGTGATTTGAAACTCGGTGAAACTAAAAGGCGACACTAAAAAGAGACAAACAACAGGATTTAGCCTGCGAGAGAATGAGATAGAATACAATATACAGTATTTCCTATATTTATATTTTCAAATTCGACCAAATCTTCAATTTCTTCGTAGATTTTGCTCTCATAAGCTCGACAAGAAGATCAAAAACAGTATTTAATGATGTATCTCAAAAATATATTGATCCAATCCAAACCAAAGTATTTAATTCATACCTTAGTTACCAACATTCACTACCGTACATAAGTGTGGGGACCAGTACTCCTCTATGTACAGCCAGTCGTCCCTTTTTAGAAACATTCTGGCTGCACATAAAGTTATGCAGGGCCCCATATAATTTATTTCCTGCCAACGCTCTTCGTTCAATATCACAGTCGTACTTTCCGTCTCTCGAAAATTTTGAACCCAAATATACAAACTCTTTCACTTGTTCCACTCTTTCTCCTTCAATCAGAACTTTGCAATCCGACATACTTTCTTCTCTTTCAAAAACCATTACTTTCGTCTTATCTACATTAATTTTCATTCCTTTGCTTTGTAGATCATCATTCATAATATTAACCATCGCCTGCAACTCCTCCTCTGAAAAAAACTTGGGTCTGGCAGAAGATGCATGAAAATAAGATTAATGCTGTTGAAATGAAAAGTTTGAGAAGTATAGCTGGAGTGACTTTGATGGACAAACTAAGAAACAACGTGATAAGAGAACGTTGCGGTGTGGTAGAAGATGTAGTGACAAAGATAGAGAAAGGGATGCTTAGATGGTTTGGACACGTAGAGAGGATGGATGAAAGAAGATTGACGAAACAGATTTATGAGGCGAGTCTGAATGGGCAAGCCGGTAAGGGTCGACGTAGGCGAACGTATTACGATCAGATCGAAATCGTTTTGAGGAAAGGCCACGTTAAAAGTACCCGCAACCGACGAGCTTGTATGAAAACACTAATGAAAGTAGAGGAAGCTAAAGATGTGTGTCAGGATCGTAGCAAGTGGAAAGATGTGGTCTCTGCCTACCCCTATGGGAAAGAGGCGTGACTCTATGTATGTATAGTTACCATATAAATGCGAACGTAACTCTATCCCACTGTCCGTTTGTTACCTTTTTTTTTATTGGATAAAGTGATGAAACGGGCAAAACGTTCACCTGATGGTAAGTGCAACGTCTGCCCATAACAAATGCTGTATCACCCAGAACATTTCTGTGTGACACCACACTGTGTGCCCATGACCCTGAGAGATAAGTTCTTAAGTCTCATATGCCTAGTGATTACGCTAGCTCTCAGTGCCCTTCAAACCGAAACACAGTAATGTTTGCACACTACTGCTTCACGGCAGAATAACTGAAACTGCGGTGTTACCTACCTAGATAGATTCCTGCTTAGGAATCCTACCACTAGATGTGGATGATGATTTCACCCTTATTCCGTCAGGTACAGCGGTGACTATTCCATGTCATCCTCGACCACCTCGATAAGCCAACAGCAGAAGAGGCCTAAGGAAATCCAGCCTAGATATCTGGACATATCTAAATATAAATCCGAGAGCTCGCCGAAGAACTTTCTGAGGCGGGACCCGAGTAAGACATACGTCGGAGTTCTCAACCACGTGGAGAAGGCGGTCAGCAAGGGAAGCGCACAGCATTATGAAATGGGTAAGTTTTACTTCCCGGACTAGGGTAAAAGTAAAGGTCATGGATATATTTAATAAATATATGTATATAATAAATTCATTTGGGCCTTAAGTCCGCCATATATACGATTTCAGTGCATAGAAGTTATATATGTTTGTGTTAGGTTCTAGAAAATTTAAAAGTTAAATTTAAACCTTAGAGTTTTTGGTTGGAGGTCGAGATTGACTAATTACTTAACTACGTAATATTACGTAATATTTTAGTTACTTTTTATTTTTTTTACCACTTTTTTATTATTCAGTACCAAACCTAGCGTTGCCGGGAGTCCCGATTTTCAGGGATCTTATGACTCGTCCCGATTCATCCTTGATCGGGACGCCAGATGTCCCGATTTTTCACTAACCTCTAAATTTATTTAGTTTTTTTATTAATTTACTTGGTTTCTTTTTACCATTAAAAAAAAAGTTCGTCCCGTATAAATAAATGATGATTTACAAAAACCCGTTTTTTTTTGTAGGCACTGCAGCTGTCCCGATTTGAAAACCAAATTCCCGATTATTTTTACTTTCCGTTCCCAAATTTGACACACTGGACCTGGCAACACTATTCCTTGCTGACCTGAGCATTTACAATTGGTAGCATAAAGTTCTATCGTTTAGAACCTTCCTCAATTAACGGGCTTTGATTTGTAAAAATATTGTTTGAAATCGGATTAGTATCTACTAAGATTAGCGCAATCAAACATACAAACTGACCAGCTTTATTAAAATATGTGCGTTCTCACCCGCCGATTAATGTAAGAGAAATCGCTCTCAGGGTCGGAGCGTGATTTTATATAGCCTATAGCCTTCCTCGATAAATGGGCTAACCAACACTAAAATATTTTTTCAATTCGAACCAGTAGTTCCTGAGATTAGCGCGATTAACCAAACAAACTCTTCAGCTTTATAATATTAATATAGATTAAGAAAATAATACTCTATTGTTCTATTGTTTCAGAACAAAAGAAACAAGAATTAGAGAAGTGGAAACGGAGAGCGTCATACGATCCGAGAAAGGCGGCAGCGCTCGGAAAAACTGGCAAAGCTCCGCCGAAGACTGCAAGGTTAGTGTCATTTGCCTTAAACCTGCATAAATGACAGGATTTTTGGCGCCAACTCATGTCGGTAGTGTTTTATTAAATTTTGTGTGTGTAATACCTGTGTATACTTTGAGTTTTGATGTTTAATATTGATAGTTTATTAAGCAGCAAGTGCTCGTAAGTGTACAGTGATAGGAAAATTCAACTCAAGACCAGAACTGTACTTTTCGTTATGTCTCCATCAGTCCAGAATTGTACTTTTCGTTATGTCTCCATCAGTCCAGCAAATCTTCATCTCCATCACCATCACCAGTCATCAGTCCAACAGATCTTCAGTAAAAGTCAACTGTCAGTTTACCGAAACGAAATCCTTATTATAATTAAATTATTACTCGACATTCACAAAGACGGCTCGATTTGGTAGCCAACTGCCAGGAACACAAAAGAAGAGAGGATTTTTTTATTATTTTTAGTTTATTTTTCTAATTTTATCCAGCCTGTCGTTAAACAGACGCGATGGTAATAATAATAATGTTTTTTTTTAAATGTTGTATATCTGTGGTTTGCTTTGTACATTTGTATCAATGTATGTATTATTTAAGTGTTGTTTTTGTCATTAATAATTTATGATATGTACACATTTAATATTAAACCAGTATTGTTAAAATAACCAAAGTGTTCCTGTTGTAAATTCTAGAGCGTGACAGAAGTCAAAATGCATGCAATTCTGGGTAAAGTGACATGAGAGCCGCCATCTTGTCGTGTAAGGTTAGTTAAATGTGGGAAACAAAACATGGCGTCCCGGGATACTAAATCGGCACAACACATTGTGTCAAACTAAAAAGCTTTATAAATATGCTTCACACAATCGAATGTTAATCTTAGTCCAGGTTCCTCATTACTTACACTGCTTTTCTTTAAACTCTATTATAATGATGTAAAGCGTTTTTGTGAATAATCGCTCGCTCACCATATGCTTACGCCATCTTGTTAAAGATAAGATTGTTACTAATTACACTAATCTTGTGTTATATATTTCATACACCACAATTTAGATATTTAGCTTCGTGCTAGTGTCATTTGCTCCTTTCGCTTTTCTCGAATGTCTTTGTTTTGGTTTCATTACTTGTGTACAAAAATAAAATATGTAATAAGATTTTCAAATGCATTGCTAAATTTTCAGGTAGTAAGGAAGAGTTTTAGGTTTCGGTTTTGTTGTGATTGTCCCCGCTTCTCTGACACTGAATTACAATTGTAATTCTAATGAAAGAAATAATTTATTTATTTCAATTCAATTACAATTTTTTTACTAAATATGAAATGAATATGGAATTATCTAATCTAGAATTTCTAAAGCACCTATCACATTATTTCTCCATGCACGTGGTTGACTGGAAGAGAATGCCAAAAGGCATTAGGTCCGTCACTTGTAATCCTTTTTCATAAAGGTGAATACATTAAAGAGTAAATAAATAAATGGTGTGTAAAAGGTTTTACACGCTACTTTCTTATTTAATACTAGCTGTAGCCCGCGGTTTCACCTGCGTAAAAAAGCTGACCATGATCGATATATACATAGTTTATATTTTGATCGGATTTTGGGGTTTTAATTTTTTTGCGCGGAACCCTAATTATTTTTCTAAAATGAAAGTAACCTAAATTACCCGCTACAATATCAGCTATCGGTCAGTGAAAGTCACTTCAAAATCGGTCCAGCCGTTTCGGAGATTAGACGACGATTAACAAAAAAACAGACAAACGTTTTAAAAATAGCGGTATTTACTTTCATAAGCATTGAGTAAAAAGCTGTTATTTTGTTATTACAAACAGACACTTCAATTTTATTTATTTGTGTATATGTATAGTTTTTTTTTAATGTAAGTAATTTTGTGATGTGCATTTTCTTTATAACTCCAATGTATATAATTATAGTAACATATTAAGCAAAACCAAAATTTTCAATGTAGATATGATTTTTAACTGTTTTTGAATGTACAGTTCTTCCAATTTTTAGTATAGATGATAGATTATGACGTTTAAACTTTAGCAAATTTTGGTGGTTTTATTTATACATCGTATGTTTGTGTTAACATTTAATTATTTTATTTGGAATATGTGGTAATAATTTTTTTTCTCAATTTTCAGTAGCGTTTTGCGATCTCAGTCGTTTCACGGGCCAGTGCTAATCTCTCCGAATCTGCGTTATCAGCCGCCGCCGACCGAAATAACGGAGAGTTACGATGCTTCGAGCGACAACGACTTTTAGAACGCATAACCTATGGTTTAAAATGCAACGGCCTATGTGATAGTGTGTATAGGGATAGATGGTGTGACTATGTTTGAGTAATGTGCGTATGTGGTATTGTAAAAAAAGAACCAAATAATTAGTATATTTGAATGTGTTATGGAATTATTATACCATAGTAGTCGGTGATTGAATTTGGCAGATGTCACTTTACGCGCCAAATACAACAGATTTATAATAATATTTACTTTTTTTACAGTTGGTGAGTAAATGTTTTGTTACGTTAATTTTTTTATAAATATTCGCACAATTAAAGTTCACAGTATTGATATTTTTTGTTAGTACATATTTCTTTTTGTAAATCGATGTTAGTAATTACTATGTTCGTATAGTAATAGAAGAAATTAAGTGTGATTTAAATAAGGAAGCCTATTTAATATGTAATTGAAACACTATCACTAAAAGTGTATGATAAGAGACTTTTGTATTATTATCGAGTTCAATGTATTTTCATATAATTAGAGAAACAATTGATACTTGAGGTTTTATTTATAGTTTTTTTAGGTTTAGCAATTAGTTTTTCATGTCGTACATACATCGATTACTTTTAATGTCATTTTATTATGTATTTTTATGTTTAGATTAGATAGTCGTCTTTCCAATTTTACATATTAGTGCAATATAATTACATCACAAGTAAAATCGTTTATGGTTTAGCTTTATTCGAGATTCTAAAATTTAGACGTTATTTCATTGAATATTTCATATCATTATATTATATATATTATATATATATATATATTATATATATATGTAATAAATAGTAATATCTATCAATCAATAGGAATACTATCAATATATTTTCAACTTACTTTTTTTATCTCAACTTTATTAGATTTACATCTATACGGCCAAAATTGCTGATCATGACATTGATCTTATTGAAATATTTTTCACCAACAAACCAGAGTGACACTAAATCAATTTCCGTCAAAAACGTAAAATAGACTGTCGAAATTCAAAACGTCCTTCTAGGTAATGTTTATCAAAAACAATCTAAACTTACTCATCTTTATTCGGCTTTATCCTGCTGCGCTAAATTAAAAAATAATTGACAAAAATTTTAAAAATATAAAAGAAAACATGTTTTGGTGAACTTCTTACCATTACAGGCAGATATTTTACCCATCCTGCCAAAAAGAAATAATACTTTGTTGTCTTATTCTCGCTTTGCTTGTTTAACGATATTTAATCCAATACTACAATCTAGTCTTGCGTATTCCCGCCAAAAAAATATATTCATATTTATTGTATACGCATATATCTAATCTACAGCTTTTTTCTAATAAAATAAATGAGCGAAGCAGGATGTCAATAAGAAATACAATTACGTACGAAAATTGTAGATAATGAAATTAATAATTACTAAATAAATTATACTTATTGGAAACGGTCCACATTTTTATAATTTACAGATTTTAAATTATTTATGCTTTAATTAATACTCAATATTCTTTGTATAATGGTAATATGTAACGTACTGTGCATTCGTATTTGTGCAATTCTGTTTGTGTAAAAATCGATTGAAGTAAATAATACGCCATAAATTCGTCTTCGTATATATGGCCATTATAATAGTGATATTGATTTTAAATTCATTATATGAAATTAGATATATTTTCAATATTTATTTTTTCAAACTTCAATCATTTTTCCAAAGTGTCATACTCAAAAGTACAGCATGCTTTTATTTAATTTTGAATAAAAGTATTATTTTTTTAATTGAGGCAATGTTGAGCAAAGCGTCATGTTGTCAAGAGTTTATATTTTCGTGGTTTAATTCAGTTATTTTCGTGCTTCGACAACTAGCCTTTGACCCTGTTCTTTATATAAACTAAATTCTCATTATGTTATTTATTATATTTTATGCGTACTACAATTTTTATTCAATTTTACTTTATTACTTCTTAGCGCTTTAAATTATGTAATTAAATATAGAATGAATGTGCTATTGAGGAACGTTGTTAATTTACAAGCAACAATAGCGACTTTAAATGTAATTTTATCATTCCATGTTCATTCAAACGAAATGTCTGTTTAGTCTTGTTCTAATGCGATACCAGCCGCTTCTTAAGGCTTCTCGAAGCTTTT
The DNA here is from genome assembly GCA_019845155.1 of Luehdorfia chinensis. Taxonomy (NCBI): domain Eukaryota; kingdom Metazoa; phylum Arthropoda; class Insecta; order Lepidoptera; family Papilionidae; genus Luehdorfia; species Luehdorfia chinensis. The sequence continues at coordinate 3,341,062 of JAHVAK010000252.1, read as the reverse complement.
CAAATTGTATAAAAAAACCTCGTAGCGGGTTAAGTAAGGATTTGTATTATTATAATTGATGTTTAGATTTTCGTAAAAAAATATTGTTTAACAGGAATATAAAAGGAATTATATGGAATTATTTATTGCATTTTATTTACCGTTACAAATAAACTTATTAAGAGGCACTTGGTGAAAGTAGTTATGAAGTTACACACGTCAATTTGACGGGTTTTCAATTTTATGCTTTAAATTCTGAACAAATAAATATTAATTACCTTCCTTCATTATAATGGATTTCCGCAAAGTAACGCCTGATTCTATTAACTATAAATAAATATTATTCTATAGCGATTATATATCTAGTAGTTTTCTCTGGAACACCTTCATTTTAGTATATCTATTGTTGCATAGTGCAGTTTTAATCCTTACTCGCCTCTTACGAGATCCATTGGATGAGATGGAGTGGTAGTATTCTTTTAACGAGCCGCCACCACATGGCACAATAGCGCATGGCGGCGATGGGCTCACCACCTATCACACCAAGTGAATATTGTTTCGGTGAAACGTGGATTGTGGCAGTCATCTGCTTTTGCAGTGAGTGCCCAGTCTCTGACTACCCCTTATGGGATACAGTCCTGATCTTATGTATGTATGTATCTAGATGTTGTCTACACACACCCGTCCCATTCCGTCCGCCAATGCCCGTAAATCTAGTGTTAAAGAATGCATTAGTATAATATTTTCGAATAGTTTACACGTAATAGTTACGGCACTTTGTAGACACCTGATTTGGGAAAATGTGATTTTCAAGCCATTAAATGTCCCACCGCGACATTTAATGGCTTAAAAATATCCTCTCATGATGATGATGTTCTCCTAGCCGATTTCGACCACGGCGACAACTTCCGAATCCGAATGTCGAGAGCCATCAACTACGCAGGAGATATTATAGTGCCACAAGTGTACGCGCAAACACAGAGGCACTCACTCGTCCCAACCTACCCGCGCCCGATGTAACGCTGATGCGATAAGATCGAAGGTAGGCTAGGATGCAGTGTCAGAAACACGGGGACAAACACAACACAACCCGACCCGAAAACCAAACATTTGTGTTTTAACACAAATGTTGGCTCCGGCTGGGATTCGAACCCAGGACCCGCGGCGTAGAAGTCAGGTACTCTGACCACTATGCCACGCGGTCGTCATCCTCTCATAGGCCTATTATAGCCCTCCTATATTTATTAATAGGGTTTTAAGAGCCGGAAAGAGTCGACCACTGCTCGACTGCGGGTTGGCGGACTTTTTGTCGTCGAAATATTTGATCAGACATGCAAGTTTCATCAAGATGTTGTCGCCGAGGACCAGGTAAATCAGCTTAACATTGCTATTAATTACTGCCGTCATTATAAGACATTAATCTGAATCGGATTTGATACCCTGGCTGCTCTTGGCCTACAGATGATCGCCGCCGCCCTATTCCCTGCAAAGCACAAAACATTGAATGACGTGTGACAATAAAATTAAAGAAAAAAACAACGAGTCTGTAATGAAAGGAAGTTAATTTGTTAAGATCCGAAAGATGCAAAATATAAAATGGTGTATATTACCTAGTTTTTGAAGAGCACCGCCCGACCTCCCTCTGTACACAAGCAAGCAATACTACCGCTGGGTAATATGCAGCACCGAAGTCGAGAACACGACACGTGTTTCACCTCAAAACAGGGGCATTATCAAGTGTCATATACTACGACAGACAGCCGCCCAGTGTTTGTCGTAGAGTGTTTGCCACTTGATAATCTGGTGGCGGTGTTAGTTTGCTTATTCACGCTACTGAGCAAGGGCGGGCGGTGCTCTTCAAGAAGTAGGTGACATACACCATTTTATATTTTGCATGCGGATCTTAGCAAATTCCTTTCCTTTCCTAACTTCCTTTCCTTCATTATAATAGATTTCCGCAAAGAAACGCCTGATTCTACTAACTATATGAATGTCTGTTAATATAAAATTATCTCAATCGGGGTCTTTAGATACTCATGCTTGCCATTATTTTGTTAACAATGAAAAACAATTAAAAAAAACCACTAAGTTTCGCCGCCCTAGACCGCGGGCCTACTCGGCCTAGTAGGAAAATCCGCCTCTGACATTAATACTGACAATCTCGATCGAACGCAAGCCCGGTCTCGACTAACAAGGCCCTTTGAGTGACAAACGTGCACCGCATCGACCTGAAGCTAAGTTTTTTTTAGAAAAAAAAAACGATTCCCCACAGTAGAGATTTCTCCTGTGTCGTGGGTGTGTTTTACATACATAAATTTCCTGATGCACAAACAACCAGACCCGCAACAACTATCTGTAGTTCATACAAATATCTGTCCCGTGCGGGAATCGAACCCGCGACCCGCGGCGCAGAAGTCGAAGCGCTTAACCACTGCGCCAACCGAGCCGACTCACAGATATCCTCCATTCTAGACGAAGAATTCTGTCGAAGGTAACGCACCTTCAACGTCACTTCTGACGTTGGTCTGGTCGCAATTGAAAGCCTCGTTGCCAGGAATTGGGTCCCCCGTTTTCCTCACTGACCACACGAAACAGCAGCATTGTGCTGCTATATTTTGCCGTGATCGAAAATACAGCAGCACAGCAGCAACAATTACTGATTACTGTTATAAGTTATTAACTGCGCAGGCTGTTACGGCGCATCTGGGCATGTGGAAGACTTATTTTAAGCGGGTGAAACCGTGAGGGGAGGGCACCAGCCACTCCCTGCTCCTCCTTGCCTCTTTCCTACCGAGGTGTCGTAAGAGGCGACCGTATTATGCAATGCTGTCACTACTGTTCGTTGAATTCGCAATATGAAGTAAGAATTGCGACGTAGTTCCCCAACCGTTACATCTCGAGTCCCGCGGAGGTGAAAAGTAGACTACGGGTGTGGTCTCTCCCTACCCCTTATTTGGAAAAAAAAGGAGTGACTGTATGTAAGTACAATAGAGTAATTAACACATCTAAATCGGTTAGACACAGGTGTTTAATTACTGACGTAATATTATTTTTAAAATAACAGAAATAAAATCCCGCTGGTTTTCTTGTTGGTTGTTCCAAGGACAGAGGCATTTCTTTGCGAACCAGTGTAGCTTAAAAAATGACGTTGAATGAGTATTATGTAAATGATCTATTTTGAATAAAAAATATTCTATTCTATACTCTATCGTAGTGGTTAATGAGTTTAAAATTAAACCTTTTATTGACGGCATTGGCGTTTAGTTAGTGTGCACGTGTTGATAACGATTTACGAGCTGCAGTTTTGATTGGAATTTGTTAGAAAGAATACTTTTAAATTCATTGGCTACTTTATTAGACTCTTATCTACACTCTCTTATCGACAATTATAACAATAGGGACACCTTCGACCAACATAGTTCGCTATAGGTTATCTCCCTGAACTAGAGTTGCCAACCTTCCTGTTTTCTCAGGACATGTCCTGCTTTTTGAGATGTCCTGGATAGTTATTAAGTAGCATCCTGGTATTTTTGAAGCGTTCTGTTAACTTCTTGTGTTTTATAATTAATTTTTTAATGAATTAATAGATACTTTCATAAAAAAAAATTGCTGTTTAATAACCCTGTGTCAGTCCGTATTACTATTAATTACTGAATTTATAATGCGCCCTGTTTATGAACCAAATCCTGGTTATCAAAATTGCAAACCTATCCTGAACGCCAACACTCGTCTAGCTCGAGGCAGACGGGGGCCATTAATCAATTACCCGCTAGGGTTGTGTACGTGCCAGACGCATTATCAATAGTACGTATGCGAAGTGATATAGTATTTTAACTATATGCGTAACATTCACATCAATAAGTCAATTCTGGTAATTATCATTGTTATACGACTTTGCTTTCATTATGAGCGTGCATTTTTACTTTATCTAAATATTAATACGTGAAGAGAAAACTGTTGTGCCTCTTTTTAAGCATGTTGCGCGCACGGAAAGGGAGATTTGGCGTAGTTAAAGTTTATATTGAGGAGTGCAGACAGATAAAATTTATATGTATCACAAATATATTCAAACAAACGATAAATTAATTAAAAAAAGGTCGAATTTCGAACATTGGGCGATCACTAGTTTTTGGAGCCGAGAAGTGTGGGACGGTGCTCCAATGCGGGTTGGCGGACTTTACATGTTGTTGTTATATTTGTAACTGGCTGTCATGCGGTTTCACCCGCGTAAAATAACCAACCACATGATTGCGCCGTACGACACGGTACTTTATGACCTCAGCTTTAACAGCCCTTCGGTCCTTCTCGGTTAGAAGAAAAGAAGTAGTCTAGGTAGGTACCACCCCGGGCCAGTTATCCTGCCGTGAAGCAGTAGTGTGCAAACATAATGTGTTTCGGTTTGAAGGGCACTGAGAGCTACAATAATCACTGGGCATATGAGACTTACAACTAATGCCTCGGGGTGACGGGTGCAGTGTGTGGTGTCACAGAAAAATTCTGGGCGACATACATACTCGTATTATCATTGGCAGATGTTCCACTTGCCATAAGGTGAACGGTTTGCTGGTTACGTCGATTTATCCAATAAAAAAAATATAACATTACTCTGTGAATTTTTCTACCCGGCAAAATCAATGGAGCTGTTTCGGAGATTAGCTCGGAAAAACAAAAAGACATTAATTTTAAAAGCACGTATGAGTTTTGCTATCTTGCGAATTACCATATCATCATCATTTCAGACTATCACTAGTCCACTGCTGAACATAGGCCTCCCTCCCCCATAGATTGCCCCAAAAGTTTGTAGCTCTCATTTTGGGGTGATTTTGCCATAGTTGCTACGCTTAGCAGGGGGGTTGGCCGCAGTTTATTTATTCAGATTTTCCGGGAAGATGTTGCTGTCCATATCCTTGCTTTTATTTTCCCTCTGTCGACTTTTACGACACCCACGGGATGTAATGGGGCGTATGAGATTAAGAAAGTCTTTATTGCGAAACCACAGACAGACACATCAATTTTATTTATTATGGGGCCAGGCGCTCGCCTCAATAGTACGCAGGTGACCCGAGTTCGATCCCCGGTGCCGGCACTTCTAAAATTGTTATTTTAAGTGCCGACTTACCACGTGGTCAGTGGTGAAGGACAATATCTTGAGGAAACCAGCATGTCTGAGGAATAAAAATATTTTGAAGACATGCATCATGGCGAACTTTTCTCGGCTCCAAAACCCACTCAGAAATGAGAGTAGGCCTGTGTTCAGCAGTGGGGCATTTATAGGATGTTACTTTTTTTTGTATAGATTTTTCAGACATGCAGGTAAATAGCAGCATGTGCTATATGCCGTATCACTTAACAATTTCACCGGGAATCTAACGGTCACTCGCGTACGCGTACATATAAGGCGAGCGGAAGGCCCATGCGTTGGCTCCAAGAGATAATATATGCGTTGAACTAATATTGAATTGGAACAGGGTCAGCAGGCAGGCCACGCGATCGTTTTATCTAAGAAATGAAGGATTGAAAATAATAAATCACACAGCTCTACAATAATTTATTTATATCACATAAAAACTTCCGTAATTATTTTAATTTTGACAGCTGTCATGGCAGTGTACAGTTACCTGTAGGATATACCTCAATTAAACTAAAATATTTTATATTATATTATATTTTATTAACAGTCATTCAGAATTAATCTGCAGTTTAACTTACAAATATTTCAAGTTACGTTTAAACAATAAATAAAAATAACAATTTAAACGCAGTCGTCCGTCTTGTAATCGCATATAATCTGTGCATTGTAGATTTCGTAACGAAACTCAATCTAAAACATTTTGCATTCTGCCATAGTAAAAAATTGATTTAATACTAATATTATAAATGCGAAAGTAGGTCTCTGTCCCTCTAAGGATACCTTTTATTCCTGAAAATCATAGAGTTACCACGGTGTTTTTAAAAACCTAAATCAACGCAGCCTTCGCGGGCTTCAGCTATTAGTCTTATAAATATTTCACATGTAATATACGTGTTACGTATTCATCTCAGACCAGAATATTATCATTCATAGGTCGGTTATCTAAAAACAATGCATAAACTCATGGTAGACTATGTCTGAAATTACGGTTATTTTTTATTTATTTTTATTTTTATGAAAAAAGTACGGCACAGGTCTTCGATAAATGCACGCTTTAGCCTATAAGAAAAAAACAAAGAACGGTTGGCTTAGTCAATAATTGTATTTATTAAGTTAAACTGCAAATTCAACTGTGACAGTTATTTACATTCACTAAAATGTAATCGAATGATCGTAATAGTTAGATCAGGGGTTCTTAAATTTTTTCATGTCAACCGACATCTTATAGGCGTTGAGCAAAAGTCAGTAAATATTTTTTTTTAATGCTATACTTGTCGAATTCCGTTCTGTTTAAAATAAGTGATGGTTTTGCCGTCAACTCGAAAAGACGACGGTAAACGAAAGAATGAGGTTATTGTATATTATTAAATTTCGTAATTCTTTTGTGTATTTTTGTTTAGTTTTGATGTTTAATATCGATAGTTTATTATGCAGCGAGTGCTCGTGAATGTGTATAGTGATTGGAAAATTTAATTCAAGTTAAAAATTGTAGTTTTCGTTTTGTCTCCATCAGTTCAGCAAATCTTCAGTAAAAGTCAACTATTTTACTATTGATCGATATTATGAAATCTCGCTGCAAGAAGATTGTATACCTGGATGTGTTACTTGACAATGGAAAATACTTTACGATTGTTTCCATAAATAAATAAGTAATTTTCGTGATCAACTTTTCTATTTTAAGAGCATGACTGTCGACTTTTACGACACCCACGGGATGAGATGGGGTGGTAGATTCTCTTAAGCCGCCACCACACGGCAACATTACTCCCAGCAAAATAGCTACACAGTATATAAACAATTATTATAGACAATCCATCATATATACAATTTTTTTAAAAAGAATTTAAATTTAAAATGCATTAAAAATAATATTACACTTTTTAAGATTTATTTTAATGTACCTAAGAAACCCCGATCCAGAGTAAAGTGAGCATTATCAATATAATTTACTATTTATTTTATGCTTAAATAAGTGTACATCACTGTTATTGTTTTTTTTTTGTTTATGTGTTTACTTACATATGATTTTTCATATGAAAAACAAGACTTAAATTAAACGTGTATAAATAAATATTTTTGCAAGAAACAATTATTAAGGTTATTACTACACCATCGAGGAACATATACTAGAGAAATTCATCTATTAATCAAAATAACAAAAATCTATTGACAGCAAAATGCGCGCGAAAATTGACTTTTGTTACGTTGTACTTTCGCAATAATTATTAAAAAAAAACGAAGTTCTCTCTACTTCTTCTCTTTTTCTTCTTCTCTCTTCTTGACGTAATGCGTCAAAACACAAACACAAATAAGTTTATAAATTAAACGAAACATCTAAATACAATGTTAAAAGTTAAATATTTAAGATGCTTTTTGACCTAAATAATATTTTACACACATAATATTACGAAAGAAATAGGAATTCTATAGCTGGACAGTCTTCAATGGGAAATACAGTTAACATTATTATAAACACATTTTTTGTTTAGTATGAGATCACTATGGTAAAAAACCTACTTATATACTACTAAATGCTGTATGTACAAATTTACAAGAATTGCATGATTGTAATTTTATACAGAGTATATGCCTCCCGCATTTTTGTGACCGCCATTTTTTTTAAAAAAAACACAGACAACCATTGTAGAAGTAAACCATATTTTACAATTTCCTATTATGTATCATCAGGTACAGACTTAAGATAAATTTATATCAAGAAGATACACAGCATACGAAGATATTTGTTAATTTAGACAATAAACTATATTATAAGTTCCTTCGCATGAACAACGTAGATTCATGTCTGATTATTTTAAGGACCGGTGAGCACTTTTTCATCATCATCATCATCATCATTTCAGCCTATTTTAGTCCACTGAGCACTTTTTAAATACAGTAATTTAAAATATTGTTTACTAATATTTCTACGTATAATTTTGCTAATTAGTGACAACACTCACTTACAGGTTAGTTTGAAAAAAATATATAAAAGTAAATGTAAATCAATCCAATTTGAATTTTTTTAGTATAATACGGTTGTTATAATATAATACAACTTTTTATTGGTAACTTACGAAATATACATTCATATCAAAATATAAGTATAACAATGATACAATAATAAATAGCGACATACATATTGTTTAAAAATACAACACATTCATTTTAATACAAAACCTGGTCTATGTAAAGAATTATAAAATTATAATGTAACTTTAAATAAATACAACACTAGGAAGGAATGTTCATTCAATAAAAATGTTGATTTCGTTTAGAATAGGATAAAATGCTATTAAAGCCTTCTTTGAAATAATGGTAAATCTTCGTTGCCATTTTGGATAGTTACATTACGCGGGAAAATAATAATTCTTAGCTTAATTCAAGAGCACCATAATGGCACAGTTTACAAATGATACTTGCTACTATGTACAATTTTTTTTTAAATTGTGACACTTGCAATACTTTAGTTGGATTATAATTAACCTAGAAAAAATATAAATGATTTTGTAACACAAACTACATGTGGCTATTGAATTTGAATTGCTGTGAGAGAAAGTGAAAATTTTAGTAAAAAATATTTTACGAACAAAGCCATTAAGGGCGGATTTCACCGTTGAAGATAAACGCGATCAGTTCAAGCTGAACGAAGTTTAAGCGTTTAACTGAGTTCAATGCTACAGTTTGCATTTCATCAACATCAAATGAACGCAGTCAATGCTAAACGCGATTCAAATTCTGAACGCCCAATTTTCGACGTTCAGCTCTTTAAACGCGTTTAGAGAGTTGTCATTGTCAATACAAAAATTATTTTTAATTCCTAATTTTTTATTGTTTGTATATCTTTGTAACCTATGCATAATAACAGGCTGTTCGATGTCGCAAAATACGAAATACATCGAGTTTAAATACGAAATACATCGAGTTTTTGTTTTAGATTGTGGACGATATTTCGTGTAAACTTTGTTTTTCTGAACGCGATCAAAATGGAGTCAAGATGGTGAAATCGGTTAGACGAAAATCGAGATCAAATGATACATTTGAACCCAGTTAAGTAAAACGCGGTTTTATTAAACTTGGTTTCCAAAGCAATCGGTGAAATCGGGTCTAAGCGTTGACTAGACACATTCGATGTGTGCCGTCATTTGACGTACTTATTTATATCTACTTAGATCCCTGCCTGATAGACGAATCGTCGTCCGCGAAACTTGCTCTGTTCCGCCTCTCGCAGCGTTTCTGGTGTTGCCTTATGAACGCACTGAGTCTGTTCAGTAAGAACTGTTTGTCGTGGCCCTCTAAAACCAGCTGATTCCTCAGAACGGCCACCATGTGCCGGTTCGCTGTCGCTACCGCCCAGTAATAATACAAAAGGAACAGTGCTATTGCAAAAGCCGGAACTGCGAATGTGGAAGTTCCCGCCAAGAACACAATCTCTCTAACCACGGGTGGGAATAAATTGAAGGTGGTTATAACAAAGTCCCAAACTGTTCTGTGAGACTTGTAAGGCCCGCAATTGACTGAAGGCGATATTTCAGCGATGGAATAAGCGACCGGTGCGATGGAAATAACAAAACCAACTAGCAACACCGACATGAACAGGGATTTAGATTTCGACGCTCTGTAAACGATCGGTGACGGAGTGCAATTGACTAGACAGTTGAACTTCTTTATATAGAAGAGAAGGAAGTAGAAGAACGTCCCAATGATGGGTAGAAACGGACAAAAGAAAGCGCCCATCCAAATTATCGTTTGTATATAAACAATATCGAGCACGTGTTTCGGTAGATAGAAATTCTGGGTGCCGATGGTTTTAAGACATCGGCTGTTGGAATGCCTTCCCAGGAACGCCCTCGGGAAGTTCAAAAGGAACGTCATGATGAACTGCACCGCGAAGTCCGTGATGATCAGTTTGTAGAACTGCTGGCCGACGTATGTCTCCCAGCACTCGTACCTCGTGGCCTGCTCGCCAGGTTCGAGAAGACCGCTTATTTGCATATATATCTGAATTACCAGGACAGCGAAGGATGCAAGTCTTAGCAGAACAGTCCTGAGCAGTGTGATGAGGATAACGTGCCTCGGTTTGTAGCTTTCGTAAGTTATCAAGTACCCGAAAATCTCTGGAACGAAGAGATTCAGCACAACTATACAGATGTAGGGTAGGAATTCTAATAGAATGCTTCTGATATGATTGTCCGTATTATCATCACGGTAAGAGACCATTGTGTCGGCGAATGAGTCGTTCGGCTTCAAAGTTGGCAAATTCTCAGTGTATTCATACAGCGATGTCGTTGAAAAACTAAAGGCAATGTAAATGACAACGCCAGACACGATTAGTATGACCAACACGAATATATTTATAAGAAGCCTCCGCAAATGGAGAAGGAGAGTGCCCTCCCTCGTTCTCGACTGCTTCTCCTCCTTGTACCTCTCTTCTTGCAAGCAGCCTTTGATCTCGTTGAAGAGCGCCTTGTGCTTTATCTTCGCCGATTTGGCGTTGTGGACGCAGAAGTCCCATCCGCCGAAGACGAGGTTGCAGTAGAGATAGAACTGCCCCTCATTCTCGACCAGTCTCTCCTTAAAACCCTTCGCCCCCGTTTTAACGATTGCGATCAGTGACAGGAGAGCACATGAAATGGGAACCAAAACATAGGCTAAAGGCATATTGTAAGCCATTTCCGCCCCCCACAATTTAGGGAGACTGTATACGAAGATCGTGTCGCTGTAGACACCGTAGAATAGGAGAGTCCCTTCCATCCACCCAGTACCCTGAAGTAGGTCGAGGAACACGTTGTTGGTAGTTGCATTTGTGTCTGAACTCTCTGGACAACAGAGGGTCGAATTATAGTCACCGCTCTCGCATTCCTCGCAAACCTCCTGCAGTAATGTATTTGGTAATATCAGGAACAGTATCATGAACAGAGATATCGTAATGTTTAGGAACAGCAACCAGCGTAGGAAGAGGAAGTAAGACACGACGCCTGTCCCGAACTTTCCCTCTACCACCCTCATCGGAGACTGCCACAGCTCCAACTTGCCAAGGATCTCGGTGAATCTCTTACGGAACCTGTGCCACACTTTCCTTTGCCGCCATTGCAATTGCTCCAGGCCTTGTAAACGGAGTTTAGTTGCATTCTGGAAGGTGAAATCTTTTTTGTCAAAATCATCACGCTTGATCAGAGTCCCACAAAGTCACATATATTGACTACGTCACGCAAAAGTGGCTTTAGGGTTTTACAATAACCTACCCTACGTTTGACCTAAGGTATTAGCACTACACAAAATTAAATGTGTACAGACATATTTAGACGTCCTACTGGCCGTTTTTCCACAACGGTGGCGAGTACAGGATACTGTGTTACGCCGCGTTCTGGGTTCGAATCTCAGCTGGTGCTAACATTTGTGCTAAGAACAAATGGTTTTCGGGTCTGGTTGCGTTTTGTCACCTTGTTTCTGACACTGCATCCTAGGCTAGATGAACAATACGTTGACCTGAGGGTAAGTGCAACCCACAACAGATGCTGTGTCACCTAGAACACTCCTGTGCGGCACCACACTGCGCCCGTGACCCTGAGACATCCGTTCTTAAGTCTCACATGCCCAGTTTATAGATTACACTAGCTCTTAGTGACCTTCATACCGAAACACAGTAATGTTTGCACACTACTGCTTTCTTACGGCAGAATAACTTGTTAGACGGATTCCTATTTAGGAATCCTACCACCTGTTATCGATATTGACCTGGATGTCTCCGGGTGACAAGCGCAATGGTGCCAAACAGAAATGTTCTGGGTGACACAAAATTTGTTATGGGCAGACGTTGCACTTACCATCAGGTGAACGTTTTGCTTGTTTAGTCACATTCTACTATATAAAAAGTAGTATATAAACTTTTTTGGCAGCCAAAGCATTTACTTTATTATGGAACAATTCAAAACATACAGAGCAGCAATATAACCTGAAATTTAAAATAGGAGGACTCGAAAAAACAATAACCGAAACGTTACCTGCAGTCGTGCCTTTAAATCCCTCTTCTGTCCCATGGGCACCGGCATGGCCTTGATCTGCATGATCTCCTCCCAGCTCCGTTCCTCGTTTGACAGATTCTCTGCAAGTAAATACGTCAACGTCAGGTTTAGAGTGAGAACGTTCGGCAGGCGGGTTCGCAATTGCAGTATTAGACGCCTCGCATCTAAAACTGTGCTGGACAGCACCGGCAGCCGGTCCACCGGTTCAGGTGTTTTCAATATGAAATATGTCGATTAATCCGCCATTTAAGATTTTGATGGTTCATCAATTCGAATTAAGAGACACGACGACAAACACAACGTAAATATTATCTATATAGTCAGATTGCAAAGTTCTGATTGAAAGAGAAAGAGTGGAACAAGTTGAACAAGTTTTACTGGTGGTAGGATTCCTATGCAGGAACCCGTATAGGTAGGTACCACCCCAGGGCCAGTTATTCTGCCGTGAAGCAGTAGTGTTCAAACATTACTGTGTTTCGGTTTGAAGGGCACTGTGAGCTAGCGTAATCACTGGGCATGAGACTTAAGAACTTATGTCTCGGGGTGATGGGCACAGTGAGGTGTCACACAGAAATGTTCTGGGTGACACAGCATTTGTTATGGGCAGACGTTGCACATACCATCAGGTGAACATATTGCTCGATTCATCACTTTATACAATAAAAAAAAGTGAAACAGTATACCTGCGTTCAAAATTTACGAAAGACGGAAAGTACGACAGTGATATTGAGCGAAGAGTGTTGGCAGTAAATCAAGTATATGGGTCCCTGCATAACTTTATCTGTAGTCAGAACGTATCTAAAAAGTCACGACTGGCTGTACATAGAGGAGTACTGATCCCAAAAGTTGTGTACGGTAGTGAGTGTTGGGTCTCGCGGTAGAAGCATGAAACTAAGATAAATGCTGTGGAAATTAAAAGTTTGAGAAAAAATAGCTTTAGTGACTTTTATGGACAAAGTGAGAAACATAGTGATAAGGGAACGTTGCGGTGTGGTAGAAGATGCAGTGACAAAAAAAGAGAAAAAAGATTTGAACACGTAGAGAGGATGGATGAAAGAAGATTGACAAAACAGATATATGAGGCAAGTGTGAAGAGGCAAGCCGGTAAGGGTTGACGTAGGCGAACCTAGCACGATCACATCGAAGTCGTTTTAAGGAAAAGCCACCTCGAAAGTACCCCACAACCGACGAGTTTGTATGAAAACACTACACACATAAATACAGTCACGCCTTTTTCCCACAACACTAAAGAAAAGAAGAAGAAACGAAAGATGTGTGTCGGGATCGTAGCAAGTGAAAAGATGTGGTCTCTGCATACCACAATGGGGAAGAGGCGTGCCTCTGTTTATGTAATTATCTGACGGTAATTGGAGGAATTTGGCACCAACTGAAAATTATTTTTTCTGTTAACATTGCCATATTCACAAATAGTTTTCTAGCATGCATGATAATTTTCAGATTTTCAGAATTTTCAGAATTTTTGCCGAAAAGTAGAATCTTTGTATGCTTTACGTCCAGGTCCAGTTTAAGGTACGTTTCCTGAGATCATTATCGTCACAAAATTTATATTCTATAGTTATGTATTTATTTATATAGTTCAAAAATGAGGTAGTTAAAATAAGAACCACTTTTTATTTAGAATGAAATAAACAATGAATTCATGAATGTTTAAATTACTGGAAAACCTTTGTTACTAAGATAATTTTAACCGAGTACACGAAACAGACTAAAAATAGAATCACCGTCATAGACCGTAATTTAATATCTGCTTTGGACAAAACTTGCACTATATTTTATCACTAGCGATCCGCCCCGGCTTCGCACGGGTAGATAGATATTGGAAAGATAAATTAGTAAGTACTTAATTTGGACAAATAGAACAACCACAATTCCTAACACTTACATATTTTGTAGCGACTATTCTCATCGGAGGCTCTGCAGCTGGTCAGATAAGATTACGTTATTTAACCAAAATAATGTTTTTTTTATGGGAACATAAGCCATGAAATATAGCCAATAATTTATGTCGTAGTAGCAAAATAAAACGACCGCTTTCGACCGCTGCGCAAAGGTAGCCGCGCACCTCGATGATGCCCAAGTGGCATGAAACCGGGCGGCGCGGCGTTCAAGGGACACCGCGGCCGCTGTATTTTTATTCGTTTCAAAGTTTAAAAAAAATTTATAATTTAAATTACAAGCCACTATTCAATTGTTTGATGGATTGTTGATGAAACTATTTTGTAGGATAAGGAATAATATCATGATACGAACGTCATCATCTTTCGATTCTACCCGTGTTTTGATTGACTAATTTGAACAAAAAGAGGTTATTGTGACTTAACTATAATAGTTAGACATATAGCCTCGCAGACTTTTTTGTGAGTAATGCTGAGTACTATGATGATGTAGTACATTATTTTATTTATCATCAATAGTTTTTGCAGCGCATGCCAAATAATGACGTTTACCAGTAAATTTTTGATACCTTGAGTTACATCATAGCAATTTTTGTAGGAATCTCGTTTTTTTTTTAAATTAAATACAACTAATGTTAGTCGGTGATAAGATAGTTGTATAAGTGAAAGAATTTTTAAAATCGGTTCAGTAGTTTTTGAGTTTATTCATTACAACCAAACATACAAAAAATCAAATCTGTCCTCTTTATAATATTAGTTTAGACTGGCAACTAAATTATAACAAACAAGTATAATACAATCACACTTTCATTTTTTATAACAAAATAATATCGATATTAAAAAAAAGTTTTGCTGTCAAATTTGGCGCGAACTGTGAGCAATGGCGTACCTCTTACCAACTAAATGGCCTAAGTTGCGTACCTACATTAAAAGTTAAACAGTTCAACGATTTGGCGGTAATTGTAATAATTATTTGTTAATAAACGAATACACGTTTTACAGAAAATGGGCCACGTATTACGTAGTTTGCTCTGAATTCGCTTAGTATTGAAATGTAACGAAATGTTGTCGCGTCGTAATGTAATCGATAAGGTGACCAATTACTGGGAAAATTTGGACGCGAATCTTTATTTTTTTGATGTTTATTTATTTGTATTTCCCTTTTGAGATCTGCCGATATTCAATGTCAATTCAAACTGTTCATAATGTCGTCTTTTATATTTTAATTTGGATTTAGCTAAAATGGATATGATTACACAAAATCGAGTAACAGGTATGAAAAATATTATCTATTATTTAAGTCATGGGCGCACATAGCAGCTTATCAAGTCCTTGTTGTCCCTGATCGCGTGGCCTTATGGTCAGACCTGACTTCCACGTCGCCGGTTCTGAGTTCGATTTCCAATCGCGGCGAACAATTGTGGAAAAACACTATTGGTTTTCAGGTCTTGTGTTGTGATTGTCTCCGTGTCTGTGACATGAGCACATCACCATCTTATCGCACTTTATCATTTTAGTGACCGTCCGATGAAATCTGATTTTATTGGACACAGTACGATCCGAGGCAGCTGAGCTTTTTGTCTATGTAAGGTATTTATAACGTCGTCTGTCCTTGAGCGATTCTTTTTAGTCTATACTTGGATAAGTTAGAAATAGTACCATTATTTTTTAAACCATAAAATATATTCGCCCGATAGGTATCCAGCAGAGTAGAATAGCACCTACTTCTTTCCTACCGAGGTGTCGTAAGAGGCGACTAAGGCATTGTACGAACAGTCTTTATTCGTGCAGTATAACACCATAATATGCAATGTTGTCACTATACTGCACGTGGAAACACAATTTTTTGACTCGTACCAAAATGGCGGCGACGTGGTTCGCTATCCGTCACGTCTCGTTTCCCGCGAGGGCGAAAAGTGGGCTACGCGTGTGGCCTCTGCCTTCATGGCGTCTAATATTATTTACTGGTATAATTTGCACATATTGAGGATCGGGACGACGTTAAAAAATTGTTGTGTACCTCTTCGGTGAACGAGAGAAAGACCATATGTTCGAATATCGATCTCAGCTCAATGACTTACGGATGGTCAGTGGCGCCATTGGAACCATCAGTTTTTAAAGAAAAGAACAAGTAGAAATTCTAAGTATAAGTAGAAAGAACAAGTAGAAATTCTCTAACAAGTCACCCAGAAAATTTCTGTGTAACACCTCACTGTGCCCATCACCCTGAGACATCAGTTCTTAAGTCTCATATGCCCTGTGATTACGCTAGCACACAGTGCCCTTCAAACCGAAACTCAGTAATGTTTGCACACTACTGCTTCACGGCAGAATAAGTGCCCCTGAGGTGGTATCTACCTAGACGGATTCCTGCATAGGAATCCTACCACAACTATACTTCTGCATCTTTTAGAGGGATATTATTTTATGGAACCAATAATAAGTTACTAAAAAATAAGTTTTTTTTTATTGATAAATTGGATAATTTGAGCATGTTGGGGCCTCAATAACACCGGAGGCTCTGGGCTCGTGACCAACGTGCCTTTAGGGGTAAAGACTGAACTAGTAAGGACTTAACAGTGACTGTTTAGGTAGGTATCGCCGCAGTGCTGTAGTGTGCAAGCACCATTTTTTCGGTTTCAAGGGCACACTGTAGGGTAATTAAAGCGAATGTGTAACTTACCGGACAAATCGGGCAGCATGGACAGATGGATGTCCCGACTCTGCGTGGTCCTCGCGTAGGTGGACTGACGCCTCTCATTCTGCGATCTGACGCGTTTAACGGTCGTGGCTGTAGGAGATTAAGAGAAATTTATCAGAATAACCACACTCTTTCCGTACTCAATATCAAAAATTTCATCGGTTTCGTGAGAGCTGTTTCTGTGAAGCAATTTACAAATAAAAGACTTCCTGCTAACCCTGATATAGATGAAGCAGGATGGTTATTTACAGCGTGAGACAAAGCAGAAGAAA
Organism: Luehdorfia chinensis; assembly: GCA_019845155.1. NCBI lineage: Eukaryota > Metazoa > Arthropoda > Insecta > Lepidoptera > Papilionidae > Luehdorfia > Luehdorfia chinensis. Next base: position 3,324,041 of record JAHVAK010000252.1, on the reverse strand, counting down.
ATATCTTAATAATACGTCATCTACTCACTGTTCCTGGCCTGCTTCGAAGGCAGCAAAGTGGCGAGCTTCGCGGCATCCGCACGTTGGAGATTATCGAACAGCTCCTGTTCACCCCCCGGATACAATTCCTGGGCAGACGAAATCATTATTATTAAAAAGGTAAAGGCTTTGTGAACTCCAAGAGGTGGCGGAAACACCTCGAGCTTGCTAGATGTAATATATGCGCAAGAGATATTATAGTGCCACGAGGGTACGCGCAAACAGAGAGGCGCTCACTCATCCTTACCTATCTGCGTCCGATGTAACGCTCAAGAGACCAGGTTGCAGTGTCAGAAACACTGGAACAATCACAAAATAACTAGACCAGAAAACTAACAATGTTGTGCAGAAATGATGGCTACAGCTAAGATTCGAACTCGGGACCCGCGGCGTAGAAGTAAAGTAGTCTGACTACTAAGCGACGCGGTGGAAAAAATAGAGGTGCATTGATGTTAATCCATAATTAATATTATAAATGATATATAATATAAATCTTTCCCTCTGTATGTTTGTAACCTTTTCACGGTTCAGCCGCTGAACCGATTTTGATGACATTTGACATCTGGGGACGGACATAGGATACTTTTTCCGGGAAAATCAAATAGTTCCTAGGGGATATTTAGGAATTAGGGATAATAGGAATCAGCGACTAAGTTTAAAAAATTTAATATGGTCTGCCGAATAAAAAGGTTTCCAAACGGCTAAAATTTTTATAGAAGTGACAACACGAGAATAAGGTTTTTGGTGTTGATAATATAATTTCAAATCGATGTGCGACCTTCCCATATAAGTGGTATACCTACCCCTTATATGGGAAGGTGTGACTGTGTGAAGGTGTGAGGACACTCACGTAGCCCACTTTTCGCCCTCGCGGTAAACGAGACGGGTGGCGAACCACGTCGCTGCCATTTTGGTACGAGTCAAAAAATTTTACTCCTCATTGTGTACCCACGAGCATTGCAGTGACATTGCATGTTATGGTACTCGTATTATTCTGCACGCATAAAGGCTGTCCGTACATTATCTTAGTCGCCTCTCACGACACCTCGGTAGGAAAGAGGTAGGTGCTATTCTAATTCGACTCTGCCGGACACCTTTCGGCATCGATTATACGCCAACTAATTAGTTTTATAATTTTACACAATATTTCTCCATATATTTCTTATGCTGAAAATATCTCGTTAAAATGCTAACATATATGTAACTAGCTGATGCCCGCGACTTCGCCCACGTGGATAAAGGTTTTTTAAATATCCCGTAAGGACTATTTGATTTTCCGGGATAAAAAGTATCCTATGTCCGTCTCCAGGATGCAAGCTATCTCTGTGCTAAATTTCATCAAGATCTGTTCAGAGGTTGTACCGTGAAAAGGTTACAAACAGACAGAGGGACAGAGAGAGTTACTTTCGAATTTATATATTAGTATGGATAATCTGAGAGTATACAGAATTAATGTATTATTTTGTGCCAGATGAGCATGGCCGTTCGCATACAGTCGTCCGATTTGCCTCCAGGTCTGGGCCGAACTGAACTTGTACTGGTGCTAGGATTTCTATTTAGAAATCCGTCTAGGTAGGTACCACCCCAGTTCAGTTTTTCTTCCGTGAAGCAGTAGTGTGCAAACATTTCTGTTTCGGTCTGAAGGTCAATGTGAGCTAGCGTAATCACTGGGCATATGAGACTTAAGAACTGATGTCTCTAGGTAGCGGGCGTGTTTGCTATGCAGGAATCCGTCTAGGTAGGGGTGGTGCCCAGGGCCAGTTATTGTGCCGTAAAGCATTAGTGTGCTGAAATTACTGTGTTTCGGTCTGCAGGGCACTGAGGGCTAGTAAAATTGCTGGGCATATGAGACTTAGGAACTGATGTCTAAAGATGACAAGCGTTGCGTGGTGCCACTCAGAAGTGTTCTGGGTGATACAGCATTCATGAGCAGACGTTGCATGTACCGTCAGGTTTCAGGTTTTGTTCGTCTCGTCAGTTTATACAATAAAAATTATAAAAAAAAACGAAAACCTGTGCTGTGATGTTATGTCACGGCTTGTACTGAGTTCGGGTCCATTTTGCGATTATATGTGAAGCATACTGCTAACGTAACCTACTTGCAAGAAATGATACATACTGGCCATTAATGAGCGTTTGTTTTTATAACATGTCTGTCATTCTCATTCTCTTGTATCGATTTTAATATGAACGTAATGTCTTATACATATGTAATGGTTGAATGTAAGTAAAAGAACAATATTATCTTCCAGATCATTTCATTTATATCAAGTTACCTGATGTAAGTCAGATTTTTTTTTGATATTTTTTCTTGTATGTAGTTTGTGCTATATTTTGTTTAATTGTGATTACTTCCTTAGTTACTGAAATACAGGAAAGTTCCGAATAGCACCGCACTGTGCTGTGTGTGCTGTCACTATAAGGCATTGGTTCCAAAGTCTCATATGCCATGTAATTTTTTACTTTTAATGTTTTTTGAAGCGTACTGATAGCAAGTGTAACTGAAATGATACATAAGAAGTGACGTTTCAGGACGGCGGCCGCAGTGGTGCGACGGAACTGTTCCGTTGACAGCATTTGTTATGGGCAGACTTTGCACTTACCAACAGATGAACGTTTTGCTCGTTTCGTCACATTATGAAAAAAAAAACTTATTTGCTGGTGGTGGGATTTATATGCAGAAATCCGTCTGCCTTTAACAAATGCTGTGTCATTCAGAAAATTTCTGCGTGACACCACACTGCGCCCGTCACCCTCAGCCATCACTTCTTAAGTCTCATATGCCCAGTGATTACACTAGCTCTCAGTGCACTTAAGACACATTTTTGAAACACAGTAATGTTTGCACACTACTTCTTCACGGCAGAATAACTGGCCCTGGGGTGGCACCTACCTAGACTGATACCTGCACAGTAATCCGGCTTTCTATGTCAGAATCGGTCTAGTTAGGTACCACCACCTACCTAGACCTATTCTGACATAGAAAGCCTACCACCAGAAAAAGATAATATCAGTTCTTCGACGTAAGTTTTTCTAGTTCTTGTAAGATATCGCTACTATCGAAGGTCCTGGGTTCGAATTCCATCCGAATGGAACGTTTGTGAAAAAACACAAATCGTTTGTTTTCGGGTCTGGTGGCGTTGCGATTGTCCCCGTGTTTCTGACACAGCACCCAAGCCTACCTCTGAAGAGCTATACATCGGGCGTGGGTAAGTTGGGACGAAAGAGTCGATAGCTTCCGACAGTATTCGGAAGTTGTCGAAAATCGGCCTGGACACCACATATGATTTCAAATGGTCGCTGTTACGAACGTCAAAGCTGATGCGTACCTGATAGAATTCGCCGCCGGCCTCTTCCCAGCCCTCCTGGCGTTTGGAGGACCGCGCCTTGTTCTTCGACGCGTTGCCGCCTGACATCCTTCACGTGTGTATTAACATCTGGGGTGAACAGAAAAGCAAAGCATATAGTACACGGCGTTGACCGTACCAATTGCTTGTAGTTTTGTAGCGACATCTATGTCGCCACATGGGAAGCTCTAGAAATATTCGCATACGTCCATAATCGCGCTATGAAAGTTTTCTGAGATGCGAACAATATATACAACATCTAAATATTACTAGTCGGAGGAGACGTCCTCCCCAGATCAGACCACTCGATCTGGCGGGTAGCTACCCTTTTCATTGGCAAAATCATTCGCCAAAGTTTTTTATTAATTACATGCTTGCGAGTTACATCTAACTACTTTAATAAAGCTGTATTTCGCATGTTTGTTAAAGTCAAAATTTGCAACTGGATTACAAACCGGTTCTCGTGGCCCGAATAGGTTGAAATTTGGTGCATAAACCTGACGACTATTCAATATTACGGTGAACTGGACCTGATGCTGCTACCAGCATCACCTGCATACCACACAACTCCTTAATAACCTACAGCAGCCATATCGTGTTTAAGCTCGTTGGATTTGTCTTGACAAGTACTATAGTTCTGGCAGCATTTGAAGTCCACTACTGGACAAAGGCTCCAAAAATGAAACCTTGTAATTTTTTTTTGTTTTAATCTTGTTGCATTAGATAGCCCGTTTTTGAGAAACGTTATATGCTATGCCCTTATATATGCCATTTAGACCGAAACACAGTAATGTTTGCACACTACTGCTTCAGACAGAATACCTGACCCTGGGGTTTACCTACACGATTCCTGCACAGTAATCCTACCAACAACGCTGCTGCCTATCACCGTTCTTGATAATATAGTTCTTGTGTATTATAGATGACATTTCCCATAGTCCCGACAGATCCCATGGAACGATATGGAGGTTGCATACCTCTCACGACAACATCACACATTTTAATACAGCAGAAAGTGATGAGACGAGTAAAACGTTTACCTGGTGGTAAGTGCTATAGTCGTTGCACTTACCATCAGGTAAGTACCCAAAACAAATGCTGTGTCACCCCGTACATTTATTTATGGCAACATACTGCGCCCGTCTACTTCAGACAAGTTGTTAAGTCGGAAATGTCCAGTAATTACACTAACTCACAGTGCCCTTCACACCGAAACACAGTAACGTTGGCTCACTACTGCTTCACGGCAGGTATTTTTATTGGATAAAGTGACGAGACGAGCAATAAACACATAACAAATGATGTGACACCACACTGCGCCCGTCACCTTGAGACCTCAGATCTTAAGTCGCAAACACATAACTGTTTAGACGGATTCATTCATAGGAATCCTACCACCTGTTATCGGTATTGACCTGGACGACATCAACCATTTACTAGCGTCATCTGCGTCGATTATATTATAGTGCAGCAAGTATGCGCAGGTAATCATAATAATTTCAACTCATCATAAGAACATTTCTGAACATTGGCCTCCCCCATAGACTGTCACAAAACACGGTCCTGAGCCACCTACATGCTTCGACTCACCGCAAACCGTGCAGTTTTTTTTTTTATTGTACGAGTATAAAGTGATGAAACGTGCAAAACGGTCACCTAATGGTAAGTGCAATGTCTACCCATAACAAATGCTGTGTCACCCAGAACATTTCTGTGTGATACCTCATGTGGCCATCACCCTAAGACGTCAGTTCTTAAGTCTCATATGCCCAGTGATTACGCTAGCTCAGAGTGCCCTTCAAACCGAAACACAGTAATGTTTGCACACTCCTGCTTCACGGCAGAATAACTGGCCTTGGGGTGGTACCTATCTAGACGGATTCCTGCATAGGAATCCTACCACCAGTAAACTAGCGTAATTACTGGGCATATGAGACTTAACAACTTGTGTCTCAGGTTGACGGGCCCAGTGTGGTGTCACACAGAAATGTTCTGTGTAACACAGCATCTGGTATAGGCAGACGTTGCACTTAACATCAGGTGAACGTTTTGCTGGTTTCGTCACTTTTATCATATAAAAAAAGAAAAAATCATTTCAACCCATCATAAGTACATTACTGAACGTAGGTCTCCCCCATAGTTTGCCACAAAACACTGAGCCATCATCTACATGCTTCGACTCTCCGCAAACCGTGCAGGTCGCTCCATCTGACGGGGTGGGGAAACTTCTAATCGTCGTTTCAGCCTATCACTAGTCCACTGCTGAACATAGGTCTCCCCCATTGATTGCCACAAAAATTAGTAGCTCTCATTTTGAGGGATTTTGCCATAGTTGCCACGCTTGGCAGGCGGGTTGGCAACCGCAGTTTATTTATTCACATGTTCCCGGAAGATGCTGCTACCCATCTCCTGGTTTTTATTCTCCCTCTGTCGATTTTACGACACCCACGGGATGAGATGGGGTGGTAGATTCTCTTAAGCTGCTACCACACGTCCAATGCCAATGCTCAAAATAAAGCCTGCTAATAACGTGGCCTATTAATAGGCTTTGGAGTATTCACACAGACGCTTACTTGCCTTCCCGTATTCGATAATATGTCACAAACATTACTGCTTAACGGCCCTGCGGTGGTACATGCATTGAATCGAATACAATTTAAGTTCACAAGCCAACGCTCGACTATCTAGGTTACAATACCATTTTCAGCGGATTCGGGTCAAGCACTAGTTCCTACAAGTTACTAGATAGTCGCGTAGCTACCTACGTCCTTATGTTATATCTCTCGGCTATCATATACTTTAGTAATGGTAGTGTTATGGACGCAGCCGTTCATATCGGAAAATGGAACGCGATCGACGGAAATAAACGTCAACATAGGATCTATATATCTGACCGTGATTGTCCAGAAGGAGGCTGCCGAGAGGGATCGAGAGAGGACAGATGCCTCTCAGAGACGGCGCCGTCGAGGCAACGGCGGGCCTCGTCACGGCCCTCCGATCACTAACGGTGTTCCCCTACCACAAACGGGGCCTTCGGGATCGCGGGCAATCGCGATAAGGGACCCGAACGCCCAGTAAAGCGACCCCGGTGAGGACGATGACTCGAAGTGGTGTCTGGTCATCAGGATAGCACCGTGAGAGTGCTGGGGGTAGTGAATTCTGCCCTCGTGTCGGGCTATATACATAGCGAAGCGTTAGAGGGGACACGGCTGCGTTCCGAACGGAGACCCCGTGACCCCTCTTAAGCGCTGACGGAGACCACCGCGGGGTTTTAGTCGGTAAGAGTCCGACATAACTCGGTTGCCCCCCTGGCCAGTCGGGAATCCATGCAGGATTTCCCCACGTATAAAAAAGAAGGATCTATATATATACTAGCTGAGCCTCGCGGTTTCACTTGCGTAAAACAAGCAGAGTACATAATTGCGCCGTACGGAAATGGTACACAGGTGAATATATCCTAGCATATGCTAAAGTAACGTATATACGTTATTTTTTATTTTCCTTAATTTTATTATTTATATTGCTTTTGGCGCTTGCAATAGCCTGTAGATGGCGGCTTAAGAAAATCTACCACCCCATCTCAACCCATGGGTGTCGTAAACGTCGACACAGTGAAAATAAAAACCCGGAGATGGGCTGCTGCCCAGCAGCATCTTGAACATCTGATTAATTAAACTGCGGTTGCCAACCCGCCTGCCAAGCGTGGCGACTATGGCAAAATCCCCCTTAAATGAGAGCTACAAATTTCTGTGGCAATCTATGAAAGAGGCCTATGTTCAGCAATGGACTAGTGATAGGCTGAAATGATGATGATGATGATGATGACAGCCTGCATAATTTCATGGTGCAAGCTGAGATTTGAACGTTACCGAGATGGGCCGAATTATGAATGCTCAGGTCATAAGAAAGAAAGAAAGAGATAATTGAAACAATCGCAGAACATTTATTTGAAGATGCTTCTGCCTATCTACTGTTTTTAATTTTCCCTCTGTCGACTTTTACGACACCCACGGGATTGATGGGGTGGTAGATACTCTTGAGCTGTTACCACACAGCACATACAGACTGTAATCTTCCTTAATTACCGGGCTACCTAACGAATTTTTTTTTACAAGACGTATTAATATTTGCTGAGATTAGCGCGTTCAAACATACAAACTCCGCAAGCCGCACGTAACACGACGGGTGTTACGTGCAGCTTTAATCTCCATCTGCATAGCCTCTAATTTCTACAGTTTTTCAGATTTTACGCAGGAACCTTAAAGTATTTACAAAATAAAAAGTAGCTTAGATTGATCTCTGATAAGTCCTCTAGTAAATTTAAGTTTCGTCAAAATCGATTCAGCCGTTTTCGAGATTATCCCGGACAATCAAACAGACAGAATTTAAAAAAAATGCGTGTTTGTGTTTTGTTACCCTACAAATTACCATATGAGAGTAAGAAAAACACTGCAATTTTATTTATTTTTATACATTTTACAGCATACTAGGAGTGTGTAATATTATGTTATAAACTTGCTACTGATTCATTTAAAAAAAAAATACAAAAAAACCTAAACTGTATGTGCAAAAGTTAAAGTTCACATTGCAATGCTTTTGGCGCCTCTTCTGACCGATTTAGAAGAACGTTTACCACACGCGTACGGTTGCCACACGTCCTATTTTCTACGGACACTGACCTCGTTTTAATACTGGAACAGTTAAAGGTACGTCCGGGTGAGTTTTTAGAGCACGTCAATGCGTTAAGCCTTTAGATATTATACATGTTAAGACCGCGACTTTGTTCGTATGGAGTTTAGAAGTCATCTTACAAAATAACCTTACTACTATTATAAAGCCGAAAAGTTTGTATGTTTGTAAGCGTTAATTTAAGAAAGCACATATCCGATTTCAAAAAAAAGTCAGATAGTCCGTTGTTTGGGGAAGGTTTAAGGATACGTCCCGAAGGAACCACACACAGGGAATGGAAATTTTCCGAGAAGAGCGGAACTGTGAATGCTCAGATCAGCGAGGTACCGCGTCGTGCCGTACGGCGCAAACACGTGGTCGGTTTATTTCAAGACGGGCCGCGGAAAACACGAGGCATTGCTGGTCTATTCATAAGATAATATTTCATTGCAGGAAGATGGTACTGATGGACTGGTGGTAGGTTTCCTATGCAGGAACCTGGGCCAGTTATTCTGCCGTGAAGCAGTAGTGTGCAAACATTACTGTGTTTCGGTCTGAGGAGCACTGTGAGCTAGTGTAATCACTGGGCATATGGCTTATGAACTGATGTCTCAGGGTGACCGGGCGCAGTGTGGCGTCACACAGAAGTGTTCAGGGTGGCACATTTATTATGGGCAAACGTTGCACTTACCATCAGGTGAACGTTTTGCTTATTGGATTAAGTGACGAAACGATCGTCACTTAATCCAATTAACAAATATATATCAGTAGTTTCAGTTTTTAATATAAATATTATAGTTGTTCGAATAGAGAAATAAAGAAATCGGCATTAGCCTGAACAGTCCAGTACTGGACATCGGCCGTGTCGCCTTCACTGTGTAATTTAGAGGTCTTTAAATTAGGTTTTGGTAATTGGCATTAGCATTTGAGATGGTTATTCCGCAATTTCGTCTAGGTTGCGGGATGTTTCTGGTATTTCCGTTAGTTGACTTTAACGACACTCACGTGATAAAAATAGATTGTCATCGCCACACACACACACAAACATTTATCTGCTACTCATGACACTGACCGCTTTGTGAGGCATAATTTATGACTGAATACAGTGTAATTTTTCACTAGTAGTGCCATCTAGTGGTACAGAGAAGTCACTGCTTTCGTCCTATCTTCAAAAGCTTCGAAGATAAATAACATACATAAATATAAGACAATTTCTATCTTAAAAAACTAACAAATTAAAGATCACTGTCTTTCCATATCGCCACAACAAAATAATTATTGTAAGAATGTACTATTTGTATGAGAATGTATATGCAAGTATATGTACATGAATATATATATACTCAGCGTCACAAAAATCGCACCTCTCTGAGTTTGCGCGAAAAATGGCTGTAATGGCTAGAAACGAATTATATTTATATAAATATTGGTATGTTTGAAATGGGTATTTGAATAGCTTTACATTATTAATAAAAAAATCATGAAATCATTAAAACATTTATCATTATAGAGCGTCAAAAATAAACACTGTCAAATGCTCGTTAGTAAGGACGCTAGTTACACCACCTAAAAAGGGTATAAAAGGGTCGATCTGGATAAAATATGGGCCAGTCGTAATTTAGACTTTGCAGTGAACACACGTGAACAAGTAACCCAAGTAAGAACAAGTAAAGATGGACACCAGTTCTGAAGAAGCCGCTCAAGTGATTGCCCTATTGCAGTCGGGGATGCAGCAGTGTGACGTTGCTCGACAGTTGAACCTGTCCCGTTTTTCAGTTCGACGGGTGTTCCAACGTTTTCAGCAGACTAGTGGTTATGTTAGAAAACCGGGATCTGGAAGAAAACGGTGCACATCAGAAAGAGATGACCGTTTCATCGTTACGACATCTTTACGAAACCGTTTTACAAATGCTGTTGAGTTGCAACAACAGCTTCGATCAACTCGGAGAACATCTGTGAGTGTTTCTACGATAAGAAGAAGGTTACACGAAAAGAGTTTAACAGCCCATAGACCTGCTAAAAGTCCAAAACTTACTGCATAGCATCGCAGAGATCGCCTAGAGTTTGCTCGCAATCATTGCGAGTGGACGCTAGAACAGTGGCGGACCGTACTCTTCTCTGATGAGACGAGGGTCTGTCTCTTCTGCAATGACAGACGTAGAAGGGTCTACAGAAGACAGGGGGAGAGGTTCACACAACCCTGCTTCGAAGAATCCGTCGAATACGGGGGTGGCTCGTGTATGTTTTGGGGCGGCATTTCCGTCGACAGGAAAACGGAACTTGTGTGCGTTTCCCGGACTCGGGGTGGCCGTGGGCAAGGGTCATTAAATGCTGGTCGGTACATTACTGAAATCCTGGAGGAACATGTGGTCCCGTATGCTGGTTATGTCGGTGATGGATTCATGTTAATGCATGATAATGCTCGTTGCCACACCGCGGCTATTGTACGGGATTATTTACAGCAGGTCGATATCCCTGTTATGCATTGGCCAGCACGAAGTCCAGATCATAACCCAATAGAACTTCTCTGGGATGACCGAAAACGGTGCGTGCGAGCTCGAGATCCAGCTCCAGCTACTCTTCAAGAGCTCCAAGATGCGGTACTTAAAGAGTGGGAACAAATACCCCAAGAGGCTGTTGCGATCCTTGTAAGGTCCATGAAAGATCGCATGGAAGCCGTTATCAAGGCAAGGGGTAACACTAGGTTTTAAGAACTTTTTTTGTATTTATTAAGTTTTTTTTTAAATTATTAATTTGCAAATTTGTACATACCCTGTCTTTTTCTTTAATTTCTCTTTCGTCTCGTTATAAAAGTAAGATTCAATTAAAATTCCTGAAAGCTAATAAAATTACCTTTCGAATGATACCCTCAAACCACAACATTGCCAATGGCCTGTTGTGTTAAAATAGTATTTAAATTATTTTTTTCGGATGTGCGATTTTTTGACGCCGAGTGTATTTGTATGAGAATGTATATGCAAGTATATGTAAAAGTAAAAAAAAAAGTAAAGTTTCAGCCTATAAATGTCCCACTACTGAGCACAGGCCTCCTCTCATTTCTGAGAGGGTTTTGGAGCTAGGAAGAATCCGCCACGCTGCTCCAATGCGGGTTGGCGGACTTCACATGTCTTCGAAATATTATTTATTCCTCAGACATGCAGGTTTCCTCACGATGTTTTCCTTCACCGCCGAGCACGTGGTAAATCAGCACTTAAAATTGCAATTAACAATTTTAGTGGTGCCGGCACCGGGAATCGAACCCAGGTCACTCGCGTACTATTAAATTTAAAGCGAGCGCCTAGCCCCTGAGCTACAACATTGTCATGTCATCAAGTATATGAACATGAATATATATATTTTGAAGTGGCAATGGGCCGGCCATTTAGCTCGGAGAACAGATAACCGTTGGGGAAGAAAGGTTCTCGAGTGGCAACCTTGTACCGGCAAACAAAAACAAAAGGTGGCTCAGGACCGAGTTTTGTGGCAATCTATGGGGGAGGCCTATGTTCAACAGTGGACTACGATAGGCTGAAATGATGATGATGATGATGATATATATTTTATTATTTTTGTATGTATATATTTATGTATATGTATGTTTGAATGTACGTGTCATGTCAAGTAATTATGTGTAAAAAGTGCTCTGTCACCCAACACATTTCTGTGTGGTACCACACTACGGCCGTCACCCTTAAACATGAGTTCTCAAGTCTCATATGCCCAGTGACTACATTAGCTCCTAGTGCCCTACAGACCGAAACACAGCGGTATTTGCACACTACTGCTTCACGACCTTCATACCGAAATAACGATGAAACGTGTAAGTCGTTCACTTGGTGGTAAATGCCACGTCTGCCCATGGCAACCAGAATTTATCGGAAACTTTAGTGAACCGTACTGCGGTCTTCACGGTCAGACGGTCTTAAGTCTCAAATGCCCTATAACTACACTAGCTATCAGTGCAATCCAAACCTGATAGTATCTGCCACGCCTGCCCCTTACAGTCGCGATCATCCCGAAGTACCTACGCAGTACCTTGTAGTTCCCCACACTACATGTGTCACCGCGAGACATCGGTTCTTAAGTCTCATATGTCCTATAATTACACTAGGCTTCAGTGCCCTTAAACCGAAACCCACTCATGTTTACACACTATTGCTTGACGGCAGAATAACGGGCACTGCAGTAGTAACTAGCCGATAGGGGTCCGGCAGAGTAGAATAGCAACTTCTTCTTTCCTACCGAGGTGTCGTAAGAGGCGACTAAGGTATTGTACGGACATTGCACGGAGTAATTTGCAAAGTTGTCACTGTACCCATGGGAACGCAATGGGGAGTAAGAATTTTTTGACTCGTACCAAAATGGCGGCGACGAGGTTCGCCATCCGTCACGTCTCTTTTCTCGAAGGGGCGAAAAGCAGGCTATGGTTGTAGTCAGTAGTACCTATGATTCTGGCACAGGATTCCTACCACCGGTGTACACGATTTTAATATTTAGTTTATAACACTTACCGTACCTTAGTGCCGTGTGGTGGCGGCCTAAGAGAATCTACCACCCCATCACATACCGTGGGTGTCGTAAAAGTCGACAGAGGGAAAATACAAACCATGAAATGATGGGCAGCATTATCTTCCTGGAACATCTGAATAAATAAACTGCGGTTTCCAATACGCCCGCCAAGCGTGGCAACTATGGCAAAATCCCTCCAAAATGAGAGCTACAAACTTTTGTGGCCATCTATGGGGGAGGCCCGTGTTCAGCAGTGGACTTGTGATAGGCTGAAACGACGACGACGACGAACGACGAACACTTACCATATGATAAACCGGGTGCTAAGTACTCGTAGTTACATAAAACCATTGACATTAAACTTGGGAAGTTTTTCGTTCCAAAGCAATAAGGGCTATTATTGTTTGCACGTAATTTTGTGACGTTGATAACCGTCACCACACGTTTCGACGATTACGAAAGATTAGCCACGCACTGTAACGATCGATTTTGAAGCCGCGAAAATATTAAAAATACAATATTTTAATAAATAATTGGCTGCATGGTCACCGCAACTTTTGACTTTTCGAATTATTCGCGACCGCTAACTTGAATTCGAGTCATTGATAATTAAGAAAATCTTTTCATCATAAACGTCACTTATTTACAACATTGACATTTCAATACTTTATCCTTTTCATCATCGCCTCAACGACACAAGTTGGCGGGAACCAGTTTCAGAATTTTCGCCTGTACTCAGTATTAGAAACGTTAAAATGTTTGTGTTAAATTGCACCGTGTTCAAAGCAACGACGTTAATGACTAATCTAATTGTTGTTAAATTCGATTGATGTCTTCCCCTCGCTTATCAGAGATAGCGTTGAATGGCGAAGCACAGATAAAACTGTTTTGCATACTAGAATCGTTTACCGGCTTCTGTTTGAATAGCAATTTTAGCCGGTGGTAGGATTCCTATGCAAGAATTCGTCCAGGTACCACCTGCCGTGAAGCAGTAGTGTGCAAACATTAGTATTTTTCGGTTTGAAGGGCACTTGATAGCCAGTGTTATAACTGGGCATATGATGATGATGAGACTTAACAACTGATGTTTCAGTGTGACGAGCGCAGTGTAATGCCACACAGAAATGTACTGGGTGACACAGCATTTGTAACGAGCAGACGTCGCACTTACCATCACACGTCACAAATGGTCAGTCAATTTTGAATTTCAAAATTTCAAGGACATCTGGAAAATTTTAGCATTCCTAACTTCGATTAAAACGTTCATCGGCACACGAAATTATTGAAATTTTGAATTTTGAAAAGGTCTTGATCATCTTCTGTAAGAGGCAAAACCATATTTTATCGAGTGGACGGCTAAAAAAATACTTACCACCTCAAACGTAAACCAATGACTAATTGTTGCGGTATTTAGATGGTGCAAAAGGAGCTAATAAATATAGAGAACGCTTACCAAATTATGAATTTGATGTGACATTTATAAATTAATTAATTTTCAATTATTTGGTGTGCTGATGAATGTTAACTGAAGAAATATATGAGACTTAACAACTGATGTCTCAAAGGAACAAGCTCAGTGCCAAATAGTATAGAAAAACGTCTAGGTGTCACAGCATTTCCATTATCCTTATTTATCACTTTTCCAGATATACAAATAACAAACGGGAAATCCTAGATAGTATCTTATCAGTGGTCATTGACTGTTATAGATTCATATCAATGTCGTTGATAATTTTTATTTATGTAATTATTTATGGCTACAGTCGTTAAGTTCCTACCAGTGTATACTCTGCATATTCTAAATACCATCTACTGACGTATTGTTATTCTTTCTTTACCCTTTTATTTTTTTTTATTAAACAAGCATTCCTTTCCATGTAAAGTGGTTGTCAGGTTTCAATGAATGCCTTATATCAGTAACTTTTGTAAAGATTTACAATCATCAAGCTATGCGTCATCCAATCTAGTGGAACTGTAATTTTATTAAGATTTATATTGAGTACTGAGAAAGCATTAACTGATTGGATTGTATTTAAAGGATGATGCTGGTTGATTTGTGTTGCAGCGGTTTCAAGAATATTGCGCGCACGAAGGAGTGCTACATTTGGCATAGTCAAAGTTTGTGTGGAGAAGAAGCGAGGAACCTCAAAATTTATATTCTAATATGTATTACAAAGACATTAAATTGAATAAAATAAAACGTTCATTATTTACGTTCATAATGTCAATCACACAATAATCGAACTACAGACAGCGTGATTACGTTCACACTAGCAATGTCAAACACGGCAGAGATACTTGCCATACATACATACATAAGATCACGACTGTATCCCATACGCTCTTGGGTGCACAGTGCAGTTTAATTCCTTACTCGCCTTTTACGAGATCCATTGGATGAGATGGAGTGGTAGTATTCTTTCAACGAGCCGCCACCACACGGCTGTATACTTACTTGTACTTACTTAGGCTGTATACTTGCCATAGAATTTTAATATGTTGCCAACAAATAATTACTCAAAACTCGATAACGTTCATAATTCAAAATTGTACCGACCACGGATGGGCATCTAGTAATAATTATCAAAAAAAACTGATTACCAAGCAGCAGCTCCAAACATGCATATGCGAATTAAAGAGTTTGATGATTTTCTACTGGATCTCATCATCGGAACTTGACCAAATGCATATACAAATGGGACTACAACCCTTTCTAATAAAAACAGAATAATTGAAATCGGACCACGCGGTAAAGAATTAGCCGAACATAGATAAACAAAAGATTCCGACGAACTAAGATCCTCCTTTTTTTTTAAGGACGGTCAAGTTTTAAGATGTTGCTAGAAATTTTCGTTCGAGTAAATAAATCAATAGTAAGTGGTAACACAAAGCGTGGATAATAAAATTGAGGACAGCAGTATTGCTCCCAAAAAAAAAAAATTTTTTATAAGAAGCAATCTTCAAGTAAGCGGAAAGACTTTTAATGAAGATTTCTCGGCCTGACCAAGAGTCTTGTCACTTTCTAATTAGATTAAATTCAAATTGAGCAAAAATAAAATGCAACTGTTTCAAAAGAGCAACGGAGCCTTTCCACAAATGTATCTGTTGTAAACACAGAAGTTGTAATGCTAGGAAATGCTTCCGCGTTTCGTAAAAACGGATAGTTTCCACGAATTGCACCCTAAGGGCGGATTTCACCGTTGAAACTAAACGTGATCAGTTCAAGCAAAACGAAGTTTGAGCGTTTAACTGAGTTCAATGCTACTGTTTGCATTACACCAACATAAACTGAACGCGACTAAAGCTAAACGCGGTTCAAATTCTGAACCGCAATTTACGACGTTCAACTCTTTAAACGCGTTTAGAGAGCTGTCATTGTCAATTGCACAACTACGTTAACACAAAAAATATTTTTAATTCGTATTGTTTATTGTTTTCATACCTATGTAACCTATGCATAAAAACAGGCTGTTTGATGTCGCAAAATACGAAAGACATCGAGTTTTTGTTTTAGATTGTGACGATATTTCATGTAAACTTCGTTTTTCTGAACGTTATCAAAATGGAGCCGGTGAAATGGGTTAGACGAAAACCGAGATCAAATGATACATTTTAACTCAGTTAAGTAAAACGTCGTTTTATTAAACTTGGTTTCCAAAGCAATCGGTGAAATCGGGTCTAAGTTACGTCTGCTCTTATATCTTGCATTTTGAAGCGCGGACTATAAAAATCGGACGTTTGGCGCCAACTCGAAAAGTGTGGCGGTAGTTTTTATTGAATTTTGTAATTTCTGTGTATATTTTGAGTTAAGATGTTTAATATTGATAGTTTATTATGCAGCATGTGCTTATGAAAGTCTACAGTGATTGTAATTTTCATTGTCTCCATCAGTCCTGCAAATCTTCATCTCCATCATCATTCATCAGCCCAGCGAATCTTCAGTAAAAGTCAACTATAATTTTACCGTCGATCGCACATTAGCATAAATGGCAAATTTTGCTAATGTGAAACAAGAAGGTAAAACTAATTGCCAGGATCAAAAAACTTCTCTTTAAAAAAAAATGTATCTTGTAGAAATACCCTCAGGAAGCTCTGTATGGTAACTTACTTAACGTTAGCACCCTCGCGTCTTATCATCATCATAATTTCTGCCGTCCTTTTTTTTAGTTTTTTTTTTATTGTATTAAGTGTCGAAACGAGCTAAACGTTCACCTGTTGTGTACGATGGTAAGTGCAACGTCCGCCCACAACAAATGCTGTGTCACCCAGAGTATTTATGTGTGACACCGCACTGCGCCCGTCACCCTGAGACATCAGTTATTAAGTCCCAAATGCCCAGTGATTACGCTAGCTCACAGTGCCCTTCAAACCGAAACACAGTAATGTTTGCACTCTACTGCTTCACGGCAGAATAACTGGCCCTGGGGTGGTACCTACCTAGACGAATTCCTGCATAGGTTCAATAGTAGATATGAAACGTTCCATAGGATCTAAGGTGAGGTGGACGGTCCATGGTTACCTCGATTCGAACGTACGGCTACAGTAATGAGTGCCAACCGTTGCGACGCTAGAGCTATCGATATGATGTAACTAACATACACACGGGCAGATACATTTCAGGAGAACTTATCGACTTGTGAAGCCGTACGCGTAAAATCAGAACATCGAATTAGATACAATCTGGTCACTAACAGACACAGGATTAGCGTTGCTAGGAGTCCCCGCCTCACGCGTCCCGATCGAGACGACAAAGGTTCCGACAGTTTACTAGGTGATAACGTCATTATACTTGCACTTACACGCAAGATTCAAAAATTATATCTAGATAGTTGTTCCCACAGGTTTCCTCATTTTTTTTATTTTGAAAATGCCAACGGTTGACTTAGTGTTAAGAGGTGGTATGATCTAAAATAAGAAGTTAGCCTAGAATATGCCTATTTGCTTTGCTTGCCTTGTAGAGTCCGATGTTTAGAGCCGGCCCGAGGCCAGTTCTGAAATATAGCGAGATCCAATTATGGCGTCTCTTTGGTTACCCTTTATATCAGTCATGCGAGAAGCATGAAACTTAGAAGATCTAGACAATATCCTAAATTTATATCTAATTTGTCGATTGAAAATAGTCACGCTCCTTGGCATTGCTACGTCCGCTGATTTAAACTTCCGTCGTAAATGGAATCACAAATTAATTTATGTCGAAGCTTCACATAAGAACGAATGAAAAACTCATTAACATAACTAAAAGATCGAAATCAAACTATTGCCGATTGGTGGCTACCACCCCATCTTATCCCGTGGATGTCGTAGAAGTCGACAGATGAATAATGAAAAGCAGGAGATGGGCAGGCATCTTCTTGGAACATCTGAATATGTAAACTGCGGTTGCCAACCCGCCTTCCAAGCGTGGCGACTATGGCAAAATCACCCCAAAATGAGAGCTACGAACTTTTGTGGATACGTATGGGGAGGCCTATGTTCAGCTGAGGTTGTGATATAGGCTGAAACGATGACGACGATGAATCAAATTATTATATCGAACAGCGATTATCTTTACGGCTTTGGTCCCCCCCCCTCCTGGGACTTGGCGCCTGGGCGCGCTTCGTTCGCCGTATGGTAGGGCCGGCCCTGCCCATGTTATAGTAGTCTGGAAAGACCGACGCCCGCAAACTTTAGTAACCAGAGGAAGCATTCTACATCCAGTCTGTGTTGCATCGTAGTGACCTATGCTATTTAGTTCAAACACATTACACACTCGTGTTCATCCTGGAATAATGTAATACGTACTAAACAGCCTATTTATTTTTAGGAGATGGGGCAAAGGAGCAAGCGGCTCACCTGATTAAAACCCGATTTAACCGATCGCTTTGAAAACCAAGTTTAATAAAACCACGTTTTACTGAACTTAGTTTAAATGTATCATTTGAACTCGGTTTTCGTCTAACCGATTTCACCGGCTCCATTATGATCGCGTTCAGAAAAACGAAGTTTACGTGAAATATCGTCACAATCTAAAACAAAAACTCGATGTATTTATTATTTTGCGACATCAAACAGCCTGTTTTTATGCATAAGACACATAGGTATGCAAACAATAAACAAAACGTATTAAAAATATATGTGTTTACATAGTTGTGTAATTGACAATGACAGCTCTCTAAACGCGTTGAAAGAGCTGAACGTCGAAAATTGGGCGTTCAGAATTTGAACCGCGTTTAGCATTGACTGCGTTCATTTGATGTTGATGAAATGCAAACTGTAGCATTGAACTCAGTTAAACGCTTAAACTTCGTTCAGCTTGAACTGATCGCGTTTAGTTTCAAAAGTCTGGTACGATGCTCCAGCGCGAGTTGGCGGACTTAATGTTCTGGTAGTTAGGAAGAAAGGGCGAGACGAGCAAATCGTGTAACGTCTGTCCATAACAAATGCTGTGTCAACCAGAACATTTCTGGGTGGCACAACACTGCGTCCGTTACCGTGAGACGTCATTTCTTATGTCTCATTTGCCCAGTAATTACACTACCTAATAATAAATATAAAGCCGTGGTAGCTCAGGAGCCAGGTGCTCGTCTCTAATTTCACAGTACGCGAGTAACCTGGGTTCGACCCCGGTGCCAGCACTACACTACTGCACTACATGCAGTTCTACAATTTTAAGTGCTGATTTACCACGTGCTCAGCGGTGAAGGAAATATTTGAAGGACATGTGCAGTCCGCGACCCGCATTGGAGCCGCGTGGCGGACTATTCCCACCAGAAATGAGAGGAGGGCTGTACTCAGCAGTGGGTCATTCATAGGCTGTTACTTTACTTTACACTAGCTATCGGTGCCCTTCAGAACGAAATACAGTAACGTTTGCATACTACTGCTTCACGGCAAAATAACTGGCACTGCTGTCTTATATACCTAGGTGGATTTCTGCATCGGAACCCTGTTAACGAGAACACCGTGGTATTTTCCTTCATCGCCGAGCACGTGTACTTATAATTGCTGTGAAACAATTTCAGCGCTGTCGACACCGGGGACTGACAGGAGACTAGCGTAAAAAGTAAGTATATATTTTTTTTTTTTATTTGATAAAGTGACGAGACGAGCAAAACGTTCACCTGATGGTAAGTGCAACGTTTGCCCATAACAGATGCTGTCTTACTCAGAATATTTCTGTGTAGCACCACACTGCGCCCGTCACCCTGAGGCATAAGTTCTAAGTCTCATATGCCCAGTGTTTACGCTAGCCGTCAGTGCCCTTCAAACCGAAACACAGTAATGTTTGTACACTACTGCTTCACGGCAGAATAACTAGCCCTGGGGTGGTACCTACCTAGACGGATTCCTGCACAGACCTCTCTTTCATTTTTTAGAGAGGGTTTGGAGCCAGGAAGAGTCCACCACGCTGCTCCAAAAAGGAATCGCGGACTTCAAATGTCCTCGAAATATTTTTTTTATTCCTCATGCAGCTGTCCTTCACCGCTGAGCACATGGTAAATCAGCACTCAAAATTGCAGAACAATTTTGGAGGTGCCATCACCGTGAATCGGACTCAGCTGGCGTAGAATGAAATATAAAGAAAACGCCTGACAAACCTAAGACCCAACTCGACAGTTTACGCTGACCGAATGCACGTCATCGTTTTAAAAGTATGTGCTATAAAATACGCATAATATCGTATAAAATTTGCAAAATAAATTGTTCAATTCCGATATATCGTTTTGTGAAAGTAAGTCCGTTACTTGTTATTCGGCCTCTGACGAATCGTTACTTCATGGTTCAAAATGAGTTGTAGAGTTGATTATAGGATTTTGCGATTGTGAAATATATTTAGAAATTGCATCATCCATCGTACGTCATTTCAACCCTTCACCAGTCCACTGCTGAACATAGGCCTCCCTCATAGATTTCCGCAAAACACGTCCTGAGCCACCTGCATCCACCGACTTCCTGCAAAACCATGCAGGTCGTCGCCCCAGGTTGCAGGTACGAGGTTGCCACTCGAGAACCTTTCTTCCCCAACTGTTATCGGTTCTACGAGCTATATGGCCGGCCCATTGGCACTTCAGCTTACTAATCCAAGGATCTATGCCAGTTACTCTAGTTATGCTGCGGATGTAATCTTTAGAGATTTTATCTCGCAGAGAAACACCGAGCATACATCTTTGGATGAGCTACTTTGAGCTTCCTTATGTAGCCTGCAGCGAAGGACCATGCGTAATTCCGTACACACTGTTGTCAGCGTGTACGGAATTACGCAGTGTGGTGCCACATAGAAAAATGTTCTGGTGAGCACAGCATTTGCTTTGAACAGACCTTGCACCTATCATCGCTCGTCAAGTCCCTATACAAAAAATAAAACTTTTGTAAAGTCTGTATTCTGCCGTGTGGCGTATAATGGCTGATATTAAACTTTTTATGATGCTTAAATATTTCGTGATGTAGTTACGAGAACAATAACCCATTGAAGCGATCGTTATGTCCACACAGCGAACCACAATGCATTGTTTCGATGTGGAGATAGAATTGTTACAATAACGTTGTTAATAAGTTCCAAATATATTTTACGAGGACACAGGATGATAATGAGTTAGTATCTTAGTAAACAATGATGGCGGATCGGTACAGTCAGCGTTCGTACGACACTACTATCGCAGGCCTCCGTGTTTGACCAAACACTTAGAGCTATATATCATATTCGGGCACCTTCCAGTAGTGCCACGACACGGTAGAAATCGTCGAATACGATTTCAATATTGGTACAGCAACTAACACCAACAAAGACTTTTGGCGCCAACTCGCAAAGTTGCAATAGCGTTTTTATTTAATTTTGTAATTCTGTTTATATTTGGAGCTTTGATGTTTAATATTGATGAGTTTATTATGCAGCAAGTGCCCCTCTATCATAATTCAATTCAAGACCAAAATTGTGCTTTTTGTTTTGTCTCCATCAGTCAAGCAAATCTTCAGTAAAAGTCAACTATCAATTTACTGTCGATCAAAATTTTTAAACCTTGCCTGTTTGAAGATTGTATACTTGGATATGTTACTTGACACTGGAAAATAATTTATGACTGTTTCCATTAATAAATAAATAATAATAACACAAACAAAAAAAAACAAAAGTGATCACTGTTGCCCAGAGACACAAAAATCTATTTTCGATGAAGAATTAAGACAAAGACGCGAACGCGAATGACTATATGAAATATAGGAGCATTTAACTGATATTCTATGCTAAGTTGCTACACGCAGAATTGCCAGTTCTTGTGCTCCCGAACAGCAAACGGTCCTCTGTGACAGTGAAACTCCTACCGAGTCGACCATTTTTTGTGCTAGTGTGTGACTTTAATGGTAGTAGGATTCCTGGGCATATGACTTACGAACTGATGATTCAGGGTAACGGGGGCAGTGTGGTGACACACAAAAATGTTCTGGGTGACACAGCATTTGCTATAGGCAGACGTTGCACATACCATCGGTAGTACGATACGCACGTTTTTTTCATTCAATAAAAAAAATACTTCGCTCCTCGAATTTCTTCACTTACAGTATGCAGTATAAGACGTTGGCTAATATTCACAGAAACCAAGCTGGCATTGCTGCTGAGATAGCAGAATGCAAGCGTAAGGTATGTGAGAGCGTTCTTCTATCGAACCGACCAATTTATGTGATGATGATGACCAATTTATGTACTACTCGTACAATTATTAACAACGCTAATGACATTTATTCTAATAATATTAATATATCCCAGCAGAACATGGAAAGTCCAAAAATAACATAAAAATTCACGTTACTTTCGATTAACCAACCACTATACTTTTTGGTGAAAATACAAATTATACTCAGAGACAATGGCTTAATAACTTCCTGAGCGACAGATTTCAATTAGTTCAATTTAACACAGTTAAGCATCGTTCAGTAAACTAGGCGCTAAAGCGATGAAATGAGTGGTTGCCCCAAGGTTATATACTGAGTCCTTTCTTTTATTGTCGACATGGCAGGTGAAGATAGAAATTGTTTTATAAACTACAACATCAAAGTCTAGACTACTCACCTTTTAAAAAGAAAGATATTGCATCTGAAATAAAAAATTTCACCTTAGGTTAAAGTGCAATTTTTACTAATTGAACCTAAGGACCATGCTGAATATTTTTTTATGGAAGAAAATGACAAGACGAGCAAATCGTTGAACTGATGGTAACGCTAGATGCGTTACCATCAGTACCATCAGTGCTCGTAACAATTGCTCTGTCGCCCAGTACATTTTTGTTATGGCACTGCTGTCTTCAGCCTGAGATATCAGTTCTTAAGTTGCATATGCACAGTAAGGACACTAGTGTATTTGCACACTATTGCTTGACGGCAGATTACTTGGCACTACAGTCGTACCAACATAGACGGATTCCTGCATAGAAATTCTTCTACCAGACTTTCCACATACTACGAGGGTCACGTCAGAGCTAGTGAACTACACCCGACTATCACTGTGCTTACGGTATAAGTTTGCCTCTTGAGAACCTCTTATTTTGAGCCACTTGGTATACTGAATTGACCATGGGCACTGCCAATTCAGGTTAGTACTTTTTCAGACTGTGTAATTATAGCTATTTTATTATATTTTATTCCTACTGTTTATGTGCTTTTTTTTAATTCCGCCATGCAAAAAGACTCGATTGCCGTCTTCATGACGCACAGGGCGTCTATAAGGTGGAGTATCACATCAGGTTGCGACTCTGACTGACCACATGTGAGTTGGACTTTTGACATCAAGTATTGAGAAACATATGATAGACGAAAAATTCTTTGGGATATTTTGTTAATTATAATATGGCCTTGATTTTGCATTTTTCCTTACCTTCATTACCATTCATTGACTGGACAAATAGTTTAAAAATATCTGTTTAATTATTTTAACAAATTCACCTTCCAGTTACCTTCCAGATACAAGAACAATATGACAGGTCACTAATGTATGATCATTAGTATGAACTTCATAACTAGTTAATGTTTTCAAATAGAATAAGACTTGGCATTGGAACGGCAGATTTACTTATGCTCCTACCACACTGCAGGAATCTTAAATTTGCCAAACTGTAAACTGACATACCAGTGATGGGTAGCAACCACCAATCACCAATTTACGTCAATCCTGATGATTATGATAAATCCAATCTTTTTGCAAGACCTGTGCCCATCAGTAGACATTTTACTGGTGGTAGGATTTGTATGCAGGAATTCGTCTAGGTAGGTACCATCCCAGGGCCAGTTAATCTGCCGTGAAGCAGTAGTGTGCAAACATTACTGTTTCAGTCTGAAGGTCACTGTGAGCTAGTGTAATCACTAGGCATATGAGACTTAAGAACTGATGTCTCAGAGTGATGGGCGCAGTGTAGTGTCACACAGAAATGTTCTGGGTGACCACAGCATTTGCTATGGGCAGATGTTGCACTTACCGTCAGGTGATTGTTTTGCTCGTTCCATCACTTGATCCAATAAAAAAATACTGCCAACAACATGACCACTACATTTGATAAATGACGATTTTCATCACACTTAAACAGCAATCAGCTGATGATCCCGGTCATAGTCATAAAACTGTTGTATTGTCAATGGTACATAACACACATGCAAAATTTCAAATTATTCAAATGTCTGAAAGTGGGTGTAAATTTAATTACATACAAGTCAAGCTAATTATAAAACAGTGTAATTAGCAAGAAGTTGGTTCTTTAAACTTAAGGCTACACAATCTTTAAACTTCTATTAGATAATTTTTAATCTGGGACAAATTTATGTACTTAAGAAAACAGTTGAGAAATTTAAAGCAAAATGTAAGTGAAATTATGAGAATGTTAGTGTAGTCGAAATGTATAAATTACAGTAAACATTCACTTATCATCGCATTAAATTATCGTAGTCTGGCTAAGTTATCATTTACTTTAATAATGATATATTTAATAAATAACGAGACCATAACACAATAATTGTTATATTGCCCTCTTGTTTTTAGACCTTATTCAGTTATACCATTACTAACATACATACAGACACGCCGTTTTCCTATATAAGGAGTAGGCAGAGACCACACACATAGCCCACAGCATTGCATAGTAAAGTGTTATACTGCACAAATTAAGGCTGTCCATACAATACCTTAGACACCTTAGACACCTCAGTAGGAAAGAGTTAGGTGCTATTCTACTCTGCCAGACACATTTAGACAAAAATAATTATGCCATTACCCAATTTAATAGTAATTGTTTGCCGATTCATATTCGCCTCTTTTATCTTTTTTGTAAATCTCCTTTGATCCATCCTCTCTACATTTCCAAACCATCTAAGCCATTTCAATTTCAATTTTAAGTGCTGATATACCACATGCATGATGGTAAAGGAAAATATTGTGGGGGAAATCTACATGCCTTAGTAATAAAACATACCTTAACAAACTTAGCATAGTGTGGCACACTCTCACTGGTTCTAATTCACTCTCAAAATAGAGGGGCCTGTGCACGGCTGTGAGACAGTTGTACACTGTTCCTTTACAATTATTTTAGAAATGGCTGGAGGAAACCAGGGCAATGGTATTTGTTTATCATTACAGTAATATTAAATCATTTAAGTACTGAAAATATGTATAATAGTAAATTATTTATTTATTTCAACATTGTTCAGATTAAAAATACTAAAGCTATTAACATGACATTTGCATAGACATAGATAGTAAGATAGTAATTATTATTATATTATTGGCAGATTTTGCACTTACTATCAGGTGAACAGTTTGTATGTCTCATAAGTATTCCCCAAGAAGAAAAATTTCTGATTCATCATAATATTTCAAAAGGTTTTCACTTACTTCTTCTAACTAACAGATTCAAAAGTCCTGAACAAAGTCACAGGCACAGCTTGCAAAGAAGTAAATTTTATAAATATGCGGTGCAAGAATTTTTTATTCCAAAGAAAGAAAAAAAATTCAACACTCTTTAATCCAAAGATGAGAATATTAAAAACAATGTATTCTAATAGAAATAATTTAAGAAACATTTAAATGTGTAATTTAAGTACAATGAAAATAAAATATAACGCAGTTTCATTCAGGATAATTTTCAGCAGGTGCAGTTTTAAATACGAAGTAATACAATAAAATACGGCAACCTAAAATGTTTTGACGAATGGCCTTGGTAAGATCGATACCTGATGATATCCGGCCACTAATAACAACAATATTATATATTAAATTACAGAGTTTTCTATTATAAAAAGGGCTAACTATATAAAAGTAGCCATTCCGGGTTATAAGTTATTTTTTTATTTAAGGGTAACGCTTACCTTGTTTAATCGGTGCTAAAATGTATATACACACTGCACCGTTTTTATTCTTTTGCACAAATGACACATAATTATGAGTTACTCATTCACAGGAACACGACACGACAATTTTTTTAATGAAACTCAATGAAACTGAAATTTAGACCAAAATACACACAAGGAGTGGTAACATGCGTTCCGAAACATCAAAGTAAGCTTTAAAGACGTGAAGCTGTCAAATATGTTAATGGAATTATTTTAGAATTGTGGACTAATTACATATGATTTAATATATTGCATTATGTTGTTGAAGTGTCAGGAAAAAAATTATAACTTTAAACTTATAAAAAAATCACAATTTTTTTATGTTATTTAATCTGATCACACGTAACGCGTGTAATGCTAAACTGCTATCTATTAAAGTTACATTCATGTGTATGTTTTTTTTGCCACTTTACCATAGATTTTAAAAGCCATGTCGACTCTATATAAACACACTGTTTGATCAATTTATGTAGCTACAACAAAATCGATCTTACAAAAAACATATTAACATATTGTATTTGCCATATTAAAAACGAGCTTCATCTCACAAATATAAAAATGTTCATGCAAAGATAATGATACAGATCTGATCAATGTTCAATCGAATTTCCGCAGATCGTCGGCGGAAAAGCCGCGACCACCTAACGCTCGCGTAAACAAATCTCTGAGGAAATTTCCTTGATGTAATCTCCGGTGCAGATTACTATTGGCCCGCATTCACACCGATTCAATTTTAAGCGAATCGTGAAACTGGAATCACAAAATGCGCCAATCATTTCTTTACGGTGTAAACAATGATCCTAACTGGACCAATGTTGTGTCCGGTGTTTGACGCAACTACATCCTGCGCAAAAAGCCCGGGAATGAGCTAAAGGCGGGCTAACACCTGCGCAGCATCCTCTTGGACGCCGATCCAAGATCACATCTCGCGAAAAGTAATGATTATTTCTGTCCACAGACGCTTAGTTCCGCATATTCCCGCCGTGGCGCTGCAGGGTGCACGGGAGTGGGACGTTGATATATGTATGTACCTCGTTATAGAGGCTAGTTAAAACGTAATTTTAGTGTTGGAAATTGAAAAATTGCGGATGTATAGCTGCAAGTGTCTTTATTGAATCGTGTTTGTTTTCCGGCGATATCTGAGTGCGATACGAGTGTGCCGTACACAGTATCATTTCATATTCGCTGTTCGAAACGTCTATCGTCCATTACTGATCGTATTTTTCGGGAATGTAGCACCTATGCTGGAATCGACCTGTGGATATATAATAATTATATTAATAAAAAGTGTGTGTAAAGACGCAATTATGTGTAGGTAACAAGTGTCCACTGGTGTAAAAATGTGCGGGTGTTCTCGCATACAGAGTTTATCGACCGTTGTCATATCTCCTGGACTGGCGGATATCCAAAGAAGCGTAGCAGAGCGTTGTGCGAGGTCGTGGCATCCTCGTCTGATATCACAATAGAATACAAGGGTTTATCGTGCTGATCTCTTGCGTCCGACATTCGGTTTTTGTTATGTATCAATCACGCATCGGCACTAACTCTCTGTTGACTCGCAAAATGGTCGTACATGCGAGCCGAATACAAACCGCTATACGACGAAAATTAAATAACTGAATCCGTCATAGATAACAAATGGCGCGCAGGTCGGTTATCATTGCACTTGCTCTCATCACGATCATCAGCTGCGAATACCAACATGCCACGGAAAGCAACAAGGAGAAGAAAACCGTGGCGACGGAAAAAGAACGATCTCGGTCCGCAAACCCAGGCCGAGAACGAGGCTCCTTCCAAAAGCTCTCAAATCTCATGAACCGTACAGAAGACAGACGAGAGAGTAGACGAAGAGGGAAGAACAACCTCAACAAAATACTGCAATTAAATCGCAAGCACAAAGCTCAGAATGATGACATGTTGAACGATAACGAAGGTGCGATCGCGATCAACCAGAAGACAGTTCCAGATAATGATACGAACTCACTAGCGGAGAAGATGAAGGTTCTACGGCGCGAAGGACCAACATACGAAGCTGTGAACAAGTTCAACTATGTTCCCCAAGTGACTGGAGTGTACTGTAACTTTGAAATACATAATAACTCGCAGGTGGACATGTGCATGTGGCAGTGGAACTCTACTGTATCGAGTCACGGGTTGGGATTCAAGGTTGTGACGGCAGCAGAGGTCGTGTATATGAACGAGACAACAAGAGGTCTTAAATTCTCTGGTCCAAGCACCGACGCCGATGGAAACGTTGGAGGTGAGATGTTTGATGACCCGATTAATTTCATCATTCGCTTGCGTTTCTCACCATCTGCCGCTTTGTTGTTTATGTTTTCTGTTTGGTTTTTTTATTCTTTCTTTTAATACACATTCGATTTCATTAAGAGAAATTTGCAACTGCCTTGCTGTAAAGCTAATGTAATGACCGAAATCGAAAGCAATAACTTTGTTTTATATATTTATACGTGCATCCCAACTTAATTATCCTTTCCACAGATTATTGAAATAATCGTAATAAATCCAGACGTAAAATACTTTTGCCGTCGATGGGCAGCAATATATAAGCCAGGCCGCTTGCCAAACGAGGTTATTACGGCAAAATATACCCAACGAGAGGCTTTCCGTTAGAGTAGCGGGTAATAATACTGAAACATTGTTAACCTTTATAAAAGCACATACGATCAAAATATCGAAGCAAAACAAACACTTGATACGTAAAAATGAAAAGGTTCCGATGTTGTCGTTTACAAAACAAAGTGAAAATATCCAACCTTTAAATGTCAAAGTTCCATTTTGCAAAACTATAGATGAGGGCGCCACTTAGCTTAAACAGTTTTTTTAATTTAAATTAAAGTGCGATTAAAACAAGGTATTTACAAATATTCTTTTCGAAATTGATACATTATTTCCTAAAATCATCAGAAATATTGCATTTGATTAAGATTGTTACTTTTGGTAAAGGGGGACAATGTCTTTCTGGAACTTAACTGTCTATTTAAAAACCTGTGACTGAGCTGACCTATCTTTTATTTTTATACAAAAGCTAGTTAGATACCGCAGCTCCGTTTCCGAATTTTAACAATACCACGTTTGTACTTACACTATTATAAGTGTGACTGGTGGAAGGATTCCTATGCAGGAATCCGTCTAGGTAGGTACCACCCCAGGGCCAGTTATTTTGCCGTGAAGCAGTAGTGTGCAAAAATTACTGTGTTTCGGTTTGAAGGGCACTGTGAGCTAGCGTAATTACTGGGCATATGATGTAATGGGCACATTGTGGTGTCACACAGAAATTTTCTGGGTGATACAGCATTTGTTATGGGCAGACGTTGCACTTACCATCAGGTGAACGTTTTGCTCGTTTCATCACTTTATCCAATAAAAAAAATATATGGCCGTAGCCACGGTGGGGCTTGTTGCAACGACTGCACTCTGGCTAAGATAACGCTCATGCTTATGAAAAACATATGAAAATAAATAATATATTAACGTACACCGGGTCTCGGCACGACAGTACGTTCGCTTCTTGTAATGTTTTAAATACTGATGAAAAATATGCGAACTAAGTATTAATGACGGCAGCTGTGTTGTGGTACTATTGATATGTCCTAAAAACGTTAATATTTCAACGCTTACATATAAATAATATAAATTATTATTGTAGTATTTACATAGGCGGCCAGAGAATCTACCACCCCGTCTCTGCCTGTGGGTGTCGTAAAAGTCGATAGAGGGAAAATAAAACCTGAAGATGGGCAGCAGCGTCTTCCTGGAACATCTAAATAAATAAACTGTGCTTGCCAACCCGCCTGCCCAGCGTGGCAACTATGACGTAATCCCCCAAAATGAGAGCTATGAACTTTTGTGGCAATCTATTGGGAAGCCTATGTTCTGCAGTGGACTAGTGATAGGCTGAAGTTATGATGATGATGATTAAATATATGTATGAGGGTATATTCATGTATGTGTTTGATATATATGTGTATATCAGATTTCTATTTAAAAATATTGTATGTACTGGATGCCACTGAAAATGGAGTAAGGACGGTACTGTACGTCGTTGCACATCCTGAGTGGCAATCCATTCTGCAGCATTGTATCATAAACAGCTTTATTTTAATTTGTTTTATTTTGGTTTTTCTACTTTTTTCTTCCGTCTGTGAACTATGTGCGTGTTACAAATAAATATTTCTTCTTTTCTCTCTTTATAATAAGTACTTCATATCGAGTTTCCTCACCATTGAAGCTAGTCCTTGCTTCACCTAGTGTAGTGTAGGCCAGTGTGACCGTTCTCTCATATCCAGTACTTTTTAAAGTGAGACTATTTAAGCGCGATGAGAATAACGTTTTCGTGGAACATTTTTCCTATCCTTATAATAAATACATACATACATACATAAGATCACGACTGTATCCCATAAGGGGTAGTCAGAGACTGGGCACTCACTGCCAAAATAGATGACCGCCACAATCCACGTTTCACCAAAACAATATAATGCATTTGGTGTGATAAGTGGTGAGCCCATCGCCACCGTGCGCTGTTGGGTGCACAGTGCAGTTTAATTCCTTACTCGCCTTTTACGAGATCCATTGGATGAGATGGAGTGGTGGTATTCTTTTAACGAGCCGCCACCACACGGCTGTATACTTACTTGTATACTGACTTAGGCTGTATAGCATGCTTAGGCTGCTATAGAATTTTAATATGTTGCCAACAAATAATTACTCCATCTCATCCAATGGATCTCCATTGGATGAGATGGAGTGGTAGTATTCTTTTAACGAGCCGCCACCACACGGCTTAATATTATAATTAATATTTATCACTTAATTAATATTTATTAATATCTAATACTGAGCAGTTATTTTGAAGTGAGTGATATTTAATTTAATTCATGTTTATTTATTTTAATCTAAGTAATTTATAATATAGGTTTCACTATGGTCATTCTGTCACATGTACTGAGTTGCTCTCATTACTTTTTAGTATATAAAAATACTCAAAGAAATACCCTCCGCGATGGTGCAGTACGCATTAAAATACGATGTGTGCTTTTCGAGTTACAAGGGAAAAAATATTTGAAATTTCTATTTTACACATAAACATTAGTGTAAATATTGAGTAGTCAGAGAAGTTCAAAAAATTGATGAACCAATTAAAAATTATGGAATTTAAAATTATGCGTGCATATATTTGGAAACTAAAATTAACATGAGTTAATGGTAATTAATCTGGTAATGTAGTAAATCTTAGAGGCGCAAAAACTTTCAAAACGCCTGCAATTATTAGTACGACTGATAGTGCTGGCACCACTAAATTGTTTTTGCAGTTTATCACCTCGGCAGTGAACGAAAAATAATAGGACGCCTGTCCTGTGTTACTTTGCATAAAATGTATGAATAATATTATATTACAAAAGTATTTTTTAATAAACAAATCGGTTTCCATAAATATTTTCGACGTGAGTTTTTTTTTGCTTTTTTTTCCTAAAACTTTATGAATGTCCAGTACGATTCTGAATCTTTTCTAATTAGGAAAGTCTAATCGCAAGAATAAATAAACTGTGTGCGCGAATATTTTGCAACAATTATGTAGACCAAATGTCATGTCACACCGTTAGTAATATTTTCTTTGACATAATGCAACTTAAATAGTCTTAACGCAGCAAATATTTTTTTTTTTACTTCATTAAAGTGACGGAACGAGCAAAACGTTCACCTGATGGTAAGTGTAACTTCTGCCGATAACAAATTCTGTGTCACCCAGAAAATTACTGTGTGACACCACACTGCGCCCGTCACCCTGAGACATCAGTTCTTAAGTCTCAAATGCCCCAGTGATTACGCTAGCTCACAGTGCCCTTCAAACCGAAACCCAGTAATGCTTGCACACTACTGCTTCACGGCAGAATAACTCGCCCTGGGGTGGTACCTACCTAGACGGATTCCTGCATAGGCATCCTACCACAATATTACAACCGTAAGGGTTTTTATGATAATTGTGTCCAGCAGTAAGGATTTGGCGTAATCACAACGCTCGGCAGTCGGAGTGGTGATCACACTCCTGGCACTCCAGACGCTGGTGGTTGTCATCGGTCTGTGTCTTACCGCTCTGATATTTTTCGAGGTAGTTATTGCGTCACCTGTCGGAAGCCTTGCCAGGCAGTTCCCTCTGACCTCGTGAGAAAACCTGCATGCCGGAGTAATAAAAATATTTCGAGGACATGTGAAGTCCGCCGACCCGCAATTGAGTAGCGTGGCGGAATCTTCCTCGCTCCAAAGCCCTCTTAGAATTGAGAAGAGACCTGTACTCAGCAATGGGATATTTACATATAGGCTTGCACGTTATTCGCAGTTTTTAAGTTTTGGCTGTTATTTCATCTACCCTGTGTTATCATGTCAGTCTGTCTCAATACACATACAACCTATTAAATAAGATGAATCTCCACCGTCTGTCCTTCAGCGTGAAGAAAGAAAGGAAAGCATTTAATGGCACAGCACAAAATAATAACACAGACACAATATAAATACATAGTAATAAAAAAAAATACAAACGTAAACATAAAAAATGAATGTATCAAACAAAAAAATAGAATAAAAATGGAGATGCTTCTATGTGCTAATGTATGACATCATCACCAATAATTCTCCCGATCAGCTTAATGTCAGACTATAAAACCTGACGCTGATTTTCATCTGTAACCTAAGTACACCACGGAGTTTGGCTATAACAATGTGAAGCGTTGGAAAGCTGTTGAATTCTTTATTTACAATTACACCTTACACAGACTGAATAAGAACGTTCCCCCACTCGTGTAAACATTTACTTTATTGGTTATATTAATGGTTATATTCCGAGATAAAAAGTATTCCATGTCCGTCTCCACGACGCAACCTATCTCTGTGCCAAATTTCGTCAAGATCAGTTCAGCGGTTGAACCGTGAAAAGGTAACAAACAGACCGTGGGGACAGAGAGAGTTGCTTTCGCATTTATAATATTAGTATGGATAAGTATATAAGTATGGATTTTGAGATATAATTCTCAACACCACAGCAAAACTTCAAGACACGTTCAAGTAAGCTCATTTTGCGTAGATCGGACCAAAAAATAAAATTTAAAGCTGAAGGTACTAGGGATTATCTGTCATCTGTCACCTCAGTCCCCTGTGACCACGGGTGCTGTAAAGCGCGCAAAACATAAATATTAAATTAAAATGCGGTAAAATCCTTAAACCTACTGACATACAGTCATGCCATTTCCCAAACCCAGGGGTAGGTTTTCGCCCCTGTGGGAAATGACGAATCCATAAATCTAATTTTATTAAATGTGTAGTATTCGCGTTAATATAAGAAATCATTATGGTGTATGATATATTCAACAATTGGAAATATATTCGGCTCGGTGGACGCAGTGTTGCCTACAAAAAGTTGTTTCGGACAGGATCCGGGAGAAATTTATGCCGAGTCTACGATACAGTAAAAATCCTAGTGAGGTACAACATTAAAAAAAACGTGATTCTATTTAACAAAATATTCTTTGTTTTTATTATTTTCTTAAAAGAAATCTGTTATATTCAAATCTTTCTATAGTGCACGTGTTCATAACAAAAACGTGAACGGTAGACACTTAGTTGCTACCGTTCTAAATGAAAAAAAAAAATACGCCAAGAAAATCTTGACAGTGAGTGGAGATGTACGAGTATATAAATAGATTAAACGGAGAAGCATTCGCCGTGGAATGGCGGCAAATTAATTCAATCGCATACTGCAATTTGCGAGCCATTTTTATATTTTTACGCCATTTTATTTCTTTTTGAAATGTTTGTGGTACAAACTTTGCGAATAGAAAAAAATATATATATTTCTAAACGCATTATAATATTTTCTATTTTATGAACTTTAATTTGCAACCGCTTAATAATTTCTTATATTTACGCGAATATTATACATTTAATAAAACTAATGTCACGGATTTTATTACGTTAATTTTTTTACTTTTTATAACCCGACGTTTCGAGCGCCTTCAAGCCGTCATGGTCACGGGGGACTGAGGTGCCAGACATTCTAATATCCCGGGTTAAATATGACGTTAATCTGGGGTCCTTCATATTTTTAATTATAATTTTTGGTCTGATCTACGCAAAATGAGCTTACAGTATTTTGAAGTCTTGCAGAGGTATGCTTGGTTTTTGAATTAATTTTATTAATTATTATGGGACCCCAAGTCGGTGGTAGTACCGAACCGTCTTCTCTATTCCAATTAGGGTGTTTTTTTTATTTCAATAGCCTCGCGAATCATCCTTGGTATGAAATCAGGGTTCTTTTGCAAGTATACATGATCTGTCAAATCTGATATGATGGTTGGAATGATCCAGAATATGGTCACGAAAAGCAGACTTCCTAAAGCGTCGAAGTCTTTAGGAAGTCGTTATGCGAATGGTCAATTACCACACACCGTCAGATGTACTACGTAGTCAATAACTATTTTCTTCAGTTGTCAGCTAGCGTACTTTAACACTGACACTGTCCGAAAACTGAGAAAAAAAATCTCCCCTGTTCCGGAATAATTGTGCATTTTCCAACTTTTAAAAGCATAAGTAACTGTGACTGTGGTCCACAGACGAAGACGGCGAATGCCTCATTCACTTTCGATTTTCGACAACGGTTACAACTTCCAAATACTGTTGAAAGCTGTTACTGCCAAGGAAATACCATAGTGCACTTGCAGTACTATGGCGCACTATGTGCAAACGCATAGGCACTAACTCATATCATAATCATTTCTTTTATATCTTATTAATCTTTTACATACTCTACAAAATCCTCATTCCTCTAACTTCGAAGTTTCAGTTCTACCGTGCGCGTGCGTGTCGTCTACTCAAACATTTTTTTTAATAATTACCTATTTTTATTCATTTTGCTTGGTATGATTTTGTGGACATCGAACCCGTCTCAGCGCCATCAACTAGTGTTGTGGGTTAAGAAATATCGACTTTAGGCGTGGGTTGTTAATAGGTCGTTTAATTCTAGCAACAGTCCATATTTCTTCTAACTTCAAATAGGTAAATTAAAAAACATAAAAATATTGAACTATTTTATTTAATTTACTATTTAAAATAAGATCTTTTCTATTTAATATGTATTTCTTTTCGCATTGTTAGTACTAACTTATCTGATATTACCTCCACCAGCAAATGCTGTATAGGATGACCCAACACACACTAGATTAAACGATGACCTATCCAAGTGAGAACTTTAATAATAAATTATAAATTAGATATGCAGGAATCTATGCAGGAATCCGTCTAGAGAGGTACCACCCCAGGGCCAGTCATTCTGCCGTGAAGCAGTAGTGTGCAAACATTACTGTGTTTCGGTCTGAAGGGCACCGAGAGCTAACGTAATCACTGGGCATATGACACTTAAGAACTCATGTCTGAGGGCGACGGGCGCAGTGTGATGTCACACAGAAATGTTCTTGGTGACACAGCATTTGTTATAGGCAGACGTTCCACTTACCATCAGGTGAACGTTTTGCTCATATCGTCACTTTCTCAAATAAAAAAAAAATCAAATGTCTAATGAAATCCATCGACATAGATTTATGTTCTCTCATACCTACTTCAGACTTAAACGTTAGCCATTCAATGTCTGGTGCCTCTAAAAACTAAATTTATCTAACAGTTTCAGAGAATTCGAAGCTGTTGTTAACTGCAATTAACGTCGTCTAAATTTATTTTCGGTGTTACTTTTAATAGATTGCCACGTATAGGACTTACTAAGAAACAATAAGTATTATTATTTATTTATTAATGAAAACAGTCATAATCTATTTTCCAGTGTAACATATCCAAGTATACAATCTTCAAGTATAAATCTTCGATCGACAGTAAAATGATAGTTGACTTTTACTGAAGTTTTGCTGGACTGATGGAGACAAAACGAAAAGCACAATTTTGGTCTTGAATTGAATTTTCCAATCACTGTACACTTTCAGGAGCACTTGCTGCCAACTATCAATATTAAACATCAAAACTCTAAGTACTTATACACAGAAATTACAAAATTAAATAAAAACGCTACTGCCACTTTTCGAGTTGGCGCCAAAAGTCAAACAAGAAGTATTATTATTTATTTATTAATGGAAACAGTCATAAACTATTTTCCAGTGTCAAGTAACATATCCAAATATACAATCTTCAAGCAGCAAGATACAAAATTTTGATCGACAGTAAATTGATAGTTGACTTTACTGAAGATTTGGTGGACTGATGGAGACAAAACGAAAAGCACAATTTTGGTCTTGAATTGAATTTTCCAATCACTGTACACTTTCAGGAGCACTTGCTGCATAATTAACTATCATTATTAAACATCAAAACTCCAAATATACACAGAAATCACAAAATTAAATAAAAACACTACTGCCATTTTTCGAGTTGCCGCCAAAAGTCAAACAAGAAGTAATCTATACATCAGTGTATGTGACAAATAGGCATAGACCATAGACACATACATCCTTAATCATACAAGTCTGTAAGAACGAATTTAACTCAGGAACTGTAAAAGCTGTTCTCACGAATTTTGCACAGGTTAATAGATAATAACCGGTTCCAAAGTTATGAACCCTTTTCCATTAATATTTCACAGAACGTGATCTATGGCATAGCAGGAGAACCTCTGACTATTGTAAACTTTGATTATATTATTACTATGATATTTACACACATCCTTGCTCGCTCTGTGTCTGGCAGAGTAGAATAGCACCTGTCTATTTCCTAAGAGCTGTCGTAGAGGGCGACTAAGGCGTTGTACAGCCAGCCTTTATTCGTGCAGAATAATACCATAATTTGCAGTCCTGTATATACTACTCGTGGGAACGCAATGGGGAGTAAGAACTTTTGACTAGTACCAAAACGACGGCGACGTGGTTCGCCACCCCTCATGTTTTGTTTCCCGCGAGGGGCGAAAAGTGAACTACGGGTATGGGTGTTGCCTACCCCTTATATGGGAAAATCGTGTGACTGTATGTATGCATAAAGAAGAAGAAGTCGTTGTAATTCAAGGGAATGGTGCTCATCTTAAATTTCATAGTATGAAATATTTTTAAATTCCTGGCAACAATAGTCGCCGTAAAAATATGCTTAAAATCTCAATGATTTCATTACCAATTTTGCATCTTCTTATGAATACTCGCGGTATATAGGTGAGAATAATCCGCGTGGATATAGGTTTTTTAAATATCGCGTGGGACCACTTTTATTTTCCGAGATAAACAGTATTCAATGTCCGTTCCCAGGATGCAAGCTATCTCTGTGCCAAATTTCGTCTAGATCGGTTCAGCGGATGAACCGTGAAAAGTAAAGAAACAGAGAGAGTTACTAACGTATTTATAATATTAGTATGGATCGTCGTTTCAGCCTATCAATAGTCCACTGCTGAACATAGGCCTCCCCCTTAGATTGCCACAAAAGTTTGTAGCTCTCGTTTTGGGGGGCTTTTGCCATAGTTGCCACGCTTGGCAGACGGGTTAGTATGGATAACTATTTCTATTCTGTTATAGATTCATAGCAGTTTCCATGTCTCTGAGCCAGTAATATTTCACTCGTCCGAACATTAACACCGAACTGACAGCACAGATGCGCCTCGCATATGAAAATCTTGATGAAAACCTGAATACATGTTAAAAAACTTCTACAATAACTTATGCAACATTCCTAGTTCTTAGTTTTTCCTAGTTCCTAGTTTATGTTTTTGTCCATCAACCAAATAGACGGCCCAAGAAATAGAAATAGAAATAGAAATGAAAGACCCTGAAGATCTTATCTTAATCTGGCTAAGTACTTTAAAATATTATTTAAATTTACTCGAGAAATAAACCGAGTCAAATTAAGATGGCGTCACTGGCCAAAAGTCCTAAATTGGAAAATAACTGTTAGCCCGAAGGCTTTTACAGCTTCGCCGGATTGGTGGCATAGCGCTGTGGGCGCTTAGCCGAAACCTTTATTTATGGATGACTGGCGCAAGGGCCTCCGAGGGGGGACCTCGGCTTGGACCGTCATCCTGTTCGCGAGAGTATCAGACTCGAGGGTGCCCAAGGGGGCCTGCCTCGGCTCGGTCAGTTACAGCAATCGGGAGGCCAATATTACTACTACTACTACTACGAGGACGTGTCTCGGTCTCCTTTTTCCGCGGGTCGAGTTTTGGTGTATCGCGAGGGGGTTGTATGTGGCGGCACTGGCAACCAGTGGGTTGGGGTGCGTGGCGGCAGAGTCGAAGTATCGGCGAGAGGCCAACTTTAGATATTGGGCTATGGTAGGAAGCCCTAAATCGATATGAAGGTTAGCACTACGCACGAACCACGGTGCTCTCGTGGCTTTTTGAAAATAAGCGCCATCCGGTCTGTAAAGGCGCTATTTTCGAAATGTAAAGGGAAAGAGGTAGAGAGAATGCTAAATGCTGTTTTGACTTTGGTTCCAATGGTTATTCAGTTCAGTCTTAGTTTCTGTTTTCTTAGATGATTCATAAAATTAATGATGTCGCAATATTCAGTTAAGAGTATCTATGAATTGCCTATTATTTTAACCAATAAATAAAATACTGTATGTTTCGGGTTTGTTGTAATCTCGAAAAACTTTATAAACGCTACAGCCATTTCTGATTGCAGTAGTAGCATTACGGAAATCCTCTTCTGCATACTTTATTCTCAGCTTCATTATTTCAGACCCAAAATTTTGTAATTTGAAATAATATGAATAATTATCCCCGTGGGCATAGACATCACATTTTTTTAATTGGATAAAGTGACGAAACGAGCAAAACGTTCAGCTGTAAGAACACTGCTTGTGTTACACCACACCGCTACCCTGATACATCGGTTCTTAAGTCTCATATGTCTAGTGATTACGCTAGCTCTCAGTGCCCTTCAAACCGAAACACAGTGACGTTTGAACACTGCTGCTTCACGGGAGAATAACTCGCCCCGGGGCAGTACCTACCTAGTCGGATTCCTGCATAGGATTCCTACCACCAGTATATTAAAGTAAAACAAGATATTATGTAAAATAATACCATTAAATTACTCTAATCGAATTATTCATAAACGTTTACAAGTATGCACTATGATACGTTTGCACTATGAAGCCGATAGGTGTCCGGCTGAGTAGAATAGCACCTACCTCTTTCCTACCGAGTGTCCGGTAGAGTAGAATGCACCTTCCCTACTCTTCTTTCCTACCGAGGTGTAAGTGGCGCCACTTATTGCTAAGGTATTTTACAGACTTTACCCGTGCAAAACGACACCATAATATGCAATGCTGTCACTATACTGCTCGTGGGAAGGGCGCAACGAAGAGTTCGATTTTTTGACTGGTGACCAAGTGGCGGCGACGTGGTTCGCCACCTGTCACGACTCGTTTCCCGCGAGGGCGAAGAGTGGGGTTGCGTGAGTGACCTCTGCCTACCCCATATATGGGAGAAAGGCGTGACTGCCTACCTACCTGAGTTTGTGAAAGTTATTTAAAACCCGTGTAAAGGCATATGGGATCCTATACGTTATTGAAACTAAACATTAATGCTTAACAAGCCGCGTAAAATTAGGAACACTCTGTATTTTACTTGTGTTGATGCCGCGGAAAATACATACTTATTCATATATTATATATAGAACCTTTTTTTATTGTATAAAGTGACGAAACGAGCAAAACGTTTAAATGATGGTAAGTGTAACGTCCGCCCATAACGAATGCTGTGTCACCCAAATTATATCTGCGTGACACCACACTGCGCCCGTCACCCTGAGACATTAGTTCTTAAGTCTCAAATGCCCAGTGATCACGCTAGCTCACAGTGTCCTTCAAACCGAAACACAGTAATGCTTGCACACTGCTGCTTCGCGGCAGAATAACTGGCCCTGGGGTGGTACCTACCTAGACGGATTCCTGTATAGGAATCCTACCACAAGAACCTTATCCCGACTTACTATACATCGGAATAGAGTTTCGTAACAAAAATAACATTTCCTAACTCCGATTTTTGCATATTACATAAAGAGAACAATTCTATTTAAAAAACACTTTAAAAAATTGTAGTACTC
This sequence comes from Luehdorfia chinensis, assembly GCA_019845155.1. Taxonomy (NCBI): domain Eukaryota; kingdom Metazoa; phylum Arthropoda; class Insecta; order Lepidoptera; family Papilionidae; genus Luehdorfia; species Luehdorfia chinensis. The sequence goes on along the minus strand of JAHVAK010000252.1, from coordinate 3,284,035 downwards.
TGGTACGCTGGGTCCGAAATGTATGTAGCAAATGTTCGGTTATTTTATAACGTAATAGCTGCACCTTGCAACCGACGTTTAATTTAAAAGAAATTGCTGCTAAGATTCCTATAATCTATCTTAAGAATTGGGCAATCAAACACAAAAATAATTTTTCAGGTCCGAATGGTAGTTGCAAAGATAAGCGCGTTCGAACAAAAAAAAAACTCTTCAGCTTTATTATTAGCATAGAAACACATAAAACCACCTCTCATAGCTCCTCCCGCGTCCATTCATCCTTTCCTGTTCAATCCGTTCTTCTCTGGAACTCACTTCCTCTCGAAATCAGAACAGCTAAGAATCGTTGGTCGTTCAAATTTAAAGTTCGGGAACTACTTCATAATAAGTTGGCAGAATCATCTCAGTTATAGTTTATCCACACTTTTTATTATTTATTTATATGTATTTGTGTACTGTTTTTATGTTATATACGAGTATGTATACTTATGTGTATGTATTTATGTATATATTTATAAATATGTGTATTGTTAGAATTTATATATGTATGTATATATTTCTCTCTTGTTCTATTTCTTGTAACTGCACCTACCTATTCCAATCTCTGCACCACCCTTGAGGTTGACTGGTAGAGAATGCCTCAGGCATTAAGTCCGCCTATATACAGTCTGTATGTGAAGTTAAATACATAAAATAAAACCACTCTTCAGGTGTTAGAGCCACGGAAAGATAAATTATTAATTGAATAAGAAATCTTGCAGTAAAAAAGGAGCGTGTAAATCGCTTGTAAGCGCCGTTTCTCTGTATACCTCGGAATTTGGTGGCCATTTCGGAACCCCTCGGAAATAGGCGTCTTTACCTTAATATTCATTTTAAATTGGTATCATTCATTAACCTTGATTATAGTTAGACGTTTACTTTTTAAATACAGAATTGGCGCGCAGTCACTGACAGTTGCCAGGAAAGCTTTAAAACGAAAACATAACAGTAATATCAAAATAGACACTATTACAGTGTTATGGTCCAATGCATCCATGCACTCGTCACTTGCGTCTATGCAATCATTTTAGTTCGAGTGCGTTAGCTTCGTCCAAAAATAAATCGTCGACTCAGTTTCGTTCCAAAATGGTACTGTTTGCGAGTTTACTGTAATTCTCCAGTATCCTCCATTCAAAATATACTGATTTTATTTACCTAAATACAATGGAGATCGATAGACATGACCCTTGCTTTGTAGAGAGTTGTTTACAAGGCCGGAGTTCAGAGATGGCTGAAGCGCAAGGACTTTACAAGAGAATGACCAACATAGTTTTTGTTTTTTTTTAAATATATTACACACATTCTGACAAACACAGAAGGTCAAGAAATAGCTCTACATCAGCGCTATTTAAGTTTCTTAAATGCTCAAAATATATATACTACTTCACTAGAAGGAGGAGTCTTTTTATCAGATACCATCCCATATCGCATGTAGTCCATACTTTACGTTAACGATAATCATCTGCCAAACATATGAAACCTTAAAAAATAAGTTTTTTTCGCATGGTATCCAAACAGTTTTGGGACCTCCACTACCCACACATCCTACACACACATTTCTTTTATTGGATAAAGTGACTAGACGGGCAAAACTCACTTCGTTCACCTGATGGTAAGTACAACGTCCCATACTAATGATCACCCAGAACAGTTCTGTGTGGCATCTCACTGTGCCCGTCACCTTCAGAAACACAGTAATGTTTGCGCACTACTACTTCACTTCAGAATTACTGGCCTGGGTTGGTACCTATACTACCACCAGTAAACTGGACCTTCAAACCCGGCCCCGGTTCTTTCCATACACATTTTTTGTACGGCCAGCTTCTATTCTGAAATATTTGGCGATTCTCTAGTAAAACTATGACATACTGATATTATTGAACGGGAGAACGCTAATGTGAAATAATTATCCAGCAATACATATATAGAGTCACGGGTCTTTCCCATAGGGGTAGGCAGAGACCACATCTTTCCACTTGCTACGATCCCGACACACGTCTTAAGCTTCTTCTACTTTCATTAGTGTTTTCAAACAAGCCCGTCGGTTGCGGGTCGCTAGCTACTCGTATCAGTGCAAACCAGACCAAACCACAGCACTGTTTGGACACTACTGCTTGACGGTAGAATAACTGACCCTGCGGTGCTACCTACCTAATCGAATTTCTGCAAAACAAATCCTATCACCCGCAAAGCACCCGGTTTTGAACAGCATTGTAGGCTGTCATTAAAAGGCATATGAGACTTCAGAGTCGATGTCTCATGGTGACGAGCGCAGTGCGGCGCTACAAAGAACTAAGTCTGTCTAGAGCGAATAATCTTCATCATTTCAGCCTATCACTAGTCCACTGCTGAACATAGGCCTCCCTTATCGATTGCCACAAAATTTTGTAGCTCTCATTTTGCGGGGGGATTTGCCATAGTTGCCACGCTTGGCAGCTTCGCTCTTGCCCATCTTCTGGTTTTAATTTTCCTCCTGTCGACTTTAACGACATCCACGGAATGAGATGGGGTGGTAGATTATTTTAAGCCGCTTTTGGAAAAACGTTGCTAAGTTACCTCAACCATTCAACTGACTTCGACATTAATATTAATATTGATGTCTTTAAATTGTGTATCTTATATAAGTACTCTATATGACATTTTTTTTATTGTATAAAGTGACGAAGCGAGCAAAACGTTCACCTGATGGTAAGTGCAACGTCCGCCCACAACAAATGCTGTGTCACCCAGAATATTTCTGTGTGTCACCACACTGCGCCCGTCGCCCTGAGACATCAGTTCTTAAGTCTCAAATGCCCAGTGATTACGCTAGCTCACAGTGGCCTTCAAACCGAAACACAGTAATGCTTGCACACTACTGCTTCACGGCAGAATAACTGCCCCTGGGGTGGTACCTACCTAGACGGATTCCTGCATAGGAATCCTACCACCAGTGTAAAACGTTTCATAAGTTCTTAATTTGCCAGATCATTCTGTCTGTCCAAGTGGGTGTGCTGTGCAATGTAAAAGTAAACGTAACCCGGGGGCGGCAATGACGCCGGCGTTCATTTGTCGCCCGCGTTTCGTCGCGTTGCTTTACAAATTTATGATTCTGCGAGAACTTTAATTACTTAAACACTGACGAAAGTCATAAATGATATTTATCTGTGATTGATTACTTTGAAAATCTGTCGCGTCGACTCCTCCTGTGGGTGTCGTGACTAAAGGAAATACGGGTACATAGTCACGCTTAATTGTTCATTCAGTTCAGTTCAAAACTTCTTTGGGCGCGATAACATTAAAATTTTAATGGGGAAGTTTGGGTGCAGCATTTTAGTACGTCTCTATATTCTTAAGTAATATTTTACGATTAATAAAAAAAATCTGTTTAGGTATTTTACAGTGAGTAATATTTTTGACATGTTTATTTATTTATATCATCATCAATAATCAATAATTTATAATATTAGTATATTATAAATGCTAAAGTAACTCGGTCTCTTGCCAAGGCTGTCCTAGGAAATTACCGTCAGCCATCGCTTTCATCTCTGCATGGGGAGGATGACTCGTTGGCCCACGCCGCAAAATAGAAGGCCGATCTTTTAGGTTCTCTCTTTGCGTACAACTCGACTCTAGATAACAGGGGGAGCTCGCCGCCGACAATCACCCGGTGTGAGTGCTCTATGCCAGACATCGGGTTCTTGCAGACCTCAGTGCGCAAATCACTATTCTCCCTAGACATCAACAAGTCGAGCGGGCCTAATGCATACCCCTATTGTGCTGAGGATGTTTGGAGTTGGCACCGGTTCTAACGCGTCTTTCCCGTTACTCCTACTCTCGAGATGTCGTCCCGGACTCTTGGAGGACAGATTTAGTGCACCCGATCCCTAAAAAAGGCGACCGCTCAGATCCGTCCAACTACAGGCCTATCGTAATCACCTCCTTGTTCTCGAAAATAATGGAATCTATTATTAGCGGCCAGCTCTTGAGATGCCCAGAAGAGTACTCTGTTTTTATCGCATTTACCATGGGGAGTGTTCCGAGGAAGTTGTTCGGAATTATTCCAGTTAAACCAAAACTACATCCACATCACCTTGATGGTTGGCGATCCACCACTGTGCGCTTATAGTGGAATTTTCTGCCACGCACAACCACGCTGTGAAACTTGCTGCCGCCAGCGGTATTTCCGGACCGATATCATTTAGGGACCTTCAAGAAAAGAGCCTATTCCTTTTTCAAAGGCCGGCAACGCACCCGCGATTCCACTGGTATTGCGGATGTTAGTTAATGGGCGGGCGGTGATCACTTAACATCAGGTGAGCCGTTTGCTCGTCTGCCCCCTCTTCTATAAAAACAAACTCTCTGTCTCTCTGTCTGTTTGTCACCTTATCACGGTTTAACCGCTGAACCGATCTTGACTAAATTCGGCACCGAGATAGCTTGCACCTTGGAGACGAACATAGGATACTTTTTATCCTGGAAAATCAAATAGTTCCGCTTTCAAACTCTCGAATCTCACACTTTTCCGTGAGCGCAATATGCTTAAAAAGGGAACAAAGTTTTCTCTTCACGTATTAATATATAGAACATAACAAAAGTCTAAACAATGTTGCTTTTTTAAATTCGTTCTCTGTACAAGAGAACAAATCAGTTTTCTCGGAAACTAGATTTGTAACACATTCTTGGATGACAGAGTCCGTGCGGATTGCAATGACTAGGCGGAACCGAGCTTTTCTTCGTTTTGAGAAGGACCGTACGGAAAAGAACTGGACGTCCTATAAATTAGCTAGGAATAAGTGGTAGCCGTGCGGTAGCGGCTGAAGAGAATCTACCACCCCATCTCATCCTGAGGGTGTCGTAAAAGTCGACAGAGGGCACATAAAACAAGGAGATGGGCAGCAGCATCTTCCTGAAACATCTGAATAAATAAACTGCGGTTGCCAACCCGCTTGCCAGGCGCGGCAACTATGGCAGAATCCCCCCGGAATGAGAGCTACAAACTTTTGTGGCAATCAATGGGGGAGGCGTATGTTCAGCAGTGGACTAGCGATAGGCTGAGGTGATGATGATGAGGTGCAATCAGATGGTACGTAACGCTAAACGCCGTTATATCCGTAACAACATAGAAAATTATTTGCCAGCTAATGTCTGGAAGTTTCTCAGAACAATTGGTGTAGGAAAGCCTACTATCCTGGATTACAGTCGATCTATCTCTTGTGATGATATCAATCTCCATTTCGCATCTGCTACGGTAATGGACCCAACAATCCGATCGCAAACTATGACTTATATAGCTACTATTCAATCTCCTCTAATTCCAGTTTTTCATTTCTCTCCTTCATTTCGAGATTCAGGTCAGTATACTACTCTCTGGAAAAAGGCTTTTGTACCACCCCTGCCAAAAGTATCTAATCCTACGTTACCTAATCTAAATCTAATCTACGTTACGTAATCTAATCCCCTTTATTCTTTGTTCTATTTTAAATAGCCCAACTTCTCCTTCATATCTTAAAGATTAATTTCAGTATCTTCACTTAACTCATGAAAGAGTTCTACGCTCCTTGTCTAGTCATAAGGTTAGCATTCCGACACATTTCACTAGGTTCACCAGTAATTCCTTTACAGTTCATGCTAATGCACTCTGGAATTCCTTGCCTGAAGACATAAGAACAGCTCCAACTAAAGGCTCGTTTAAGAGATTAGTTCGTGATTACTATTTGAGAATAACCAATGTTTGATAATAGAAATGTTACCTATAGTTCGGTTTTATATTATAGGCATATTCTATGTATTAATATCTATGTTTATTTATATATAATATTTGTTATTTACGAGTAGTTATGTATATTTATGTATGTATGTATATATATGTATATATATATATGTAATTATTATTTTACTATTCTATAATTATACCCGCCAGAATAGCTTACCACACTGCGGGTTGACTGGCAGAGAATGCCGATAGGCATTAAGTCCGCCCATTGTTAACTTAGAATCTATAGGTGTGAGAATAGAGAGTAAAAAGTAAAGTAAAGTTTCAGCCTATAAATGTCCCACTACTGAGCACAGGCCTCCTCTCATTTCTGAGAGGGTTTTGGAGTTTGGAGCTGGGAAGAATCCGCCACGCTGCTCCAATGCGGGTTGGCGGACTACACATGTCTTCGAAACATTTTTTTTATTTCTCAGACATGCAGGTTTCCTCACGATGTTTTCCTTCACCGCCGAGCACGTGGTAAATCAGCACTTAAAATTGCAATTAACAATTTTAGTGGTGCCGGCACCGGGAATCGAACCCAGGTCACTCGGATACTATGAAATTTAAAGCGAGCGCCCAGCCCCTGAGCTACCACGGCTATATAGAGAGAATAAAATAAATAAAAATAAAAAATAGTTTATATTTGTCGTATTGTATTGTGGACATCGTCAAAAAAAAATCGCATCGCACGATCCGTGTATACGATAAGAAAAGTAGTGTTTAGGCGCGAAGTGAGTAAAATTTTAAGGTGTCATTTGCACACTTTTCTGACGCAAAGACGACGGAAAATAGGAAAATAGGTCAGAGAGAGAAAGAGAGAGAACTGGGCTTTACGTTACAGGGTTCGTTTTGGTATTAATCAATATTTATTTGATATATTTTACATACATACATACATAAGATCACGACTGTATCCCATAGGGGGTAGTCAGAGACTGGGCACTCACTGCAAAAACAGATGACTGCCACAATCCACGTTTCACCAAAACAATATAATGCGCTTTGTGTGATAGGTGGTGAGCCCATCGCCATCATGCGCTGTTGGGTGCACAGTGCAGTTTAATTCCTTACTCGCCTTTTACGAGATCCATTGGATGAGATGGAGTGGTAGTATACTTTTATCGAGCCGCAACCACACGACACATTATATTTTAATAAATTATTTAATAAATATAAGAAGTTTCGGCTCTGTCACGTGTACAGAGTTACACCTGCTCTTTTATTAGATAAATTTCAGATGGTTATTTCGCTTCTGTTGGTAGCACAGAGATTTCCAGGCGTTTTCCTTAGCCAACTTTTACGACACCCACAGTTGGAGAATCTCTGTCGCTGCAACCACACAGCAAACTATCAGAACTTATCGGCAGCAAAAGTTCTGCTTGATTAACATAAACTGGGATATACAATATCAAAATTAAAAATATTTTGATGCAGTGAAGTATCGTTTCCCAAATCGGTTGTGATGACGGCTCGTTAAAAGAATACTACCACTCCATCTCATCCAATGGATCTCGTAAAAGGCGAGTAAGGAATTAAACTGCACTGTGCACCCAACAGCGCATGGTGGCGATGGGCTCACCACCTATCACACCAAGTGCATTATATTGTTTTGGTGAAACGTGGATTGTGGCGGTCATCTGCTTTGGCAGTGAGTACAGTCTCTGAATACCCCTTATGGGATACAGTCGTGATCTTATGTATGTATGTATGTATGAATCTATGGGAATGGACCGAATTTTTAGGTTTCTCCATCTGCATTTTTCTTCGAACTAATAGACCACCACGGATGAATTTGAATTATATAGTTATAATATCCCGCACTCATTAAAAGCATTTCGCTTCGTCGTACCTTGTTCTCTGACGACCGCGTGGCCTAGTGGTCAGAGTACCTGACTTTCAAGCCGCTGGGTACTGGGTTCGAATCCCAGCCGGAGCCAACATTTGTGCTAAAACATAAATTGTTGGTTTTCGGGTCTGGCTGTGTTGTGTCCCCGTGTTTCTGACACTGCATCCTAGCCTACCTCCGATCTTATCGCATCAGCGTTACATCGGGCGCGGGTAGGTTGGGACGAGTGCCTACTAGCACGTGCACTCACTCGTCCCAAACTACCCGCGCCCGATGTAACGCTGATGCGATAAGATCGGAGGTAGGCTAGGATGCAGTGTCGGGGACAATCACAACACAACCAGACCCGAAAACCAACAATTTATGTTTTAGTACAAATGTTGGCTCCGGCTGGGATTCGAACCCAGGACCGGCGGCTTAGAAGTCAGGTACTCTGACCACTGATTAAACTTGGATAAATAAGTTAACCGAAAAACTCTTGCTTTCAAATTTCTCTCAAGTTAATTAATAACATATGGATGAGCGTCAAATTTTGCGCGTCACATGCGCCAAAGCGTTTAAAACCTCTTTGATCCCTTATGGAATATATTTAGGTTTTTATGATGTTAACTCACTTATTTTTTAATTCAAATTTTAGGTTATTTGCTAAGAAACTCTACCGTGCCGTAGGTTGATCCATACCAGTCCTACCGTGACTGTTGTAAAAGTCGGCTGAAGGAAATGTCTGAAAAGGCTTTCGTAAGACCGCAGAATAACCGTATCGGAAAAGTCAAGTCTGAAAGTGCATACGCCGGTGACGGACGGACACCGTCCAAGAAGGCGTAAAACACTGCGATCGTTAATCCGTTGCTAAGCGAGATGATTACGTTTTTTTTATTGTATAAAGTGACGAAACGAGCAAAACGTTCACCTGATGGTAAGTGCAACGTCCGCCCACAACAAATGCTGTGTCACCCAGAATATTTCTGTGTGCCACCACACTGCGCCCATCGCCCTGAGACATCAGTTCTTAAGCTGCCCAGTGATTACCTTAACTCACAGTGCCCTTCAAACCGAAACAGGAATGTTTGCACACTACTGCTTCACGGCAGAATAACTGGCCCTGGGGTGGTACCTACCTAGACGGATTCCTGCATAGGAATCCTACCACCAGTAAACGTATGAAACCTTTTCTTCTTGACAGAATATCTAACAGTGGGTCGGTTTTTGGTACCTGCCTTTTGGTACGAGTCAACTAAATTCTTACTCCAAGTTGCGTTCCCACGAGCAATATAGTGATAACATAATATATATATGAATTAGGCTGTGTGCGGCTCGTTAAAAGAATACTACCACTCCATCTCATCCAATGGATCTCGTAAAAGGCGAGTAAGGAATTAAACTGCACTGTGCAACCAACAGCGCATGGTGGCGATGGGCTCACCACCTATCACACCAAGTGCATTATATTGTTTTGGTGAAACGCGGATTGTGGCAGTCATCTGTTTTTGCAGTGAGTGCCCAGTCTGTGACTACCCCTTATGGGATACAGTCGTGATCTTATGTATGTATGCCTACACCTCGGTAGGGAAGAGGTAGGTGCTATTATAATTTGCCAGACATCTATCGTCAGGCATTCGTTGCTGTAGGCGCTATAGTATTTAATGTCTTATAAGAATCAGTTATAAAAAAGGGGCCGTCGCGAAACGTCCGGCAGACGTGAAACGTGAATTTGCCGGTTATTGAAAGAGTTTATTATTAAAACAAAACCAATAAATACATTTGGAGTGGAATAAAAATATTACGCGTCTCACATCGTCCAAAAAAACTCACTAATCGGGTTGACGAATTATAACACATATTAACCAATAGCAATAAAGGCGCGGTTTTTGTCCTGCAGAAACAGTGATCTACTGGTCACGTTATACACTAGTTAGCCACTTGTTAATCATGTAAGATGCACGGTTTTCAACTAGTTACTATTTTGTCGCTCAAATTGAATTTAAAAATCATTAAAATTATAAATTCTATTCTAATCTATTAAAATTAAAAAAAATATGTTACAATTCGGAAAAAAAATATTTTGATGTAAGAAGTATCGTTTCCCAAAGTTTCCGAAAGGTATTTGGAGGAAATGAAATGGCTATACCATTTCATTTCCTCCAAATTATAATGACTATAATTATTATTCATGAATTTAACGGTATGATTTGTGCTGTACATTTCCGTCAAAGAACACGAGTCGGTTTTATCCCCAAAGGCGCCAATAGATATTTCACATCAAAATAAGTAAATTTCGTGGTAGCTCAGAAGCTCAGAGCTCGCCTATTATTTTATAGTAAGCGAGTGACCTTGCTTTGGTTCCCTATATATATAATATATATATATATATAAAACTGTAATTATTAATTTGCAAATTTATGTGCTATTTCATAAAATGATCGACGGTGAAGGAAAACATTGTTAAGGAACCAGAATGTCTGAGAAAAAAATAAAAGAAGTAACTCATCGACAAGTGAAGAACGCCAATCCGCATTGGAGCAGTGTGGTTCGAAAACCTAATTTCGATGCTGAAGGTACGAAATCAAACAGTATTTAATATTATTTTTTTCTTTTTCAGGCCATTTCTTATACCTGCCCGTGGACCCGACGATGGAGAACATGGTCATAAAATCGCCGCCGTTTCGTGGACTCTCTGAATTTTGTAAGGTAAGCGATAAGGATTTCGATTTGTTTCGTTCATGTTGCAGCGGTGTGTATATTTTTTATGGCAGAAAGTGATGAGACAATCGCTCACCTGATGCCTGCTCATAACAATAGTGTGCCACCTAGAACATTTCTGAATGGCACTACACTGCGCACGTCATCCTGAGACATTATGAGTAGGGCAGACCGGGGTCGGTTGAGGACTGGGGTAGGTAGACTAGATGCTCCTAACTTCCTTGCAGGTTTGAGTGAGAGAATCAACGTTGCACTCAAAGAAAGCCTGTTTCTTGACCGATCATTCGCACAGAACGCGAGACACGGGGAAATGTCTCACTGTCAGTTAGAGCGCGATATCAATAATTCGGATACCTAAGTAGTTTTTCAACACATTTTTTTTGTTCTTACATTGTAATTTATAGTCAAGTTCTTACAAACTTAATTTGAAATTGAAAGTAAAATATTATGAAAGGTATACAAATACGTATTATGACTATGACAGTCATAATACAATGCAAAGCATTTTAATTTAGTGAATTTTTGAAAGCAAAAGCTCCAGTCGGGGTTGGTAGGCCAGTTGCGTATTGGCTGACTGACGATAACCCATATGTTCCAATTTTTTCGAAAATATTTATGGCTTACGAAATCGAATCGCTAAGAAATCGAAGTTTGAGATAAAATACATCATTAAATTATAAATAAACCCATCTGGGAAGAATTCTGCAAAACTTATGATTTTTTTACTGGATAAAGTGACGAGACGAGCAAAACGTTCACCTGATGGTAAGTGCAACGTCGGCCCATTACAGATGCCGTGTCACCAAGAATATTTCTGTGAATTTTTTATTACACATTACATTTTGTCATCCCGTAATTCAAGCCAACCTGCAATAGTTGAGTAGTCTACCTACTCCGGCATTGGGGCAGGTTGACCACCTCGGAGAGGTTTCCTAAAACTGAAAAAATCCGGGTTTTATTTAATAATATCCACATAGAACCTTTATAATTGACTATGAAATTTGGCATAGTTTACAATATTTCTTATTACACCAAGACAATAGGTTTTTTTTTTTAAAAATGATATCCAAAAACGTGGTCAACCATCCCCGGTCTGCCCTATGAGTTCTTAAGTCTTCTATTCCCAGTAATGTCACTAGCTATCAGTGCCCTTCAGAATGAAATACAAGAATCTTTTCACACCGCATACAGCAAAAAAACTGGCACTGCGGTGGTACCCACCTAGACTGATCCCGCATAAGAATCCTATCACCAATGGTCGCAATCGACGACCGCGTCGCCTAGTGGTCAGAGTACGTGATTTCTGTATCAACATTTGTACAAAAAACTACTAAATGTCGGTTTTTGGATCTGGTTATGTTGTGAATGTGTTTATGTCGGTACAAGCACTTGCAGGTACAGGATAAAAAACGATGCTTCTAACTATAATTCTAGTTTAATCGTTTTTTTAAGGAAAAAAGACAGTTAGTGTGCGTAGTTTAAAATCCAAACAGTGGAACGGTTTCTTGTCCTAACTTACTGGTATCTGTGGGAGCTCAAGACCATCGTATTCGAATTGATCTTTCTTTATTTGACTTTAATCTATCATTCACTTGAACCTCGTACAATCACCGCGTGGAGATGATATTGACATTTTCAGAGAATCATTGGTATACTGGTATATATATACTGGTGGTAGGGTTCCTATGCAGGAACGGGCAAGTAATTTTGCCGTAAAGCAGTATTATGCAAACATTCCTGTGTTTCGGTTTTAATGGCACTGTGAGCTAGCGTAATCACTGCGCATATGACACTTAAGAACTTATGTTTCTGGGTGATGGGCACAGTGTGGTGTCCCACAGAAATGCCCATTTGTTATGGGCAGACGTTACACTTACCATCCGGTGAATGTTTTACTCGTTTCATCACTTTATCGAATAAAAAATAATATTCCCCGTTACACACCATTTATTTATTATGTATGACTAAAACCCTGAAGTTGAGCTTACATTGTTTTTTATGATACAGTTCGAAGCGAAACTACATCAGAGCAAGATGCAGAACGCGAGCATAAGGCTGATTTCGGAGTCCACAATGTCGGAGGTGCAGTGGATTCTGCAAGAGGTTGCGGGGAATAATTTTGAAGAGTAAGTCCGAATTATATGTATACGACAAAGATGATGAATTCTTTAGGTCTATTCCGATCCAGAATAAACAAATATTATAGCTGTTTTAAAAACTATAACAGAAATATTACTTGTTCCTTGTCAGAGGTGGGCTTATTTGTCATTCAGTTCTTAAAAATAAAATATTAACATTTGTCTCAAGGACAAGTTAATAAACATCAACATGAGCTTAATCCAACAGTCTTCGCAGCCCCCAGTATGGTCTCGGTGCTATCACGATTGACCCGAGACCAGTTCGAGTAATCATCCTTCCACCCCGATAGCCCGTGACCCAGGAGGTCTCGTTTCTCGTAGGGAAACACTATCGCAATAAGGAGGGCCGTGGCGAAGCGTGTCATCACCCACTCGGCAGTCTCCTTCTGAACCATTATGGTTTTAAAGAACTAGGCTACGGTCTAGAAGTAACAGCCTCTTTCAAGAAGTAGGAATAAAGGTTATGCACAATCAGCACGCTTAGCAGGCAGATTGGCAAACAGAGTTTTTTATAAAGTGACGAGACGTATATATGTGTACACTGTGGCACCAGAACACGCTCTTCACCCTGAGACATTAGGTCTTTAGTCTCATTTGTTCTGTAATTACAGCTATCAGCGCCCTTCAGACTAAAACTTAGGTAATGTTTTTCAATAATTATAAGCTGAAGGTACTCCGGGTTAACTATGACATCAGGACATCTGTCACCTCAGTCCCCCCGTGACCATGGGTGCTGTAAAGCACTCGAAACGTCGGGTTATAAATAATAAAATTAAACGCGATAAAATCCGTAAAATTAGTTTCATTTAAATGTGTAGTGTTCGCGTAAATATAAGAAATCATTATACTACTTAACGACAGAATAACTAGCGCTGCTTCGGTACACACTAGGTAGAATCTGCATTGGAATCCTACCACCGAATGCCTGGCACTATTTATGCTCCTACTTGTATTATAGTCTGTGTTTTTGCTCTTCACGTAGGTCACGCAAAAAAAATGATGATTTGTGTTGTCCCCTAGCTGGCATCCATTACGGTTCATGATCGGAAAGATGCAACAAGAAGTGCGCATCATCGTCGAGGTGACGAGACCCAGTTACGTGAGCCTGGCGCACAGCCTGCCCCACATCGCTATCGACAATATTCGGATGGTGGAATGCCTCCCAGAGCCTCCAGTTTTCAATGGAGAATGCCAGCACAGGCAGCTAAAGTGCAACATTATGAACGTAAGTAGGATAAAAAAGTTTGGGAAATCCAAAAGTGCACGTCCCATGGCGCTCATTTAACTTTTAAGAAAAAAAAAATCGTATTGAGGTTCAAATATTTCGAGACGTGTCCATTACAAATGAAAACAATAAGAAAAAATATTTTTTCTGAATAACTACAAGTGATAGACTTTTGATATGAAATGGGAAATCAGTAGATAAAATTCTGGATACGATAAAAAACCCGGTCTCGATACGACAGTTTAGATTTAGATATCGTTACCACCACCACCACCACCACCACCATTTCAGCCTACCATTAGTCCACTGCTGAACATAGGCCTCCCCCATAGAGTGCAACAAAAGTTTGTAGCTCTCATTTGGGGGGGATTTTGCCACAGTTGCCACGCTTGGCAGGCGGGTTGGCAACCGCAGTTTATTTATTATGATGTTCCAGGAAGATGCTGCTGCCCATCTTCTGCTTTTAATTTTCCCTCTGTCGACTTTTACGACACCCACGGGACGAGATGGGGTGGTAGATTCTCTTAAGCCGCTACCGCACGGCCACGGTTACCACATCCCTAAAAAAATCCGGACGTCCAAGTCTATTTTTTAAACTGTTTTTTTTTTCAAAGTAGCAATATTAGATGATTTTTGAAAATAATTTTAATGAATTTATTAAAAGGTTTTTTCTTGATATGAGTCTATTCAAATTAGCTTATAATATCATTATAATTGTTATGGAGGCATTTGCAGACCGCCGAATCGCTTGACCTTGACATGTCGGGTATAAAGCACTATCTCAAGCCGCTTCGCGCCATGAGACGTGCAATAGAGCCTTATAAGTATTCCTTCCGAAACGCCGAAACAGTCGAGTTGAATGTTGTTAAAACATTTAAAAAATATAGATGAGACGAGCAAAACTGTAATCTGATGGTAAGTGCAACGTCTGTCTACAACAAATGCTGTGCCCAGAACATGTTTGTTTGTTTAATAAATGTGTGTGTTCTTAAGTCTCCAAAGCTTAGTAATTACACTAGCTATGAGTGCCCTTCAGACCGAAACAGCAATACTTGCACACTGCTGTTTCACGGCAAAATAACTCTCACTACGACGGTACCTACCCAGACGGATTCCGGCATAGGAATCCTACCAATAAAAATAATCCAATTTAAATACAATTTATTTGCAGAAGGAGTCCTGCATTAAGTTGCAGCAAGTCTGCGATCTGGTGAAAGATTGCGATGATGGCAGCGATGAAAATCAAAATTGCGGTAGGTACTATATGCAATAAAAAATATAGAGGCAAACGTGCATGCGAGCATGCATGGGCATAGAGGAATTAAGGGTTTTATGATGCCAGCCTTTGATATAAAATAAATATAGGAATCAACGAAGTACTCGTTTATTTTTTAGATGTGAAATATCTATTGGCGCGCCTTGGGGATAGGGCCACTCGTGTTCCGTGACTGTGTGGATGGCTCAAATTATAATATCATATTCATAAATAATTATAGCCATAATGATTTTGGTAGCTCAGGGGCTAGGCGTTCGCTTTAAATTTCATAGTACGCGAGTGACCTGGGTTCGATTCCCGGTGCCGGCACCACTAAAATTGTTAATTGCAATTTTAAGTGCTGATTTACCACGTGCTCGGCGGTGAAGGAAAACATCGTGAGGAAACCTGCATGTCTGAGGAATGAAAAATATTTCGAAGACATGTGAAGTCCGCCAACCCGCATTGGAGCAGCGTGGCGGATTCTTCCTTGCTCCAAAACCCTCTCAGAAATTAGAGGAGGCCTGTGCTCAGTAGTGGGACATTTATAGGCTGAAACTTTACTTTAATGATTTTGGGGAAAGCTTTTATTATGTATAAATGTAATAAAATATTTTTTAATTTAATTTAACGATTTTTTTTTATTTACGTTATGTTTTTAAATTACTTTTCAGCACCAAAAAGTAACTAGAACTTGAAAATCTCGTGACTAACTCGTAATGAACTACATAACGAGATCAATAGATGTCACTGTTTTCCATTCATAAAAAACCGAAGACGTAAACCGCGCCTTTTTCCTCGTTGGACAAAGTAATGATTTTGTGTTATAATTTGGCAACATAATTAGTGAATTTTATAGAACGACTCGAGATGCGATATGTATTTATTTTAATCCATATTTATTTATTGGTTTTCTTTGAATTATAAATTCGTTCAATAACCACTTTTATTTTCAATATTCTCGTCCGGGCAAATTGTTGTTTTAATTATTAATTGAGAGTTGATGACCAACGTAACGAGTGTTCTGTATATTAAGAGTTTTCCTCAAATACCCGGAGCGATTTCGGAACCCAATCGTGACTTGATTATCATTTATATTATTAACAAGTGCCCGCGACTTCGTCCGCGTCTTTTACTATGTAGTTCATGTTTTAAAATCTTAGGAGATAATATAATATAATTTTCCGCCTCGGTTGAAGCAGTGGCTGAGCGATAGGTTTCTATGCTACACGTCACGGGTTCGACTCCCGTTCGGCACATATAATGTATAGACTACAGATAGTATTTCCGGGTTATGGAGTATGTAAGTGGTATTTATGTAAAACTCACCCACGCTACAAAAATAAGATTTTCTTAACGAAAAAATCAGAAAAATCGTACTCACTAGATCACCCTAGGCGACGTACTGGGGACGGTATTCAACCACTAATCCATTTAAAAACCACATAAAACTCGTATTAAAAATATCTAATAAATAGTGGCTGAAATAATGTATAGGTGGTGAAATTTACTTGTAGAATAAGTAATTAGATCAACAAAACTTATTTAAATGAAACTAATTTTACGGATTTTATCGCGTTTAATTTTACTATTTATTACCGACGTTTCGAGTGCTTTACAGCACCCATGGTCACGGGAGGACTGAGGTGACAGATGTCCTGATGTCATAGTTAACCCGGAGTACCTTCAGTTTTTAATTATTATTTTTGGTTCGATCTACGCAGAAATAACGATAATCAAATATTTTGGCGGTAAAAAGTATACTTAGGTACTTATATATATACTATTAAAACTGCCAAAACATTTTTTTAAGTTAGATATGTACTAATACAAATATTTATTAATCTGACATTTCTTATTAATCCTATGGGAATTTTGTTATAAATATAATCTTGG
The DNA here is from genome assembly GCA_019845155.1 of Luehdorfia chinensis. Classification (NCBI taxonomy): domain Eukaryota; kingdom Metazoa; phylum Arthropoda; class Insecta; order Lepidoptera; family Papilionidae; genus Luehdorfia; species Luehdorfia chinensis. The sequence continues at coordinate 3,267,202 of JAHVAK010000252.1, read as the reverse complement.
AGTTACTTGTCGATCTTTATCTATTAATTAATAGTATAATTTGGTCATTAAACTATTTAATATTATTTTACGTTTGATTAAATTCATTGTTATCAAGTCAGAGACGTCATGAATGCGGCTTTGCAATACTATATTAGAAGCATGTTGTCATTAAATCGTATTCATTTGTCTGCTTAATGAAGCCAAAATAGAGACGGTTCTATGTTTGATATATCGTTTGCATTCGACGACCGCGTGGCCTAGTGGTCAGAGTACCTGACTTCTAAGCCGCGGGTCCTGGGTTCGAATCCCAGCCGGAGCCAACATTTGTGCTAAAACATAAATTGTTGGTTTTCGGGTCTGGTTGTGTTGTGTTAGTCCCCGTGTTTCTGACACTGCATCCTTGCCTACCTCCGATCTTATCGCATCAGCGTAACATCGGGCGCGTGTAGGTTGGGACGAGTGAGTGCCTCTGTGTTTGCGCGTACACTCGTGTCACTATAATATCTCCTGCGCAGTTGATGGCTCTCGACATTAGTCGGAAGTTGTCGCCGTGGTCGAAATCGGCTAGGAGAACATCATCATCACATCATCATCGTTTGCATTAACTAAAAAGCCGTCCTCAAGTCGACACCACGAGAGACGTCAGTACTGTTTTTTATGCTTAGGCTAAAATAGGCGTTCCTAGTCAGGCTCTCATCAAGTAGACGAGGTGAGTACGGAAAGCCGTATACGCAACTCGGACATTTGTCCGGGACGCCATTTTGTTTGTGCATAAGTGTGAGAAAATATTGATGTGTTAAATAACCGACTTATGACCTTTCAGTGTTAAAAAACGTTTGACGTTTAGTTCTGCATACGTTTTTTTAAACGATGTTCGGGTTCGATGCGTGGGATTTCTCCTGTATCATTTGAGACATCAGTACTTAAGTCTCATATGCCCAGTTATTACGCTTGCTCTCAGTGCCCTTCAAACCGAAACACAGTAATGTTTGCACACTACTGCTTCACGGCAGAATAACTGGCCCTGGGGTGGTACCTACCTAGACGGATTCCTGCATAGGAATCCTACCACCTATAAATATATATTTTAACCTAGAGCGGGCGCTGATATTTTGTATCAGTTGTATCATTTATACGATGGTCTGAATTTTAGCAGTTACTTACCTTATAAAGTTCCCATAACAAAAAAGCATTCAGACGTACAGATTGACAGAGATTTCTTTACATCAGATTTGATTTAGTTATCGAATATTAGGTAAAAGAGCCGTGTGGTGGCGGAACGTTAAAAGAATACTACCACTCCATCTCATTCAATGGATCTCGTAAAAGGCGAGTAAGGAATTAAACTGCACTGTGCAACCCAACAGCGCATGGTGGCGATGGGCTCACCACCTATCACACCAAGTGCATTATATTGTTTTGGTGAAACGTGGATTGTGGCAGTCATCTGTTTTTGCAGTGAGTGCCCAGTCTCTGACTACCCCTTATGGGATACAGTCGTGATCCTAGGTATGTATGTATGTATATTAGGTAAATAAAAAAACTATAATTAAAAACTACACCCTCGAAAATTACTGTCGAATGCTTCCATATCCGTTTGTATTAATATTGTCTTTTTTGAAATTCATTAAGAATAATCTCTTTTCCCCAGATAAAATGCCGTACGGTTCGTACTGTAACTTCGAACAGGACGCCTGCGGATTCGTCAACGTGCCACAGTAAGTATCACGCAATTTTTATTAAAAGATGTACAAATAATAAAAATATGACAATAAAACTAACTAAGGTTTAGCTCAGAAAACTGTTGTATAAAAGAACAAAAAGCTATGAATAGAGTATGCAATGGTTACGGAAGAGACAATTAGCAATACAATTAGTATTGCTATTTGTCTCTTTCGTATTCTATATTGCTGTAATAATATGAAAAAAGTAAAATAACAACCAGTACATGTCCCACTGCTGAGAACAGGCCTTCTCTCAGTTTTGAGATTTTGGTTTTGGAACCGGATGAATCAACCAGCATTCACTTCACATGTCCTAGAAATATTTTAATTCCTCAGACATGCAGGTTTCCTCACTATGTTGTGAGCACGTGGCAAATGAGCCCATAAAATTGCAGAACTATTTTAGAGGTGAAGGCAACGGGGATCTGGGTCAGGTCAATCGCGTACTATGAAAATTAAGGTACACATACCTACATACATACATACAGCCACGACTTTTTCGCGTACAAGGGGTAGATCCCTTACACATCCCATTTTTCCAACCGGCTTTTCACCTTCACGGAAAACAAGACGTAACGGTTGGCTAACCACGTCGCCGCCATTTTGGTAAGAGTTGAAATTCTTGCTCCCCATTACGTTCCCATGGGTGTAATAACTCATAGTCATCTTGATTCTTCATATAGAATGGACGTATCTTTAACGCACAGAGAACAGTAACAACACTAACCATCATGTTTCTCTTCCAGACCGATTCTCAAATGGTCCCGTCACAGCGGACCAACGCCGACGGACAAAACCGGCCCCAATTACGACCACACCTGCGGCCCACCGGACCCTTACACAACCATCCCGGTCCCGCCGCCGCTGTTCCCGGCCCACATGAACTACTCCCTGCCGCAGTGCGTGGGATACTATTTCTTCGTGAACATGAATGTGACCGGTCCTAATCAGGAGAAGGCGGATTTCGCGTCGAGTGCTATTATGCGGACTATGGTATTCAACCCGCCGCCGAGAGTTCATGGCGACATCGGTTCGAAGTACTATAACTGCTGCATGGTATGTTGGTGATCTTCCCATTATTTACGGTCGTTCGAAAAACTTTTATTTATTTACAACTGCTACTCTTAGTTACAACGGGCATACTTAATGCCTTGTGGTATTTACCAGACAACCCTGGGAGAAGAAAAACTAATGTTGGCAGGTGCGAAACTAAACAAGATTACATTTATATGTACATACATATGGAACGTTATTCATAATTGGTATAACATACCGGCAGCTACCTATGCTAGATTGATCTGATAAACACAACGGTGAAGCTTTAATGACAAAATTGAATACTAAAATTGTCCATACAAAACTTTAAAATTATTTGTTTTGTAAAACTTTACGCGACCCTAACTCCAGAAAGTCGTTGCCCCGAACAAATATTTATAAGATCGAAAAATATCGGCATCATACTAACAGATTTACTTCGCAACAGATTTCCTTAAGCTTCATGTTATCCTAGTCCTTGCGAGTTCTTTCGATAGCAGCTCAATGGAAAAACGCCTAATTAAATTTATGAATTCATTGCCTCGATCAGCTGTATAACAGGGTAGTCACCTATGAGTTTTAAGCAAATTCTTTAAGTCGACCCACAGGTATCACGCTACGAGGCTCATGATATTTTTTGGGGCATATACGCATTCTCCCTGAGCCCAGTCTGCCGGGATGTATAGGACATTACGAATGACACTATATACATTTAAATACATTCATATATATATATACACATACATTTATGTATAAATATTTAATATAAATAAAAAAGAAATTATAAATCGTTAGGTATAGTTTTCCTCCAAATAAATTTGACGAACCAGTCGCTTAAAAGAATGCTTGTTCTATGTTTTTTCACATCATCTGGTAGGGCGTTCCAGAGAAGTATAGCTGATACAGTTAACGAGAAGGCGCTCGAACTTGCAATATTTAACTTGGAAATATCAAATATTAACTGGTAAATAATTAAAAGCTAAGTATCAACTGCGCAAGATATTGGCACTATATCTTGTTATTAGCGCAACCAAAGAAACTTACCAGTCTGCACCTTACCAATGTAACGCTTGTGCGATTAGAAAATAAGGTAATTTTTTTGTCGTATAAAGTGACGAAACGAGCAAAAGTTCACCTGATGGTAAGTGCAACGTCCGCCCACAACAAATGCTGCGTCACCCAGAATGTTTCTGTGTGACACCACACTTCGCCCGTCACCCTGAGACATCAGTTCTTTAGTCTCAAATGCCCAGTGATTACGCTAGCTCACAGTGCCCTTCAAACCGAAACACAGTTATGATTGGACACTACTGCTACACGGCAGAATAACTGTCTCTGGGGTGGTACCTACCTAGACTGATTCCTGCATAGGAATCCTACCACCAGTGTCATCTTAACTGACCATATAAAATATAGGTACAAAAGGCGGACTTAATGCTATACTAGTCAACCTTTGGGAGAGTAGAGAAGAAAACTCAGTGGCGGTCCAAAAATATGTCATAGAATAAAATGACAGATACACTTAAAAAAATACACATCCACATGTACTTACATAAATACTTATAAATCAATACATAATGTATTTATACACAAAAATTCATATATACTAACATATTTACAAACTGATACGCCATGCTGAAATTCCTCTCCTCTGCATACAAACAGCTTACAAGGCACTAATTCGGGCACCGACACGACATGACTCAACTATCTAACACTAAGAAATATCATTCGTTCTTCGTTTTACAAAAAAATCTACTAAATTGATTACAATTTCAATCTCCTGAATTTTCGGTTCTCAAGGAGCGGCTATTTGAAACCGCGGCATAAAAATATATAGCCTACAAACCATCTTTAACAAATAGGCTGTCTAATGCAAAAATATATTTTCAATTCGTATAAGTATTTCGTGATACAAACGCGTTCAAACATACAAACACTCCAGAATGTATTGAATAATGTTTAACATTCAAAATTACCTCCCTACAGATCAGATTCTACTACCAGCAGAACGGTAAAAATTATGGTTCACTGAGCGTGGACGTGGTAGAAATCACTAACAGGGGGAACTACTCCACTTCGCTCTGGTTCTCCACCAAGGATAAGGGAGAGAACTGGTACAGAGCGGCGATATTTCTACCCAACGTGACAAGAAGGTGAGTAGAAGATCAGCACCATCATTTCAGCACATCTCAAGCTCACTGCTGAACATAGGTCTCCCCCATAGATTGCCATAAATCACGGCCCTGAGCCACCCGCAGCCATCGACTTCCAGCAAAACCGTGCAGGTCGTTGCTTCACCTAGACTGGGGACAAGGCGTTTGCGAAGACGAGGTTATCCCTCCAGAACCTTTCTTCCGCAACAGTTATCGGTTCTACGAGCTATATGGTCATCCCATTGCCACTTCAGCTTGTTGATGCTTAGAGTAGAAGAAAAATTGGAAATTCTATAACGATCACGAATCTCAGTGGTCAGTTGCTGCGGAGACATTGGCTCGGGTCCTAAGTATGAATCTTAAACGAAGCCTATTACAGCGTTACATCGGATACGGTAAGGTTAATACCAGTGCGCCTTATTAGATTATAGAGCCCGAAATAGAAAAAATCATTACGTTTGGCAGGCAGATTGACTATCGCATTACCAGATTCCTCGCATCTCCGACGCTGGATGGTTATTGTGCCTCTTGCCCAAAGCCATGAGACTTACCTTCATCGACTATTACGACACCTACAGGATGAGATGGGGTGGCAGACACCAAAAACAGTAACCGTATTTAAATTGGGTTCGGTTCTCCAGCGTAAAATTGATTAGTTTTTCTAAATTTTTATACGGAATTTACGACAGCTCTTTTTTATTGATTTGCCTCAAACTCAATTTCTGTTTCTTTAAAATATATTCAACGTCTTCTACTTGTCTTATTTCAGGTATTTTCTCCACTTCAAGACTCGGATGGGCATGAGGATATACTCGGACTCCGCTATCGACGACTTCTCGATGGCTCCCGAGTGCTTCGGCCTGAACATAGATCCGGAGGATCTTGGAGACTATAATTATTATGATCCAAGTTTTATAGAAAAGACTGATCCTCATCCGGACTTCTCGGACGTTGAGTGTTAGTATTTTTCAATTTTACCTGGAATCGTTTCACAGTTCCTAGACATTATCTGGAAGACTTATCACCATCATCTATCGAAATTGGTAGCTCTTATGTGATCCGCGTAGATACTTGAGCGGCTTCCGATTAAAGTTCTTCTATCAAAACCGAGGAAGCGTTCGAAAAGACTTTAAATCTGTAGCATTTATAGTGAAGATTGATCTTAGGGATCTTCGCTCGGTGAATTTTCGGAAGTAACTTACAATAAAAATAAGCTAAAGGTCATTGCTGCTGGTAATAAGATAAATAATAAAGAATAAAGACAACAAAAGACTTATGGAATTTATGATCTTTATATTTTTCTTATAAGGTTATTAGGAAATCATTATCACTAAACTACTACGAGTATTTTGATTATATTTTTTTTTCAGACTATCGCTTTACTACTTGCGGCGCGTCGGGTCGCTTTGGTCCCAATCAGACCATGTGTGACATGGCTTATAACAACACGCCTGTCTCCGTGTCCGTCATATCGGAGCCTCCATTCCAGGGCATACAAGTATGGGAGGTGCCGAGCGAAGGAATTTACAGGTTAGTTTTAATAAACATTCCAATATACTGCAGCCTTGGATCTACGATTTTTCGGAACCGCGGCAAGAACTTGATTTTGACACCCGTTTCCTTCCGCATTTGGAATTTTTTCAAAAAAACCTAAGACATACGAATTTGCGCCACTTGAATAGAAGCTGAATATCATTTGAAAAGCTTTCAATCATCATGGTGATGACGGTCACCTTGAAGATCAAGTGCGGTGACATCCTTTTTACAAAATATGAAGTTAACGGTTAAGGTAACTCGAGAGAGTGGCAACCTCGTACCGGCAAACGCAGCGTAGGACGACCCCCCACTACATGGAGCGACGACCTGCACGGTTTTGCGGGAAGTCGATGGATGCAGGTGGCTCAGGACCGTGTTTTGTGGCAATCTATGGGGGAGGCCTATGTTCAAAAGTAGACTGTTGTAGACTGTAATAGGCTGAAATGATGATGATGAAGTAAAAAGCTCCGTATTTCTTATATCGTTAAGATGCCATTACTGGATTAATGTCTCGTGATGAACGTAATCGAAGGCCCTAGAAAGATCGCAAAATACTCGTACGTCCAAGGCACCCTTCGGTATAATTATACCGTATTGTCTACGTCAAAAGTGACTTAATTACAATTTATACAAATTGAAATATATAAAATTAAATGTAAAAAAAAGTTGCAAATTCCTTTCCAATTTCGCTGTAAAACTGTAAAAATAGTATTATTTAAAAAAAATGTATGTATAGAGAAAAACAGCACCAGCCCGTTAACACATTAAGGAGTTGTAAAATCCGTTCTTAGTGCATGTCTCTGTCGGTAAAGGAATATGTATGCAAAGTCTATGTACTTCAAGTCTAGGTCTTAGTGTAGGCCAGGGATATCGTGATGAGTGAGTGGCAAATCGCTAAAGCATCGCAAGAATCGCAAAAGACATCGCCTTTGACATCAAAAAATAAATATGAGCTTACATAAAAAAAAAACTTTAAAAGGCGTATTCTGAGAAACCCATATATCCACACTTAATATTATAAATGCGAAAGTAACTCTTTGTCCCTGTCTGCTGTCTTTACCTGTTCACGGCTCAACCGCTGAACCGATCTTGACGAAATTCGGCACAGAGATAGATGGCTTGCATCCTGGAGACGGACACTTTCTTAGGATATATTTCAGCACGGTATTTTTAAATATCCTAAATCCACGCGGACGTTGTCGCGGGCCTCGGCTAGCATAGATATAAAATTCATCGGTATTGCCGTCTCCGGTATTTTTGACTCGTACCAAATTGGCGACGTAGTTCGCCACCCATCTCTTTTCCCGCGAGGGCGCAAAGTATGCTATGTGTGTGGCCTCTACCCCTTATATGGGAAAAAGGCGTAACTGTATGTATGTATGCTTGCGCGTGCAGTTTGATAGCGACGGGCGGGTCCGGCGGGCTGGGCTCGGCGTGGGCGGGCGTGTCGCACGGCGCGCAGGCGCGCGGCCTGTTCGAGCTGCATCGCGCCGAGCGCATCTACATGCTCGTTGGACAGCAGGGGCTCAACGCCTGCAAGAAGGTACGGCCCGAACTGTTCTTCTTCCAGCACAAACTTTCTGGATTTCTGGGTTTCGGTTTTGGAATTTTCCGTTACAGAGTTCGTTACAAAAGTCAATGCACCTACTTCTCCAGGCTAGTTAAATCTCTTCGATAACTTTTGGTTCCGGCGCGAATGGACCTAGTTCGCTGACAACGCACTTACTTCACCACTCTCAATTTTCTAATGATCATTATTAATCTCGTAGTGGTGGAGTAGATGCGTTGTTTTACACTGTGGTGAAACAAATAGAGTAGCATACCTCCTACGAATGAGTCATAAAAGCTTAACTACTATTAAATCGCGACGACGTAACTTTAAAACCTGTAAAGATTTTGATTATTCATTTCTTTTACTCTAGTAGCGACCTAGATGCATTAGCAGGCGGAATGACGGATTGATGTCAATCAGACGGTAATGGTGACATTACTTGCAGTAACAAGCCAGATGCTGCCGACCATTTTAAAATTTTCCTCAAAAGTTATTTAAATTGGTTAGCTTTTAGTAAAAAAAAAATTACTGGTGGTAGCATTCCTATGCAAGAGTCCGTCTAGGAAGGTACCACCCCAGGGCCAATTATTCTGCCGTGAAGCAGTAGTGTGCAAAGATTAATGTGTTTCGGTTTGAAGGGCACTGAGAGCTAGCGTAATCACTGGGCATATGAGACTTAAGAACTTATGTCTCAGGTTGATGGGCACATTGTGGTGCATTTGTTATGGGTAGACGTTGCACTTAAGATCAGGTGAACGTTTTGCTCGTTTCACTCACTTTCTCGAATAAAAAAAAAAGTATTTTTTTATTGGTTATTTTTATAAGTTCTTAAGTCTCATATGCTGAATGCCAGTGATTACGCTTGCTGACAGTGCCCTTCAAACCGAAACACAGCTGTGTTTGCACACTATATTATTTGCTACTTGACGGCAGAATTACTGGCACTGCGGTCTTTTACTTCTACATCACCTACTGGAAAAGACGGAGAGACGTAATCTCTTTCGCCGCCGTCCATTTGTGGTCATCTGTTCACACGAAATCCAGATAAATTCTCCCAACTCGAGATAAAACTTGCACTGTATCTCAAAGCGCTAAATCTATGTCATAGATATTTGTATTCTTATATTTCTTCCACTTCTCGTTTCTCAGACGTTGTCAGCACAAGAGAGCCAAGAATGTTCGCGGAGACAATCTAATGAGTTCTTGACATTCACGAGCAAGACACACGAGGTGCGAAACACGGAAGTGCACGACGGCGGGGGTGGTGGAGGCGGTGCCACTTTTGTTTTCTTGGTAGGTATTTGAGAACTGCTTACATTCTTGTCCCCGGTGGTGGTGGCTGAAGAGAATCTACCACCCCAATCTCATCCCGAGGGTGTTGTAAAAGTAGACAGAGGGAAAATTAAATACAGACGATGGGCAGCTGCATCTTTCTGGCATATTTGAATGAATTAACACTGTGGTCTATGTATAACAGTAGACTAAAATAGACTGAAATGATGATGATAAGTACAGGCCTACTCTCATTTCCGAGAGGGTTTTTTTTGGAGCAGGCAAGAATCCGCCACGCTGCTCCAATGCGGGTTGACAGACTTCACATGTCTTCGAATTTTTTTTTTCTCAGACATGCAAGTTTCCTCACGATGTTTTCCTTCATCGCTGTGGTAAATCAGCAGTTAAAATTGCAATTAACAATTTCAGTGATGCCGGCACCGTGTATCGAACCCTGATCACTCGCGTACTATGAAATTTAATACGAGCGCCTAGCCCCTGAGCTACCACGGTTCTCCTCGTGTCCGATGTTCGTCAGAGACGTGTTTTATTGGATTAAGTGCCGAAAAGTGGTGATAAGTGCAACGTCTGCCCATAACAAATGCTGTGTCACCAAGAACATTTCGGTGTGACGCCACACTGCGCCCGTCCCATGAGACATCAGTTCTTAAGTCCCGTATGTGATTACGCTAGCTCGCAGTGCCTATAAACCGAAACACAGCAATATTGGCACACTACTGCTTCACGGCAGAATAACTGGCCCTACCTAGATGGATTTCTTGCATAGAAATCCTACAACCAGTAGGGCTCAACTCGTCACCTAATCCAATAACCGCCAATTTTCGAGTTGGCGCCAAAAGTACCACGCATTCGTTGCGCGACGATCGTCTTGTATCGGCAGGTGGACAAGGAGGGGCAGGCGGTCCCACTGCTGGTGGCGGGCGGCGGCGGCGGCCTGAGCGTGGGCGTGTTCCACGACGACGGCTCGCAACACGCACGAGGCCGCACGAACGCCACGCCCGAGTCCGGATACATGTACGGGCCGCCGGGACGCACGTCTGGTCAGTTACATCTTATAGTCTTATTAGTTCATCTCAGGTCATGCAGACTTCAGTCGAGTGCCATCTTGCAGTCAATTTTTAGTCTTGTAATTGCTAAAATCCAGCATGCAAAATATATAAAATGGTGCATATCACCTAGTATTAAAGAGCACCGCCCATCCTTCCACAGCAGCGTGCACCAGCAAACAAAACTTTGTAATCTACCACCCTATCTCATCCCGTGGGTATCGTAACACAGGGAAATAAAAACAAGAAAATGGACAGCAGTATCTTCGGTATCTGCGGTTCCCCATCCGCCTGCTCAGTGTGGCAACCCCCCTAAAATAACAGCTGCAAACTTTTGTGACAATCTATGGGCGAGGCCTATTTTCAGCAGTGAACTATTGGTAGGCTGAAATGATGATGATGATGATAACTTAAGTACTGATTTCCCAGGATAACGAGCGCAGTACACACGCAGGAATTTTCTGGGTGACACAGCATTTGTTTATATATTTTCAATATTATACATAATTTTCGCCTTTTCTTAGCTTCACTTACGCAACGTTAATAACGTATCTATCTTTTTTTTTATTTGAGACAGTCACAACATAACGTTGGCCTCGGTCGTAAGTGCAACGTCTGCCCATAACCATAACAAATGCTGTGTCACTTAGAACATTTCACACCCTGAGACATCAGTTCTTAAGCTAGTGTAATCATATGCCCAGTGATTACACTAGCCCTCAGTGCCGAATTCGAATCGAAGCACAGTTATGTTTACACACTACTGCTTTACGGCAGAATAACTGGCTCTGGAGTGGTACCTACCTAGACTTGGCGAGGAGATTGGAGGGTAATTGGTGTGCAGGCGCCGGCGGGGGGTGGACGTCGCGCGGCGGGCCCAGCACGCCGGGGCACGAAGTGGCGCGCGGCGGCGCCGTGCTGGAGGGCGGCGCGGGCGGCCGGGCCTGCTCGGGCTCCGCACATGGTGGCTTCGGCGGCGGCGGCGGCGGCTGCCTGCGGGGCGGCGGCGGCGGCGGCTGGCTCGGTACTGAAACAAAGGAAACAATATTCATTAGCACTTCAGAAACAGACAACAAGCACACGTAATATAAAAAAAATACAAAGTGTGATAACAGCGGCTTCGAGGACGTCGCTAAGGGGATATAACCCACCAACTCTCATGGCCACAACGACCGCGGACGGAATCTCGGGAGTTGCACGCGGTACTTGCTCGAAGCTCTTTCCCGCGCACTTCTTTACTCCCTACAAATTCTTTTCATTGCGTTCTTTGTCCGGTTTGGTCTTTCTCCCATTCTGGGCAAGACAATACTCAGACAGCTTCGGTTCCGGCTTTCCTTATTCTACGTAGGGAGGGACAGCTGTCCCCACTAGAGACTCGATTTTTTTACTTAGTGCCCGACCAACTGTAGCTCGCGGTTTTACCGGGTAAAATAAGTCGACCACATGACCACATACGCAGTAATATCCTGCAGCAATGACAGTCTCTAGAGACCACTAATGTCAAGCTACTTCATATAACTAACGGACATTTGTACAGCAGCATTGGGACAGCTGGTAGATAACGTGTAGAAGTGTTCTATAACGTTGCGTAACGCTTCGTAGTAAAGAAACAAGAGTAGCTGTTACCAATTACAGATTGTTTAAAATGGGAACCGACCGCTAGTCACTAACTTCTACTCCGCGACACATCAACAGCGACCAGCCCTATCGATAGCTGGGAAAACCCCATAGCGAAGGCCCAGAACGTTTGCAGCTAAAAGTAGCCAGAGAAAAAGGCGACAGCCCAGCAGACACGGATTTCCACTGCGATACCAAAACAATAACGGTACTATAAAAGCGGTAAAGATCAACAAGTCATTCACTACCACCGTGTCTCACAGGCGGCAACACCAACGAGGGCGAGGGCCAGCATGGCGGCGGCGGCTGGTCGTACGTGGACACGACGCGCGCGCTGCCCGGCTTCACTCGCGTGCAGTCCGCGCCGCGCACCGGGCCCGGCGAGGTGCTCGTGCTGCCCGCCATACACGTGAGTACAGTCCGCCCCGCCCGCGCCTCGCACCGGGCCCGGCGAGGTGCTCGTGCTGCCCGCCATACACGTGAGTACAGTCCGCCCCGCCCGCGCCGCGCACCGGGCCCGGCGAGGTGCTCGTGCTGCCCGCCATACACGTGAGTACAGTCCGCCCCGCCCGCGCTAGCACCGGGCCCGGCGAGGTGCTCGTGCTGCCCGCCATACACGTGAGTACAGTCCGCCCCGCCCGCGCTAGCACCGGGCCCGGCGAGGTGCTCGTGCTGCCCGCCATACACGTGAGTACAGTCCGCCCCGCCCGCGCCGCGCACCGGGCCCGGCGAGGTGCTCGTGCTGCCCGCCATACACGTGAGTACAGTCCGCCCCGCCCGCGCCGCGCACCGGGCCCGGCGAGGTGCTCGTGCTGCCCGCCATACACGTGAGTACAGTCCGCCCCGCCCGCGCCGCGCACCGGGCCCGGCGAGGTGCTCGTGCTGCCCGCCATACACGTGAGTACAGTCCGCCCCGCCCGCGCTAGCACCGGGCCCGGCGAGGTGCTCGTGCTGCCCGCCATACACGTGAGTACAGTCCGCCCCGCCCGCGCTAGCACCGGGCCCGGCGAGGTGCTCGTGCTGCCCGCCATACACGTGAGTACAGTCCGCCCCGCCCGCGCTAGCACCGGGCCCGGCGAGGTGCTCGTGCTGCCCGCCATACACGTGAGTACAGTCCGCCCCGCCCGCGCTAGCACCGGGCCCGGCGAGGTGCTCGTGCTGCCCGCCATACACGTGAGTACAGTCCGCCCCGCCCGCGCTAGCACCGGGCCCGGCGAGGTGCTCGTGCTGCCCGCCATACACGTGAGTACAGTCCGCCCCGCCCGCGCTAGCACCGGGCCCGGCGAGGTGCTCGTGCTGCCCGCCATACACGTGAGTACAGTCCGCCCCGCCCGCGCTAGCACCGGGCCCGGCGAGGTGCTCGTGCTGCCCGCCATACACGTGAGTACAGTCCGCCCCGCCCGCGCTAGCACCGGGCCCGGCGAGGTGCTCGTGCTGCCCGCCATACACGTGAGTACAGTCCGCCCCGCCCGCGCCGCGCACCGGGCCCGGCGAGGTGCTCGTGCTGCCCGCCATACACGTGAGTACAGTCCGCCCCGCCCGCGCCGCGCACCGGGCCCGGCGAGGTGCTCGTGCTGCCCGCCATACACGTGAGTACAGTCCGCCCCGCCCGCGCTAGCACCGGGCCCGGCGAGGTGCTCGTGCTGCCCGCCATACACGTGAGTACAGTCCGCCCCGCCCGCGCTAGCACCGGGCCCGGCGAGGTGCTCGTGCTGCCCGCCATACACGTGAGTACAGTCCGCCCCGCCCGCGCTAGCACCGGGCCCGGCGAGGTGCTCGTGCTGCCCGCCAAACACGTGAGTGTTTCCCATGTAAAGACGTGAAAGGTTCCTAAGGAAACAGCGAAGCACTTCGCTGTGTACAGTAATGCACACGTTCTAAATAAATAATACTTTCTTTTGCCTGCTTTCTTCTCCGTCAGTTGTTACGTTGAAAAATAAATAATTTTCATTTAATTTCAATAAGACGTGTATATGTTTGTGTGTAGAAATGCGGGTGCGCGTACCGTTGCGTGGCTCTCAACGAGTACAGGAGCGAGGTGACGTGCTACTGCCCCGCCGCCTGGGTGTCCGACCACAGCGACCCAACCAAATGTATACGTGAGTATACGTGTGAGTGTTTATGTCGAACGAACTGGTTTTTCTTTCTAGCAATTATGTGTCAAATTTATTTATTAAATAAAAAATATAGTCAACAGAACCAGGCATTACTTTGCGGAAATTCTGTAATGAAGGAAAGAGAATTAATTTGCTAAGATCTGTTTTTGAAGAGCACCGCCCACCCTCAATAGCGTGCACATGCAAACTAATACCGCCACCGAGACACGCACAACACTACCACTAGACGACACGTGTTTCACCTCACATCTGTGTGAGCTTCGCGATCAAAGAGCTAGTCGAAGCGGGAGGGCGGGCGGTGCTCTTCAAAAACTATATATTACACACAGTCGTGATCTTATGTATGTACGAGTATGTATAATATAAAATAGTGTATATTACCTAGTTTTGAAGAGTAACGCAGTAGCGTGCACAAGCAAACTAACACCGCCACCGGGAACCGCCACATGTAGTGGTGGAGGATATCTAAGTACCTGTATATACTTTCATAAGCATTGAGTAAAAAGCTGTTATTTTGTTATTACAAACCGACACTTCAATTTTATTTATTCGTATATATTCTAATACACATTATGATGATTAAACTAATTTTTAGCAGTAGAAGAAACATGGATACAAGGATGGATGCTTCTGTTCTCTGGGGCCGGTTTCGGTTGCTTCTGTATTATCGTGCTCTTATTCGTCTGCCTACATTTTTGTAAGTATCATTTATTATCCTGCCACTTTCTTCACGGTAGCTCAGGGGTACGATTCCCGGTGCCGGCTCCGCTAGAATTGTTAATTGCAATTTTAAATGCTGATTTACCACTTGCTCGGCGGTGAAGGAAAACATCGTGAGGAAACCTATGTCTGAGACATAAATTTAGAGACTAGTGAAGTCCGCCAGCCCGTATTGGAGCAGCGTGGCGGATTCTCCCCGACTCCAAAACCCTCTCGGAAATGAGAGGAGGCCTGTGCTCAGCAGTGGGACATTATAGGCTACTTCTTCATTGTGTATTCACATTTCTGTTATTGTCATCTGGAGTTAAAGGTTACTACTTCGAAATACGACCGTGATAATTGATTATCTAACTATTGAATAGAAAATAGATTATTTTTTCAATATTACAATATATTTATAACACTTGCAACATTATATTAGCCGATGCCCGTAGTTTCGTCCTCGTGGATATAGCTTTAAATATTTTGTGGGAACCATTTGATTTTCAGGGATAAAACTAGCGTTGCCCGTCTCCAGGGTGCAAGCTATCTCTGTGCTAAATTTCGTCAAGATCGGTTCAGCGATTGAACCGTGAATGAGTAACAAACGGTCAGAGACAGAGAGACAGAGAGAGTTACTTTCGCATTTATAATATTAGTATGGATTTTAGTACTGGTGGTAGAATCATTGCCAGTCCAGTGCAGAATAACCTGCCGTGAAGCAGCAGTGTGTTTCGTGTTTCGGTTTGAAGGGCACTGAGGGCTAGCGTAATCACTGGGCATATGAGACTTAAGTACTGATGTCTCAGGGTGACGGGAATGTTCTGGGTGACACAGCATTTGTTATAGGCAGACGTTGCACTTACCATCAGGTGAACGTTGTGCTCGTCTCGTTACTAAAAAAAAACTTTTCATTACTTAACCATTGGTTCTTTAAAAAAACACCTATAGTCCGTTCGCGTTAAGAAATTAGTGAGTCATCAGTGCAACTACAGGGTAAGGGTGTATTCACAGTGGAGTAAAAATTCAAACAATATCTTTCACAAAATTTAAATAAGTTTAATGGAAACAATATTCTACTATCCTGTTTGAAAACAGGAATATCTTCGTCAGCTTCGCACAGTGTCATAATTTTGTCCAATGTCGGGTAGTCGTTGTTTAAATATATAGAGTACACTTTTCTCCTTTTTGCACATTTTTCATAGTTCATCTAATTTATCGACCGGGTGATTTTAATGTGTTAGTATCCTTTTGTTCTTTAATAATTTTTGTTCTTTAAAAACACCGCATGGGCTTACTGTTTTTATTACACACCTTAAAGTACTTATAAACATTGAAAATTATGCGTCTCTCTCCGCTATGGATTATTGATCCACTTTTCTTTTCATTTTCAAAATTTAATGTTGAACGAGTAACACGCAAAATACGCAAATACACAACCGTTTTGTTCGAAGTTCTGATTTCAACTGGTCACTGTGAACTCGACTGTGTAATTTCTAGCATTCTAATTGGCTGCGGGGCGTGGCCAGGCCGCCAGACAACGATGACTCACTATTTTCCTAACGCGAATGGACTATAATGACTTCTCATTATTCCCTAAGAAATTTAGCGTACTTTTTTTTATTATTTTATGACGTTGTAGAAACAACTTAGTAAAAGGTATTTTAAAAAAGGAACAGCCTCGGTTTGAGAGAGTTTTAGATACGGGAAGAATCTGCCCTGCTGTCGTAAAATTAATGCTACGTTTAATTTTTCAAGTGAACACTAGTTTAGAATTGTTGTGATTTGAAACTCGATGAAGCGAATAAGCGACGATTTACTAAATCCTAACTAATATATAACAGATAACAAATACCAGCGAAAGAAAGAAGCAGAACTACACCAGAAGCATCTTCTCGAACAAGAAGTTCAACTACACCGATTGCGAAACGCCCCAGGTGGTAATGATAACCCTCTGACAATGGCTTTCAACCCACATTACGGGAGTGAGAGTATCCTGCCTCAGGGAGTTGATGTGAGAGGGTTGCCGAAGGTCTCCCGGGAGAGTCTGAAGCTTGTCAAGTAAGTCTATTATTAATAATAACCATCTGGTTGGGATTTTGTTTATTGTAAAGTATTATTTCTAGTATTTGTCTTATAGTATCTATTTATATCTATCTATCTATTTATATTATTTATTTTATATAATTATCTTTCTATTCATATATATCCCAACCAGACGAGAAAACCAGAAATACTTCGGACATAATAATAAGTTACATTCACATACAAAAATTTACAAATACAATTACAGCAAAGTCGTTTATTATGTTATCAGTATTTTTATAGTATAACAACCTGATAGACTTGTGGTGGCGGTTTCTACCACCCCATCTCATCCCGTGGGTGTCGTAAAGGTCGACAGAGCAGCAGCATCTTCCTGGAACATCTAAATAAAAAAAAAACTGCGATTGCCAACCCGCCTGCAAAGCGTGGCAACTATGGCATACACCCCTCTAAATGGGAGCTCCAGACTAGTTGTAATCTGTGGAGGAGGTGTATCTGTTCATCAGTTGATTCGTGATAAGCTGAAATGCTGATGGTGATGATGAGACGTTTATCGATAGGCGTACCAGCCTCCTCAGTCTTGGTTTAACTCCTTGTTTAAAATAAACTTATGTGCAACATATAAATTGTTAATTTTAGCGTCTGGAAGTGTTTTACTCTTGGTAGAAATTCAGTTATTGTGCCGTGAAGCAGTAGTGTGCAAACATTACTTGTGTTTCGGTTTGAAGGGCACTGGGAGTTAGTGTAATTACTGGGTAAATGAGACTTAAGAACTGATGTCCCAGGGTGGCGAACGCAGTATGGTACCACACAGAAATTTTCTGTGTGACACAGCATCTGTTATGGGCAGAAGTTGCACTTACCACCAGGTGAATGGCTTGCACGTCTCAGCACATTCTTAAATAAAAACGAATGTGTTGTAATTGCTTTAGTAGTTTTTAAATAACTACCTTCTAACAGATGATATCCATACTATATTATAAATGCGAAAGTAACTCTCTCCGTCCCCCTGTCTGTTACTTTTCAGGGCGTAACCGCTGAACCGATGATGACGAAATTTAGCACAGAGATAGCTTGCATCCTGGTGACGGACATAGGTTACATTTTATCCCGGATAATCAAATAGTTCCAACGAGATATTGAAAAAAACCGCACGCGTATGAATGTCGCGGTCATCAGCCTAGTATCTTATAATGAGCTTTTTTTTATTGGATAAAGTGACTAGACGAGCAAAACGTTCACCTGATGGTAAGTGCAACGTCTGCCCATAACAAATGCTGTGTCACCCAGAACATCGAGTGGCACCACACTGCGGACCGTCACCTTGATAAATCAGTTCTTAAGTCTCATATGCCCAGTGATTACACTAGCTCTCAGTGCCCTTCAGACCGAAACACAGTAATGTCTACACACTACTGCTTCACGGCAGAATAACTGGCCATGGGGTGGCTGATATTATCTGTTGGTCGCAAATGGGCGCCTTTCCCAATATAAGAGGATATTTTTCAATTATACATTCTAACTACTACTAACGTTTGTCCAGGCCATAGCCGATAGGTTTCCGGCCGAGTAGAATAGCACCTACCTCTTTCCTACAGACAGAGGTCCACAGAGGCGATTAAGATTTTGTACGGACAGCCTTTATTCGTGCAGAATAACACCACAATATACAATGCTGTCGTATAGTGACAGCATTGTATATTGTGGTTCGTGGCTCGTGGGAACGCAATGGGGAGTAAGAATTTTGGGAGAGTAATTTGAGTCTTACCAAAATGGCGGCGACGTGGTTCGCCAACCGTCTAGTTTCCCACGGTGGGCTACATGAATATCCTTTGCCTACCCCTTTTATGGGAAAAAGGCGTGATAATATGTATGTATGTTTTCCAGTAGATTATTTTTTGTGAAACTCTTTTAAGTAACAAGGCATTATCAATGTAACTCGATTTATCCAGGGCATTAGGGCAGGGGGCGTTCGGCGAAGTGTACCAAGGCCTGTACCGCCACCGCACCGGGCGACACGGTGGAGATGCCGGTCGCTGTGAAGACCCTGCCGGAACTGTCGACGGGGCAGGCGGAGTCGGACTTCCTGATGGAGGCAGCGATCATGGCGAAGTTCAACCATCCGAACGTCGTGCACCTCATCGGCGTTTGCTTCGACAGGCATCCACGGTGAGACGTTCTGGTCTAGTTGCTTGTTTGCTTTATAATCCCATGTTAACATAAATAGGGACGACCTGCGTGGCCCAGTGGTTAGAGTGCCGTACTTATACGCTGCAGTTCTCGGACTCGAATCCCAGCTCAAACGAACATTTGTGCAAAGACACATAATGTTGATTTTCGGGTCTCGTTGTGTTGTTATTGTCCCCGTGTCTGACACTACAGTCCTAGCCTACCTTCAATCGTATCGCGGGAAGGTTGGGACGAGTGAGTGCCTCTGTGTTTGCGTGTATACTTGTCGGCACTAAAATATCTCTTGCGTAGTTAATAGCTTCCGACAGTATTCGAAAGTTTTCGAATAACCCAGATAATGGCCGAAAACCAGCCAGGAGGACATCAAACTTATGTAAATAATATTGCAGTTCGTATGCATAGTAACAACTTGTGTATATAACTTGCTCATTATTTTGTGAATTTTCTTTAATTAATATGGTATAATAATCAGGCGTTACATTTGCGGATATCCTTTATAAACAAGGAAATAAACTTATTAATATACAAAATTCGATCGAACGATCAAGTATAGCACTTGCTACGAGTCTACGCAAAATTTAGAAATGATCAGGTACGAGTATATTAGCTTGGGGCTAGGCGCTCGCTTCAAATTTCATAGTACGCGAGTGACCTGGGTTCGATTCCCGGCGCCGGCACCACTTAAATTGTTAATTGCAATTTTAAGTGCTGATTTACCACGTGCTCGGCGGTGAAGGAAAACATCGTGAGGAAACCTGCATGTCTGAGGAATAAAAAATATTTTGAAGACATGTGAAGTCCGCCAACCCGCATCGGAGCAGCGTGGCGGATTCTTACTCGTACTAGCTCCAAAACCCTCTCAGAAATGAGAGGAGGCCTGTGCTCAGTAGTGGGACATTTATAGGCTGAAACTTCACTTTTTTTTACGAGTCTACGCAAAATTTAGAAATGATCAAGTATATTACTTGCTACGAGTCTACGCAAAATTTTGAAATGAACAAGTATTTGGCGGATGATATTGCCAAGGAAAAGGGTAGCTACCCGCCAGATCGCTTGGTCTGATCTGGGGAGGACGTCTCCTGCGACTAGTAATATTTTTATTATTATTATATTATAGTTCGCATCTCTGAAAACTTTCATAGCGCGATTATGGAATGTATGAAATATTTCTTGAGCTTCTCATGTTGCGACATAGATGTCGCTACAAGTATATCACTTGCTACGAGTTTACGCAAAATTGAGAAATGACCAAGTATATCATTTGCTACGAGTCTACGCAAAATTGAGAAATGATCAAGTATACCATTTGCTACGAGTCTACGCAAAATTGAGAAACGATCAAGTATACCATTTGCTACGAGTCTACTTGAAATTGAGAAATGCGGCAGTGCCAGACACATTGCTGGCACTGCCCGTCCGTTGTCCGGATAATTTAGGACTGGCATATCTGAAACAGTTATTCCATCTATCGATGCCATCAGAGTTTTTGGAATTACTCTTAATCGAATTTTACGACACCCACGAGATAGAAGAATGCGATGATCTCCTTCGCCGCCACATTTATTTTAGATTATTGGTTATTTTAGAGCCTGGCAAAAGCTATGGACAATGAAGACGAAGCCGAATGTACACAATAAAACTCTTCCATGATGTTATAATGAACCAAATGGAATTCAATGTGTTAATATCTCGAGATTATTTGTTTCAAAGTATATATGTACGCATGTTCCTTTCTTTTTTAAAAATTACTTAGTTGTTAATAATATGTCCGGTAACTGCTCGGTAAACCTGAGGCATCGACAGAATAACAGCCCTGTGGCAACACCGCCATAGCAATATGCTGAGTCGACACCTTTTCGTATTCTCTTACCACGCTACGAACTTATTATTAGGAAAAAAATTAAACTACCCTTTCCCACCAGGTTCATAGTGCTGGAACTACTCGCCGGTGGGGACCTAAAGAACTTCCTGCGCGAGAGTAGACCAAAACCCGAGCGGGCGAGCGCCCTCACTATGAAAGACCTTCTCCTATGTTCACTCGACATCTGCAAGGGCACCAGATACTTGGAAGTGCAGCGCTTCATTCATAGGTGAGTTCCGGAAACGTTCGTCCTTCGATCATGTGAGGTTTTAAGGTCAGTTTTATGCCCCCCTCCCCTCCCATCCCTCTTTGGTGACACAAATTTACTTGCTCGGGGGTTTTTATGTGATCATAATCATCATCATTTCAGCCTATCACTAGTCCACTGCTGAACATAAGCCTCCCCAAAAGATTGCCACAAATTTGGTAGCTCATTTTGGAAGGGAATTTTGACATAGATGTCACGCTTGGCAGGCGGGTTGGCAACCGCGGTATATTTATTCACATGTTCCAGGAAGATGCTGCTGCCCATCCACTGGTTTTATTTTCCCTCTGTCGACTTTTACGACACCCACGGGATGAGATGGGGTGGTAGATTCTCTTAAGCCGCCACGACACGGCCGCACAATTCAAATAATTAGTGGTTAAAATATTACATTACATCATTTTGTCGCACAAAAAAAAATACGTGATTGTCACATTATCACTAGTGATTAATCGTGATTTTTTCTGACCTTTTTCTGCCGTACGACCTGAGAGGTATCCCTGACCTAAGCATTCACAGTTCGGCCCTTTTAGGAGAAGTTCGGTTCTTAACGTGCGTGCAGCACCTAAAAACTTACTAGGGGTAGGATTCCCATGCAGGAATCCGTCTAGGTAGGTACCACCCCAGGGCCAGTTATTTTGCCGTAAAGCAGTAGTGTACAAACATTACTGTGTTTCGGTTTGAAGGGCACTGTGAGCTAGCGTAATCACAGGGCATATGAGACTTAAGAACTGATGTCTCAGGGTGGTGGGCACAGTGAGGTCACACAGAAATGTTCTGGGTGACACAGCATTTGTAATGGGCAGACGTTGCACTTGCCGTCAGGTGAACGTTTTGCTCGTGTCATCACTTTATACAATAAAAAAAAGCCATGCATGAGATATTATAGCCTAGAACCATGCTCAATAAACGAGTCAACAAAGATAAGATTAAGACGTAAAAAAAAGAACTTTCTAAACCACTTATTACTAAACATTTAAGATTTTAAGAGAAATTTTCAAACTACCACGAACTAAAATAATAATGAACAACATACAAATTAAATGCATAGCCCCTAATTTTTACACTATTTGATTGCTCTCTGAAATGTTCTCTACCTGGCAATGAAAATCCCATCAAAATCGATTGAGCCGTTTCGGAGATAAACCTGGACAAACAAACAGACAGACATACAATTTTTTCAAAATCGCGTGATTGAGTTTTGATATCCTGTAAATTACCATACGAAATTAAGAAAGTCTTTATTGCGAAATCACAGACAGACACTTCAATTTTATATTTGTATAATAGTATATAATGACTGTTGGCAGGATTTCTAAATCGACTTCGAATACTGGCGCTAAATTCTGGCAACTATGTAAGACTTATTAACATCTAATAAAAAAACTGGTGACCATCTTTAATTGTGACAATTATTACCAAAGGTGTTATTGACAATTACGTCCTATAACAGGGATATAGCAGCACGCAACTGTCTGCTCACCTCCCGCGGGCCGGGCCGAGTCGTGAAGATAGCGGACTTTGGCATGGCGCGAGACGTCTACCGCGCCGAGTACTATAAAAAAGGCGGGAAAGCCATGCTGCCTATAAAATGGATGCCGCCAGAAGCGTACATAGATGGAGTATTTACCATCAAGACAGACGTCTGGTAAGTTGTTGTCACAGTTCTGATTATGTTTTTAGGTTAATTCATTCTGATTATGGAATTGCACCGTCATGAACGCACTTATGTCATCTAATAATGAAAAACCCAAAGTTTATTTG
This sequence comes from Luehdorfia chinensis, assembly GCA_019845155.1. NCBI lineage: Eukaryota > Metazoa > Arthropoda > Insecta > Lepidoptera > Papilionidae > Luehdorfia > Luehdorfia chinensis. The sequence continues at coordinate 3,244,319 of JAHVAK010000252.1, read as the reverse complement.
CAAATGAAGACGATTAATATAGACCATTCCAATCCAGTTTTCAGAGCGTAAGCCGCGTGGTCGAGTACCACGGAATTCTCCGCTGAATCAAGGCGTTGCTTCATCATCATTTCAGCCTATCACTAGTCCACTGCTGAACATATGCCTCTCCCATAGCTAAACTTAGTAGCTCTAATTTTGGACGGTTTTGCCATAGTTGCCACAAGCGCAGTTTATTTATTCAGATGTTCCAGGAAGATGCTGTTGCCTATCTCTTGGTTTAAACTTTCCCTCTGTCGACTTTTACGACACCGTCGAAATGAGATGGGGTGGTAGATTCTCCTAAGCCACCATCACACGGCTTCTGGTATACAAGCATTAAAACTCCAGGAATTTCTTTGAAACAGGTCATTTGGAGTGCTTTTATGGGAGGTGTTCTCGCTCGGCATGATGCCGTATACGGGCTGCACCAACAGAGAAGTAATGGAGATGGTGTCCGGTGGCGGCAGGCTCGAGAAGCCCTATGGTAAGTTATAGAGACTAATAGAGATAATTGGTTCTATACCAGGAGTTGTGCCAGCAACTTCTTTTTCCATTGGATAAAGTAATGAAACGAGCAAAACGTTCACCTGATGGTAAGTGCAACGTCTGCCCATAACAAATGCTGTGTCACCAAGAAAGTGATGAAACGAGCAAAACGTTCACCTGATGGTTAGTGCAACGTCTGCCCATAACAAATGCTGTGTCACCCAGAAAATTTCTGTGTGACACCACACTGTGGCCATCACCCTGAGACATCAGTTCTTAAGTCTCATATGCCCAGTGATTACGCTAGCTCTCAGTGCCCTTCAAACCGAAACCAATGTTTGCACACTACTGTTTCACGGCAGAATAACTGGCCCTGGGGTGGTACCTACCTAGACTGATCCCTGCATAGGAATCCTACCACCAGTAAAACAAGGAAACAAGGAACAACAAACTTTTCTTTGTTGTTCCCTGTCAGACTAACATTAAGAATTTATGTACTAATTATGATGATACAAAAATGTTCTAAAGAGTCCACTGCATGATAAGCCTCTTTCAATTGAAGGGCTATGCCGTAATCAAAACGCTTGGCAGGGTTTGGCAGCACTAAATACTTCACAAATTATACGCAGCTGTCAGTCACCGATCTCGATAATTTATTAAAAAATCTAATTATATTACTGACATCGGTGAAACTGTCGGATTATAGTGCAAATTATATACATTTACGAGTACAGAGTTTATTAAACTTACGAAATAAACTCACAGTTTAAAAATAGGCGCAAAATAAATTTAAAATATTGTAATAAATATGGCGCGCAATATCTTAAACAGGTAGAGTAGAAAAACTTAGCTACATCCGATCGAGTCGTAGGTAAAACATTTAACAAACAAAGTATATATAAAATTCAGTTATTAATTACAAAAATGTAAAAAAAATATTGAGAACACGTCGCTAACAATATGATTTTATATAGATAGCGATATATAAACTTTACAAACTCAGCAACTAAAGTATGTACGGAAAAAACTAAAAACGTGACTGTCGCAGGCAACCCATTTATGTTATTTATTGTTTGTAAATTCGCCCGATAAATTAATGAAATAGGAGAATTATTATTGGCTCAATATTGTACGTCGACAGGCTGTCCGCAAGAAATCTACCGCCTCATGTGCGAATGCTGGAACCCCTCGCCATCCGAGCGGCCAACTTTCGCGCAGATGTTTGACAGACTGCAGCGGTTCCTGCAGGTACGTCATGTTACACTGCAACCTATTTATAAAAAATCATTAGTTAAAAAATAAGTGTATGTATATGTATCACCTTTAAACTCCACAAGCTGGACACAAGCTACCTTGCCTAATAAGATTTGACAGTATTAGTATAAAAAATCAAGTAATCATTTGGATTTCACCTTTGCTGCGGAGGCAAGGCGGACATGTAAAACTTTCTGTTTCAACGAAGACTAAAAATGGTGAAAGCTAACCAACAAAATCAAAGGGACATTATGTTTGTACGGAATTTGCAATCAGTTTTAATATGAATTTTTAATTTGATATTGTGCTCACTCTCTGTGCTTCGACAGAGAAATCTAATCACTAGTTTGACGCAAGTAAACAATTTGAGCCGATTTTGACATAACTTATCTTACGTCGTTATAAAAAATATAGAAAGTGAAAAGTAGAAAATTTATACTTTCCGTCTAATTTGGTGCAAATAATGTTGTGTATTGGAACAAAATCCAGGACCCGGAGATAGTGAGCGCTCCTCTCCCAGTGTTGCGCTCACTGCTGCTGCCACCGGTCGACGTGCAGCTAAACGACGACAGCGGCTCGCAGGTAAGCAAACGCTGTGCTCTATTAAGATAAATAAGGCGTTATCCTAAAAAACTAATAATTTTAAAAACAACTTAACGTGTTAAGATGAAGACACGCTTACGCGTGCTAAAGTAAAAAAAACCCTTAATTACTGAAATTAGAAATAAAACTGATTGATTTTATTGATATAAAATAGAATCTTTATGAAATTATTTAACAATTTTTATATTTAATAAATTGGACTCATAATTGATCCTAGTCGTTATTTTATTTATTATACATATATATTCTTTTTAGGATAATGCCTTTGCAATTATAATATCACTAAAAGATTAAAAAATATATATTTTGAATTGAAATAATTCCACAAAAATAAAATGCAATCCTCTAAAGAATTACTAATTTACAACTGTTTTTCTTTTTTTTTAAATGTTTTCGCTCTGGCTACTAGAAGCAAGTAACTGGATTCTTTTTTTATTCTAAAAAAATACAAAATATCGATGTTAGCGATCCGTGGTTTTTTAAAGGGCCGTGCTTGCGAGTGGCGCATGATCATTACCTATGATTTTTCGTATTTTTTATTCATATTATTTCTAACTATACCCTCTCCTTGAATGAGAAACGCGTAGATAATAGAACCCCCCCCCCCCCCCCCCCCCCCGTAGTTAGAGAGATTAATTGGAATGTTGTTACGAGAAAATCATTTAAATGCATGGAGTGCCTCAGATAATGTCATATTGTACAAAACCATAAAAATAATTTGTCATCGTTCATGCGCTTACGATAGATGTCATAATAAACGTTCCAAAGAATCTCTTGTTTTGTACAACAAAATACTTCAAAGGTTGAGTGTCTACTTGCCTAGTAGCTATAGCGGGAATCTACCTGTAACTTTTTCGTTTATTTTACCTTTGTCCCTTTGCATGGGTTTTGTAAAAAAAAAAACTAATGTCAACGCCAGCGCGCGCGATTTTTGACATTATAATATTTGTTTTGATTAATTTGTCGAATAAGATTTTACAAAGCTCATTGTTTTTAATGCACGCATAGATTTTAAGTGGAATGTGGCTCGGGGAGATTTTTTTAAGAAACAAATTAAGAAGTCCAAACCTATAAATGCTGTGCCCATGGTCTTTTAGCAATGTGATTAACATATTTTTCGCCCGTTTGCTTTCTAATATTTCTTACTGCTCAAAACGTTGCTTGAGTGTTAAATATACATGAATCATTTAATCGTACGATGTTAAATATTTTTTTACCTACAAATAAAATCTTTTCGAGTACGTACATAATATTTATTTTTGTACCAGAATAGATTTTCACCTTCGTAAGAGCTTTAAACAAACCAAAATTTTATAAAGAAATTTTGACTTAATTTATAAATTAAGACTACCTTAGGGCTTAGGCTAATGCAATGATTTGTAGAAAAAAACATATATCCACATATATGTTTTTTTAAATATCGCGTGGGGTCCGGGATGAAAAGTATCCTACGTCCGTCCACAGGATAAAAGTTATCTCTGCGCCAAATTTCGTCAAGACTGGTTCAGCGGTTGAACCGTGAAAAGGTAACAAACAGACAGAGAGAGTTACTTTCGCATTTATAATATTAGTATTTTATTAATAGATTTAGCCAATCGTTAGAATGACGCTCGGAACCAATTTTAAAAATTAAAAGCAACGAGGTTTTGCGTGACAAAACATTTTTTTATGGGAACAAGTGAAGAGACAAGCAAGTCGTTGTTCAGCTCATGGTGCCACGCTTGCCACTAACAGTTACAGTGATACTGACACACCCAGAACATAAAATGGCATAATTCTAGTAGGCACTGCGTTTGCCCTTAAGACATTACTTGCAAAGGGCAAGACATATCTATAACACAATACAAACACAATGGCGGCAGAATAACTAGCCAGTTATAATAATTAACCAAAAATAGAATTTAATCATAAAACGATTTTTAGTTAAATTAATCGTTAAATCGGTCGTGAGTTAGTGAAAAAAAAACAATAAGTAAGAATTCGTTTTATTAGAAATGGTAACTAATATAGAAATATTTCTTAGAAAAGAAAGGTAAGTATTTACTTTCGTCGGTGCTTTTTAAAAGCTTATGTCAAACCATTGATGTTCAAAAAACATGCGCACAATGCGCTCATTATTTGAATCAAATTTCATTGCTTAAAATTAACAACAAATTAATAACGTCGTGGAACGGTAGTTGATTTCATTTAAAAAGCTACTTTATGTTGTGGGCATTAATATAAATTTGTGTTTATTTAATCGGAATTTGTTATCTTTGTCTTATTTTTATGTTTTGATCGATCGAGGACGCTTTTTGAAGTAATTTTTCTATGGAACTGTGTATCTTGGGTTTTATATATCAATGTGTCAAACCCATACATTTAATAGCCTTCTGTTGTCGTTATCGACTGTAGAGTTCAACTTGTCTTTACCTCCCTTGTGTCCTTGAAGGGGTTGTATCTACCTAGATGAATTCTATGCTAGTTATCCATCTAGGTAGATACAATATGATAGAAATCTAGGTATTCTGCCGTGAAGCAGTAGTGTGTCAACATTACTGTGTTTCGATTTCTAGGCGAGTTAGGAAAGTTGATAGGCTGCGAGCTAGCGTAATCACTGGGCATATGAGACTTAAGAACTGATGTCTCAGGGTGACGGGCGCTGTGTGGCGTCACACAGAAATGTTCTGGGTGACACAGCATCTGTTATGGACTTACCGTCAGGTGAACGTGTTGCTCTTTTGTGACTTTATCCAATATAAAAAAAACTCCGCCGACAGATGGGGCACTGAAAGGTGATCATTTCATTTAAAGGCATAACATAGGTAACTTTCACTAAAGTCACGGATGAACTATAAAACACTGAAATAGAGAACTAATAAGTACCTACATGTAGTGCTCTTTCTACCTATCTCCTCGTCTGCACAGAATTCGAGTACGAAGACAGTATTCCTCGTGCGCACTCTAAGTAAAGCATTCGGGAGAAGCACGATGAATGACTTGTTAAAATGGCCAAACGTGACTTACGCGACAAAATTATATAACTATATTACGCTACTTCGCATACGCTAAAACTAGGGAAATCAATATTATAAGTAGAATCATGCCTATACAGATTGCGATTAGACAAGGGCGTCGCCAAGGGTAAGCAGAGAGATGCAGCTGCTCCCCCTCCCCCCACTCGATTTGTTTATCTAATGCCATGTGAGTAATCCGTGGTCAAAAATTCGCCTTTCCCCCCTTCCTCATGGCTCATTGGCTGGCGACGCTTTTTGTATTAGATATGATCATTGAAGGTATGCCCGAAACTATATATAGGTTATCTATGAAGCTATAGGGCTAGATAGAGTATAGGAAAATCTATGAAACCAAGGCATAAGTCCACAGCGCTATTGAACCAAATCAAATAAGTTAAGCAGAGCCGTGAAAGGCTAAATTAAGTACAAAGCTAAAAGACCATGTGAAGCGATCTCCCGGGCCCGTGTGACGTGTGTGGTGTTGGCAGCGCACGGCGGCCGCCGACTACTTGGTGCCGAAGACGCCGCGCGACTCGCCGCCCGACGCCAGGTAACTGGCTGGCGGTTGGCTTGCAACCGGGGCACTTGCTTCACAATGAGCCATTGTTGGCATACGACCGGGTCTTCTGACAACATAAAATAGCAATTGATCGTTACATATTTGAATCTTTCTCCTTCATTTTAATCCTTAATTTGTAACGGTGTGTGCAATACTCAGGTTTCATCGCAAATGAATATTATGATTCGCTTCTACTACTTTCGATTTTTGTCACTAACTAATTACAAAGAAAAAAATATGAACTGCACAAAAAGTACACTAATATATATATTAATGTACTTTTTGTGTCTATAATTACTCCAATTTTAAATATACGTTCTCTGATTCTATCTCTGTCTGTCCCTAGATTATATGATACTTTGGTATAGTTTCTTTTTTAATCTAGAATTAATTGTTTATTTATTTACTCAGTACCCCGGTTCAAAATGGCTGCCAACCTTCTCGTTTTTACCGCCTTATCTTAAACTACCAATTCATTATTTGTAGCATACCTTTAAATTCCTGTTATGGTAATAAACCAATTGTGTACTGGTCGCACTTGAATGTTTATCATAAACAATTTGAATTAATACAAATATTTTTACCCTACCACACCATTCACCAAAATTAATAATTTAACATTCAAATGTGTCCACTAGAAGATAGTCTAAATTTTCCCATAAATTGAGAGTACATTTGAGTTGTAGTACAGAGAATATTAATCTTTTCACTTTTGTTAATTAAAGTAAAAAATTACTTGTTTCGTACATATAACCTGGTTGCAATTTTTGTATTTTAAATCTCATTTCAAGATTAAACATGTTAATTAGTAATAAGTAATAACAAGTAATAATTGATCATATTCATTTGATTTGTTTATGTCCATCCTTTATAAATAATCAAGACTAAACGTTGTCACCTTATGAACTAAAACTCGCTACGTGATATACGAGCTAAAAGCCTAGAATGAATTACGTAAAAGCAAAGGCCTAATAAGAGCACGAGGGCTGTACAATGACACAGAATTTTAATTATTTTTAATCAGATTGTGTTAAATGTATTATGGGAAAACTTAGATCTCAATTATTATAACACAATTCGAATCAACTGCTATAACGACCGAGCAGTGACGAGCATGCTTAAAATTATGACCGATTTTTTTAAACGTATCCTAAGCAAAAAATAAATTTATTAGAAAAAATGGAGAAGCTCATCCAGAAGACTTATATTTCACAAAATAGTTCAAAATCGATGTTGGATTGCTTGCAATTAAAACTTATTTTGTAATGGCAAGCGAAATTTATGATTTGGCTGAAAAGAAAAAGTGCATGTTATTTATATTGAAGCCAGTTGAAATTACATTGATCTGAAGTTTCCAGGAACAGAATAATTTAGGAATAATTTAAAGCGCTTCGCTTATTCGCTGGCAGTCTAATGCAATGTCCGCTGGGTTTAGCAGCGAAATGAGGTGACACCAAGTTATGTCGATGGTTTGTTTTAGCTCAACGGATCCACAGGAGCCTCATAGCAAATCGCAAACGGCAGCGCCGGACCAGCCAGAAACGGAGGATTTACAATATCTACCTCTTCTGAAAGGTATGTGAATTTATTTCACAATGGTGATGTTCTCCTTAGCGATTTCGACCACGGCGACAACTTCCCAATATTGTCAATAGATATCAACTACCCAGGAGATATTATAGTGCCACAAGTGTACGCCCAAGCACAGAGGCGGCACTCACTCGTCCCTACCTACCGCACCCGATGGAACGCAGATGCGATAAGATCCGAGGTAGGCTGTGTCGAAAATGGAGAAACGGGGATAATCACAACACAAGCCAGCCAGCACCAGACAACTAACAGACTTGTTGGTTTTCGGATCTGGTTGTGTAATGTATATGAAAGCTCATTTCTCACTTGTTTGCTTGCTTGCTGTTTTTCTACAAAAATTATTGAACGAAATAAATTCAGGATTGGAATTTAAAAGTACAACTAGTTTTATATAAATTTTAAGATGATATGGACAAGTCCTTGTGTACAGTGGCGTGTTAACGATTCAATTTCACATTTTTGTAAAAAGAAATTGTGGCAATCGTCGCAGTATTACTTAAATAATTTACACATGATATCCTTCTGGCCAATTGCGACTACGGCAGTATCAGATTTAGACTGGTGGTAGCCAGTTTATTGCCGTAAAGCAGTAGTGTGCAAACATTACTGTGTTTCGGTTTGAAGGGCACTGTGAGCTAGCGTAATCACTGGGCATATGAGACTTAAGAACTGATGTCTCAGTGTGATGGGCACAGTGTGGTGTCACACAGAAATTTCCTGGATGACACAGCATTTGTTATGGGCAGACGTTGCACTTGCCATCAGGTGAACGTTTTGCTCGTTTCATCAAAATCCAATAAAAAAAATCAGGCGATAGGATAAATTATAGTCCCCTGAGCCTTAACACACAAACAGACAATATATCTCCCATTGTATCCCCGTACAATTGTACGCAAAGTCCTCTCCGATGAGAGTGTTTCCAATGCAGTGTTAGGTTTTTACTAGGATTTCTATGCTGCGATCCGTCTAGGTAGGTACCACCCCAGGGCCAGTTATTCTACCGTGAAGCAGTAGTGTGCAAACATTACTGTGTTTCGGTTTAAAGGGCACTGTGAGCCAGCTTAATCACTGGGCATATAAGTAATTGTAGCTCTCATTATTGGGGGATTTTGCCATAGTTGTCAGGCGCTTGGCAGGCGGGTGGCAACCGCAGCTTATTTAATCAAATGGTCAATAAAGACGCTGCTGCCCATCTTCTGATTATCATTTTCCTTCTGGGGACTTTTACAACACCAACGGGATGAGATGGATTGGTAGATTCTCTCAAGTATTAACCATATTTGTAGCATCACAAGAATATGGCAACATTCCAATGGCGTCGCGAGGCGGCGCGCGGCGCGGCGACGCTTCCGCTACTTCCGCCGCCGAGACGCGGACAAACACAAAGTTTCTGCCGTCTAACTCCACTGACAGGTAAATGTTTCACAGATAATATCGTCTTCTTCGTCTTCATTACAGCCTATTACTAGTCCACTACTGAACATATGCCCCCCATAGATTGCCACCAGTTTGCATTTCTCATTCAGGGGGAATTTTGCCATAGTTGCCACGCCAGGCGGGTTGGCGACCGCATTTTATTTATTCAGATGTTCCATGAAGATGCTGCTGCCCGTCTCCTTGTTTTTATTTTCCCTCTGTCGACTTTTACGACACCCACGGGATGAGATGGGGTGGTACATTCTCTTAAGTCGCCACCACCAGGAGATAATATCAATAGCATCTATTCAATCTGGTTTCGGTAAATAGAAATACGATGATTATTCTGTTAATTTGCATTTGAAATGTATATTCACGAATTTGGCTTTTTTATAATTGAGAAGATGTGATGATCCGAACAAATGCGTTTTCGTTGAATTCAAAAGTGATGTGAAAGAATAATCTATACGGTTATTTATTTCAGATTCTACAGAGGGGTTACAATTGACTTATTTATATAAAATGAATAGAACTTAGGACTGTACTCGTAATTTCAGTCCATTACAGCCCGCAGCTGAACATACAACTTGACGTAATGGGGCCTCCCCCCAGGTAGTTGTATGGTTTGCGATTTGTAACTGCAGAATGGGCAGGGCTCTTAGGTAGAAATGACATGATGGGCTCTCTTACCTAATGATAAGTGCAACGTCTGCACTGCAAATGTTGCTTCCCAGAATATTTCTCACACCTTAAGTTCGTATGCCAAGTACGCGAGTGACCTGAGTTCGATCTCCGGTGCCGGCACCTTTACAATTGTTCTGCAAGATGATTTTTTATATTGTCGCGTATACTAAACATTTAAATAGAACTAGATTTTACGGATTTTTTAAGACGGGTTATATAAAAGTTAAAGTAAACGCGATAGAATTCATAAAATTTATTTTTATTTAATTGTTCTGCAATTTTAAGTGTCGCTTTACCACGTGCTCAGCGGTGAAGGAGAACATCGTGAGGAAACCTGCATGTCTGTGGAATAAAAATATTTCGAGGACATGTGAAGTCCGCCATCCCGCATTGGAGCAGCGTGGCGGACTATTACCAGCTCCAAAACCCTCTCAGAAATGAGAGGAGGCCTGTGCTCAGCAGTGGGACATTTATAGGCTACTACTTTACTTTTTTTTACTTATGCGTCAAGTCCGCCATCCCGTATTCGAGCAGCGTGGCGGACTCTTCCCAGCTTCAAAGACCTTTATAAAATGAGGGGACACTCAGCAGTGGGACATTTATAGGCTGTTACTTTACTTTATGCAGATTGCTAAGCTCGGTCGACGGTGCTTCAATGGACGAAGACACCGCGTCGGAGACGGACGAGAAGCCGGTGATCTGGGAGACTTCCTTCACCGAGCCGAGGTCCAAGAGTAATTCTGTGGACCTCAAACAGAAGATCGACACCGGGCCCGCCGTAAGTTATGACATTATTGTACATAAGACATGTTCTGTCCAAGTGGTCTATACCTTGCAAGAGACGATACTACGACTACGACTTGCAAGAGGTCCATGTTGGCCAAATAAAATTAGGGGTGCATGATATTTTATTGTATTCTATTACATATTAATTCACTTTAATTTAATAACATGTAATTCTAAAAATTTGTTATTTCATAAAATTGTGTAAACGCTTTGTGGTCGCAATACGAGTACACCTTGAACTTGCAAAAAATTTCTACACATACGATACGAAAATTCAATGTAAGGTAAGCAGGGGGTCTACGCTTACCAAAAAACACGGCAAGTGGTCTACAAGACATAAAAGTTTGGGGATCTCGGGTGTAGAATATATGCTGTCCTGCTGCTTGATTTTGACCACGGTCACCTCCAAATACTGTCGGAAGCTATAAACTGCCCAGGGGATATTATAGTGTCTCAATTATACGCACAAACACAGAGGAACGTCCTTACCTAACCGCGCCTGATGTGCATAATACAGTGTCGGGGACAATCACAACACAACTACACCCGAAAACCAACAATTTGTGTTTTTGCACAAATGATGGCTCCGGTTGGGATTCGAATCCAGGATCCGTGGCGTAGTAAGCCAGATGCTCTGACCGCTCGGCCACGCGGTAGTCACTGCCGCCGTTAGTTCTCAAGTTATAGTTAAATGTCTTTGTGAAATCAATCTGTTTGTATTGTTTTTTGAACCGGTGTAGATTTTGACATTCTAAAAGATAAGACCTCAGAGAAGAACCGGCAAGAAACTGGTCTTTCTTTTTTTTCAATGTCATAATACATAACGTCATGAGTACATTATTAAATTACAATATTAATATATATCACACATGTTTGGTAGCCAGGGGGTTTGCAGAAGAGTAAGAGTTATTTCTATACATCTTTGTCCTTTAAGTAATGATCTATTTTATAATACGCTTTTTCTAATGTCTTCTTGTCAAGTTTGTTGAAATCTATATCAGTTTTTGCGTCACACTGTAAGGAAGTGATTGCGGTTCTTAAACTTACCTGCTGTGACTCATTCATGCAGTAAGTGGTCCAATATATCTAAGAGAGCCTAAACCAACACTTAAACTGACTGTAAACGATGTTAATGTCCGTCACTTTAACCATCCTTGATCGCTGGTCCACAAAAGAATGTATTTCAGTATATATAATTAAATATTTAATTTATTTAATTATGTATTTAATTATATATCTTTTTCACAGGTGGATAAACTCATAAGCATTACGCCAACATCACCAAAGCCACCAGAAAACGCATTATCCAAAGCTATAGACAACAACGTCGCCGAGAAAAATCACAAAAACTCTTTGATGCCAGAAAGAAAAACCGCTCCTATAGCATCCCCGGATCCGCCGCGGGTGAACGCATGGGTTAACAAGGAACCGCCTAAATTGGTCCCGAAGCCGAAACCGTTATGTCTGGACGCGGCGCAATTGGAACAGAACCTGAACGCGCTGAAGAAAAACAGTGGTTCCGTGAACCTTAACACCATGAATATTTTGCCGCCGTACATCAACGTCGTCACACCAAACAAGTTTTCAGAATCCAAAACAATCCAAATCGATCCCAAGAAGGCAGTCATACACGATCTGCCAAAGGAAACAGAACAGAAGGTTTCACCTCCTTCCGGTAAACTAAAACAGTCCAGTTCGGCTGCAAGTTTGCTTAACGGGCCCATGACTGAGGTACCCTATGCAGATAGCGATAATGCGTCCTCTAGTTCAGGGGGCAATCAAAATGGCGTGAAAAAGAAAAACAAAACAAACTATTCCGAGGTCCTAATCGGCAACGGAAAGAAGATCATGAAACAGGGTAGCAACGGCGGTGAGTTCACAGGTGATTCGGAAATAAATTGTTAAACGACGCCCGTCTCGGGGAACTCGATTTGTCAGTGAAAAATGGTTGTGGTGTTTTTAGAGCAGTGCTGCCAACAGACAAAGTGACATTTATATTTTTTAAATTAGCGAAAGAATAAAGTTACTTGTACCGGTTGTAAATATAAACGATGTTTCTGATGAAATAAGAAAATATTATAAGATAAATTAGAAGAAAGACGATTCATGTGACTTTTCGTCAGAGGTAGTTGTTCATTTCGAGATTTGTATTTTGTGGAGACGTTGTACAAAATGTTTTTATTGCTGTATTAAATGGTGTATAAGATATTTATTTAAACGGAACAGCTTCCTGAAATGCTTGTAGAAGAAAAGTATATAGTTGTTTATAGGTTGCTCAATTTGCTCAATGTTTTGCGAAATATGGAATACGTTCTAGAATCGACTTCTCCTCCTTCCATTGATCCTAAAAGTTGTTAAATATTTGTACGATTAGCAAAACCCTTTTATATATTTATATGTTTGTTATCAGTTGACTCGTCCTATATAGTTTCTCGAACCTATATCATAATACTAAAATCAAACGCACATACATCGGTTAGTTAATCAGCTTTCAGATTATCTGAGAAATAAATTTAAGACAAATTTACGAATTATCGCGACGTATATTTCTTTCGTTTTTTTTTTTTAGCTTTTAGTAAATTGACAAAATCATTATAATTTCTACTTAATATCGATCTTTGTCTTGATGTTTTTGTTTTTCATTTTACTTTCCGGTGATCGGATGCAGTATTACATAAATTCGGCATGTCTCTAAAACTGCATCTGATGCTTTTTCTGGTTTTATTACGGAGTCGTTAAATTGAATAAGGAAAAGTGAGGACGAGCATGTGCTCTGTTTGGATTAAAATACCATGAGGATATTTGACAGCTTTCATAAACAGTTACTGTTTTAATAGTAAAATGTCATGAAAGCCTATCAATTTACACTTTTTTTTACATTTCACAATTTTAGAACCTAGGTAAAGTAGTATTGCTTAAAGTGTTTGTAAATAAAATAAATAACGTAGTGTTTATGTAATTCCGCCCTTAACGGTTATATATTAACATAATCGTCATAGAGAAAACGATCAGTTGAATTTTTTTAAATGTAGTTTGTAGAATAAATAATCATAAATCACTGTTTCTATTGGAAAAGTTGTGTTTTAGCGTTTTTTTTGATAGTTGCAATCTTTATGTTACCCTCCTTTTCCACATAAGAGTTATCTTGGTTGACAGTTGCGTATGAAGTTCGCAATTATTTAAATATAATAGTAAAAATAAAATATAGTTTTATTATATTATATATAAATAAAAATGTGTGTAAAACACATTATGAAATGCTTTAACTAAACGGTAAGATAGCTATTAAGAGAAACTATGACGAGTTTTATTATTTTTATTTTTCGTTATGCTGAGTAGTGCCGAACGTGTTTTCGTTACTGCCTCTAAGGATTGCATTTAAAAATGTTTTGTGTAAATGAGGCATGAAATGACAGGGTATCAAGTTGTTTTTGTTTTCCGATATTTAATCTGCAGAAAGGGTATCGCTAACGATTGTAAAGGACAGTGCACTTTCATAAAAATCGAGTGTCATAGAAGACCTAAATCCATTTTAATGAACAGCTAAAACAAAACATTTTTCGTTTCCGAACGTTGAAAATAGGGTGTTATCACAGTGTTAGTTATGCAAAATTTTCTTATTTATTAAATAATATATTAAATTTATTACACCGTATGCGACATTGTGAAACGTTAAGATTTGTTTTGAACTGCAAATCAAATTTATATCAAAAATTGGTCGTGCAATTTGATAATTTATTTAGCGAGGTTACTTTCATTAACAAATCGGATTAGAAAGTGTTTCCATTCAACATAAATTTTGTCTGCGAAGGATTATATAATACCGACATAAGACAATATTTTAGCAGAAGTACACTTTATTGGGACAATGTTAAGTTACGTATATTGTCTATGACTGTTTTATTTTAAATCTTGTTGTCTGTAACAATTTTCTTTTATTAAAAAAAATTAAAATGGAGTGATAGTCGCTCTTATAGCTAGTCCTAAGTAAAGGCCCTCACCTTACAAATCAAAATTCTAAATTTATCACAATTTAGACGCGTTTGCTTTCATTTGACGAATAACGTTTTATTGTCACTTTCTATAACGTTGCTCAATTTAGAAATATTGTTTGGATTAGATCGAATTTTATTTTATTTATTTGTTTTAAATTAAATTAAAGAGGAATTGTGGTTGTGACTTAAATATAACACGGGTGAATATGAGACATGAAAGTTCCTTCTTCAGTAGATGCAAGTGACTTTGAAATGTTATTCTTCTTTATTTTGTCTATTTGTAAGTATCGGGTACTGGTTTTGAACAACGAAATTTATTATGAAACCTCTTTGCGGAATGTGTGATTATTTTTTAATTTTCGTAATAGTCTTTTAAAAGCATATTCTATTCTTTTTGACAGTAATGGCTGCTCAAACGAGTTTTCAGGGATGTTGAGACTTAATGTACATTTTAGGTTTTTCATTCGAACTGATACGGGTTCATGCACTTTTAAACGTTAAAAGAGTAGCGCAGGCCAATTATTTTGTGGACAGATTCTGCAAAACTCAATAAGTACCTACAGACAAGCAGCCTATACGGCACTCCACCTGAATTTTGAAGTCGTTTTAACATTCATAAAGCTCAATGAATGTTAAAAAGCGGCTTATCTCATTTTTGTCTTATCTTCCCTAGTTTAACTTAAAAAGAGGACGTAAAATGTTAATGTAACTCTTTCCAATATGTATTATTCTTATTTTATGATAAAATAATGTTTGTCTTCGCTACTCTATATTATGTCTAGGTATTTATTTCCCTGATCACCCGTCATCAACACACCATTTTTGTGAAACCACAGGGCAGGCCCTAAACAATATAAATAAATATGCTGTATAGTGAATCATATTTTATAATCAACACATAATTATAAAGAAAATTATGTAAAAATCGTATAATTAATAAAAACATGTAATTTAAAAATAAAGTCATAATAAATGTATATGTTAGTTTTATTTATAACAGCTCGTTTAGAATTTGAGGAGCCGTGGTCGCTCAGGAGACAAACAATAAAAAAAATTATAGTACGCGAGTGAACTGAATTCGATCCCGGTGCCGGCACCTCTAAAATTGTTTTGCAATTTTGAAGTGCTGATTTACCACGTGCGGTGTAAAGAAACATCGTAAGGAAACTTGCATTTCTGTGGAATAAATGTATTTTACATGTGAAGTCCGCTAACTCGCATTGGAGCAGAGTGGCGAACTCTTCCCGGCTCCAAAACCCTCCCAGAAATGAGAGGAGGCCTCTGCTCAGCACATTTATACATGCTGCACAGGCACATTTATAGGCTGTAACTTATTTAGAGTTTGACAATCACATTTAATGTTATCATTATATCCTTTTTATTGATGTGATGGATCGCCCACTTCATTCACCTGGTGGTCTGTTTAAAGTCTGCCCATAACCACTGCTGTGTCACCTAGATCACATTTGTGTGGCAAGGACCTGAGCTCGTCACCCTAAGGTAGTTCTTAAGACTCATGAAAAACTAGGGAAAAATTATCGCACTTCCCAATGCCATTTTAAATAGTATATTATTTTACTTAATATAAAGCAGCGAAATAATAGGTATCCGTTTCTGAGGATATACACAGAACATGATGATGTTGTTCTCCTGGCCGATTTTGGCCACGGCGATAACTCCCGAATATTGTCGAGAGCTATTAACTACGCAGGAGATATAGCGCCACAAGTGAGAGGCTCTCACTCGTCCCAACCTACCAGCGCCCGATATAACGCTGATGCGATAAGCCTCAGGATACAGTATCAGAAATACGGGGACAATCCCAACACAACGAGACCCGAAGACCAACAATTTGGGTTTTAACACAAATGTTTGGTCTGGCTGGGATTCGAACCTCCTGCCAGACCGAACATAGAACTCAGGTACTCTGACTACCAGGCCACGCGGTTGTCACGGATTACATACAGTCCACTAAAGTAAAAAAAAGGTTTTATGGGCAAACCAAGAGGGGAGGTGTTTCCTTAAGGTTGTGCGTCCGAACCCCGCGTGACGCTTGGTTCCCATATTCAAAACCAGTAATAACACTGCTCCTAGTAAGAAGTAAGAACATGAGAACATGTTCACGAGATTGGTTACAGAATATTATCTCAAGTAAAATCAATTATGACATGCAGGAATCCGTGTAGGCAGTTACCACCCCAGGGCCAGTTATTCTCCCGTGAAACAGTAGTGTGCAAACATTAACTGTGTTTCGGTCTGATGATTGGTGATCGTTGAAAAGTCGTTGTTAAATAATTTTTAGTGCATTTTATATTTAAAACTCTTTTTTGTTTTGCGTACCTTTAGTAGAGTAAAAAACTTTGAGCACCATTCGTGTTCGTAAAATGATACGGAAATCGTTCTATTTTCTAGAGACCTCTAACTGTAAACACGCGAAATAAAAACCGCAGGTAAACTTATCTTTTTTGTCATGAATTTTCATTATATTTTTTTCTTCAACACTTGCGACCCGCCCCGGCTTCGCACGGGCACAGTTTACTAATGAAGAATTATGAAGTGCGAAAAAGTAGTGAGTACTGAGAACATGTGACAGCAGATCTGTCAAACTAAACGTCACTTTTTATTGAGATTACAATACAGAAATACCATCCGAACCGACTTTTCTGGTAGATTTCTCAAAAAAATCAGCCAAATCTGTGAAGCCGTTCTCGTTCGAGGAAGTTCACAGACATTTTTTTTTATCCCAACCCGGCATAAGATTGACTTTAACAACAGAGTCTAGGGAATATATAATATCTATACTTACTAATATATTATAATGTTTGTTTGGTTAAACGCGCTAATCTTAGGAACTACTGGTTCGAATTGAAAAATTCTTTTAGTGTTGGATAGCCCATTTGTCGAGGCTATAGGTATTATGACATCACGCTACGACCCTTAGATTGATTTCTTTTAAATTAAACGGCGGGTGAAACCACGGAGCTGAGCTAGTGTGTATATATATATATATATATATATATATATATATATATACACTAGCTTAGTAGTACATATATATATATATATATATATATATACATATATATGTACTACTGTACACAGGGCGTGTCAGTATTCATTTATCCAGTTACACAATGAGCTGCGAATGCAATACAGTCGCAGCTCGATTACCTTTACTCAATTACATAAATTTTAACTAAAATTTATGGTAAATAGTGCTTGGTAGTCTACCAAAAAAATATCAGTAAAACACATTCATTATATGGGTAACAAGTTTATTTCGATCCCAAGGTTAAATAATGACAAGTAGGAAATGTTTCCCGCCAATTAAAATCACAGATACAGGGAAGTAGGACGTTGAGTGATTTTTCTCAGGTATGAAATAAAAGATCGTGTTATTTTTATTCAATTTATTAATCAACTTATTTAACCGTACACAAAATACAAAACTTTCCGTTTTTAATAAACTCTGACAATAATTTACACGTTATAATAAATAACTTTTTTTATGAATCAAATATATTATTAATGTTTCACAGTAATTTTTGTAGACTTAGATCCAAACACTAAGAAAAATTGCACCATTAAAATTTTCAGTTCCTCTGTAATTTTTTTAAACATATTCGTAAAGCAAGATTTTCGCAGATCAAAATCAGCAGTTTCCCTTAACTGGAACTCACATAAGAACTTAGTTTTATTATTTACGTGAACTCAAAATCTGAAGGATCACTGGCAGGTTTTTCAATAATTTTATAACAACATTAACAAAATACCTGGTTATCTTTACAAATCTACATTTGACTGTAAATTTACATAAAGGTTTAAGTGTTGCCAGCCTTTTCATTTATTATTAATCTTGGTAGTATTTTAAATGTTCATTAAAATAAAATAAAATCTTTTACAATTACGAAATGGCAGTTACTTATTTAAATCTATTTGGGGGCCTAATTGCCTTATAATTTAAAGAGTTTATTTACTTGGTTATACGTTGGTCAAAGCTCGTGTGTTTTTAATGTAACTGTCTATATATATTTTACGCGCGACATATTTCTATGATTACGTTTCTGATACAGTAACAGTAAAGAAAACAATTAAAACTCCTTAAAACGTTATAGATATACTATTCGTTATGATATCGTTAATAATCCTTATTAACGATATCACTCCTACGCGCACATCTCACTCGTCAGTTCGACTTCCACTTAAGAACTTGTTTCTTAGTACCACTGCCTTTTTATATAAATAACACATTTATGTATTTCTTGTAAGTAGCTTATAGCCGATGAGCTTTGACCACTGAATAAAACACTAAGTTTAGAAACCCTTAGTTTCGATTATTCTTAATTGCTGCTTGCGCTTGATATTGAAAAATTTTCGTAAATGCTTTGCAAATATATTACGAATTATGTAATATAATGAGGTTAAAACTATTATATATTAATATTTTTTTTAGACAAAAGTGATATGAAATCTATAAATATGTATCTAGACATTCAATCATAGAGAATGGTAAAAAATATATATATTCTCTTTTATTTTTTTTTGTCAAGTTGACAGGTATTTTTTAATGATTTATTCCATTCCGTCCGGTTCAAATTGCTAAGACAGTTTCTATATATTAGGGAGTCTGACAGTTTTAAAATACCATACATATTATGTGCACGTATTTATAGTTTTCATTTCCATTAATGTTATATAAAAAAAATATTAATCACTAATTAATATATTTCTCTCTAACAAATACAACTATACCCTGTGATGATATAGTTAGAACTATATATTGTACCCACTTAGCTCCATTTCCTAACTGTTATTCATATATTTGACGCAAATCAACACCTGATTCTATTAACGTCAGTTTGCTAAAATTTTTTGCTTAAAAAGGAACTACCTTAAGAAGTCTCTACCTTTATACTACTCACTATCGTTAACCAAAGTATCCGCCTATTATGTATATACAATGTATATTTTGCCTTAGCACAAACGCTCGATTTAAAAACAATTTGGTCTGTTGAGCGAAAAAAGTTAAAATCACAATTTTTGTAGGAGGTTGTTAGAGAGCTAAGTTTAGCTCTAAAAATTCTGATTTGGCAACACTGATTAACGTATTAGTTATCAACACACTAAAGGGCGTGACAACCAATTATTTTCAAAAATGCAGTGTTTAAATTAGAATAAAATACAATCCAGTGAAGGTTCTACTTCTTCTTTTAATTCTGATCTCTATCATAGAATTCTGCCGGTGTCAAGTCATTCACGGGAGTGACAATAGAAAATTCAAAATTTCGATCAACAGAAAAATTATAATTGACTGTTACTGAAGATTTTCTGGACTGATGGAGACAAAACGATAAGTACAATTCTGGTCCCAAATTTTCACTAGCACTTGCTCCATAATACACACGGAAATTACAAAATTCAATTAAAACACTACTGTCACTTTTCGAGTTGACACCAAAAGTCCGAAGGTTCTGTTTATGGTAAGTTTTACGGATGGCGGTAGAACTAGATAGCTTCATTGTTGGTTTATCCATAGACAATATACAGATACCAAACAAAAATTATCGCAAGTAATTAGATATTTAGAAGCTTCTATGACATTTTTAAATTTCAATATTGGCAGTTCTTGTGTTGATGTTTTTCTAACACCGTCTTATTCACCAAGTTAATTAATGATTGCAGATGAAAACAGAATTTATTACTCGCAAGTTTTTTTAAAGTAACACCTAAGTATATATGTAATAAAATGAATATGAAAAATAGTTATGAAATGGAGCGTAAGCTTATTTTAGAAATTTTAGGTACTAAAAGTACCGACACTATTATAACTTATAAATTTCGGTTCAATCAACTAATATATCTTCTATAGTAGAGTTGTCAGGACATGTCCTGCATTTTGGGATTTCCAGGACAGTTTTTAAGTGTTGTTGTTTTTAAGTGTCCTGGAATTTTTAGAGGCGTCCTGTGAGAATATTGTGTTTTATAATTCAATCATTTAATTTCTAAAGATACTTTCATAAAAGTAAAGTAAAGTTTCAGCCTATAAATGTCCCACTGCTGAGCACAGGCCTCCTCTCATTTCTGAGAGGGTTTTGGAGCTGGGAAGAATCCGCCACGTTGCTCGAATGCGGGTTGGCGGACTGCACATGTCTTCGAAATATTTACAATTTTAGTGGTGCTGGCACCGGGAATCGAACAGAAGTCACTCGAGTACTACGAAATTCAAATCGAGCGCCTAGCCCCTGAGCTACCACGGCTCTAAAGATACTTTCATAAAAATTCAAATAACTCCAAGTGAAGTTACATTGATACTGTTTTTAATCTATTAATTACTGCCCTGATAATGCGTCCTGCATATGAACTGAAATATCCTGATATTTCCACCATTAAGACCTGTTATTCAAGATTTGGGAATGGCAACCCCATTCTGCAGTAGCAACACTGCTCCCTGTAAATAATTGTTTCATGATAACCACTAGACCTAGAAGTGAGAGTGACTCCTACGCCGCAGGTCTTGGTGTCGATTCTTGTGGATGAATTGTGGATGATGGTGGACGAATGTGTATTCCAGCCGGAGCCAACGTGCAAACATTAAATTGATGGTTTTCCGGTATGGTTGTGTAGTGATTGTCTCGTGTCTCTGACACTGCATCCTAGCCTACCACCGTTCTTTTCACATGAACGTTACGGGTATGTTAGGACGAGTGAGTGCCTTTTATAAGGTGGACCAGCAGAGTAGAATATCACCTACTTCTTTCTTACCGAGGTGTCGTAAGAGGCGACTAAGGTATGGCCGGGCGGCCTTTATTCGTGCAAAATAATGTCATAACATGCAATGCTGTCACTGTACTATTCGTGGGAATGCAACGGTGAGTAATATTTTTTTGTCCAGTACCAAAATGGCGGCGAAGTGGTTCGTCACCCGTCACGTCTCATTCCCGCGGCGGCGAAGGGTGGCCACGTGTGTGGCCTCTGCCTACCCCTTATATGGGAGAAAGGCGAGACTGTATGTATGTATGTAGTTATCTTCAGCCTGTTAGTAGTTCACTAGAGAGATGAGAGGCCTATATCCACTCCCGTTATCCATTACCATTACTCTGCTCGCGAGTTTCTTCTGACGATGCTGTGAAAGCATCTTCGTCGAAGTATTATAATGTACCACCCCATCTCAACCCGTGGGTGTCGTAAAAGTCGACAGAGGATAAATAAAAACCAGGAGATGGGCAGCGGCATCATCCTGGAACATCTGAATAAATAAACTGCGGTTGCCAACCTTCCTTGCAAAATCCCCGAATTGAGAGCTACAAACTTTTGTTGCAATCTATTGGGGAGGCCTACATTCAGCAGTGGATAAGTTGTGGGCTGAAATGATACATACAAACATATATAAGATCACGACTGTATCCCATAAGGGGTAGTCAGAGACTGGGCACTCACTGCAAAAACAGATGACTGCCACAATCCAAGTTTCACCAAAACAATATAATGCACTTGGTGTGGTAGGTGGTGAGCCCATCGCCACCATGCGCTGTTGGGTACACAGTGCAGTTTAATTCCTTACTCGCCTTTTACGAGATCCATTGGATGAGATGGAGTGGTAGTATTCTTTTAACGAGCCGCCACCACACGGCAAAGGCTGAAATGATGATGACGATACCTCATGAGAAGACTTGATGCGCGATTTGCACGGCTTGCGGCAGGTCAATGGATGCAGGTGGTTTTGTGGCAATCTATAGGGGAGGCCTATGTTCAGCAGTGGACTGAAGATGGGCTAAAATGATAATTACCTTTCAATTGATTGTAGCAGACTGCTTAAAGTCCCCCTTATCGAGATTCCTCTGGGCCTTGCTGGGCTCGTACACCAGCATCGAAATACGCTCCGGGCTCGTTTTGTTGCGTTGCATGTCTGAACAAGAAGTATACGATGACGACAGGGTTGCCAACTATTTGATAACAGACAAATCTCAAAATAAAAAGAAAAATATAGCACATTGCATAGTATGTAATTCAAAGTACACGGCGTTTGTGTTTTTATTTATAAGAAATACAAGTGACATTATTTCATGTCCCATGATTAAAAGAAACTGTGTGCTTTACATTTCGTTAATTATTGACAACCCTAGATAACGAGGCAAGAAAAAGTCGTAGGCGATACCCAAAAAAAGTTCATCTACATTGATTTGATGTGAAATGTAATTTACACTAAAATTTTATTTGTTCAGACTTTTCATGTTATTAAAAATACTACTTCCAATATTAAAAAAAATACCTTTCTAAATAAATACAAAAAAAAATAAGTCCCTTCTAGTGAAGCTTATCTTTCTATGTAAGTATTCGCTTCGAAAGACTTATTTATGTTTGCAATATTCTGTTTTGTGTATTTTACGTTCGTTATCCATATATTAATGTAAAACACATTCGTATGTAATTTCTCATGTAAGTGAAATTAGTTTCTTATGGGAAATAAATAAATTCTTGGAGGCCGAGAGGCCATTACCAGCAGCTCGAGCTGCTGGTAATGGCCTCTCTAAGAAGCGAGGATATTCTGTAATCGCCGCACCTGACAAATAAATAAATCCGCCTGATTGGCGATCGCAAATCCAGACCTGGAGGTCTATTGTGTAACTGTGCTAGGTTCAGGATCGGGTTTACTTCGGTGTTTGAAGGTCATTTGAATCGTGATCAAAAGAAACCGATCACGAAACTTTGTAACGTTCGCACACTGCTTAACTGCAGAAGAGCTGGTGCTACAGTGGTACCTAACTAGATTCCTGCATAGGAATCCTACCACCAGTAACACATTTACCCTTAGTAGGCTGTTATGACATCCGCAGAAGCAGCCGTGTGGAAGCGGCCTAAGAGAATCTACCACCCCATCTCATCCCGTGGGTGTCGTAAAAGTCGTCAGAGGGAAAGTGAAAACCAGGAGATGGGCAGCAGCATCTTGCTGGAACATCTGAATAAATAAACTGCGGTTGCCAACCCGTCTGCAAAGCGTGGCAACTATGGCAAAATCCCCCCGAAACGAGAGCTACAAACTTTTGTAGCAATCTATGGGGTAGGACTGTGTTCAGCAGTGGACTATTGATAGGCTGAAACGACGAGGAACGACGAGAATGAGACCGACTGGTAGGTTTTCATACGGCGAATCCTCTGACTTCTTACGAGTGGCTTGTGTTCAGCAGGACTACTACGGTTGATGGGGAAGAACAATTTCGCATACGAAGGTGGGTCTATATGGATGAGTATACTCACA
Organism: Luehdorfia chinensis; assembly: GCA_019845155.1. NCBI lineage: Eukaryota > Metazoa > Arthropoda > Insecta > Lepidoptera > Papilionidae > Luehdorfia > Luehdorfia chinensis. The sequence goes on along the minus strand of JAHVAK010000252.1, from coordinate 3,220,673 downwards.
GCGCAAACTGAGCCTCCTCTTGTGATGTGAGCACAGTTCGAGCTGTCGCCTCACCAGCTGCGAAGCTGACGCTGGCCGCCCGCTGAGGGGCAGGGTGGCAGCTGGGGGGCAGATGTCTGATGATGCAGCTTTCGTTTGGGGCTCTGCGGGTACAAATCAAAGTTCGCCACTCCGCAATTCGATCACGGCGACGGCGCAATGAAAAACTGCCGCTTCGAAACTATTTTTTTTTGACAACCTCCCATAAAAATAAAAGGAAAATTAATAATACTGTAAAAACCCACGAGGCATGTGAACGTGGTAATTGAAAAAGGGTTAAATAAACATTTTAACACCCCGATTAAAAGAAAGTAACGAAAGATAAAAAAATTAAAGAGCACTATCTTTCCATACTACCACAATAAATAATTATTTTAAGAATGTACCATTTCTATAAGAATGTTTTTGTATATGTGGGTATTTATGTATGGATCTATATGTAAGTATATGTACATGAATATATCATTTATTTTATTTATAAATAGTTTTTTATTATTTATGTATGTATACGTTTATGTATATGTATGTATGAATGTACGTGTCATGTCAAGTAATTGTGTGTAAGAAGTGCACACTAAGTCTTCATCTCTTTTAAACTGCCCAGTGTCAGGCCAGCTGGAAGAAATTTCTAAATGAAATAAGCTGTGCCTTTGTACTATAAACAACCAAATATGACTTTTCTTAGTCCGTTCCTACCGCTGTGTACACCAATTGTCGTAGAGATAGACACAGCAATAATATCAAATACAGGTACTAGACATACTCACCAATAATAATAAATACATTTAGAAACCCAAAAAACTGCGCCGGGGCTACCACAGCCATCTCTGTTCCCAATTTAAATTTAAATGTAGCAGTATAGAAGAGTTATTGTCTCGTAGAGATGCAGCCTTATCAGTTAAAGACTACATTTATTTACGTGCCCAAAGTGATTTCAATTAGTCACAAAATCATTAAACTGAAAAATTTTAGCTCATTTCAGAGCAGCCCATCAACTTCCCGCCAAAAGCGGCGGCTCGGCTCGCAGTTCGGTGAACGTATTGTGTGGCAAATTGCACACATTGCTGACTCGCCGAGAGCCGGACTCATCACCATCATCAACATATCAGCCTATCGCTAGTCCACTGCTGAACATAGGCCTCCCTCATAGATTTCCGCAAAAGTTTGTAGCTCTAATTTTAGTGGATTTTGCCATAGTTGCCACGCTTGGCAAGCGGGTTTGCAACCGCAGTTTATTTATTGGTATGTTCCAGGAAGATGCTGCTGCCCATCTCCTGGTTTTCATTTTCCCTCTGTCGACTCTTACGACACCCACGGGTTGAGATGGGGTGGTAGATTCTCTTAAGTCGCCACTACACGGCCAGATCGCGGTAAAGCTCGCTCGCCGAGCCTTTGAGGATGGTGAATGTTTTAAGTACACATTATTAAAACTTACCATTTTATTTTTATAAACTACAGTGTAGTGTGTGTCGCACCGCTCCCGCAACCAGATTCTCAACTCGTCTCTACTTTACTTAGCATTGACGCCATGCGTAATGCCATGGGAAGTAGCGAACGCAGCTTGCTTTAATAACAGTCACAACCTACCTCTCTCCGTGAGCACAATCTCACGATGGTACTGCGGGAGGTCGGCATCTTTAACGAGCACTCGATGTTTCAGATCGTACGCCGGATCCCATGTTCTTGTGCCGTCGTCCAGATATTTCATATCCAGTTTATCTATATTGACGTCTTCTTGAATCGACGAGTCCTTTGACAGAGATTTTGTTTGTCCAACCTAATGATTAATTTCATCTTAATAAACTGGTTAATTACTGGGCATATGAGACTTAAGAACTGATGTCTCAAGGTGACACTCACCTTAAATTTCTTCAATGTAGGACTCGAATGAGGCCTGTTCTTGATATCGAACTCGCTCACGCCGCTCTTCTTTCTTACGACTGGAGTCAGCTTCCTAAACTCATTTCTCGGCTCCAGCTCTATCCTAACGGTCTCGCTGACCGTCGAATTATTACTAGCACGGCCGAAAAGTGGTGACAATTTTGGTTTAGCCCCACTAGTGTCGGTGTCCTCCATACTCTCTACAGTTATGGTGGTGTCTACACTGTTTGGTTTGACTCTTATAGGTTTTACTACGATCAGACCACGTTCTAGATCCTTCTCGCGATCTATTTCAATATTGTGCGGATCGAAATTGGGGTTCTCAAATCCTGTTTGCGTAGCTATATCATCACTTATAGCCGTGAAAGTTTGAGAAGCTATATTAGCAGCCCTATTTAACAGTCGTTTGCGTCTTTCCAACTCTGCGTGAATGTCTGTTTGGACGCGTAGGTTAATGTCGCCGTATCTACGCACTATATAGTTTAGGAGCCAATGGTAACCCTTGCGTAAACCGGGGTCGATTTTAGGTTTCTTTGATTTGCCATCTGACGGATAAGCGGTGTAGGATTCTACTAAGGTTGGACATCTGTACCTGATAAAGATATCTAATATGAGAACAATGTAAAATGTATACGGGGGAAAGTTAAGACAACAATATTCAAAACCTTCAAACGCAATAATTAAAACATACATACAGTCGCGCCTTTTTCCCATACAAGGGCTAGGCAGATACCACGCCCGTAGCTCGTAGCCAACCTTTGTTAAGACATGACAGTAACGGTGACCATGTGGATGGTCCTCCCTACTTATTATGACCACAACGATATCCTCCATTTGCTATCAAAAGCTGTCATCACGTCACCATCAGCTTGCATTCATTAATCATCATCATTTCAGCCTATCACTAGTCCACTCATAGATTGCCACAAATGTTTGTAGCTCTCATTTTAGAGGACTTTGCCATAGTTGCCACGCTTGGCAGGCGGATTGGCAACCGCAATTTATTTATTGAGATGTTCCAGGAAGATGCTGCTGCCCATCTCCTGGTTTGCATTTTCCCTCTGTCGACTTTGACGTCACCCACGGGATGAGATGGGGTGGTAGATTTTCTGAAGCCGCCACCACACGGTACACTCATTTATTGCTAGAGAAATATCTTTTAAGTCGAGCCACTTCAGTTTTTAAAAATATTGCAACGCACTAATTTTTTTTCTGGATCATAGGTGCAGGTAGGCAGTGTACACACAAACGCCCAGACTCGGAGCAACTATCTGTAGAGAATAACAGCCTATAAATGTCCCACTGCTGAGCACAGACCTCCTCCCATTTTTTGAGAGGGCTTTGAAAGCTGGGAAGAGTCCGCCACGCCGCTCCAATTCGGGTTCGCAGACTTCACATGTCCTCGAAATATTTCTATTACTTAGACATGCAGGTTTCCTCACGATGTTTTTCCTTTACCGCTAAGCACGTGGGAAATCAGCACTAGTGCCGGCACTCGGTATCGAACTCAGGTCACTCGTGTGTTATGGAATTTAAGGCAAGCGCCTGGCCGCTGAGCTACCACGGTTCTCAACTAACTGTATAAATATTCATTCCACGCGGAAATTTTATTCACGAGCTCGGAAGGGGATCGCTTAGCTACCGCACTAGCCAAGCCGATGAAGCAAAGCCTAATCTTCGGATTCATGCACCCATTTGCTGCATGCTGCCTTGCGTAAATCGTCCACGCGATACTCCATTCTAGAAGCGTCTTCTCCAAGAGAAGTCACTTTAGGAAAATATGGTGATGTCCTCTTGGCCGATTTTCGACCACGGTGACAACTACCGAATACTGTAGGAAGTTATCAATTGCGCAGGTGATATTATAGTGCTACAGGTGTACGCGCAAACACAAGGGCGCACTCACGCGTCCCAACCAACCGGTGCCCGATGTAACGCTCATTCGATAATATCGGAGGCAGACTAGGATGCAGTGTCAGGGGCAATCACAACACAGCCAGACCCGAAAACTAACATTTTGTGTTTTTGCACAAATATTGGCTCCGGCTGGGATTCGAGCTCAGGACCCGCGACGTGGTGGTGGTATCCACTAGGATACTGCGAAGAGAGAACATGCGAAAGGGTACTTCGATAGATTTAGTTTTCCAAGAACTACGAATTCTATCCGTGTGTACGTCCCCGAGAACACCTCTCTTTGTTCTCCATACACTGGCGGTAGGATCCTATGCAGGTATCCGTCTAGGTAGGTACCACCCCAGGGCCAGTTATTCTGCCATGAAGCAGTAGTGTGCAAACATTACTGTGTTTTGGTCTGAAGGGCACTGAGAGTTACTGTAACCACTGGGCATATGAGACTTAAGAACTGACGTCTAAATGTGACGGGCGCAGTGTGGTGCCACTCAGAAGTGTTCTAGGTGACAGCATTTGTTATGGGCCGACGTTGCACTTACCGTCAGGTGGACGTTTTGCTCGTCTTGACACTTTATCCAATAAAAAAATTCTCCGTGTGACTTTTAGCTAGTGCCCTGCCAGTTTCTACGTTTCGACACCCCATGACTGTAGAGGCCGTATGCATTGGTCGAAGACTTTCGTCTCCGCTGTGGTTGAAGTTATTATCGCGCGCGGTATATTACACTGCAAAAACTGTCAGTGCTAGCAAAGGGACTTGCTCGTTTTCTTGTATCCGATGGAGTCCAAGCATTACGATCAGACAAGATTCAAATGCATCAATATTACTTACTTGTTAACCAGCGGTTCGATGTTCAATTTTTCGACGACATCGATATCATCGAGGGCGCCATCTTTGTCCTGTTTATTGGCCAGCACTAGCACCGGTTTACCTGACACCAAGCATTGAGGAATGTTATAATTGAAGCACCTTTCTTTGTAGCAGAAGAGCAACGAGCAAGCGGCTCATCTGATGGTAAGTGTTCACTCCCCGTGGCATAGGCGATTCAGAACGCAAAGAGACGCAACATCTCTTCGCAAGGCCAAAGGATCAAGCGGAAAGAACTTGGTCGTCGACGATTCGAGCCGCCTATTCGTTGAATTTGGTCAAATGGAAGGAGCTGGCACTGGGGTGCTCCCGCCCAGAGATGAGAACAGCATTCCATGTGAGGTCGAACTTACGCCTTCTAAAGTTGCAACCGATGGGGCGGCGTGAAATACCGTCTTGCTCTACAGAGCACGCCAAGCTTTTTAGAGGCCAATTTGGCCTTGCTTTCCAGGTGATCGCGGAACTGAACGTCGTCCCGATATGTCAACGCCTAGGTTGTCCAATGTAGTACCCTGTTTGGTAAAACTACGGTAACATCCCCCCAAAATGAGAGCTACTAGCTTTTGTGGCAATCTATAAAGGAGGTGTATGTATGTTCAGCAGTCGACGATTAGTGATAGGCTGAACTGATGATGATGCGAAATGGCCACCTCTGGCAATATAGAGGACAATCAGTTACTTACTATTATTTATAGTTTTAAGTTGTTGTTTCTTCAACATGGGCATGTTGATAAGTCCTATGAAATAAGGCACTCTGGACATATCTTTTTAATACAGTCATTAAGCATGTTGTGGAATGGTTTCTCCTAAAGTTTTGCATTGTTATAGAATCCACGAGAAGGAAATTTTATGTAGAACAAGAGCCAACAACATAATCTTTAGAAACAGGAAATAGAAATGGACAATGGGAAGTTCACACTTCGTAGATCCTACAACCATTGATATAGCAAAGTTCTCATTACTTATCCTGGGTCCTGGCAATTGCAATATAGTACAACCAATACATGAAGCATACTATATAGTTATTTATAGAGGCTTATGTTCAACAGTTGACTTATAATAAATTATAATAATGATGATGCCATCCTGATCTGTCTCTTCCACTGGATCATTTATTTATGTGTAGTAATTATTGATTGATGAGACTGAAATTATACAATAGATCCACAGTAATCCAACAATTGCTTGGCTAAACGGTGTCAGAAGAGACCTTGTAGTCCAGAATATTTTAAAGAGGAGTACCTTGTAATCCAACAACTTATGAGGAAGGTGACAAGGTGTAAATGTGACATGGTATGCAAATAAAATGACACAAAGTTCATCCTGTTCATTTTCATACACATATAATTGGCATTTCAGATTACCCACTTCAGCCAGTAAAAAGCTGGACCTAGGCTTCTCCCAAGATGGGAGCGATTCTCCTATAACTGCCATACAAGGCACTGCACACCTTAAATCCTTCTGCCCATCAGAGATATAATAAAGATATGGAATGTTTCAGATCATTATTGTGCCATCAATTATAGGCCATGAGATTTTTTTTCATGGCAACCATCAAATATTTTTATTTAAAAGTAATTTTATTACACATTACACTTGAAATATACCTGTGTGAAAATTGATTTTACACGTGTTTGGTTACACTGATAAGCATTTAATTAAATATCAGCATGAAAGACCAGTGTTGCTAGGTCACACATATCTCTAAGCCCAAATCAATACCAAATATTTTAGAAAAATAAATAACTGGTAAATTTGATAGAATACTTTATAATGATGACTATATATGAGAGAATGATTAATGATTGCAATGCACATATGGCAATTAATAGATTTTGTTCATTCTAAAAACTAAATGTAATATGTGTAGAATACTAAACTATTTTTTTGTAATTTGTATATATATGAAGTGCTATCATTTTAATACTAATTACTAAAATTTAAGCAAAATTTGTATGAGTAGAGACAAGTACTATTTAAAAAAATACATTAGAAAAGTATTGTACAGCAAAATCATTTTTATTTAATTAATAATTTTTTTATATACCTGATATTCTATCATGTGATAAGACCTCTTCAAGCACCGCCTTACATTCGTCCAACCGTGAAAAATCGCTCGAGTCGATAACGAAAATAATACCGTGCACCTCGCTGTAATACTGACTCCATATTTGACGAAATTGCGGCCCGCCGCCCAAATCGTATATTGTCACTGGAGTATCTTTATGTATTAAATTCACTGCTTTAAAACCGACTGTAGGTAAAACTTTGTCATCTTTTTCACCGGCTAAATTGTTAACTGTTTTCGTTTTACCCGCGTTATCCAATCCGATTAGTATCAAAACGATTTGACGACGTATTCTTCGTCGACGGTATATCGCCCAACAGTTACCCATCACTACTAGCTATTTAATACACTAAAATAGTAACAAAACCTAGTTTAAATAACAAAATTCAAGTCGCTACTTTGAATTTGTCGCCAGAAGCCATTTGTAAACATTTATTTTTTTGTTGACACAACGGTTACCAATAGCGATCGAGATCGATGTGACCAGTATTTGGACACAATATAACCTCATCTGTTAAAATCGCTGGACTAATGTTTCGTAATAAATTTTAATAGAAATTAAAAAATAAACTTGCTAAAATATCTAGATTGGCTAGAATTGTAAAAATTTTATACATTTTACACGGCTTTTTATGTCAAATGTACTTATGTATGTTACGAAGGTCACAACCAAGGATACAGGTGTTTCTTTTTAAATTAATATAGTTTGTAAAGTAAACGATAGTTAAAGGTCACATGTGTGATTTATAAATATACGAAAATATAAAAACTAGCATTGAAATTGGTAATTGGTTTGGTATATGTTAAAAATAAAAAATGGACAAAAAATACATATTGGTTATTTATTCCAGAAAATAAAATTGTAAATAAATACAGGTACAATTTTGAGATAGATATTTACAAAGCTATGATTGTTAAATAAATAAACAATAAAATCTATTGCGCGCCAATCAACATAACGGCCTTCTATGTTTAGTATTGCCATGGAAAGAAATTCAGTTTAAACATATTATCTGCATCTAACGAGGACAGTATCGCCATTTTTGATTGAATAATAGGCTAGGTCTTTCATCACATTATCGAGACATATTTCTGCGCCTTGCATTTGATCATCGAGTAAATTAAGCGTGGGAGTTCCAGTATTGCCAGGCTTTGAAAACAACCTTTGTGCCAGTGTGACCAGTTTTTGTACAGCCATTGTGGATGGGAATTTCTTTTTGAACATTTTACCGTTTTCATCGCGTAATATTATTTCTAGAAGTTGAGATGTAAGAGTCATATTCTTAGGTTGTTTGACTAGCAAGCTGTCGTCTGGAATGCCGTATTCTGAAAGAATTGAAAAATTGAAATTGTGCATATTTAAAGGGTTACCATATTTATTTATTTTAACAGCAAACTCATGAAAAAAATGGATACAAAGAGGAATTTACGTGCATTCCTTTTTTCGGTATTGCAAAAAGAATTTACTCTAATGCACTTTCAAACATTTTATATTTACAACGATTGTAAAACCTTTAGCTAGATTTGACTTTGACGACTGCGTGGCTTAGAGGTCTCAGTACCTGACTGCTACAACGCGGGTTGTGGGATCGATTCTCATTCGGAACCGAGATTTGTACAAAAACAAAATGTTAGTTTTCCAGTCTGATTGTGTTGTGATTGTTCTCGTCTCTCAGACACTGGCACCGTAGCCTACTTCCGATATTATCGCACGAGTGCTACATCGGGCATAGATTAGTACGAGTGCGTCTGTGTTTGCGCGTACACTTGTGGCACTATAATATATCCCCCACAGTCGATAACTTCCGATAGTATTCAGAAACCGGTCAGGAAAAAATCATTATCGGCTACTAAGGAATTAACAAAACATAAAAATCCTCAATGTTCCAGTTTATACGAAATACAATATTTATGACTTAAGAGAATCTACCACCCCATCTCATCCCTTGGGTGTCGTAAAAGACGACAGAGAGAACATGAAAACCAGGAGATGGGCAGCAGCATTTGCGTGGAACATATGAATAAATAAACTGCAGTTGCCAACCCGACTGCCAAGCGTGGCAACTAAGGCCTATGTTCAGCAGGGGACTAGTGATAGGCTGCAATGATGATGATATGATGACAATATTTGCCTGTAAATATGTAGTCCCATATTTATTATAGGCGAACACTCACTATTGATAAGCTCCTGGAAGCGACAATGCTCCAAATCGAAAGCACGTTTGCGTGTGGAGTCACTCTGCGCTATTTTCCATTCGGCGCCATAACGTTTCAAGTAGTCGTATTCGGCGCCTCTGCGTAGTTCGCGTGTTATGACAGAGCCGTTCAATTCCTGAGAATTAAAAAATAAAGTAAAGTAACAGCACAGGCCTCTTATCATTTCTGAGAGGGTTTTGAAGCTGAGAATAGTCCTATTAATATCACATGTCCTTGAAATATTTCCATTCCTCGGACATGCAGGTTTCCTCACGATGCTTTTCCTGCACCGCTAAACACGTGGTAAAACAGCACTTAAAATTGTGGAACAATTATAGAGGTGCTGGCACCGGGGATCGAACCCAGGTTACTCGCGTACTATGAAATTAAAGGCGAGCCCCTGAGCAACCACGGCTTACATTAAGTAACATGTATTATTAAAGTGTTATGCTATAAGTGAATTATTCGAACCGTGGTAGTTCATTAGACGGGCGTTCGCTTCATATTCCATAGTGGGTGACTTGGGTTCAATCCCCTGTGACGGCACTACTCAAATCGTTAACAGCAATTAAAGTATTAACCACGTACTCGATAGTGAAGGTTTGCTGACAAAGCAAGTGATGCGTGTCTACATTTTACTATAACAAGTTAATAATCCATCCGAATCTACGAACATGAATCTTTTTTTTTATTTGATATAAGTGACGGAACTAGCAATAAGTTCACCTGATGGTAAGTGCAACGTCTGCCCATAACAAATGCCGCGTCACCCAGAACAGTGTGACATCTGCGTCTCAGGGTGACACCCGTCACCCTGAGACGTCAGTTCTTAAGTCAGTCAGAAACACAGTAATGTTTGCACACTACTGCTTCACGGCAGAATAACTGGCCCTGGGTTGGTACCTACCTAGACGGATTCCTGCATAGAAATCATACTACCGGTAAGAATAATGAAAGGGATACCTGTAAAGAGCCAATTTTCGCAATAATTAGTTGAGATGTAGTGTCGTAGTCTTCACTGTTTTGTATTGGGTTTTTCAGAAAATATAATTTCTTCAGGTTTTTTAATTTATCCAATTCGCTCACAGATCGCCACTGTGAAAGAAAAAGTATAAAATGTAATGACACATTAAAATATGAATTAAATTTGGAATTTTTTACTTCCATGTATATAATAAAAGACCCTACATAGGCACTACACCAATCAACATTGGGTGTGGAGATTTTCACATAGTTATTAATATTTAAAAAAGTTATTTTTACCTCTATCGACTTTAACGACACCCACAGCATGAGATTGGGTTGTAGATTCTCTTAAACAGCCATCACATGGCATCAATCAATCCAAAAAATTGTTAAATACTAAAACAAGCAACACTTACATCATTTATTTTGTTCCGATTCAAGAATAAAATTTCCAAGTTCTCAAACATGTCCACTTTAGCATTGCCTGGGTCATCGTTACACCTTATCTCACCAATCTGACAATCATTCAAGCTTAGAACTGTAAGGTTCTTTAACCTGCCAAGATTCATCACTTCATACCAGGAGTCTATAGGGTTTCCGTCCAAACGCAATATAGTGAGGGTACGTAAAGTAACCTCGGGTGGTGTAATTTTTTTAATTCTGTTATATGCGGCTATGATTTCGTTTATCTTCGGGCAAAGGTGCGAGAGAACAATCAGGTCTGACCATTCATAATCACATACAGAGATATTTAGTTTCTCTATGTTGGAAAAGTTGATTGAAAGTTGTGAAAGCGTCTCCTCTGACATGTCAATTGCCATGCGGTTTTTGCTGTAAAGAATTCGTATAAAGAATGAGACGTTTAAATTCGGCAATCCATTTTAAATAGCGAAAATCCGTCTCGTTAGGTACCACCCCAGGGCCAGTTATTCTGCTGTGAAGCAGTAGTGTACAAACATTACTGTGTTTCGGTTTGAAGGGCACTGAGAGCTAGCGTAATCACTGGGCATATGAGACTTAAGAACTGATGTCTCAAGGTGACGAGCGCAATTGAGTGTCACACTGTTCTGGATGACACAGCATTTGTTATAGGCAGACGTTGCACTTACCATCAGGTGAACGTTTTGCTCGTTTCGTTCGTTTTATCAAAAAAAAAAAGGTTTATTAGCTAATTGGAAATTGGTTTCTTTTTTATGGTAGAAAATGATGATACAAGTAAATCGTTTACCTAAAGGCAAATGCAACGCCTCCGTAACAGTTGCATGGTGTTTAAAAGATCAGTGAAGCATCGTACTGCGCTGGCCACCATGAGACATTACTACTTAAGCTCTATAGTTACACAGTCTGACAATCACGCCAGCGCTATAGTGCCCTTCAATCCTGGAACAGTGGAGTTTGCACAATACTCTTGCTTGGCAGAATAACTGGCACTGTGCTGGCTATGGATTCTATCAGTTCTACCATTAATATGGACAACCTACCTTACATCCAATTCTCTCAGATCAGGCAGCTGAGCAGACAGCTGAATAATTTCACGCCAGTTGGAGAACAAGTTCTGTGACACATCCAAACTGCGCACGTTAGGGCAAAGGGATGCCACTTTTCCCGCTTTGGACACATTTTGGTCGTGCACACATACTTCCAAAAGGCGGTCGAATTTTCTGAAAAAAATAATTAAGGTATTAATTTAGCTGAACTGAAAATTAGTGACAAGTCAGTGCCGAGAAATCATCTTGGTCCCTTGTACATGGATATCATCATTGTCATTTCAGCTCATTAGAATTTGAGAGTGACATGATTATATGATGATAATATGAACTTTGTTTACGTATTTATGTTGGGTAGGTAGTACTACCAAACTAAGCTCATGGGTCATTGTCCAATGAAGCTGTAAACTACAAGAAAATCTTACCAATACCTAAGATGTGTGGAAATAACTCATACTCTGCACTTGCAAACCCCCTGGTTACTAAATTTACGACGAAATTTTTTTTGTAATTTATAAATGACATTATGTAATATGGCAATGAAAATAGAAAGACCATTGAAAGCAGAAAAGAAAGAGTTTCTTACCAGTTATTCTCTAAGAATGTCATTGTTTGAACCGGTGTAGATTTTGACTTTCATATGAGCTTTAAACAAGCCTAAATTGAATAAAGAAATTCTGACCACCCCATCTCATTCCGTAGGTGTCGTAAGTCAACAGAGGAAAATGAAAACCAGGTGTTGGACAGCAGCATTTCCATGGAATATCTGCATAAATAAACTGCGGTTGCGACCCCGCCTGCCAAGTGTGCAACAAACTTTTATGCAACAATCTATGGTGCCTCCACTGCCTATGTTCAGCAGTGGACTAGTGATATGCTGAAATGATGATGATGATGAAATATCTGTCCAGCTAATAATAAGACAACCACATGGACTAATGGTTAGAGTACCTGACTTCTATGTTGCAGGTCCGGGCTTCAAATCCCAGCCAGAGCCATTCCAAAAACAAACTTTTGGTTATTAAGTCTGGTTGTTTTGTGTGAAATATATGTCTGTAAAACACACCCTGCACATAGCATTGTGTAAAAGCAATTCTATATCTATTCATCATCACTTCAACTCATCACAAGTCTACTGCTGAACATAGGGTTCCCACATTGATAGCCACAAAACATGTGAGTAAGGTTTATGCTACACTTATTTGGATGTGGGTTTATTCAATATCCCGTGGGAACTATTTGCTTTTCCAGGATACAAAGTACATCTCCAAGATGCAAGCTATCTCTGTACCATATTTTGTTATTATGAGTTCAGGGGTTGAACCATGAAAAGGTAACAAACAGACAGAAGGACATAGATAGTTATTCTCACATTGATAATATTAATATGTATGTAGAAAATATAACTTACTGCTTCTGATGGATCTTCTCGAAACCAACCATTTCAATAAATGGTGCTCCCATCTCTCTTTTCCATTCATTTATCACGGTTCTACGATGTGCGGCCACTGTTTCATCCTAGAATTATTTAAAATGTTGCTAACAATTAAAACTGACTACTTTAAAATATCTGATGGTAAAAGGCACCTGTTTTGAAAATTACCAAATTGCAGAATGTTATTGTTGTTCTTTAAATTGGAAAATAATATTAAATTAAAAAGTTGTCTTCTTTGTTGTTTATAAAATACTAGCTGACTTTTGGCACCAACTCGATAAGTGGAGATGGTGCTTTTATTGATTTTTTAAATTTCTCTTTATATTTTGAGTTTTGATGTATAATATTGATAGTTTATTATACAGCAAGTGCTTGTGGAAGTTCAGTGATTGGAAAATTCAAGACCAAAACTGTACTTTCCGTTTTATCTCCATTAGTCCAGTAAATCTACAGTAAAAGTCAACCTTTTTCCATAAGCAATACTTCAAATTGGGTTAGTATTTCCTGAGATTAGCATGTTCAAACATAAAAACTTGTTTTACTAAAAAGTAAGATAAATGTAAACTAGGGGAATGTTAGCAAAAATTATATTGTAATTATATGGTTTTGCAAAGCGCCATTGTTTCTTACTGCACAAAGTTGCAAGCAAAATTGTAAAGATTTGGTAATTACTGTGTGGGTGTTAATACTATGTGGGTGTTAGATCTTGTTTAAATACCCAGGTACTATGAAAATATGTATATTCGTTATAAATACCTCACGGTCGCCGTAATACTTCCGAATAGCATCCGCGCAAGTTCTGAATGGAGCTATCTTGTTGGGACGCACGAAAGACCCTGCGCCTGGTTTAGTAGTTTTGAAGTATTGTACATCTTCAACGAACCCATCGTGCTTCCCTCTGGCAGCATCGTCCCATTCCACGCCGTACCAAATCCCCTTATACCCCTGAACCTCACCAATATATTTCACTGTGCCAAAATCATCACCACATTTGATCCGACTACCGATTGACACTTGCATTTCATCCTCGACGCCGTTGCAACTATCCATCGTACCGTTGCAAAATTTTGGTATTAAATTAACAGGCATAGCGCCCACCATCCTATTTGTGTTTTCGAAAATGGAACTGTTTATCAAATGAAAAGCAGGATGAATGAACTCTTTTCGGAAAGCTTCGTGATTGTCAAATTGACTGCACTGACGCATTGTTAAAAATTGTTGCCATGATAAGCATTATTTTTAATATTGTTTCAAAGTTTGAGAATCATCTATATGTATTAAATACTTTAACTTTAGTAATATATCGATTCTTATACGTAAATATTTGGGAGATGATGCTCCGACGTTATTAATAGGAAAAGTAACCATCTGCAAAAAGGCTGCGTAAGGAATTTTCTCATCGACCTGAAGTTTTAAGTATTGTATGATAGATGGCGATAACAGTGCCGATTACAGAACAAGACAATAATATTCCGAAAGGTGATTGGTTGTTGCGAACGTAGAGTTATTATACGGACAAGTTTGGAAGTATAGCCAAATAGGGACGAAAATGTGAATTTTATTTCCGGACTCGCACCGAATCGCACACTTTGTACCGTAATATAAGCTTGGTTAGTGGGGGATGCATTCGATCGTATCATCGTATACAATACAGCAGCTTCAGCCTTCAGCTGTCGCAGTGAAATAAGCTTAATCTCGTGCTTATGGTTTCCCGTGGTCATTTGCGTATTTTCATTGAAGCTCTGCCTGTCAGTTCTGTGAGCTAATTTCTTAATTCGCTCCAAGACTCAGTGCAGTGCTAGCGTCCTCTCTCTCATCGCTCAACACAATCTGGGAAAAACGGGACGTGAATCGTGAATCTAAAAGTGCTTTTTGACACGAAAATGGCCACACCGTTGCCAGACGTATCCGTAAGTCGATAATAAGTGAAATGTACGTTAGTGTCTGTGAAAATATGCATTTTATAAGTGAACAATTGTTGCGTGCCGTGCAATAGTGCATAAGGATTGATCTCGACAAAGGATACGAGCATTAAAATGAGGTAAGTCATTTGAGTTCATCATACCATCGAGCTTTTGTTAACATAACAAATAAATAAATTTATTACTACGTGAGCGTCGTTCTATAATTAAGCTGAGAATATTTACTGTTTCGCCATGCTTGTGCTGAGTTCCCCGTTTACTGTTTGGACCGATCTAAAACGTAAACACGAGTTAATGGGACGGGTCATCGATTTTTTAATTTCCTCCTTAATTACAGTGTTTTATGAATGACATCGCACTACAAGCCTAAGTAAACACGCTCTCAGTGGGTAGATAAACCCATTTAGGATAGTGCAGACTTCATTACTGAACGATATTGATTTTCTTCATACACTGTGGGGGACCCCACACGATGGAGCTCTATTTCTGTGTATTTTTCGAAAGCGATCGCAATATTCACGTTTGGCCTTGAGGTCCTCCGATCGGTCAGAATAACATTCAAGCCGCAACACGTAATTTTTCTACGAAATGGGGTGGCCAGACCCCTTTCTAGTAAACTAATATCATTAGTTTGCATGAGTAATAATAAACTCCACCCATTCTGAAAGTGGTTATAAATAATAGGAATTACTCAACCACATATTCTAATAAATTAGTTTATCAAGGCCAATCACTCAAACTTACAACACGAAAATCTTTTGAATTTTACGTTAATAACATACTGATGAGCACTATACATGCATACATTTTGAAACTATTTGCAATGAAAATAAATATTTCGTTTTTATTTGAGGTTTTTATATGTACTTACCTTACATTTTATAGAATCTAGAATTATAGACTAATAATAAACTAAACAATATGAGCGTAAAGTTATGTTGAATTTGTTAATTTGAAGTAAGTTGTGAAAAAAGATCCAATATAATTAACTATAACACAATAGATTTTTGTTTATTTTGTGATTTTCGGAGATTTTTTTTTATTAACATTTCTAAAGCTGCTGATTAGAGATTTTTGGTAGAATCTCTTTAAAAGCCATTAAATGCAAATAGTTATTTTATTTACTGTATATAGACTAGAAAGGTTTATAGATATGAATAATAATAAACAAAATCTAGTTCTTACAAAATATTGCCTATGTAAAACCAGTATAAATAAAAATAAATATTCCCATTAAATATTCATCCATTTATTTATATACAAATAGTTATGCTAAAAATATTGCACAATCTTTGCACAGAGATAGCTTGCATCCTAGAGACAGATAGGATACTTTTTATCCCAGATAATCAAATATTTCCCTCGGGATGTTAAAAAAACCTATATCAACACAGATGAAGTTGCATGCATCAGCTAGTATGACTACACAACTAGGTTAAAATATAAAGTTATCTTATTAATGATAATTTATTTTTTCTGTGCAGAGGGATTTGTAATACTTCTCGTAGAACATTAGCTTACAATAACACCATAATGATTCTGTTTTGTACAGTTAATGAAGAGGATTAGAGACCCTATGTCAGAAGCAGAGACATTTCATGACAGTCTTGAGGGATGGCACACCTTCATGTATAGAAACATCTTCAGGAAGTGTGTGTTCTCTTTTATTACCTTCTAAAATCGTGAAAGTCTCTGTATTATGTATACTTAATTTTCTCTGAACGAGCTTCCCTGATAACAATTTTTTAACACAAGATTATAATATGAAAATCCATGAATTCATTTACATAGTAATAGAAAAAAAAATTAGTAATAGACCGATACGACTTAGGGACCTTTAAGAAAAGAGCCTATTCCTTTCTCAAAGGCCGGCAATGCATCTGCTATTCCTCTGGTATTGTAGGTGTTCATGGGCGGCGGTGATCACTTACCATCACGTGAGCCACCTGCTCTTTTGCCTCCTATTCTATAAAAAAAAAAAAAATACATTTGACAATGTATGTATTACTGTGGAAATGAAAAGTTGGAGAAGTATAGCTCGAGTGACTGATGGACAAAGTGAGGAACAGCGTGGTAAGGGAATGTTGCGGTGTGGTAGAAGATGTAGTGACAAAGACAGAAAAAGGGATGCTTAGATGGTTTGGACACAGAGAGGATGGATAAAAGAAGATTGACGAAACAGATTTATGAGGCAAGTCTGAATGGGCAAGCTGGTAAGGGTCGGAGTAGGCGAACATATCGCTCACTTAGTAATATAAAGGCACAACTAAAAAATTAGGGTATTCGAGTTTTTTGCATAAATGGGCACAAAACTACTAGTACTACAACTTGTCTTTAACAGAAATTGGCCTAATTCATAAGATGCCATTATAATTTAAAGAAATTTAGTAGGAGAGGGGCCTATCTTAAAAGAGGTTTTTTTTGACACAATTTTTTTATAGTTAAATTATAATTTTTGTAATGTGTCAATTATCCAATATAGAGCTAAAATATTGTAAATTTTAGACCTTGATTTATTTTTTGCCTACCTTTTTAAATAAAAATGTTATGTACATATTCCCAGTGGGTAAATGAAAATAATGAAGTTGTCCAATCTTTAAACTCGTTTTTCCAAAGGTAAGGATTTTCGATTTGTGCCCTTTTAATACTAAGGGTGCGATATCACGAATCAAAAGTACCCAACCGATAAGCTTGTAAAACACAAATGAAAGTAGAAGAGGCGGAAAATGTGTGTCAGGATCTTAGCAAGTGGAAAGATGTGGTATCTGCCTACCCCAATGGGAAAGAAGCGTGACTCTATGTATATATGTATGTTGACAATGAATGTGATAAATCTGTGGATGACTAAACTGGGTTTCATATCTTAAAACTTTATCTCAGTTGGTCATTAATATATTTTTTGTTAGTAGAAACAGGTGAGACAAGCAAAATGTTTACCAGATTGCAATTGCAACATCTACCTATAACAAATGCTGTGGCGCCTAGAACATTTCTGTGCGGCAGCACACTGCACCCATCCCCTAAGACATTGGTTCTCCCACCAAATTTTGTTATTGAAAAATCTATACAAATAAATAAAATTTTAGTGTCTTTTTTCAATGCTTAGGAAAGTATATACAGTACTTATAAGAAAAAAACAAATTTTCAAGTTATTGTCTGTCTGTCAGTGACAGGTAGCTGATATTATATCGGGTAACTTAGGCTACTCCCCAAACACCAATTCAAATAGGGAAGAAGTATATATATCATCGGTTGAGGTTGGCTTTATGCGGGTGAAACCGTGGGACACAGCCAGTACTTTATAAAAACCTCAGAAATGTCTTGCATTTCAGAAGTCTTTTCTGGTGGTAGGATTCCTATGCAGGAATCCGTCTAGGTAGGTACCACCCCTGAGCCAATATTCTGCCTTGAAGCAGTACTGTGCAAACATTACTGTTTTTCGGTTTGAAGCGCGCTGAGAGCTAGCGTAATCACTGGGCATATGAGATTTAAGAACTGCTGTCTCAGGGTGACGGGCGCAGTGTGGTGTCACACAGAAATGTTCTGGGTAACACAGCATTTGTTATGGGCAGACGTTGCACTTACCATCAGGTGAACGTTTTGCTCGTTCCGTCACAGAGGCACGTCCCAACCTACCCGCGCCCGATGTAACGCTGATGCGATAAATCATAACACAACCAGACCCGAAAACCAACAATTTGTGTTTTAGCACAAATGTCGGCTCCGGTTGGGATTCGAACCGAGGACCCGCGGCGTAGAAGTCAGGTACTCTGACGACTAGGCCACGCGCCACAGAAATATACGCCAATTAACTATATTGTTTGTTGTGTGACAATCTAATTAATTTGCGGCAACTATTATCAAGTCATGACGGTTATGGATAACGGGACCATACGTCCCGCTCTGTGCGGGATAGTCCCGCTTTGACTTTAAATAAAGCGTAACATCTACAATTAGGAAAACAGTTCCATTCATATTTAAAAACTAAACATATTAAACAAATTTTTCCATCCGGAAAATATATACATACATACATACTGTCACGCCTTTTTCCCACATAAGTTGGTGGTAGGATTCCTATGCAGGAATCCGTCTAGGTAAGTACCACCCCAGGACCGGTTATTCAGCCGTTAAGCAGTGGGGTGCAAACATTAGTGTGTTTCGGTTCGAAGGACACTGCGAGCTAGCGCAATCACTGGACATATGAGACTTAAGAACTCATGACTCAGGGTGACGGGGTGGGGGGCTTCGCCCCCGTCGGAAACGAGACGTGACTCAGGAAAGAGTTAGGTGCTATTCTACTCTGCCTAGCGGCTAATAATAAATAAAAGTCATGTTTATAATATAGTTATGAAATGTTTAATAATCAAAAATGAAATTAAGAACTAATTTGTGTAATCGGTTACGTGGCTACCTGCCTACTGCATGTATGCTATATTCACAAAACGAGACATTTCCCTTACGATCTGTTATACAGTGTGTCCGGGATCGTATTAGCGATTTAGTCACTGATTCCACATCTTCCCCTATCCCTATCCTATCCCCACTCTAAAACGACCCCCTAATGCGTCCTACTCCCTTTACTCCTTCCAGCCATGGTCATTATTCCTCGAAAAAATTGCAATAACTTGAAAGTGTGAGGCTTCCTAGATCCGCAAATGGTGTTATTCGATTTGATACAATATTTTTCCTCGTTAGACATCTAAAAATAATGCACACAGACGTTGTATAGATTGTATTTTATGGGTGCATAATTAGCTCGCGAGATTGCGATATCTCGCTGTAAAGGACGGTTATCGTATAAACTCGTATGCCGGTGATGGTATTCCTATACAGCAATATTATTCTTCTCTAAAGCATTAGTGTGCA
Organism: Luehdorfia chinensis; assembly: GCA_019845155.1. Taxonomy (NCBI): domain Eukaryota; kingdom Metazoa; phylum Arthropoda; class Insecta; order Lepidoptera; family Papilionidae; genus Luehdorfia; species Luehdorfia chinensis. Next base: position 3,201,034 of record JAHVAK010000252.1, on the reverse strand, counting down.
AACATTGCAGTGTTTCGGTTTGAAGGGCGCTTTTAGCTAGTACCAGTGTTAGCTCTTAGCGCAGTCCATAAATAATCTGGGTGACGCAGCGTTTGTTATGGGCATACGTCGCACTTACCAACACTGGTGGTAGGATTTCAATGTAGAAATCCGTCTAGGTAGGGACTACCCCAGGCCAATTATACTGCCGTGAAGCGGTAGTGTGCAAACATTAGCGTTTCGATCTGAAGGGCTCTGTGAGCTAGCGTAATCACAGAGCATGTGAGACTTAAGCACTGATGTCTCAGGGTGATGGGCACAATGAGGTGTCGCACAGTAATGTTCTGGGTTACAAAGCATTTGTTATGGGCAGACGTTGCACCTACCATTACTGGTGGTAGAATTTCAATGCAGAAATCCGTCTACCACCCCAGGCCAGTTATTCTGTCGTGAAGCAGTAGTGTGCAAACATTACAGTATTACGGTTGCCACACAGAACTGTTATGTGTGAACAAGGATTTGCTCGTCTCATCACTTCCAGTTAAAAATAAAAAAAAAATTAGTGGATTGCGTCTCAGGAACTTCGTGTTTAGGACCCGATTTCACCGATTGCTTTGGAAACCAAGTTTAATAAAACCGCGTTTTACTTAACTGGGTTCAAATGTATCATTTGATCTCGGTTTTCGTCTAACCGATTTCACCATCTTGACTCCATTTTGATCGCGGTCAGAAAAACAAAGTTTACATGAAATATCGTCACTATCTAAAACAAAAAGACGATTTATTTCGTATTTTGCGACATCAAACAGCCTGTCTTTATGCATAGGTTACATAGGTATGCAGACAATAAATAATACGAATTAAAAATAATTTTTGTGTTTACATAGTTGTGCAATTGACAATGACAGCTCTCTAAACGCGTTTAAAGAGCTGAACGTCGAAAATTGGGCGTTCAGAATTTGAACCGCGTTTAGCATTGACTGCGTTCATTTGATGTTGATGAAATGCAAACTGTAGCATTGAACTCAGTTAAACGCTTAAACTTCGTTTTTTTTGAACTGATCGCGTTTAGTTTCAACGGTGAAATCCGCCCTAAGTTGTTTGCCGAGCCACGCGATCTCGATCTAAATCTTCCGCTGTAATAATAACAGAATCACAACAGTTAAAGTAAATTAAAAGCAACAGTTGAGTGGGCCCACGGCTGAGCACGGGCTTAATCTCGTTTTATAGAGCAACGTTGCATAAACCGCTACGCTGCTAATTGCAGTAACGTAGAGAATTATGCTCCATTACAAATGCGATTAAGATATCTTTAATCGGACGTTGACACGCTCTCGACATGACTCTTGCGTCACCTACTTGATGACACTTGGTGGTGGATTTCCTGCACTGAAGAGTGAAAATTGATTTGAAAGATCCAGACCAGCACCAGGCCACCTCTCACAAGTGGCGGAGAACGGGAAACAAAAATAATACATACATTTCCCAAACATTTCATCACCATCATTTCAGCTTACCACTAGTCCACTGTTAAAACATAGGCCCCCCCATGGATTGCCACAAAAGTTTGTGGCTCTCAATTTGGGGGCGTTTTGCCATAGTTGCCACGCTCGGCAGGCGGGTTGGCAACCACAGTTTATTCATTCAAGTGTTCCAGGAAAATGCTGCTGCCCATCTCTTAGTTTTCATTTTCCCTCTGTCGACTTTTACGACACTCTCGGGATGTGTTGGGTGGTGGATTCTCTTAAGCCGCCACTACACGGCAACATATGGATTTACCCAAATTTCATATTAGAAAAATGCATGGGAATAGCTAGTCTCGTCTCCCTAAAGAATAAAAAAAAATATTTTCTGTTCGATATTTGGTAGTGACTGATACTCGTAGCTAGTGTATTGGGCATTCAAGACTTAAGAACAGATATGTCAGTGTGACGAGTGCAATGTGGTGCCACACAGAAAAGTTCCGGGTGACAGAGCATTTACCCGCCAGTTACCCGGCTTCACGGAGTCAGTAACTCTTTCCTGGGGCAATGTATACGTTTTTCACAACAAAATCCCAGAAAGTGCACAAAGTCTTTCAATCAAAAAGTTCAAACTATTTGTTAAACAAAGACTTTTTAAGAAGAGTTATTACAATATTAAGAAATACATGGATGATGATAACCCCTGGGAATGAGGTGATCGCTGCCATGCTATTTCTACATCTTTATAAAACTGCTGTATTTGTATATTTAAAATGACTGCAAAAAAAACCCGCTGAGTTTCTACCTGGTTCTTACCAGGACAGAGGCATTTATTTGCAAACTACTGTAGCTTAAAAAAATTACGTTCAATGAGTATTATGTAAATGATCCATTTATTTTATTTATTTATTTACTCTTTATTACACACCAATGTACAAGAAAAATAATATTTAAAAAACAAAAACAAGTGGTATAGCAATCGGCGGTCTTATCCCTAAGAGCGATTTCTTCCAGACAACCGGTAAGTGGACCTGAAGGAACTATTAAAGAGGGTGTGCCGGCGATTAATATATAGCAATATAAATATATTATGAAATAATAAATACAAATATATACTTACGTACACACATACATTAAAATAAAATACATATATATACATAAATATACACATACAAAAATACCGAAAAATTGTTTAAAATGAAAGCGACAGGTAGTGACTTTTGACGAGCCTTTTGAATACTATTAAAAGACTGAGCACGTCTTAACTTCCATATTCAATAAAAAATATTCTATTCTATTCTATTTGCTATGGGCAGACGTATTTACCTCCAGGTGAAACGATTTGCACGTCTCATTACTATCTTCATTAAAAAACGTGGCTATCGCGACATACATTTCTTTCATCGCAAGTCTAAGGACTTCAACAATCGAATAATTCGTGAGCCCGGTATTAGGAAATGAACTGGGATTGTTTCACGTGGTATAAAATTTATGGCGCGCGTCTGGATTCTAAGCTACTACGGCTCGTATCAGTACTGTTTGTTTATATTAAATAAGTCCCAATTAATCGTGCGGTAGCGGCGTGAATGAATCCACCACCCAATCTCATACCGTGGGTGTCGTTTAACGGAAATGCCAAAGAAATCGCACGGTCAGACAGACGGTGTCAGATTTTTTATAGCAGAAAGTGAGTCCACTGCTGAACATAGGCCTCCCCCATAGATAGCCACAAAAGTTTGTAACTCTCATATTGGAGGGATTTTGCCATAGTTGCCACGCTTGGCAGGCGGGTTGGCAACCGCAGTTTATTTATTCAGATGTTCCAGGAAGATGCTGCTGCCCATCTCCAGCAAAACGTTTACTTAATGGTAAGTGCAACGTCTGCCCATAATAAATGCTGTGTCCCCTAGAACATTTCTGTGTGGCATCAACTTTAAATAAAAAAATAAAAAAATGACTGGTGGTAAGATCCCTATGCAGGAACCCGTCTAGGTAGGTACCACCCCAGGGCTAGTTATTCTGCCGTGAAGCAGTAGTGTTCAAACATTACTGTGTTACGGTCTGAACCGGCACTGAGATCTAGTGTAATCACTGGGCATATGAGACAAAAGAACTGCCGTCTCAGGGTGACGGGCGCAGTGTGGTGTCACACAGATTGTTCTGGGTGACGCAGCATTTGTTATGGGCAGGCGTTGCACTTACCATCGGGTGAACGTTTTGCTCGTCTCGTCACTATTTCCAATAAAATCAAATTTAATGACTTTGACTTGCCTTATTTTTACAAAATGGGTTAAAGTATATCCTACCATGTATATATAATATATATAAGGCAAAAAAATGTCGGGCAGTTTTTGTCCCACCTACCCCGAAAGAGATTGGTTGGCAGCCATGAAATTCAATAGCGCGATGTAAGTTAACTAATGAGTTATTTCTTGAGCTTCTCGTGTAGTAGTGTAGCTTCGCAAATATACCCGCTGATTGTTGTTATTGCGCCAATCCTTCAAAGAAAAGAGCTTGCTGCTTTTCTTTGGTATTGCGGATGTTCATGGGCGGAGGGTGATCACTTACAATCAAATTAGATGTGAATGATAATGAAGTTCTAATTAAATCAACGTTTTAACTCCAATTAAGGCTTTAGAAGTTAAAATAACGCGAAATAGCTCCAAACTTAAATATAGCATATGTAACTCATAACCAAAGAGTTTATTAGGCCCCATCGTGTGGCTTATCGTCGAATGAGGGTAGACGATTCTCCCTTCCTAGTGTTATCATCCTGATGGCGGGGCAATCGGGGTGCGGATTGTGCAAATGTTGGATACGATTTACTCCCTTTATATACATACGTACAAACATGTAGATTTTATTTACCTCGTCGGCGTTATCGATTGTTGCAACCGGCTCTCGATGATATAGCCCTATTTTATTTAGCTTTAAATCTATCTATAACTATGTTATATGAATAAAAATCAATTGTCGAATGTATGAAAGTTCACGCTTGAGGACGGCTCGACCGATTAAATTAAGACCGAAATATTAAAATCTCAATACAAAATGTGACGTTTAGTTGCACAGTTCTGGAAATCATCATTCTAGCCTATCACTAGTCCACTGCTGAACACAGGCCTCCTACACAGATTGCCACAAAAGTTTGTAGCCTTTTGAAGGGTTTTTCCATAGTTTTCACGCTTGGCTTGTTCTGGAATTAGTGGCATGTTATTTCTGGTGCTTTAATTATTTTGTCGATTCATTCGTTTTTTTAAGTTATTTTCTTTTATAACTATGTGTTTACATTGTGTCATAAGTGTGTTGTCCTTTTGTGCAGTGCCAATAAATGCTTTTCTTTCTTGTTTATGTATAAAATAAATATACTTAAAGGCTTTTTGCTAAGCGCTCTTAATTTTCTTCATTAGTGAATTTCACCGGTGCGAAGCCGTGGCGGGTCGATAGAAAGCAATAATTGTTACAGGCGATTTAGTTGGTTGGATTAGTTTCGTCGCCATATTGGCGGACGTTTGTAACCACTTTTCTGTCTTCGTTTTGTGCGTTATTGAATTGTTAGCGTTTTATAATCATTTGTACTAATTATAGTTTATTCAACTTATATTTCCTGACTTATGTAAACAAAGTATTCTAATTATTTCCGCCATTAATTACAAACATGTAGATTTTATTTATCTTGTCGGCTCGTTTGGCGCAGTGTCTAAACGGTTGGCTTCTGCGCTACGGATCGCGGGTTCGATTACCGCACAGAACAAATATCTGTAGTTCGTCTGTAAAACGCACCCACAACACAGGAAGTCCTCGTGATCGTTTTTTTTAAACAAAACAATTTAAGTAAACGTAAAGAGTTGTTGGAAATAATACCAATTATGTCATAGATTTTAAATAATCTTGGTTGAATCGAATGCTAATTAATCCATACTAATATTATAAAAGCGAAAGTAACTCTCTCTGTCCCTCTGTCTGTTTGTCACTCTCGTCTCGGCAATTCATCCAATAAAAAATAGGTATTAACATAAAAAAATAGGTTAGTGATAAGGTTTATATCCTCTACTCCAACTATCAACTGCGCAGGAGATGCTATATAGTTGCAGGCAAAGCCACTCATTAGTCCGAACATTACCGCGCCTGATGTAACGCTCATGCGATAAGATCGGAGGTAGGCTGGGATGCGGTGTCAGAGACACGGGAACATAACACCCAGACCCGAAAACCAACATTTTTGTCGATGCCTAAATTGTCGCCCGGCTGGAGTTCGAACCCAGGACCCGCGGCATAGAAGTTAGGTACTCTGACGACTAGGTCAAGCGGTCGTCGTGTAAGTCGGGGTAGTAATGTAATAACATAACTATGACAAATTTTGGTGAGTCTTATTTGGATTAGTCGATAGACGTCCGGCTGAGTAGAATGGCATCTACCTCTTTCCTACCGAGGTGTCGTAAGAGGCGACTGAGGTATTGTACGGACAGCCTGTATTCGAACAGTAAAGTAAAAAGTAAAGTTTCAGCCTATCTCTGTTGAGCACAGGCTTCCTCTCATTTCTGAGAGGGTTTTGGAGCTAGGAAGAATCCGCCACGCTGCTCCAATGCGGGTTGGCATACTGCACATGTCTTCGAAATATTTTATTTTTATTTCTCAGACATGCCGGTTTCCTTACGATGTTTTCCTTCACCGCCGAGCACGTGGTAATTCAGCACTTAAAATTGCAATTAACAAATTTAGTGGTGCCGGCTCCGGGAATCAAACCCAGGCCACTCGCGTCCTATGAAATTTAAAGCGAGCGGCGCCTAGCCCCTGAGCTACCACGGCACGTATTCGAGCAGTGTAACACCATAATGTGCAATGCTGTCACTATACTGCTCATAGGAACGCAGTGGGGAGTAAGAATTTCTTGTCTCGTAGAAAAGTGGCAGCGACGTGGTTCGCCACCCGTCGCGTCTCGTTTCCCGAGAGGATAAAAAGTCCCCTACGTGAGAGACCCTATAAGGGAAAAGGCGGCAATAAAAGTAAAAAAAGTAAAGTTTCAGCCTATAAATGTCCCACTGCTGAGCACAGGCCTCCTCTCACTTCTGAGAGGGTTTAGGAGCTAGGAAGAATCCGCCACGCTGCTCCAATGCGGGTTGGCGGACTTCGCATGTATTCGAAATATTCCTATTCCTCGGACATGCAGGTTTCCTCACGATGTTCTCCTTCACCGCTAAGCACGTGGTAAATCAGCACTTAAAATTGTGGAACAATTTTAGAGGTGCTGGCACCGGGGGATCGAACCCAGGTTACTCGCTTACTATGAAATTATAGGCGAGCACCAGGCCCCTGAGCCACCACGGCAATGTACGTGTGTATATATATTAGGATCCTTTCAACCCCTGAAATACTAATTAAACCGTGAAATAGCCCGAAGCGTCGGGACCGACAAAACTAATTTAGGTGTATGAGAACGCGCCGCAATTACAGGCAATTAGCATTATTTTACATGGTCGTGGAAAACAACTGGTACACAAATGTCGGAGTTAAAGGACGTAAGGGATAATGTGTTAATTTGAATTAGTGGTCGCCCTCTGGTCGAAATTCGACCGGTAGCATTATTATTTTATTATTTATATTCGACCTATTGTTTATTTATTTTTTTATTTATTCTTCATGTACACTATGATATGAACGTTAAATCTAATGATAAGTAATTTTTCTTTTATTGTATAAAATGATTAAACGAGCGAAACGTCCACCTGATGGCGAGTGCAACGTCCGCCCATAACAAATGCTTTGTCACCCAGAACATTACTATGCGACACCTCATTGTGCCCATCACCCTGAGACATCAGTGCTTAAGTCTCACATGCTCTGTGATTACGCTAGCTCACAGTGCCCTTCAGACCGAAACACAGTAATGTTTGCACACCACTGCTTCACGGCAGAATAACCGGCCCTGGAGTGGTACCTACCTAGACGGATTCGGATCGGATTTCGGATTCCTGAAGCATCTGAATAAATAAACTGCAGTTGCCAACCCGCCTGCCAAGCGTGGCAAATATGGCGAAATCCCTCCAAAATGGGAGCTAAAAACTTTTGTGGCTATCTGTGCCCCCAGCCTACGTTCAGCAGTGGACTTGTGATAGGCTGAAATGAAACAAACTGTTCCGAAACTCGTTCCGGTGTCCAATCGAGCTACTGCACCATGCTAACTGTGTACGGGTCGGCCATTTTGAAAGATTTACCGTTAGAGACGCAAAAAAGGTCGCTTCGCTTGTACATTCGATATCGGTGTAATGTACTTCTGACAGAAACTTTAAGATGTATTTATGTATGCATATATGGGAATGAAGTGATCGCTGCCAAGCTGTTTCTTTGTGTGTAAATTGTAAAACTGGCTCGGTATGCTCAGTGGCTAAGCAACAGGTTTCTGCGTTGCGGGCCGCGGGTTCGAATCCCGCATGATTTATAGCACTCCTATAAAAAAAAAACATGCGGGATTCTTCCTCCAATAAACTATTCCTTTCTTCAATAAAAAAATAATTAAAAAGCCACGTCTCTTAGCAATTTTACATTTACATTAAAGTATAGCACCCGATCTCATCCCGTGGGTGTCGTAAAAGTCGACAGATGGAAAATTAAGATCAGGAGACTGGAAGCAGCAACGGCCTGCAACATCTGAATAAATAAATCGCGGTTACCAACCCCTCTGCCACCATGGCAAAATCCCTTCACAATGAGAGCTGCAAACTTTTGTGGCAATCTATGGGGGAAGCCATGTTCAGCAGCGGACTAGTGTCAGGCTGAAATGATGATGATGATTGATGTAAATTATACATACGTTATATATACGTATGTATATATATGTTCAGTGTATTTTATACAGTCATATCAACGCGCAACAATAACATTAACTAACACGTCTCTTGCTTAACTGTGTCAAGGTGATAAAAACAAAATGTCATTAACTCACACTGCCAAACGGTTAGCTATAGTCTGAGATAATAATAGCTATGCACCGTGTATTGAGGAAATATCGACACTGCACACAAATTCTGCGGCGACAACAATTCTCTGAGGTAAACTTTTGAGGAAAGGTCACGTTAAAAGTATCCGCAACCGACGAGCGTGTATGAAAATAAGGGCCGGACTGAAAACCAGTGTATCTCGACAATAGCTGAGTTCGATCCATTTCGTGGGCTAATGCTGCAGCACAGATTTTATCATTTGGTCACATTACTTTTAATTTATTTTATTTAAGATTAGTAATAGTTTCTTTTTTTATTTTATTTTCTTTATATACCTTTTGTATACTGTATTTATCGTGCTGTAGTTGCCCTGCGAATAAACAAGTTTCTTTCTTTCTTTCTTTCTTAAAAACGCTAATGTAAGTAGAAGAAGCTAAAGATGTGTGTCAGGATCGTAGCAAGTGGAAAGATGTGGTCTCTGCCTACGCCTATGGGAAAGAGGCGTGACGTACATACATACATGAATGTATGTAAACTTAAAAGAACCAATCGCCGTGACAGAATTTTTCCGGAAACCCAATTAATTCACACATTTCCAATTTATAAGAACACGCCCAATTAATAAGAAAGAATGAAAAATTTTTAATTAGCACAGCACAATGTGGTAGCTCAGGGGCTCGGCGCTCGCTTTAAATTTCATAGTATGCGAGTGACCTGCGTTCGATTCGCGGTGCCAGAACCACTGAAATTGTTAATTGCAATTTTAAGTGCTGATTTACCACTTGCTCGCAGGTGAAGGAAAGCTTCATGAGGAAACCCGCATGTCTGAGAAATTAAAAATATTCCCACGACACGTGAAGTCCGCCAACCCGCATTGGAGTAAGATGGCGGATTCTTTCTAGCTCCAAAAACCCTCTCGGAAATGAGAGGAGGCCTGTACTCAGCAGTGGGACATTTATAGGCTGTAACTGTACTTTACTTTTTACAAATATACATACATACATAAGATCACGACAGTGTCCCATAAGGGGAAGTCAAAGACTGGGCACTCACTGCAAAAAACAGATGACTACCACAATCCACGTTTCACCAAAACAATATAATGCACTTGGTGTGAAAGGTTATGAGCCCATCAACATCATGCGCTGTTGGGTGCACAGTGCAGTTTAATTTCCTTACTCGCCTTTAACGAGATCCATTGGATGAGATGGAGTGGTAGTATTCTTTTATCGAGCCGCCACCCATACGGCAAATACATATATTTTACAAATATACACTTTAAAATTAAAGAAAGAAATAATAAGTAAGGTGATTAAAAAAAATGAACATCTGTTCTGTTCACACGCGGTAGAAGTGAAAAACCTTCAGAGAATGCAGAGTATCAGGAGTAGGATAATTGTAGGGTTTATTTATTACAATATTGTTACCAAATACTCGTTTCTCGCGGGGGCGAAAAGTGATCTACGTATGAGGCCTCTGCCTAACCCTTATATGGGAAAAAGCCGTGACGTGGTATGTATCTATGTACGCTAAATAGACAAAGTAACGACATTGGAATTTCCGTTTAGAGGCAACACGGAACCAAAGCTCTAGTTATAATTATAACACTATTTCACAACTACGAGGTAAATACGCGCCGCACGGAGTCATCTCAGAAATATTCACTGCCATAAACTGGCACATCCGCACGTCTAAGTTTAGGCCGCCTGCTCACCTGCGATTTACTGAGCTCGATTTTCTTTTAAAATGAAAGGCAGTCTGAACGCCGATTGAACGATGCTACTGAGTTTTTGCGAGGTAATAATGTTAGAACATTAGCCCATATCAATTCAAACAATCTAAAGTAATGGCCCCATTAAGAAAAGACTGTTTATTTTTGCCTAAAGTGAAAACCCACACCGGACTTAAATTTATTTCATTATCATCATAATTTCAGCCAATCACAAGTCCACTGCTGAACATAGGCCTCCCCCGTAGATTGCCATAAAAGTTAGTAGCTCTCATTTTGGGGGATTTTGCCATAGTTGCCACGCTTGGCAGGCGGGTTGGGAACCGAAGTTTTTTTATTCAGATGTTTCAGGAAGATGATGCCGCCCATCTTCTGGTTTTAATTTTTCCTCTGTGGACTTTTACGACACCCACGGGATGAGATGGGGTGGTAGATTCTCTTAAGCCACCACACGGCAAGACTTCAATTTGTTCGTATCAAAAACGACATTTTTTTGTGATAGATTCCTGAGTTTGCACAGATGAATGCTACGTTTTAGGGTTCTGCATTCGATCAGACCGTGTAGCGAGTTTGTCTTCTTCTAAACAGAATTTTTGAACCGTGGAAGCACAGAGGCTAGGCGCTCGCGCTTTAAATTGCATAGAACGCGAGTGACCTTTTTTTTTATTGCATAAAGTGATGAAACGAGCAAAACGTTCACCTGATGGTAAGTGCAACGTATGCCCATAACAAATGCTGTGCCACCCAGAAAATTACTGTGTGACACTACACTGTACCCATCACCCTGAGACATAGGTTCTTGAGTCTCATATGCCCAGTGATTACGTTAGCTCACAGTGCCTTTTAAACCGAAACGCAGTAATGTTTGCACACTACTGCTTCACGGTAGAATAACTGGCCCTGGGGTGGTACCTACCTAGACGGACTCCTGCATAGGAATCCTACCACCAGTAAAAGTGGGCTCGATTCGCGGTGCCGGCACCACTAAAATTTGTTATTGCAATTTTAAGTGCTGATTAACTACGTGCTCGGCGGTGAAGGAAAACATCGTGAGGAAACTTTCATGTCTGAGAAATAAAAAACATTTCGAGGGCATGTAAAGTCCGCCAACCCGCACTGGAGCAGCGTGGCGGACTCTTCCCGGCTCCAAAACCCTCTCAGAAACGACAGGAGGCCTGTCAGCAGTGGGACATTTATAGGCTGTTACTTTACTTTTAAACATAATTTTTTATTAGATACAATTTTAATTAGAAGTCGCACCTCTTCAGGAAGCCTTAACACGTTGCCCGGGTGGAACGGCATTGTTATGCGACTATGCCGGATCGATTATGTAACTCCAGTGTAAGTAGACCATTAAACGATCTAATCAAGTTGTTGTGGAACTGTGTTTCTGTCTGTACGTCCAGATGCATTTCATAGCAGCTGTTGAAAGCCTGCTCGTGTTCCGAGATAACCAGTGAAGTTATGACATCCCTTTTTTAACCACTATAATGACTTACTGGTGGTACCGCTCCACGGCTTATTCTGCCGTGAAGCAGTAGTGTGTAAACATTACTGTTTCGGTTTGAAGGGCACTGCGAGCTAGCGTAATTATTGGGCATATGAGACTTAAGAACTGATGTCTCAAAGTGATGGGCGCAGTGTTGTGTCACACAGTAATGTTCTGGGTGATACAGCCAGACGTTGCACTTACCATCAGGTGAACGTTTTACTCGTTGCGTCACTTTATACAATAAAAAAAAACTGGAAATAGGCCAGTGTCATCATGCTGATATTTTATTACATTTATTAAATAAGAAGATGACTGTTCGCTCTTGCCTTCAAATTACAGAATATGAAATGGGCGAAAGAATCTTGGCATAAATATTCTTTTTTTTCATTAGATAAAGTGATGAAACGAGCAAAACGTTCACCTGATGGTAAGTGCAACGTCTGCCCATAACAAATGCTGTGTCGCCCAGAAAATTTCTGTGTGACACCACATTGTGTCCATCACCCTGAGACATAAGTTGTACACACAGTAATGCTTGCACACTACTGCTTCCCGGCAGAATAACTGACCCTGGGGTGGTACCTACCTGGACGTATTCCTGCATATCATTTTTTAATCATTTAATTTTATTTATACAATCTTCAATGCTAATACTAGTGTTATAAATGCGAAACTAACACTTCGTGTCCCTCTGCCTGTTTGTTACGTTTTCACGGTTCAACCGCTGGACCGTTCTTGACGAACTTCGGCGCAGAAATAGATTGTGTCCTGGAAACGGACATAGGATACTTTTTATTCCGGAAAATCAAAGAGTCACGGCATTTAAAAAAAAAACCAAAATCCACGCTGACGTAGTCGCGGGCATCAGCTAGTAGGCTACTGAAGTAATAAAATTGTGAACGTGAAGTCTCCGTGATGAAAAACGACGTAAAATATTTTTTTATGAGAAAAGGGACAAATCGTCCAAATCATTCACTTGATGGGAAGTGCAACGTCTTCCCATAACAAACGCTGTGTCCACCCACAACATTTCTGTTTGGACACCACACTGGTCACGTCACCCTGAAACATCTCTTTCTTATGCAGTAATTACGCTAGCTCTCAGTGCCATTCAGACCGTAACACATTAATGGTTTCACACGACTGCTTGATGGCAGAATCCCTGGCACTATTCTGGTACCTAGCTTGACGAATTATTGCATAGGAATCCTAAAAAGTAAAGTAACAGCCTATAAATGTCCCGCTGTTGAGCAAAGGTTTCCTCCAAGTGGGGTTTCGAGCCGGGAATAGTCCGCCACGCTGCTCCAATGCGGGTTGGCGGACTTCACATGTCCACGAAATAATTCTATTTCTCGGATATGCAGGTTTCCTCGCGATGTTTTCCCTCGCCGCTGAGCACGTTGTAAATCAGCACTTAAAATTGTAGAACAATTTATGGGGTGCTGGTACCAGGGATCAAACCCAGGTTACTCGCGTATTATGAAATTAATGGCGAACACCCGGCTCCTGAGCTACTACGGCATACATTTCTGTTGATGTTGCTACTTATAGGAATCCTACCACCAGTTAAACATACAGAGCGACACTAGTAAACAAGTTGACGAATGTTGCAGTCATTGCCATCGACCTCATTACCATGTTCCAAGTGTGTGACATCAGTGACCCTGGCGACATCTTGCCACCAACAAGAAATTGTCACTTGCACAGATTATATTATACGTTATATATGTGTCATACAGGCAATAATATTTGCATTAATACTTGTCTGTCTTTTTTTACAAGCTTATTCGACTTGACTTCTTGTTTTTTTAGAATAGAATAGAATATTTTTTATTAAATATAGATAATTTACATAATACTCATTGAACGTCATTTTTTAGCTACACTGGTTCGCAAAGAAATGCCTCTGTCCTGGGAAGAACCAGTAAGAAAACTAGCGGGATTTTTTTTCCAGTAATTTTAAAAATAATATACAATGACATCAGTTTTATAAAGATGTAGAAATAGCTCGACAGCGATCACCTCATTCCCAGGGGTTATCATCATCCATGTATTTATTTATTTATTTATTTATTTATTTAAACCTTTATTGCTTCCTTTACAAATAAAAGGTTACAAAGGGCGGACTTAATGCCTGTAGGCATTTTCTCCCAGTCAACCCATGGAGTGGTGAGAGTTTGATGTGGTGCAGCAATAAAGACAAACGAGAAGACAAAAAAAAATAAGGATAATACATATATACTAATTAAAAATATGAAATAGTAATAAACATATAGTTTTATTGTACACATATAATATAATATGACGTATAATTATACATAAAACATACATACATATACATATATACATACATATCATACATACACATATACATAAAATAAATGCTACAAGTATTGACCTATGTACTAATAATTTATGTTGTCATGATTCTTAACTAAATAATCACGAACCAACTTCTTAAAGGAGTATTTATTGGGAGTTTTCCTGATGTCATCGGGCAAGGAGTTCCAAAGAAGTGCAGCCCTAACAGTAAAGGAGTTCCTGAAGAACCCGGTGAAATGTGTAGGAATGCAAATCTTATTATTAGAAGATGAACGAAGTACCCTATCATGTGAAGAAGAGAGATACTGAAATTTTTCTTTGAGATATAAAGGTGAAGATGGATCATTTAAAATAGAAAAAAGAACAAGCAGCATCCTGGAATTACGCCTTTGTCGAATGGTAAGCCAATTAAGCTGAGACCTGAATTGAGAAACGTGTTCAAACTTTCGCAGACCAAAAATAAATCTTATACAGTTGTTATGCAGGCGTTCCAGCTTGTTAAGAAGATCTTGGGATAGGTCTGGGTAACACACATCTGCGTAGACAAAAATGGGTAATATAAGCGTTTGGACAAGCATGAGCTTAGATCTAATAGGGAGAAAATGTTTCAGACGATAAAGTGAACGTAAGGTAGCAATGACTTTCCGACTAATGTCGGTAACCTGAACTTTCCAGTTCAAAGTGCTGTCGATGATTAGACCAAGATTTTTCACAGATTTACTAAATGGGATAAGAGTATCATTATAGCGTAAAGTAGGTAAGCCTGAATAGTCAACCTTATCCAACATCCTCGAACTACCTACTAGGATAGCTTGGCATTTCAGTGGATTGACAGTCACTCCATAACAAGATGACCAATCTTTGAGAGCATTTAGATTCTTGTTTAAATGATTGATCCCGTTATGAAGATCGTCAATTTCAGACTGCACATATAGCTGTAGATCGTCCGCATACAGATGGTACAAGCAGTCGAAATTAGAGGTGATTAAGTTTATAAAAACAGAGAAAATTATGGGAGAGAGAATTCCGCCTTGCGGTACGCCAGTTATGATATCAACCCAAGCTGAGTTTTTTTGTCCCACATGAACTGATTGCTGGCGCCCGCGAAGATAAGATGCAAACCATTCTAAGACATTAGGTGCGAAATTAAGATGGGATAGGATGGAAAGGAGGATGTCATGATCGACTGTGTTAAAAGCGTTAGAAAAGTCAACTAGCACTACCACTGTTATCTTTCTTTCCTCCATACCTCGTCTAATGTCATCAGTAACTTTGATTAAGGCAGTGGCAGTGCTATGACCTGTGCGAAAACCAGACTGATAAGTGCTCAGTAAGTTATGTTTCGAGATAAACATGGAAATTTGCTTGTGTACACAGGCTTCTAAAATTTTGGAAAGAAAGGGCAGAATTGATATTGGCCGATACTGATTAGGAAGGATGGGAACAGGAACTTTAGGAAGAGGCTTAACAAAAGCCTTTTTCCAATGGCTGGGATATTGGCCAGAATCTAGGGAAAAATTTAGAATGTAAGTAATTGCCGGGAGAAGATGATCTAATATAGAGACCACCATATGTCTGCTGATGTCATCGCAACCCACAGCCTTTGATTTAATTGCCAAGACGAACTTTTTAATTTCATCCTGGTTAACAGGAGAAAAATTGAATGCCGGAATATTAGGAGATTGCATTGACGCAATAGAAGCCATAGTATGAGAACGGATTGTAGGGTCCATTGTTTTGACACAAGCGAAATGTAGATTTAACTCATCAAGTGAGAGAGAAGGACCACAATCCAGTGTGGCCGGCTTGCCAATACCAAAAGTTCTAAGGAATTTCCACACTTCGGCAGATGATAGGTTATTAATATTGTTATGAAAATATCGGCGTTTAGCAGCTCGTACCATCTGATTGCACCTATTTCTCGCGGTCTTGTACAGCGCCCAGTTTTCCTGAGAACGTTCTCTCTTAAATCTAAGAAATGCTCGATTACGTCTAGACATTGCCATCCTTACGCCCTCTGTTATCCAGGGAGCGGGGGGACACTTCAATCTAACCTTATGAA
Source organism: Luehdorfia chinensis (assembly GCA_019845155.1). NCBI lineage: Eukaryota > Metazoa > Arthropoda > Insecta > Lepidoptera > Papilionidae > Luehdorfia > Luehdorfia chinensis. The sequence continues at coordinate 3,185,049 of JAHVAK010000252.1, read as the reverse complement.
CAGGAGCATGAGCATCATACAGGCTAAGAACTTTGTTATTAAGGAAAGTGACTTTATCGTCTACAGTAGGTTCTGCCTTCAATGCGGCGAAATTGAGATTGAGAGCGTCACACGTTAGCTTGTCGTAATTTATTCTGGAGAAACTGCGTAAATACAGTATGGAAGGAGAGTGCCTAGGAGGTTTAAGCTTGTATGAAGCATAAATAAGGTCATGACGAGAAATACCCAAGGCGGGTATCTGGCCGTGTGTTGCAACACGGTCAGGCGAAGCAGCTAGGATAAGATCAATTAAGGAGTCATCGGTATCAACATTATGATGTGTTGCCCCTAATGGAAGAAAAGAGAGATTAACTGACTCCACTATTGAAATAAGTTTTTTAGAGCGTGGAGACTCTTTTAACAAGTCAGCGTTAAAATCACCCATGACCATACAGTGTGTGTAATCAGAACAAACATCAACGAGAGCCGATTCCAAAGTGGCGAAGTAATCAGTAGAGGGAGGACAATACACTACCCCCAGAAGCATCCTTGTGCCCTTGACATCAAGTTCCACAAATAGGAACTCGGATGAAGCGGTGTAGCTAGATGGAGAAGCTAACACTAATTTATGGGGAATCGATGCACGCAAGTACATAGCTACTCCACCTCCCCCTTTATCAGTGCGGTCATTCCTTATAAGCACAAAGCCTGGTAAGGGATATAACGTTGACTGCAAAGACGGCTTCAGTCCAACTTTCCGAAACCAAAATTGCATGAGCGTTAATGGATGAAAATGACACTTCTAGCTCAGAATGGTGGCTTGGATTGCTTTGAGCGTTAATATGACAAATATTCAAAAATTTATCGCAGGTAGGAAAAACTCCTTTTAGTAGATCGTAAAGATTAGAAACACTAACGGTAAAAGAATCATTACATGACTTAAATGAAACATCTGAGTCATGTGCAGAGAAGAATGAATGATGTATTCCTTAATATAATAACCCTTCTTCAAAAGTATTTGTTTAATAAATAGTTTGAACTTTTCGATTGATATACTTTGTGCACTTTTGTCGTTGCGGTTATCGTCGTCGATGTTCCGTTCCGACGTTCCGGTTTAAATCAGAAAATATGTTTTCGCTTATTTTCTGATGTCCGATTGGGGTGACATTTTGCGTACCTATGTAGCTTCGGTGACTATGCTATAATATGCTACCATGCTGCTCTGATTGAGCCGCAAGTTGACCATAGGAACTTCTCAACTAAGCTCAGACAGCTCCGTCATATTTGGACTCTTTGGATTTGTTGGTAGGATTCCTATGGAGGAATCCGTCTAGGTAGGCACCACCCCTGGGCCAGTTATTCTGCCGTGAAGCAGTAGTGTGAAACCTTATTGTGTTTCGGTTAAAAGGGCACTGAGAGCTAGCGTAATCACTGGGCATATGAGACTTAAGAACTCACGTCTCAGGGTGACGGGCGTAGTGTGGTGTCACACAGAAATGTTCTGGGTGACACAGGATTTGTTATGGGCAGACGCTGCACTTATCATCAGGTGAACGGTTTGTTCGTTTCGTCACTTTTTCAATGAAAAAAGTACTCTCTGTAGTCTCATATCCGTAATAGCCCTAGCAACTTTCAAAGTCCACTGCTGGACATAGACCACACAAAAGCTTGTAACAAAAATATGATTTTTGTTTAGAACCTATTCACATATTTTTCACGTTCCCGGACCTAATGTCACGCTTGTGAGATAGGATGAGAATGTCAGAAATATGGTGTAACCACAATGGGAACTCGAAAAGCATCAATTTGTGTGTAAAACATGGAATGGTTTCGGCTGGGGGTCGAATTCAGGATCAATGGCTTGGCAGGCAGGTAGTAGATATGCTGACGTTAGTGTCACATGACTTATCATAGTCAAATATTATTGTTAATAAAAAAAGCCCAGTTTGTTGTCAGATCTTCTGTAAAAAGGTCTTACGAGGGGTGATCCAAAAGTAATGATAATCAGTTATTTCTAGTGCACACAAAAATACAAAAAAATTTCAGTCACTTACTCAGTTAACCACTAGTTCAGGGAAAAAAAATCATATAAATAGGCCACGATTCCCGGGAGCTACATTCATTTGAATACGGACTGTCAAGGAGTGAACATCAAAATGGAAAAACACGAAATCAGAGCTGTCATTAAATACCTCTGCTTGAAAAAAATGTCTACCAAAGACATACACAGCGACTTGGTGGAAACATTAGGGGACTCTTCTCCTCCATATTCCACAGTTGCACGCTGGGCTAAGGAGTTTAAGTTGGGAAGAACATCGACGGAAGACGAACACCGCGAAGGACGCCCATCGACGTCCCTCACTGAAGAAAATGTGAAAAAAGTTGAAGAAGTTGTATTGGAAGATCGAAGAGTGACTATCAGGCATGTAGCTGAGGTCACAGGGATCTCATATGGCAGCATTCAAAGAATCCTTGCGAACGAATTGCATATGAGAAAGGTCTCCGCGCGTTGGGTACCGAAAATGTTAAACGACGAGCAAAAGAAGAAACGAGTCGACATGTCAAGAGCAAATCTCGAAAAGTTCCAGGCAGACAAGGATAATTTTTTGTCACGTTTTGTGACCATGGACGAGACCTGGATCCACCATTTTGATCCTGAAACAAAACAACAATCGATGACATGGAAACGATCCGATGAACCGACGCCGAAGAAATTCAAAGTGTCAAGCTCAGCAGGGAAGGTTATGGCGTCTGTTTTTTGGGACGCTGAAGGAATAATCATGGTGGACTACTTGGAAAAGGGGGCCACTATTACAGGCTCCTACTATGCAGAACAAATAAGAAGATTGCGGGAGGCTATTAAGGAGAAAAGGCGAGGCAAACTGCGGGCTGGAGTGCTGTTCCATCAAGACAACGCACCGGTTCACAAAGCTGCAATTGCCATGGCTGCCATTCAGGAAGCGGGCTTTGAGCTGGTGGAACACCCCCCCTATTCACCAGATCTAGCCCCCAGCGACTTCTATCTCTTTCCACGACTCAAGGAACACCTCCGAGGCAAGAAATTTGACGATGATAGCGACGTGATGGCCGCGGTTGAGGACTTTTTTGAGAGTCAAGATAAAGATTTTTTTTCTAAGGGAATTTTAGGATTAGAAAAGAGATGGACTAAATGTATAGACTTGCTAGGAGACTATGTTGAGAAATAAATTTATTTATTTATTTTATTCATTGTGTTTATTATTGATTATCATTACTTTTGGATCACCCCTCGTATTTCCAAACCGGTGAAGAATTTGACGTTCATAAGAGCTTAGAACGCTTATATGATTAATGAAGTTTTTACTTCAAATCGTAGAAATATTTTTATATATACATCTCATAAAACGACCCACATTTCTTCACGTTTTTAGGTCGACAATTAACGTGGAGCGACTCTCAGACTTCATTTTTATCTCCAGGACGCGGATTCAGAATACTTAGGACGTGTAATTACTAGGACGTCTGTAAAGAAAAAGTACGTACACTTCCCTTGCGCTAAGAGGCGACTTAAAAGACAGGCGGATAAGCTAAGGATTAACGTTAGCTGCGGACTGGCCGCATAGTTTGAAAAAGGCCTGACGAATATAAAATCTATATTTAATTTAAAAATAGAACCATGGAAGTAAATGTTTGACGTGATAATTTTTTAATACAGTCGAAGAAACTTTTTATTTTATTTATGGCAACAGTCTACGTTTTTTGCCAGTGTCAAAGTAACAGAAAAGAGTATTGGCGCCAACTCGAAAATTGACGAGTTGAAAATTTTATTGAATTGTAATTTGTGTATATTTTGAGTTTTGATGTTTAATATTGATAGCTTATTATGCAGCAAGTGCTCGTGAAATTCTACAGTGATTGGTAAATTCAATTCAAGATCAAAATTGTTCTTTTCGTTTTGTGTCTATCAGTCCAGCAGATCTTCAGTAAAAGTCAGCTATCATTTTACTTTCGATCGAAATTTTGAAGTCCCGCTTAAGATTTTACACAACATGTTACTTGACACTGGAAAACTGTTTCTGTAATTAAATAAAAAATTAGAATGACAGAAAAATTCAGATTCATATTTTCAAAACTAGAAAGGCTTGGTGCCCGAGGAGTGATGATTGTGGTTTTTTATTCAATTATATCATTCTGTGCTAATTCCGAGTTTTCATCATTAATATGGATAGTGAATTATGCTGCGATTGCTCCTGAAAGTGTAAAGTTATTGGAAAATTCTAGACCCAAATATGTTACTTTGTTCGTGCTTTTCGCTTTTGTTTTTGCTTCGTGCTTTACACATCATTCCAAGAAATGTTTCGTAAAAGTGGACTAACTAATTTGTAGTTTGAGCTTTAAAACTTTGCTACTTGGACAGGGGCAAGGGGTTCGAAGCTAATGACTTTTGCCATAAATAAGTAAAAATGGAGATCGCGTCGGCGTTTTTTATTGTACAAAGTGACGAGACGTGCAAAACATTCACCTGGTGGTAAGCGCAACGTCTGATCATAACAAATGCTGTGTCACCCAGATCATTGCTCTGCGGCACCACACCGCGCCTATCACCCACAGATATCAGTTCTTAAGTCTCATATTCCCAGTGATTACACTAGCTCTGTGTCCTTCACAAACACAGTAATGTTTCACACTAGTGCTTCACGGCAGAATAACTGGCCTGGGGTGGTATCTACCTAGACGGATTCCTGCATTCCTGCGTGTAGTCAGAGTTACACGCGTACACTAGAATGTATATTACGATGTCTCCTGTATCGCTAGTACGTTCTAGTCATAAATTTTACATGCACATACAAAAAGAGACTCGAAAACAAACAATTTGTGTTTTTGCCCTAACGTTGGCTCCAGCTGGGATTTGAACCCGGGTCCGTCGGCTTAGAACTCAGGTACTCAGACCAGGCGGTCGTCATTCTGTAGTGTAGCTTTAAAAATCGGCGATAATTATAAAGCAGGTGTTAGACACTGATGAAATTTGTAACGGTTAGGACGCGGCTTCAAACCAGATTTTCTGTTTGACTGATTATCCACCTGCTCAATTCTCCGACAGATGGCGCGAGGCGGCGTTTTTTAAAGTCAAGATGTGAGGAAATTAAATCAGTACGTTGCTTCGGATTTTTTAGTTTGATTAGTGCAAGCTGCGTCCTCGTGGCAAGCTGTATTCGACTGTAGACTTGCGCTATACTACGGTAAAATGCTAAGTAAGACTAAGTTAACAATTTTTGTTATAACGATTTATTATATTTACGCAAATGGTACACATTTAAATAAAACTAACATTACGTATTTTATCGCGTTTAAATTAATTTATAACCCGACGTTTCGAGTACTTTACAGCACCCATGGTCACGGCGGGCACTGAGGTGACAGATGTCCTGATGTCATAGTAAACCCGGGGTACCTTCAGCTTTTAATTATATAGTCTTGCAATAGTATGCTTGGTTTTTGATTTAATTTTATTAATTAGAGGACTCCAAGCCGGTGGTAGTACCCAACCATCTTCTCTATTAAAATTAGGATGTTTTTAACTTCAATAGTCTCGCGAATCATCCTTGGAAGGAATCGGTGTACTTTTGCGATGATTTGTGGTTTATCAAATCTGATGTAATCGTTGGGATGATTCAGAAAATGGTCACAGAAGTCTGCAATCGGACACCCAAGTATACCACTGCAAGACTTCAAGACACAGCTCTTTCTCATAGATCGGATCAAAAATAATAATTAAAAGCTGAAGGTACCCCCGGGTTAACTATGACATCAGGACATCTGTCACCTCAGTCCCCCCGTGACCATGGGTGTTGTAAAGCACACGAAACGTCGGGTTATAAATAGTTAAAAGTGAACGCGAATAAAATCCCTATAGTTCGTTGTATTAAAATTTTTATAAACTTTGTAAATGTCATCTTTTTTATAGCAGAAATGGCAAGAGGTGCGAAACGTCCACCTGATGGTAGGTCTGCCCACAATCAGTCTTGTCCGCACTCCAAACAAATGCTGTGTCATGATCGTCCAAAACATATCTGTGTCCGCACTGCGTCCTGATACATCAATTCTTAAGTCTCACATGTCCAGTAATTACACTAGCTCGCAGTGCCCATCAGATCAAAACACAGTACTGCTTCACGGTAGAATAAGTGGATTCCTGCACAGGAATCCTACCACCAGTAAATGTTATGTCTAATATCTTCAGCAGTTTTTGAGTGACACACAATAAGACAAACAGAGTAACAGATATTTTTCGGACCACAAACTCATTTCTATTTTAAATATTTATGTTTCTTCTATCAGGCTAACTTCGATCATACTTTTTTATCGTAATATCGGCTTTCGAGATAAGCTTTTATCAATGCAGGATAATCTCCTAGTCACCATAAAAAAGGCTTTCACTGTCGTTTACCGGTTAAAAAGGGTTGAGCGGTAGTATCAGAGAAATGGAATCAAGTTGATTTAAATGAAACTAATTTTACGGATTTTATCGCGTTTATTTTTGTTATTTAATTATTTTTTGTGGTCCGAATTAAAAGCTGAAGGTACTCCGGGTTAACTATGACATCAGGACATCTGTCACCTCAGTCCCCCCGTCTGTCACTCAGTGACCATGAGTGCTGTAAAGCACTCGAAACGTCGGGTTATAAATAACAAAAATAAACGCGATAAAATCCGTAAAATTAGTTTCATTTAAATGTGTAGTGTTCGCGTAAATATAAGAAATCATTATGGGAATCAAGTTGGCCAAATATTAGCTTTGTCTGAATTTTGAAGTGACTTTGATGGATAAAGTGAGCAAAATCGTGATCAGGGAACGTTTTGGTATGGTAGATGGTTGATGGACACGTAGAGAGGATGGATGAAAGAAGACTGACAAAACAGATTTATACGGCGATTGTGAATGGGCAAGCCGGTAAAGGTCGACGTAGGCGAACGTATCACGATCAGCAGGGCTATTGCGTATCCAAAGTGATGATCACTTCTGAAAGTGTTGAACGAATATCTGCTAAATAAGTGTCTGCATACCGGTTATGATTAACAAAAAAGACTCCATATGAAAAATAAGCGTCACTTTCATTAACCAAAACCAATATGAAAACAATTATTTAACAGAAATTCGTTCAACACTTTTATAAGTGATCTTAGCCCCGCAGATCGAAGTCGTTTTAAGGAAAGGCCACGTCAAATGTACCCAACAAGTTTTTATGAAAACTTTAACGAATGTTTATGAAGCGAAAGATGTGAGTCAGGATCGTAGCAAGTGCAAAGATGTGATCTCTGCCTATCCCAATGAGAAAGAGGCGTCACTCTATGTATGAATTTCAAATCCGAGATCCAGAACTTAATCTGCGGGTTTTTAATCTTGGAGGTGTATTGTGTAACTCTGGCAGGTTTCGGGAGCGTCTGAACAACTGATGTCCCCGGGTGACGAACGCAGTTTGGTGTAACGTAGAAGTGGTCTAGGTGTCACGGCATTCGTCTCGTCATTTTCTTCCATAAAAAATGGGTCTGACTGTCTCAGAACATCCAAATACGACATCAAATAAATTGCGTATTGCACATATTATAGTGAGAGGCTCGACTTCGAATCTAGTACCCGCGACTCGGTAGGCCGGTATTGAATGCAAGAATGTAGTGCTTATTCTCACGATATTACTCATTTATCGGCCCCGCATTTATAATTATCGCATGATCGAGTCACGCGATGCGGGAATGCAGAATGACTAAAACGGACGTCCTGACGCATAAGGAACGCGAAAAAAAACGCAGCGAAATCGTCGTCTGAAATATACCGTTTATGAACGATCACCCGGGGTACAATCGGCTTTGATGCCTTTTTATATGAGTACATTTTGCCGGGGTTCCGCGGTTTATTTAATACATTAATACGCGAAGAGAAAACTTTGTACCCCTTTTTAAGCTATATGTTGCCCTAAGGAGTGTGGGATTTCGCATAGTTGAATTTGTATTGAGAAAAAGCGAGAAAGCTAAAATTTATATGCAATATGTGTTACACATACATTCAATGGAATAAAATAAAATATTCATTATTTACGATCATACTGACAATGTAAATCACATAATAGTCTGTCTTTGTTTACGTTCATACTGCCAATATCAAACACATATTAGTCTGTGGTCAAACAGTCGCACAGAGTATTTAAAATGTTGCCAACAAATAATTACTCAAACCTCAATACCTTTCAAACTTAAATATTTTATGAATTACGGTCGACTTTCGGCCACTAGGCGACCACTAGAATAATTATTAGGTATGGCTCAGGGATTGGTCGCTCCCCTTAAATTTCATAGTACGCGAGTGATTTAAGGAGGATGATTTAAGGTGTTCGGTTGTGACGCTAAACATCGCGAGGAAACCTGTATATGTATGTCTACGAATATGTCGATGACACGTGAACAATTCCAACCGGCACTGAGCAGCGTCGGGGTCTCTTCCCGGCTCCAAAACTATCTCAGTGTCTTCTTCTTCATCGTTCCCTCACTGCTGAGGATCGCGACCACGTAAAAGGAGTTCCTATTGGCTGCGGTCATATGCGGAGTGGACCGCACATAGGGATGCAACATCGCTCTTTATAACATCGATGTTCCCACGACATTCATCGATGTTAAAAAACATCGTAAATTAAAACGATACATCGATGTTTTAATTCCAAAAATAAAGTATTTTTATTTCATTTCATATATTTGAAGAAAACAAGTGTAAAGTGTGTAACTATAATCACAGAGCAGAGCACGATCGGAATGAATGAACGATGTCGATGTTTGACACTTTTGCCGTCGATGTATCGGCGATGTATCGTCGAGCAGAATATCGATGTTTTGCAAACCGCCGACAGAGACAGAGACTCTCTGTCCCTCTGTTTGTTACTTTCGCATTCATAATATGAGTATGGATTTTGTTCGCTTAGACACCCCTTACGATACGAGGTGTAATATTTACCTAAACGCCATGATTACGCATCGCAACTTATAAGTGACCTTGTCTTGGTTTTTAATCCACTCTAACCTTTTGTATTCGCCGCTTTCTTTACCGAATCATTAATAACCCTTTGCTGACACGCAAGCCATTATGTTCCCTGTCATTTACATCACAAAAGTCACTGTCGTTTGAAAAATGGTTTTGACGGCTAATGAATGTTATGGATTCTCTAAAGTGTTTCCTACGGTCTATTCTTAGGGTTTATAATGCCTAGACAGTTGTTAGTGGCTTAGGTTTTTCATGTTAGTTGTACAGTGTTTTCTTTCGGAAGTCGATTGTTTGTTTTAAATGAATGCTAAAGCTTTACTCTAGCATTTCTTTTTTTTTATAGAATATTTTTAACTAGTATAAGAGAAATATTCAAATGTTTATTATGCAAACCATATAGGTTGATGCCGTGATATATAAACGTGATATCAAGTAACCGCTATATCTTTTCGCTATGTGCTTGACAGAGATAGCGGCACCTCACATCTATTCTGGACATGTCAAATAATGACATAATAATATAATGTTTTTTTTATCAAATATTTCGCCGATAGGCAGTGGCGCAACTATACTCTTTTTTTGAAGATGTAATTCTTACGTAGTACATAAGGGCGACCCGTTCAAGAGGTAATTGCTATCGTCGTGATTGCCCCCTCACTTGTTTTTGGTAGCGAAAAGTTTGACTTGTAGGTGATTGTATAAAGTGACGAAACGAGCAAAACGTTCACCTGATGGTAAGTGCAACGTCCGCCCACAACAAATGCTGTGTCACCCAGAACATTTCTGTGTGACACCACACTGCGCCCGTCACCCTGAGACATGAGTTCCTAAGTCTCAAATGCCCAATGATTACGCTTGCTCACAGTGCCCTTCAAACCGAAACACAGTAATGTTTGCAAACTACTTCTTCACGGCAAAATAACTGGCCCTGGGGTGGTACCTACCTAGACGGATTCCTGCATAGGAATCCTACCACCAGTAAACAATTATAATAAAATTAAAATGTAAAATCATATTGATGTGTATATTTAAGTGCGATTTGTTAAATAAAATAAGTTGAAATAATGGACATTATTAAAAGTTTAAAACATGATATAAATTTCCAACCTCATTATCATCATCATTTCAGCTTATCGCTAGTCCACTGCTGAACATAGGCCTGCCCCGTAGATTGTCTTTATTGTTTGTAGCTCTAATTTTGCGGGCATTTTTTTAGCAAAATTAGAGCTACAACCGCAACCGCAACTTATTCATTCAGATGGTCCAGAGAGATGCTGCTGCCTATCTTCTGGTTTAATTTTTTTGAATTTCTTACTCATTCCGTTCCCACGAGCAGTATAGTGACAGCATTGCATATTGTGGTATTATTATTCTGAATATACGTCCTACAATATACTTCTAAAATATACTGTCCGTATAATACACCTCTTACGACACCTCGATAGGAAAGAGGTAGGTGCTATTCCACTCTGCCTATCGGCTTATAATACATATTGTATGGTTGTTGACGCCTTTTACCACTACTTTTCCTAATCACTCTTCAGGAGAGATAAGTAAACTTTACTTTAATTTTATCTCACAAGCGGCAATAGCCTAATGGTTTAAGGTACGGACTGCGAAACGTGACTGTCGCAGGATCGAGCCCGCCATTCGACTGTTGTCGTGAACCATCACCTAGCACAAGCTTTTACGCTTAGTTGGAGTGGTTAGCAGGAATATTAGTAATGTTAATATTCTATTTAAAAAAAAATGCTGCAGTCCATTACCAGATTGGCCGAGTCATGGAATGAGACGCATGCTTACGTAATCATGTCTTGTAAGAAATGCTGTTAAATAAACTACAAAGTGTCCGTAGCACCTAAACCGGTTCCTTGAAGTGGAAGTGTAACGTTTCTGCGTTTCGATTGCTGGGTGACGAGTTCGTTTAATCGTTGGAGGAGTCCTATACAAGAATTCGTGTAGGTGGGTACCTCGTAGTGTATGTTATTCTGCGATCGAGCAGTGGAGCGCAGACCCCGTCGTGTTTCGATACGAGGGCACTGTAGCTAGTGTACAAGGCAAATGAGACTTTGAACTGATGACAGATGATGATCCGATGTCAGATCTTTCCAGTTTTTTGTTCTTGATGAGACCGCAATTGTTTTCCGCATTCGCCACTAAAAAAAAGAAGAGAACCGGAGATCCAATACTTGGCAGTTTATCATTATTATCACGGGTGATCATCACCGCTCTACATTTTGATTCTTTATGGACGGTGTAAGCAGGTGTCTGCTTTTCCACTGATATGTTAGTTGTAAGCGTGGTCTTTTGTCACCATGTGTGTGAGACACATGAGTGTCACCCAGAACATTCTGTGTGGCACGTAGCACCACCCAGCGCTCGTTAGTCTGAGCTCTCTCTTATCTCCTGTCTATTATACCCTATAACAACATACCGAGACACATCAATGTTTGCACATTACTGCTTTTTACACTAAGACCTAGACGGATATCTGCATAGGAATCCTACCATCATCAAAACCATCACAGTGCCAGTTATTCTGCAGTAGTTTGTAAGCATCGCTTGGTTACGCTACAAAATTAACAGCCTATAAATGTCCCACTGTTGAGCACGGGCCTCCTCTCGTTGTTGAAGGGGTTTTACAGCTGGGAAAAGTCCGCCACGCTCCTTCAATGCGGATTGGCGGACTTCACATGACATCGAAATATATTTATTCCTCAGACATGCGGCCTCTCTCGCGATATTTTTTTTCACCGCTGAGCACGTGATAAATCAGCACTTAAAGTTGCAGTACAATTTTAGAGGTGCTGGCACCGGGGGTCTAACTCAGTGGTTCTACTGGTGGTAGGATTCCTATGCAGGAATCCGTCTAGGTAGGTACCACCCCAGGGCCAGTTATTCTGCCGTGAAGCAGTAGTGTGCAAGCATTACTGTGTTTCGTTTTGAAGGGCACTGTGAGTTAGCGTAATCACTGGGCATTTGGGACTTAAGAACTGATGTCTCAGGGTGACGGGCGCAGAGCTGTGTCACACAGAAATATTCTGGGTGACACACCATTTGTTGTGGGCGGACTTTGCACTTACCATCAGGTGAACGTTTTGCGCGTTTCGTCACTTTATGCAATAAAAAAAAAACTCGCGTACTATGCCCCCGCCCGGCTCCTGAAGCCTAGAGGGCCTGAGGCCAGGATGACGAGCGCAATGCTTTGTCACACTGGAATGTGTGATTCAAAGACCCCCGCCTCGTCTCCTTATGGTATAATTTTTTTTTTTATCTGATACGTAATGAATGTCAGATTTTGTATCTATACAAATAAATAAAATTTAAGTGTGAGTTTGTAATAACAAAATAACAGCTTTTGACACAATGCTTATAAATGTATAAACGGTACTTATAAGTAAAAAACAATTTTAAAATTTTTGTCTGTCTGTCCGTTTAATAATCTAATCTCCGAAACGGCTTGACCGATTTTGACGGGACTTTCACTGACAGATAGCTGATATTATAGCGGGTAACTTAGGCTACTTTAATATTAGCAAAATAATCAGGGTTTCGCGCAAAAAAATTCAAACCCTGTCATATGTATATCATAGATCGGGGTCGGCTTTTTTACGCGGATTATATTATATTCTAAAATAATAATGTTCCTATGCAGAAATCCGTCTAGGTAGGTCCACCACCCCAGGCCCGTTATTCTACCGTGAAGCAGAAGTGTGCAAACATTACCGTGTTTCGGTTTGAAGGGCACTGAGAGCTAGTGTAATCACTGGGCATATGATACTTAAGAACTGATGTCTCTGGGTGACGGGCGCAGTGTAATGCCACATTGAAATGTTCTGGGTGACTCAGCATTTGTTATGGGTTCGACAATGCACTTACCATCAAGTGATCAATCTCGTCTCGATTCGAACTCAGGACCCGCGGCGTAGAAGTCAGGTACTCTAACGACTAGGCCACGCGGTCGTCGGTTGATATATCTACATATTATATCTAACAATGCAAATACGGTAAGGTAGCTATTATCATGCGTAACACTACTTTGCATATATCATTGGTAACCTAAGCTATTTAAAGAATCGCTAACAGCCCAGCCGAGTCAAGTGGCGAACATACGACAATTTTGGCCGGTTAATGTCGACACGGCACAACTAGCTCCGGACGGATGGCTCCATTAAATCGCGTCGACTTGGCCACGGCCCCTAACTGTTAATTTATGGTGCACGAGAATAAGCGGCAGCGGGCAAAAATATCATCATTATTATTTGTGATATCTGTATGACTAATTTGAAGTTCTAAACTTAAAGTATATACGTATTATTGCATGTTTATCGATGTTTTGTATTACTGTGGTAGGATCTGTAATACAGGTATACTTGCCAGCCTCAGTCACCAGCTCCTCACTTAGACTAGACTGTAACAATATTTTACTGATAAGTTAACTTTTAGTGTATATGATTGTACGTGATAATGGATCACATGTATTGTTAATATCGAAGTTTTCTATCAAGTATTGCATTATTAATAAATTCTTTTTCCCGTGGGCGCCGTAAAAGTCGACTAAGGGAAATTGCACAAAAACCACATATCCTCCAACCTGTAAAGTTTTTCAGCCTGCCTATAAATGTCCCACTGCTGAGCATAGGCCTCCTCTCATTCCTGAGAGGGTTTTGGAGCTAGGAATAATCCGCCACGCTGCTCCAATGCGTGTTGGCGGACTGCACATGTCTTCGAAATGTTTTTTTATTTCTCAGACATGCAGGTTTCCTCACGATGTGTTCCTTCACCGCCGAGCACGTGGTAAATCAGCACATTAAACTTGCAATTAACAATTTTTAGTGGTGTCGGCACCGGGAATCGTAAAAAATACTTAAATTACTTTATAACTCTATTATTTATTCAGTTTGCTGTACCAATGTACAGTGACTATTTCATGACATATCTAATAACTTATGAGAAGGAACATAAAACTTTATGTAACATGATTTTGATCAAAAATTTGTGGAGCTACAATCGTTCTTAATTATATGATTATCTCTGTAAATTTTCATACCAGTTACCTAGAAGGATATAGTTAAGCTATTTTTATATAAAAAAACAATGTTTTATATATAAAACAATCCTTTATAATAAAAGTTCATTATAATACTAATTTTTTTGTGTTTTTTTAAATTTTAAAAGTAAATTATGAAGTATTTGTGACAATCACATGTTGCTTGCTTCTTTCTCACCAGTCTTTCGAAGTCCACAGGCATACTCAAGGCATGCATTTCGCGGAATAAAACTATTTTCACATGAAACTGAATATGTTAATATTTTCTCATCACAATAATCTTTCTATTCGCTACATCGCCGTAGATGATCGTTAAAGAATTATATTATGATATATTTAGTTGGCTCAGGGGACTGGTGCTCGCCTTTAATTTCATAGTACGCTAGTAACGTGGGCTCGATTCCCGGTCAGCCACCAGCCACCAGTGCTCTGAACTTTTTATTTAACGTTTTGTAGTTTTTTTTTCATTATTTATGTTAATTGGTAATCCATATCCATACTAATATCATGAATGCGAATGTAACTCTCTCTGTCCCCCTGTCTGTTTGTTACCTTTTCACGGTTCAACCGTTGAACCGATCTTGACGAAACTCTGCACAGAAATAACTTGCGTCCTGGACTGGACATAGGGTACTTTTTATTACGGAAAATCGAAAGTCTTCACGGTATTTTTAAAAACTCAAATTCACGTGGACATTGTCGCGGGCTTCGGCTAGCTTATATATATTTATTGAAAATTATTGTGTGGACCAGAATTTAAAATGGTATTTAAAAAAGTATTTAATATACTTTATCGCTCAAGCTTGGAACTTCCATCGCACCTAATCACTTCGCACGAGCAATGAACGTTACAAAAAATTAGCAAGCGCTATCTTACCGCGTCATAGAGGAAGTGTGCATTGCGTCCGACATTAACATATTAATTATAAACATTTCATTAACAGCTTTGCTTTTTGTTTACATCTATTGCTGTGTTTTTTTTTGTTAATTAAAGCGTAATGATGCGGTCGGACGCGTATCACTGTACCGGCGCATACTTAACGGTTGTGTCGTTTTGTGGCGCCGCCTGCGCATGAAATCGAGTGTGAGTTCGATGTACAGGGTATGCATATCGACCGCGTTGTCTAGCGGTCAGAGTACTGACTTCTACGCCGCGGGTCTTGGGTTCGAAGCCAAGCCGGCGAAAACACACATTGTGTTGTGATTGATCCCGTGTATCCGTGTATCGGACGGTTTAGGACGATTTAGTACCTCGTGTGTTGTTTACGTTCACTATAATATCCTTTATTCGTAGAATAATACCATTACATGCAATGCTGTCATTATACTGCTCGTGGGAACGCAATGAGGAGTAAGAATTTTTTGTCTAGTACCAAAATGACGGCGACGTGGTTCGCCACCCGTGGCGTTTAATTTCCCGCGGGGGCGAAGTGTGCTACGGGTGTGATCTCTACCTACCCCTTATAGGAAGGAAAGGCGTGACTGCTACCACGGTTGCCAACAAAAAATGTGCAAAAAGGGCATTATCATCAACATCACAATATCAGCGTCTTCTCACTACTCATAGCAGGGTATTTTCTCTACCACTAAACAATATGTAATGGCCATGTGGTTTTTCTTAACAAAAACCACATAGTGGTGTCGTATAAGTCGACTAAAATTCGAATGGCCTCTTGCAGATGGCGGAATATGCATTATAGATATGCTATACCTAAATTACGTAGACGGTGACAGGTGGCAGGGACGAAGGTGCAATGATCGAATCAGCCTGCCAAGTTTTTGTTTTATTGGATAATGTGGCGATTATTAATTGACATTTAATTTGCTTAAGGTATTTTTTTTCTTTTACTGTTGTGTTTTTAGGTAATGGAGCTATATAATTAAATTCTAATTATATTAATTTGGTGACTATCGAAAAAAAAAAGAAATGCTGGTGTTACAAATTTTTTTTATAACACCAGGATGTTTGCTTTGTACACCCATGTTTTACAAATAAATTATCTTTATCTTTAAACGAGCAAACGTTCGCCTGATGGTAAGTGCAACGTCTGCCCATAACAAATGCCGTATCTCCCAGAACAAAGCTATTTGATACCATACTGTGCTCATCACCCCGAGACTTCAGTTCTTAAGTCTGCAGAGTAACTGGCACTATATATATTTTCGGTGATGTAATTGCTATTAGCCTTCTCGGCTTTTACAGCTTCATCGGATACTGTGCTCACGGGTCAGGGGCCCGCGTGCAAGGTTTGATTTGACCCGAACATAATTAAATAAATAAACTCCGACAAAAACCTCGAAATTCGGACTGTGTCGCGCTCGCTGCTTGCTTTCGCGATTTCGAATATCTTAAATATTTTAAGTCGTCTAATGACCGTCCGAGGGAGGCTGTAACTGGCACTGCCGTACCTTCCTAGACGGGTGCGTAGCACAAGTAAAACTAGTCGACTTCAGCGAGCTGGAATAGAAGTATCCAAACCGTTATGTATTTATTTCTATCGCCGGGCGATATGCAAAGCGATTGCAACGAACAGCTGTTGGGCGTGAAACAAAAAACGCGAGCCTGTGAGGCGATTCCCCGTCAAACCGAGCGGAAAATTAGCGAAGCCTTACTCACTATCGGTTTTTAGGATACCGTACAACTTTGAAACCCTTTTTCTGTCAGCTTTGTTGTTGTTGATTATTCTTTCTGATTAAGGGAAAACTATTATGTTACATGTAAAATTCCAATTCTTCACACGCTGTAAGACTGATGAATCAGTTACCAACCAACACACGGTTGTCTAAATCCAAAGCTTGTTTCAAACGCCTACTCTGGGAGTATTACTTATAAAATAATTAGTAATTTCTAATATTTTTGCGTACTACTTCTTCCATTAGATTTTATATTGCTTCTTTTATTATGATCCTTATACATAGTTTCAGTTCAGAACCTGTCAATATTTATGTGTATGTATGTTTAAATATATATATATATATATATATATATATATATAAATATATATATATGTGTGTGTGTGTGTGTGTGTGCGTGTGTGTATGGATATGTATGTATTTAGTTACTGTGCAATTTCAAATCGGATTGTTGTTTTATTAAGCACCCTTAATATGTTCACTGCTCAACCCAAAGGTAGACTGGTAGAGAATGCCTCTAGGCATTAAGTCCGCCTTTTTTACACTTTTGCGCAAATAAAGATTAAATAAAAAAATAAAAAAAAATAAACTTGTTGTAGAGTACATACAGTCACGCCTTTTTCCCATATAAGGGTTAGGCAGAGACCACATCCGTAACCCATTTTTCGACCTAAGGGATACGAGAAGCCTAATTATTTTCCCTTCCTCTCCGCAAAGCCAGTGAATGCGAAGGCTAGCTGCTGGTTGGAATGCAATAATGAGAAAGAATTTCCACTCACACCAAAATGGCGATGTGGTTCGGCACCCGTCACGTCTCGTTTCCTGCGGGTGCAATCAGTGGGCTACCCGTAATATGGGAAAAAGGCGTTATTGTATGTTTGAACGCGTGTATCACGAAAGCATTTAATATAGGCGATAATAGCCAAATGGTTTAGGGTACGGACTGCGAAATATGACGTCGCAGCATCGAGCCCGCCATTCGACTATTGTCGTGAACCATCTCCTAGCACAAGCTTTTACGCTTAGTTGGAGTGGTTAACAGGAATATTAGAAATGTTAATGTAGCATTGCCAGTATTTGTTTAAAAAAATGCACAGATTATTAATAGTAAGCCTGGGACTAACGTAGTCTTCATTTTCATGGTAACATGTCAAAAGACGAGCAAAGTTCGTTAACAGCATAATTCAAGTAAGTAGTTCATTATATAGCACTGAGAACAGTACAGGAAACGACGACGTAACGTTAAAATCGAGTTAATTCCACCGACAGCTACCGAACCGGAAGCCAATTCGTGACAAACTCACACTTGACCGGTTTTATATAAATTGTCTTCATCCTGTTGTTGTTGAACGCTTTTTCTTGCTTATAAATTGGTGCAAAATGCGTGGGGGGTCTTAAAATCCGTAGCATATGTAGTGATAGACGACCAGGGAGAACTTCACTTAGTTACCTTGTCCGGCAACTACGGTAGAGTACCGGGTAAGCGACCCCAGCGTCCCGAGCTACTGCTGTCTCCTCCTGCTCCTTCCGAGATAGTAGTATTCAATACTTGTTTAAAGTTTTTATTATTTTATTATTATTATTATACTTCCTTTCCCAACTTACGCATTTCCTACCCCCCAGATCCATTTCGTACCTAATCCTTTCCCCTTCGCCTCCGCCAAGTCAGTGGTCGCCGTACCGATGGCTGCGTGACTTCAGAATAAGGCTAGCCTTACCCAAGCGCATCATCATCACTTCAGCTTATAACTACTCCACAGCTGAACATAGACCTCCTCCATATATAATCACAAAAGTATGTAGCTCCCAAGCGCGCGGAGCTCCGTTTGGGTGGACTACACGTGGGAATGTAATCATCATCATCATTTCAGCCTATCACTAGTCCACTGCTGAACATAGGCCTCCCCAATAGATTGCCACAAAAGTTTGTTGCTCTCATTTCGTATCCCCCATCCGAAGAAAAGTGGGCTACTGATGTAGTCTCTGCCAACCCATTGGGAAAGGGGTGTGAATGTATGTTGTATCTACATACAACATACATTTACACCTGAGATGTAGATCTAGCAGGCAAATATTTTCTCTTCAATGTAACGTTGCCGCACTCTGAAAGTTGTCCTATATCGTGGGTGCAGGTATAGGTAGGTGTAGGTTTTACAGACAACTTTTTCTATGTAGAAAGTGACGAGACGAGGATCACGTTCACCTGATGCCAATTGCAACGTTCGCCAATCCTAGCTGTGTCACCCAGAGCATTATACACTGAAACACTCGCCAGGACAACTGACACTGCCTTGGTACCTAACTGTCTAGTTAGGTACCAAGGCAGTGTCAGTTGTCCGTTCCTATTCAGGAAACCGTCTGGTTTCCTGAATAGGAATCCTACCACCAATTAATGAATATTGAATACAATAGAGTAGTTCAAGTCTAGTTCTTCATTTAAAACTATCGCAAACCACGAAATTCTGAGAGAAATGCAGTACAAAAATCCTCCTTACACGAACATGCGCATAAAATTTTTCATCTCGGTCCTCGCCCAAGGCATTTGTCCGATCAAAGGACGCGGCGGACTATTCTCTATAGAAATGCACTTCTTGAAAAGCAACCTTACATACTTTGAAACTGCTGATCAGATTTTTAATCAGTTGTACTCTCTAAGCTCTGAAGGAAAATGTCATTGGATTTTAATCCATACCTAATATTATAAATGCGAAAGTGACTCTCTCAGTCCCTCTTGTCTGTTTGTTACCTTTTAACGGTTTAACCGCATAACCGATCTTGACGAAATTAGGCACAGAGATAACTTGTATCGTGGAGACGGACATATGATGATTTTTTTTTATCCAAAATCAAATAATAAAGTAATTGTCAAGGGATATTTAAAAACTTATATCCTCGCGGACGAAGTCGCGGCCATCAGCTACTACTTAATATTATAAATGCGAAAACACACAAATGTTGTAAAATGGAATTAAATGAAAATTCTTTATTTTTCATACATACATAATATCACGACTGTATCCCATAAGGGGTAGTCAGAGACTGACCACTCACTGCAAAAACAGATGACTCCCACAATCCACGTTTCACAAAAACAATATAATGCACTTGGTGTGATAGGTGGTGAGCCCATCGCCACCATGCGCTGTTGGGTGCACAGTGCAGTTTAATTCCTTACTCGCCTTTTACGAGATCCATTGGATGAGATGGAGTGGTAGTATTTTTTTAACGAGCCGCCACCACACGGCTATTTATCAACGTAAGAAATATGCATTTCGTTTGTCGTTTAGTAATGAGGTTCCTCGGGCGAAGAAGAAACAGGCTGAAGAAACTTCCCAGGTATCCTCCTTTTGGTGTTTCTTCTATTTGTAGTCACAAAAAATTGTGTAATGTGAATTTGTCACAAAGAAGACTCATAGACAATCGAAACACGCTCTATGCACACACAATATTTACAATCAGATTCAATCATACGTATTGCAAACTTAAGCAGACCAGCCTCCACAGGCAGCACTGGCTCACAAGTGACGCATGTGGCAGCCATCGCCCTCCTCAACCTTTTTAAAGGGTAGTAGAATTGTAACTCCCTCATTAACTCGCAAATTTACTGGCTTCCTATGCAGGAATACTTCAACGTCATCCAGAGGAGTGTTGGGCTCACACTAACAAAGTCAGTCACACATCCACTCATTCTACCAGCAAGCAGTACACCAACGCCCTGCCAACCTCTACTGGTTTCCGGAACTTCCGAACAATTGTGTTGATTGCGTGGTGGTATCCCATACTTTCCGCTTGGTCTTGTTTACACGATGAACTTCCATCCATCTTTCTACGTAGGTACTACCCTAGTGCCAGTTATTACAGCAGTTGTGTGCAAACAGCACTGTGTTTCGATTTGAAAAACACTGAAACTAATGGGCTGTGTGGTGGCGACCTAAGAGAATCTACCACCCCACCTCGTCCCGTGGGTGTCGTAAAAGTCGACAGAGGAAAAATCAAAACCAGGAGATGGGCAGCAGCATCTTCCTGGAACACGTGAATAAATAAACTGCGGTTGCCAACTGAGGCAAAATCCCTCCTAAATGAGAGCTACAAACGTTTGTGGCCTCTATGGAGGAGGGCTATGTTTCAGTAGTGGACTAGTGATAGGCTGAAATAGTGATGAAGGTAGTATATTCAAGTAAATGATTTGCTCGCCTCGCTACTTACTCCCATAATAAGTTTTAAAAACAAAAAATGTTGCAAGCTTTAATTTGAAATCAATTGCTGGGTGTAGCCCAGCAATTGATTTCAAATGTTGCTAGGGCTATAGTAATTGTCAAAGCAAAGCCCAAACATGACGGAGCTATCTTGCTTACTTGAGGACTTCCTATTTCAAACTTCCGGCTCCATCAGACAAACTCCATTGTACCATTTTATTGCATTGTCACTGAAGTTAAGAATTTTTTGATTCGTAACAAAATGGCGGCGATGTGGTTTGCCACCAGTCACTTCACGTTTCCCGCGAGGGCGAAAAGTGGGCTACGTGAGTGGCCTCTGCCTACCCCTTATATGGGAAAAAGGCGTGACTGTATGTATGTGTGTATCTCACTGAAGCTACATAGGTATAATGATTTCTTATATTTACGCTAATATTACATTTTGTACCCAGGACTAACTAAGACGTCGGGACATCTGTCACCACAGTCCCCCCGTGACCATGGGTGCTGTAAAGTACTCGAAACGCGATGAAATTCATAAAATTAGTTTTATTAAATCTACAAAGGTATGCCAAATTTCAGCCGGACCCGGAACGAAATACGGAGAAAGGCTCTCTTTTGTGCTCTAAGTTTAATGAAAGCTTGTAAAAAATGCAACTTGTCTAGTCTTGTCCCGGCCCGAAGGAAGGAATCAGTGCAGCATATCGTATACATACAAGGGTAATTTTACGTACGTTTAAATTTGGAATGTTCAGAGAACTCGCAAAATCCCAAGCAACATCGTACAGCCTGCGATGTAACTTCTTGCTAAATTAAAAATGCTGAAGAAAAAAGCAAATCTCCGAAACAGCAGGAGAGTGCTTTAAACGAGTAGTTTCGTGAGGTTATTAAAAAAGTTTCTGCGCAAATTTAAGCTTTTAGGTTCTACTTCGTTCGGTTTTCTTTAAAGAGAAATGTGTTGTTTTTTAATGTTAATTTTTTTCCCATTTCTACCAAGTTTTTATTAATACACTTTCGTGTATGTCGGTTCGGGTCTTTTTTTTTAAATTAAGTAATTTGAGCCTATCACTAGTCGACTGCTGAACATAGACCTCCTCCATAGTTTGCCACAAAAGTCTGTAGCTCTCATTTCTGGGGAATTTGCCTTAGTTGCCACGCTTGGCAGGCGAATTGGCAACCGCAGTTCATTTATGCAGATGTTCCAGGAAGATGCTGCAGCCCAACTCCTGATTTTAATTTTCCCTCTGTCGACTTTTACGACACCCACAGGATATGGGGTGGTTCTCTTAAACCGCCATCACTGAGCAGGTTCAAATTTAGTGATTGATTTTAAACTAACATCCCGAGGAACTAGAGATTTGAAACTTTAAACAACATAGCTTAGAAATGGATGACAATTCATTATTCACTCGCTTTCTTGTATGTCTGTTTGTTTGTCTGTTGTTGTTAATTTTGCAATCCATACTGTATACTTTCGCATTTATCCATACTAATATTATAAATGCGAAAGTTACTCTCTGTCCCTCTGTCTATTTGTTATCTTTTCACGGTTCAACCGCTGAACCGAACTTGACGAGCACAGAGATAGCTTGCATCCTGGAGACAGTAACCAGTAAACCCTCGGGATATTTATATATTTAACCTATATCCACGCGGACGATGTCGCGCGCATCAGCTGGTTGATTATAAACTATCTTTATACTTTTAGTCGGTTTTAAAAACGTGGTATACGAAAGTTTTTAATACGATGCCCAACACTACGTTATTCCTGAATTGATTGACGCATCCGCGAAATGTAAGTGAGTATCACCTAAAGATTTATTTATGTAAACTTGTATCGCATGTGGTCGAATTTTGAACAGTGATATTTCTAAAGTAATGGAAATAACGCTATGTATTTGTTAGCATAACTTTTTTTTTGGTACTTTTTCCTGTGCAGGGAAGGCAAAGGGATCTTAGCTGATACAGCCATTAACGTGCTCGAAATGCTTTCATATAATTTGTTGAAAGTTTTTTGTCAGGTGCTAGATTTTAATTTATTTATTATTTTATCACTCTCATAGCAGGTATTTTTACATTCTCTTTTAACATACATAACATCACGACTGTATCCCATAAGGAGTAGTCAGAGACTGGGCACTCACTGCAAAAACAGATGACTGCCACAGTCAACGTTTCACCAAAACAATATAATGCACTTGGTGTGACAGGTGGTGAGCCCATCGCCACCATGCGCTGTTGGGTGCACAGTGCAGTTTAATTCCTTACTCGCCTTTTACGAGACCCATTGGATGAGATGGAGTGGTAGTATTCTTTTAACGAGCCGCCACCACACGGCACTTTTCTTTTTAATAAAAGTAAAATTAGGTCTTTTAAATTTTTATCGCTCGAATTGTCTTAATTTGCATGCTGTAACTGCCTGTAAATGGAGTTATATGTGAATGTGATATTCTGTTGTCAGTTCCAAAATAAATAATAAAAAAAATAACTTCGAAAAAAGATTCTTCAAGAAAAGAGAAGAAAGAGAGATTTTTTTGTTCACATCACTGACACGACATCTCTCGAATGATTTTATTTTCGCGACTTGGTCCGCGTGGTTATAGGGTTTTTAAATATTTTAAACGTTTCGATTTTCCGAGATTAGAAGTATCCTATGTCCGTCTCCAGAACGCAAGCTATCTCTGTGCCGTAAATACGTCGGAAGTCAGCGATGTCTGAGCGATAGTGCCGCCTACCTCTTGATTAGGCGGTACAGGATTCCTTGTGTAGATAGCGCAGAATAACAATTTCAAATGCACCTTGTGTAATAATTTCACCTTACTACGCTTAACCACCAATTAACTAGGTAAACAGAACAGTTTCGAAAGACAAGGTCGGTGTCTCGAATTCGACTGCCCGCCCCTGCACAATCCGAACTCTTAAATAAGACTCTTTGCAAGTGCCGCTATTGCAATAACAAGTGACGTCACGGTGTTTACCACCTCCTCAGTACTACAATAATCAAAGGAGCAACTTATTATTTAACGATATCGTTTTCCCTGACAAATATAAAAAAATCATCATCATCAACACTTCAGCCTATCACTAGTCCATTGCAGAACATAGGCCTCACCAATATGTTGCCACAAACGTTTATAGCTCACATTTTGGGGGATTTTGCCATAGTTGCCACGCTTGGCAGGAGGGCTGGCAACCGCAGTTCATTTATTTAGATGTTCCAGGAAGATGCTGCTGATCTTGTGCTTTTATTTTCTTTCTGTCGACTTTTACGACACCCACGAGAAAAGACGGGGTGGTAGATTCTCTGGCCGCCACCACATATATTCTGTAATACTTTTCCCGTTAAAATAATCTATATAAATCCAAATGCAAAGTAAATCCTTTTATCGAAAGTCTACATTATAACTCGAAAACTATTGAAGCTTGAATTTGCGCATCGATGGTTTATAGGAGACAGTGACGTGACGAGCAAAACGTCCTCCTCAGCATTTAAAATAACAATTTTAGTGCTGAAAAAAAGATAGTTAATTTGCTTTAATATTACCTAGTTTTGAAGGCTAGGTTATATTCACTTGCATGCGGATCTTAGCAAATTAACTTGTCTCTTTCATTATAATGGACTTCCGCAAAGTAACGCTTGATTCTATTAACAATTTTAGTGGTGTCGGTACCGTACTATTAAATTTAATATATATCTATTATAGAATAAAGAATATCTTGTGTGAATCAAATCAAAATGTTAGTTATTTACTCGCTCAAAACATTAGAAAAACATATTTTATAATGTTGATGACACTACCGTTTTACTCAGTTGAGGCTCGCAAGTAATAAAGTTCTTCCGCCCTTCTTCGTAGTTCGCGTAAGCTTGATGTCGAGTAGTGATGTCAAGTACCGATCTTAAATAATTAGAAATTATCGGTCTTCGGTCACAAAGACACACTGTCTTAAGTTTTAGACAGTGTGTCTTTGTCATATCACTATTTAATTTCAATATGCATTTTAAAATAAGTCAGTATTAATGTTAAGTAGAATGCGTACTATTAATAGCAGTCGTCGATTATTGCCATGAACAGGACTCGCTATGTTTGTTATTTTAACATTATTAGACTTTACATACTCCTAATTCTACGTATCTCGTAAGTCATCGTAGTGTCTGGCTGTTCAGATTGCTACTCGTAACCATCACCTGGTACAAGAAACCATGGCGATATTTTCCCGTTATTATAAAACTTAGGCATTAAAGTATCGCCGCAGGGCCAGTTATTCTGTCGTGTGCAAACATTACTGTGTTTCGGTTTGAAGGGCACTGAGAGCTAACGTAATGATCAGGCGTATGAGACTAATGTCTCGGGGTGACGGGCGCAGTGTGGTGTCACACAGATATTTTCTGGGTGACACATTTAAAAGAAAATCTAGACACTAGATTACCTAATGATAAGTCCTGACTGTCGTCCGGAAACAACAATAATTAACAATGAAGAATAAAGATGTTTTGCCTGGCTGACTCCATCACGGCGATAACTTCCGAAATCTGCGCAGGAGATATATAGTTTAGTTAGTGTAGTTATTGAGTTATCCCAACTTACTCCACGTGTAACGCTAAGGTTCGGATGCAGTGTCTGATCAAGATGGAGCAGTGTACCGGTCATCGCTCACTTTTTATGTTGGATTTCTCTGATGGGATAATTTTGCGCTTAAACAGATCCTTCTTCGGGTCATAATGATCAGCACCAGCAGCGAGTTTTATGCTTATATAACCACTGAACCACTACGGTCTTCATCTTTATTATAACTTCTCTAGTGGTCGCATTACTTGACTTAAACATCGCAGTTCCTGGGTTCATTAAAGCCAATATATGTGCAAAACACTAAATGTTGGGCTGTTCGTGTTGTGCGTGTGTATTTGTCTGTAAAATGCGCCCACAATACGGTAGAAATTCTAGTGTTTATATGTATATTTAAAATGACTGAAAAAAAAATCCCGCTGGGATTCTTACTGGTTCTTCCCAGGACAGAGGCATTTCTTTGCGAACCAGTGTAGCATAAAAAAATGACGTTCAATGAGTATTATGTAAATGATCTATATTGAATAAAAAATATTCTATTCTATTAGTTACCGTGTGGTGGCGGCTTAAGAGCTACCATCCCGTGGGTTTCGTGAAATTTTTTTTGTTTACTGGACAAAAGCAAAGAGCAAATGTTCACCTGATGGTAAGTGCAAGGTAATATGTATAATGTTTAAATTCATAACTGTCCTTTTACTTTGCAAACCACTAAGCCTTACATAGTTCTCATACACAAGTCTGGTAACTTAAGCTTCCATTCTAAACAGTACGCGACCTAATTTGCGGTCCCGCGTTTACTTTAAACTAACTTAGCGCTCCATCTGCTTTGAAATAGACTTTTGTAACTCGGCGAGCTTGGAAGTAAGCACTTCCTTTGACCCTATTTAGTTATACGTCGTCGTTTTAACTTGATATTGCTTGGATGAAACAAAAAATAAATATAAGAGAATCTTAATAGTGTGAGGCTCGACAACTTGTGTGTTCTGTAATCCCATAACGATCGAAGTCGTTTCAGCCGCCTTAAGCACCAGGATCGTTGCGAGTCATGCACTGATGTCTCAGGATGACGAGCGCGGTGTGGTGTCACACAGAATTGTGAACACAGCCATCAAGTGAACGTTTTTCTCGGCACTTTACCCTGTAACAATATATTCAAGATATATTAAATTAAGTTCAATCTGGTTAGAGTTTGATGTATCAAGCGTCTGCGTGAATTATAAAAATGATTTTTCAATTGAGACTTCAATTATAGCATCGATGTCGACACGGCACGTCACTAGCAGTGCATGGGTATCTAGGCCAACGTCCCCTGAGTGCAGGGTGCTTGGCTTAATGGAATCAACGTAACTTTGCAGAAATATATTATTGTATTACGTTACGTTAAGTTGTGTTTTGTTTCCACTCCAATTCAAAAAAATCCGTCCGCAACTTTCCGGCTAGACTTAAAATTCGAGAACGACAAACTTGTCTTTTATAACCAATCTAAGGCTGTAATTAAAGCCGATGAATCTCATAATTTCCTGTAGCCTACTACGTCATACTACACAATAACAATATACGAAATTGTGATTCGATTCCAGGACCCACGCAAAGGTCGGGTACGCTGAACATTTAGCGCGGGTCGATTTCAATGTTTCGATGTAACAGTGATTAAGCTATCTAAAATCCAATTTATAATCTGTGCAAATTTCATGTTAAAATGTTAGTGTCGCAGCCGCGTGTTAAGTCCGTCGGTAATTGTTCTGGGTTCGAATCGTATGTGACGCCAACGGTTGACAAATGTTATCTTCAGGTTCTAATTCTAATTGGGCCATATATCCTGCCGTGAAGTAGTAGTGTGCAAACATTATACTGTTTCTCTCTGTAAAACGCTCTCCGAAATGAGTCTAGGGCTGTGCTCAACAGTGGGACTGGCTGATCGACTGTGATAGGCTGTTACTTTACTTTTAAAACCATTTTACAATGGGTGTTGCGCTAGTCGTATCAGACAGTTGTTCGTCGTCTATGCAATCGCGCGACGTTCATCCGATTAGTTGAAACTGTGCAGTTGTTGTTGGCTTTCATTTATTTTCTACATACCTAAACCTACTTCAAACAAATTACAAAAACAATTGAAGAGTCATTGGAACGCATGCCGGGAATAGGCTTGTGAGTGTTATAAATGTTTGCAGCTACAATTACTCCGTTTTGTAGTTTAGCGCCATCTAGTAGCCAAAGTCGGAACTACGTGGAAATAGTTAAATATGAGTTACATTCATTAATTCACCAATGTCTTCTCTATTATGAGATTTTTTTTATAGAAAAACTGGAATTAACTATTCTACGCCTATTTGTAATTCAAATGGTGCTCCTCGAAAATAAATGTATGTAGAAACGATTTTTTTATTGGATAAAGTGACGAAACGAGCAAAACGTTCACCTGGTTTTTTTTATTTATTGTATAAAGTGACGGAACGAGCAAAACGTTCACCTGATGGTAAGTGCAACGTCCGCCCACACTGTGTCACCCAGAATATTTCTGTGTGACACCACACTGCGCCCGTCGCCCTGAGACATCAGTTCTTAAGTCTCAAATGCCCAGTGATTACGCTAGCTCACAGTGCCCTTCAAACCGAAACACAGTAATGCTTGCACACTACTGCTTCACGGGGGAATAACTGGCCCCTGGGTGCTACCAGCCTAGACGGATTCTTGCATAGGAATCTTTCCACCAGTAAAAAAAGTTGGAGGCTATCCTTTCGAATTGTCGTGTATTACTATTTTTTTTTCTCTTTTATATAGGAGTTACTTTTTATTGTTCCTATAGGGAAATCCGTCTAGATAGGTACCAACACAGGGCCAGTTATTTTGCTGTGAAGCAGTAGTGTGCAAACGTTACAGTTTTTCGGTCTGAAGGACACTGAGAGCTAGTGTAATTACTGGTGATATAAGAGTTAAGAACTGTTCTGGTTGAAGCATTTTGTATGGGCAGACGTTGCACTTACCATCAGGTGAAAATTTTGGTCGTTGTCGAAATGTTATTGCATAAACCAATCATAATAAATAGATTTTAATAATAATGGTATCACGATCAGATCGACAACACAACCGCCGAGCTTGTATGAAAACGAAGAAAGTAGAAGAAGCGAAACGTGTGTCAGGATCTTAGCAATTAGAAAGATATGTGGCGGTATTGGTTTGCTTGTGCACGCTGTTGAGGGAGGGCGGGCGGTGCTCTTCAAAAACTAGGTAATACACACCATCTTAAATTTTACATGCGGATCTTAGCAAAAAACTTCACCTATATAATATACAAGAAACAAAACTTATAAAACTTAAACGAACTAGATAAATTTAGAGGTGAAGAATCGGAACATTTGGCGTACCGATCAAAGGTGAATCGGGAAGTGTCACCAGACCCCCTGAAAATCGGAATGACTTCAAAAAGTACCGCGGAACTGTATCATCCCTAGCCGTGTTCCAGTTCTTCAGCCGCTCTTCAATTTCCGGCAGCAATCCTCCATGCCGCTCGATGCAGTCTTTTATATTTTTTAAACGCGGCCCAAAACGGCTTCGTTGTATTGTTTATTGATCGTTCAACCGTTAGAAATGAAAGTTTGGATTGTCTGGCGGGTTCAAAAAATCTAGATTCATTTTCTCGAGTGTTTATTTTTTTTTGTCCTGCTTAATAGTTGGCAGTATTGGACGTAGTTGTAGAGGATGTAAAAGGAAATGGGGTCAGAACAGAAGTCGGTTGTTTTTAAATTGTTAAAAATATTTAAACATTGCTCTGCAGTACGAATTTTGTCGTGTGGTGGCGGCCTAAGAGAATCTACCACCCCATCTCTTCCCATGAGTGTCGTAAAAGTCGACAGAGGGAAATCAAAACCAGGAGATGGGCAGCAGCATCTTCCTGAAACATCTGAATAAATAAACTGCGGTTGCCAGCCCGCCTGCCAAGTATGAGAGCTACAAACTTTTGCCGATATCTATGGGGGAGGCCTATGTTCAGCAGTGGACTTGTGATAGGCTGAAATGATGATGATGATATCTTCAAAAACAGTGGACTGTAATTTTACTGTTGATCCGAATATCGAATATCGAAACGAAGTCTCGATTTGGTTGCTAACTGGCAAAATAAAAAAGAAAAGAACAATATCACACAACAACGAGTATGAAATTATTTTAGCTCCCCTATTTTTATTTCCCTGTCATCGAACCTTGCTACTTTCGACTCGACCCTCTAGCTGGAAGGGTCTTACAAGTAACGTATAAGTAACGTGCTACACGACACTATCCGCGTATGTACAGAAGGTCTCTCATGTAACTGTGACCGATTGACACGCACGTCACTTCACGAGACAAACAAGTCATTCACCTGACGTCAATTGCCATGCCTGCCCATAAACATGGACGGATTTGATACCCTTGTAACGACATCTATATGTCGCCACATGAGAGGCACAAGAAATATCTCATACATTCCATAATCGCGCTATGAAAGTGTCGTGAGATGCGAACTATGTATACAACATCCAAATGTTACTAGTAGGAGGAGACGTCCTCCGATCTGGCGGGTAGCTACCCTTTTCCTTGGCAATATTATCCGCCAAACCCTGGTTGCCCTAGGCCCTAGGCCTACGGAAGTTTGCCGCCCTACTACCTGCAAAGCACGAAAAATGTCGTTAAAGACTTAAATTAATTTATTTATTAAATTACACTTAGATTATACATATTTAACATTACATAAACAACATAAGGCGGTAGGTTTCCGGCAGAGTAGAATAGCACCCTTACCTCATCCCTAACGAGATGTCGTAAGAGGCTACTTAGCTGTTGTACATTAGCTATTGTACACATTGTACCTACTTTTCGCCCCCGCGGGAAACGAGACGTAACGGGTGGCGAACCATGTCGCCGCCAATATGATACGAGTCAAAAAAAATCTGACTCCCCGTTGCGTTCCCACGAGCAGTATAGTGACAGCACTGCAAATTCATTCTACTTTCATTAGTATTTTCATACAAGCTGGTCGGTTGCATTTTTGCCGTGGCCTTTCCTTAGAACGACTTCGATCCGATCGTGATATCTTCGCTTACGTCGACTCTTACCGGCTTGCCCATTCACACTTCCCCCCAATAAATCTGTTTCGTCAATCGTGTTTCATCCATCCTATTGTCCAAACAATCCATACATCCCTCTCTCTACATTGGTCACTACATCTACTACACCGCAACGTTCCCCACGTATTTTTTTTATTGTTTAAAGCGACGAAACGAGCAAAACGTTCACCTGATCGTAGGTGCAACGTCCGCCCACAACAAATGCTGTGTCACCCAGAATATTTCTGCGTGACACCACACTGCGCCCGCCACCCTTAGACTTAGACATCAGTTCTTAGGTCTCAAATGCCCAGTGATTACGCTAGCTCACAGTGCCCTTCAAACCAAAACACACTACTACTGCTTCACGGTAGAATAGCTGACCTGCCTAGGAATCCTACCACCATCCACAAATACCACCAGTTATTATCTGAGGTATTTCTATATATTTCTACTATATTTAAGTTAAGGTACTAAAGGCGGCAATATCACTGAAAGCGAGAACAGAGAACTGATACATCAATATGAAAAACCAGGAAAATGAAGGTGGTTTACACCAGACCATATAAATTTCTAATAAAACACTAGATGATAGCATCTCATATAAAAAGCGACAGACCAAGGTAAAGGATTAAGAACAAAGGATAAGCGAAAACATGAGTTAAATATCCAAGTAATGAGCTCTAACCAGGTTTTGGAAGAAAAAAAGGTTTTCTCAAATCATCAGATTTTAAAGCGTCTAACCAATACTGCCGTGCCGTGTGGTAGCGGCTTAAGATAATGCTACCGCCCCATCTCATCCCGTGGGTGCATACCCTCCTGCAAATCCCCCCCCCCCCCCCTAAATGAGAGCCACAAAGGTTTGTAGAAATCTATGGGGGAGGCCTATATTCAGCAGTGGACTAGTGATAGACTGAAATGAACCAATACTGCATATATAAGTTCCACTTAAAATCGGCCAACGTAGTTTGCGTCACGACATGCGTGTCTCGATGACTGAGAAAGTGACAGTGAGCAATTTGCATAAAAACAATCGCAGGTTCGGTTTCATAACGCGCGGAGCTTGCAAAAAACAGACAGACGCCTAGTTATTAACGGTACTGAGTATGTTGATTGATGTTGATTCGAGTACTGTGGGAACGCTGTCGGAAGCTATAAACTACGTAGGTGTTACTGTAGTGCCGACCGCGTCGCTTAGTGGTCAGAGTACCTGACTTCAATGCCACGGGTTCTGGATTCCAATACCAATAGGAGCCAGCATTTGTAAAAGTAAAAAAAAGTAAAGTTTCAGCCTATAAATGTCCCACTACTGAGCACAGGCCTCCTCTCATTTCTGAGAGGGTTTTGGAGCTAGGAAGAATCCGCCACGCTGCTCCAATGCGGGTTGGCGGACTTCACATGTCCTCGAAATATTTCTATTCCTCGGACATGCAGGTTTCCTCACGATGTTTTACTTCACCGCTAAGCACGTGGTAAATCAGCACTTAAAATTGTAGAACAATATTAGAGGTGCTGGCACCGGGGATCGAACCCAGGTTACTCGCTTACTATGAAATTAAAGGCGAGCACCAGGCCCCTGAGCTACCAACATTTGTGCTCAAACATAAATTGTCTTTTTCGGATCTGGTTGTTTTGTATTCGACCCCGCTAACCTTGTCCCTTCTAACACAGCATGCTAGCCTACCTCCGAACTTATCGTATCTGCATTACATCGGGCTGGAGTAGGTCAGAACGAGTGAGTGCCTCTGTGCTTGCGCGTACACTTGGTGCACTATAATATCCTGTGCAAGTGATAGCTCCCGACAACATTCGAAAGTTATATATTACTACAAATGTACTCGCGTACCCGCGCTCGGTGTAATACTCGTACTAACGCGATAATATCGATTTCCTCTCGATTTAAGTAACTGATCGAGCCGTATTTAGATGCACAGGGTAACTGTCCAAGCCGAGGTTCCCCTTCGGGTGCCCTTTCGCTGGTTTGACCATTATTAAGCCATTCTAAACCCATTATAGAGGTTTCGGCTAAGCGCCCTTAGCGCTCGGCCTCCTTTCAATCCGGTGAACATCTGTCATAACAAAAACGTAGGCTAAGATGGACTGTGGTACAAGGCAACTGTGGAACAAAGCACATCATTATCATTTCAGCCTATCACTAGTCCACTGCTGAATGAAGGCCTCACCCAGTAGATTGCCGCAAAACTTTGTAGGTCTCATTTTGAGGGGGGGAATGTTGCCACGCTTGGCAGGCGGGTTGGCAACCTGCAGTTTATTTATTCAGATGTTCCGGAAAGATGTTGCTGCCCATCTCCTGGTTTTCATTTTCCCCTCTGTCGATTTTTACGACAGAGGGAAAATGAAACCAGACTCCAAATCCAACTATTCTTAGTTTCTCATGAACTGTTAATTAGTTTAATAAAAAAGCTAACAAATTAATGATGCCAGTTACTCGACTCCACAGGTTCAGCAACTCTTTCATGGGTCACGTTGGTATACGTTTTTACAACCAAATCCCAGAAAGTGCATAAAGTCTTTTAATCAAAAAGTTCAAACTATCTATTAAACAAAGACTTTAAGAACGGGTTATTATAAAATTATGGAATACATGGACTATAACCCCTCGGAATGAGGTGATTGCTGCCAAGCTATTTCTTCATCTTTATAACATTGCTGTAATTGTAAATTATTTTTAAAGTTACTGAAAATTAAAACATGTCACAATCCCCGCTGGATTTCTTGCTGTTTCATAAAATGACACAGGCATTTCTTTGCGACGCAGTATTGAATAACAATTATTATATTCTATTACACTGCTTACACTGTAACGTTAACGGCGCGATGAAAAGACTGAGTATTATAAAGATAAAAATAAAAGATTAGACTCGCTTTAATTTTCTTTTGTATAACGAAATGGTCTTTGTGCATCGAATCGTTTACTTACGAGACATCCTGTCTACTCAACTCATTCAATCTTAATAGTATACAGAGCTCGCCACTCGACGTAATTATTATACATTTTCCTATCTTCTGCGAACTAGTGATGTGCAGTAGTACAAAACTCGATTACTAACGTTATCGCTCACTCACCTATATCTGTGCTGCTTATAGTTGGTTAAGCAAAACTAGCAGAATAAACACTTTAAAACAAGTGGGTAGTTGTACTTGTATACGCACGTCAGAAGTTTAAACTTCTTTGGCGTTACTGAAAGATTAGTGGTTAATATGAATGCTACTATTTAAGAATAATCTGTACTATAAAATATTAATACATTAAAACATGTATTAGATTATTGGCAAAAAACCAAACCAAACCAACCCAAAGATGTATTTTTTATGTAATTAACGACATTATGTAATATGGCATTGAAAAAAGAAAGACCCCAGTTTCTTGCCGGTCCTTCTCTGAGGCGTTATTGTTTGAACCGGTGTAGATTTTGACAAGTGCTTTATAAAGGCCTAAACTGAATAAAGAAATTTTGACTTTGAAATATCGAAGCAACGTCCCATCACTAGCGATAGTTCGATGGGCGGTCGATGCCGACACGGGTGGGAGGGAGGCACGGGTGGTTAGTTAAGGGGTTTTATTGTTGCTTCGAATGGGTAAAATGGAGGGGTTTAATTAATGCCTGGCGCCGGCCGGGGCTGTGCCAGGTCTGTTTGAAAACGGCCGGCTCGCATTAAAGTGGGAAAAGTGCTGAAACTAAACTTAATATATCGGTTACATACATACATAAGATCACGACTGTATCCCATAAGGGGTAGACAGAGACTGGGCACTCTCTCACTGCAAAAGCAGATGACTGCCACAATCCACGTTTCACAAAAACAATATAATGCACTGGGTGTGATAGGTGGTGAGCCCATCGCCACCATGCGCTGTTGGGTGCACAGTGCAGTTTAATTCCTTACTCGCCTTTTACGAGATCCATTGGATGAGATGGAGTGGTAGTATTCTTTTAACGGGCCGCCACCGCACGGCTTATCGGTTACGTATATAAATAAAATTATAGAGGTCTGCTCTTGTGCGCATCACCCAAAAACTACTGGATAGATTTCTGTCAAGTTTAGTTTTACTACTTAGACGCTTAGTCCTTATCTAAAAAAAATATCACTTTTTTTTATTGGATCAAGTGATGAAACGAGAAAAATGTTCACCCTATGGTCAATGCAACATCTGCCCATAACAAATGCTGTGTCACCCAGAACATTTTTGTGGGACTCTACACTGAGCCCATCACCCTGAGACATCAGTTCTTAAGTCCAATATGCCCAGTGATTACACTAGCTCACAGTACCCTTCAGACCGAAACACAATAATGTTTGTCGTAGTAGACTCCCAGGTTCTTCTATCTAGTAGGGGGCTCGAGAACTTTTCTTTCCCGACGGTTGTCGGTTCTACAGCCTATATGGCTCGCCCATTGCCTCGCCTATTGTTACTAGTAATGAAAATATAGTTAAAAAAAACGTTTGGCTTTATTTAACGATTGTAAGTAATAATATATGCAATGTTTATTTACAGGTAATTAAGTTAATTACATCCCAAGCGACGAATACTACTACCCTTGCCAGGATGGTTATGTAAGTGAAACTTTTTTTGCGTTTTTTTTAATGCTAGCTTGACCCGTGCGAATATTTCGCACAGAATCGTGATCACGTACCAGATGATGACAGATGGCGCCATCTACTTTCTTTCAAGAATGTAAACAACCAACTGACAGCTGTCCTGCGTAAATTGAACAGATTCTCAACAGATGGCGCTTTCTACAAATAATTAATTAATTCAATCTCTTTAATCAATTTTTTTGACGAAAACATGAATTGCAGGACATTTTCTTATTTTCAGTCATTAGAGGAGACAAACAACTTCAAAATGGCGTATCAAACAATAATTTTAATACAGTATTATGGGAGATATTTTATACCGACAAAGCAAAGGGATTCCTACGCAGGAATCCGTCTAGGTAGGTAGTTTACATTACTGTGTTTCGGTTTGAAGGGCACTGAGAGCTAGCGTAATCACTGGGCATATGAGACTTAAGAACTGATGTCTCAGGGTGACGGACGCAGTGTGGGGTCTCACAGAAATGTTCTGGGTAACACAGCATTTGTTATTTCTTTCTGCTCGTTCCCTCACTTTTATCAAATAAATGATAAAAAAAAGACCTTTGAGAAATAATATATAAGATAGAATATTCGTTTGATGGCGGAATCATTATTACGATCTTATTACGTCTAGATAAATTATCCAGACCGTTGACCGGAAGCAGTATCTACCAGATGCGAAGTACCAGGTACGTCAATCCGCCTACCAAGGGTGGTTATTACGGCAGATTCCTATAACTTGGATGATGAAGAGGAGATAAAGAAGATGACCTTTGGTCCTTAAAGCCTGGAAAGACGGAGATATAACATAGGTTGGAACGTAAACCGCAAGCGATTTTTAACTGTTTTGTTTATTGATGATGGCCTCCTACTTTCGAGTGCTATCCCAAGCTATCAACTTTGCAGGTAATGTTATAGTGCTACAAGTGTAGGTGCACTCTTACACTTGGCCACGCGGTTGTTTGTATAAAAGGTCACGTAATTTATTAGTATGTGTGCGTGCGCGTGTGCGTGCGCGTGCTAGTGCCGTGACATATGCACAATGATTACGCTAGCTCTCAGTGCCCTTCAGACCGAAACACAACAATGTTTGAACATTTCTGCTTCACGACGGAGTGACTGGCCTTAGGGTGGTATCTACTTAGATGGATTTCTGCATAGGGGGTCGTCCTTTGGTCGTCAAGTGAGTTTCGAACAGGGGGGAGGAGGTCAGAAATAATCACGTTTGGTATAAGATAATGTGTATTTATTGTGCGACAAAAAAATGTAATTTAAGTTGTGACACTATAATACAAGATACACGACGTATCACAGAGTAGGGGGGTCCTATAAAGGTAGCCTATAAAACCTCACGTGATTAAAGGACGGCCCCATAGGAATCCTACCACCAGAAAAACTATAATAATACGCCCCTTTTGTAAATTTGTTTAATTAACATATAATATCTTAAACAAATATGCACTTATAATGATTTCTTATATTTACGCGAATTCTACACACTTGAAAAAACGACGATAAAACACGGGGGGACCTTCCGTTACCATGGGTGCTGTAAAGCGCTCGAAAGGACGAGTTATAAGTAGTAAAATTAAACGCGATGAAATCCGTAAAATCTAGTTTTATTTTAATGTGGTACCTACCTATATTTCTGGAAATAAATAATTTAATTTCATATTTTGGACATCCAGGTACTAGACAGTAATAACTTTCCCAAACTAATCTTTATAAGCACTATCGATCCCATTAATATACTTAGTCCAGGACCGCTGAGTGCCACCCTTCGAAGATGAGAGAGGGATTGAGCTTAGTGAAGTTTATAAGTGATAAGTATGGAGTTGGGATCTGTTGACGCGTTTTTTGGGATATTAATTTTACTCTTCCCTTTCGTTTTAACAGTTCTGTATCAAAAATAAAATATTCGTTAAAAATAAAACTACTTTTAAATACTACTTTTTAATTCTACTTAAAAATAACCTGCTACTTGGGATCCGCGAGCAAAATTGAGTGTTAGGCAGTAATGGACTTGTGCACTCTTATTTAGGATGGCTACTGCTGGTGGGGGTCCCATGTACGTAGTAGGCAGCGGCCACTCACGTAGCCTACTTTTCGCCCTCGCGGGAAACGAGACGAGACGGTTGGCGAACCACGTCGCCGCCATTTTGGTACGAGTAAAAAAATCTTATTCCCCATTGCGTTCCCATGAGCAGCATTGCATATTATGGTGTCATCCTGCACGAATAAAGGCTGTCCGTACAATACCTTAGTTGCCTCTTACGAAACCTCGGTAGGAAAGAGGTGTACTTCAGGGTATGGAACTCTTTATTCCATCCTCTGTCGTGCCCATCGGTGGCAGATCCCAGCCTTGGTTTGGTCGCACCTGCAAAATGGCATCACGCCAAAAGCAGGAGTGTTACCGGACCTGGGCTAAAGCATCGGCGTCTCGAGATGTAAAAAATAGCGAACTGAAAAAGAAGTACAACTCTGCCTCTAGGTCCCTCAAAAGAGCTATTTCCAAGTCAAAGTCAGAGCACATTGGCAGAATTGGCGAGAGATTAGTCCGCCTCCCTTCGGGAACTCGTGCATTCTGGTCTCTCGCCAAGGCTGTCCTTGGGAATTTCTGTCAGCCATCTCTTCCATCTCTGCACAGGGAGGATGACTCGCTGGCCCATGCCGCTAAGGAGAAAGCCGATCTTTTAGGCTCCCTTTTTGCGGCCAACTCGTCTCTCGATGACAGGGGGAACACGCCGCCGATCATCCCGCGGTGTGAGTGCTCTTTGCCGGAAATCAAGTTCCTGCAGAGTTCTGTGCGCAAAGCACTATTCTCCCTGGACATCCATAAGTCGAGTGGGCCTGATGGCATCTCCCCTATTGTGCTGAGGATGTGTGCTCCAAAGTTGGCACCGGTCTTAACGCGTCTTTTCCGGTACTCCTACTCTGTAGGCGTCGTCCCGAACACATGGAAGACAGCTTTGGTGCACCCGATCCCTAAGAAAGGCGACCGCTCAGATCCGTCCCAACTACAGACCGATCGCCATCACCTCCTTGTTCTCCAAAATAATGGAGTCCATTATAAACTGCCAGCTCTTGAGGTTCCTAGAGGAGCACCAGCTGATTAGTGACCGCCAGTACGGTTTCCATCAGGGTCGCTCAGCTGGTGATCTTCTAGTCTACCTTAAGCATACATGGGCGGAGGCAGTCGAGAGCAAGGGGGAGGCCCTGGCAGTTAGTTTGGACATAGCGAAAGCCTTTGATCGGGTTTGGCACAAAGCGCTTCTCTCGAAGCTTCCTTCCTATGGGCTTCCCGAGAAATTATGCAATTGGGTCACCAGTTTCCTCGCAGACCGGAGCATCAAGGTCGTAGTAGACGGTGCATGCTCGGACTCCAAGTCTGTGGGTGCTGGTGTTCCGCAAGGCTGCGTGCTATCGCCAACCCTGTTTCTTCTGCATATCAATGATATGTTACAAATTAGTAACATTCATTGCTATGCGGACGACAGTACTGGTGATGCCTTGTACACCGGCCGTGCTAATATTTCTCGGGAACACGTCGACGAGTGCCGGAACAAACTTGTGTCTGAAGTCGAGATTTTGTTAGACAAAATCTCAGACTGGGGCCGACTAAACTTAGTCGAGTTCAACCCTAACAAGACACAAGTTTGCGCGTTTACCGCAAAAAAGAAACCCTTCGTCGTATCACCTCATTTCGAGAGCACTCCCCTTGTTGCCTCAGCCAGTATCGGAATCCTTGGCGTCGACATATCGAGCAACGTTCAATTTCGCGGTCACTAGGAAGGGAAGGCCAAATTGGCCTCCAAGAAGCTTGGCGTGCTCAGTAGAGCGCGACAGTACTTCATGCCGGCCCACCGCTTGCAACTTTATAAGGCGCAGGTTCGGCCGCACATGGAGTACTGTTCTCATCTCTGGGCGGGGGCACCCCAGTGTCAGCTCCTTCCATTTGACCGCATTCAGCGAAGAGCGGCTCGAATTGTCGACGACCATGTCCTATCTGATCGGCTTGATCCCCTGGCTTTGCGAAGAGATGTTGCATCTCTTTGCATTTTTTACAAGATCTACCATGGGGAGTGTTCCGAGGAATTGTTCGGATTAATTCCAGCCGCTGAATTTCACCATCGCACCTTACGGCATAACCTCAAATTCCATCGTCACCACCTTGATGGTTGGCATTCCACCACAGTGCGTTTTTCGCGGAATTTTCTGCCACGCATTTGCACTTTATGGAATGTTCTGCCGTCAGCGGTTTTTCCGGACCGATACGACTTAGGGACCTTCAAGAAAAGAGCCTATTCCTTCCTCAAAGGCCGGCAACGCACCCGCGATTCCTCTGGTGTTGCGGTTGTTCATGGGCGGTGGTGATCACTTACCATCAGGTGAGCCACTTGCTCGATTGCCCCCTCTCATATAAAAAAAAAAGGTGATATTCTACTCTGCCGGTCACCTGTCGGTGTTGCTCTGTACATATGTTCACATACAGCTTATCAAACTCATTTTACTCTTTATAATCCAAGTCGAGGTCTGCAAGGGTATTAAAAGGTAATAGTTTTTCTTCTGTAACAGCTTAAAAAATAGGTCCGCAGTAAAATTTTTGAATTAAAAAAAATAAGAATTGTCAACTGGTGGTAGGTTTCCTATGCAGGAATCCGACTAGGTAGGTACCACCCCAGGGCCAGTTATTCTACCGTGAAACAGTAGTGTGCAAACATTACTGTGTTTCGGTTTGAAGGGCACTGTGAGCTAGCGTATTCACTGGGCATTTGAGACTTAAGAACTGATGTCTCAGGCGCAGTGTAGTGTCACACAGAAATGTTCTGGGTGAACTGGCATTTGTTATGGGTGGACGTTGTACTTTACATCAGGTGAACGTTTTGCTCGTTTCGTCTCTCTATGTAATAAAAAACAAAAACTTCATTTTAACGTGGCCTTTCTTTAAAACAGCTTCGATCTGTTTGTGATAAGTTTGCCTACGTCGACCCTTACCGGCTTGCCCATTCACACTCGCTTCATAAGTCTGTTACGTCAATTTGTTTCATCCATCCTCTCTACGTATCCAAATCATCTAAGCATCCCTTTTTCTATTTTTTTTTGTATTGTCTTATATCTATTGTGTTTCTTACTAAATGTGTTTCTTTCTTTCTTTATTTCTTTCTTATCCTTGTCACTACTAGTTCTACCACACCACAACGTTCCGTCATCACGCTGTTCCTCACTTCGTCGAGAGTCACTCCAGCTATACTTCTCAAACTTTTCATTTTCACAGCATTAATATCGGTTTAATGCTAATTTTGCCAGGTCCAACATTCACGACCACACATTGAGTAAAGTAACACCTCATTCTATTAACTAACTGCTAGGCTCATTCGAGTAGGGACTCAAAATGTATGGGTTTATTACTCGCGGAACCCTATACACCCGATCGTCGACCTCACTTGACCCCCACCTGAGTTCAAACACTGACAAAGTTATCACCCAGCCCCGGCAGATAGCAACCAACTGCTTTATCAAGTCCACGGCCTGGATATTCCCTAAATTTAACCATGAACATTGAAACGCCATTTTGAACTTTAGCACTACGGTTATAGATATTATTCGAACGTAAACGTATCGTTGCGACCGTGGCCGTTCGTTGCTACCGATCGTAATGTTAGAAAC
The DNA here is from genome assembly GCA_019845155.1 of Luehdorfia chinensis. NCBI lineage: Eukaryota > Metazoa > Arthropoda > Insecta > Lepidoptera > Papilionidae > Luehdorfia > Luehdorfia chinensis. The sequence continues at coordinate 3,144,268 of JAHVAK010000252.1, read as the reverse complement.
AATTGAAGGTAATTGAATGTTTTTTTACTGATAAAGATGTGTTTTTAACGAAGCTAATTGGGTTTGGTAAATTCCTTTACTTCACTGGATTTGTTTGTATAAATTTGTTTGTTTGAATATAAAAAAAAACAATGCTCAATATCAATAAATACATAGTTTTAAGACTAGGCGCGGATACTGCATTAAGAGGAGGGGTGGGTGGGTGGGAAATGGGTTCCTGCATACTGATTGAGACGGCCATAGAAAGTAATAATGTTAGGAACGACGAGACAACCATATATAATAACAATTACAAGGTTTCCGCGCGTGTGTGTGTGTGTGTTTGTGCGTCGCGTGGGTGATATGCGACTCATATTTACTGGTGGTAGAGATCCGTCTATTATGCAGGAATCGGCCTAGGTGGTACCGCACTGGAGAAGCGTGGCTGACCCGTCCCGGCCCCAACTCCTCCAACAATTATTTTATCCCAGAAGCCAGTGCTCATCATCGTCAACATCATTTCAGCTAATCTTAGTCCACTGTTGAACATAGGCCTCCCCCATAGATTGCTACAAAACGCTCCTGAGTCACCTGCGTCCATCGACATCCCGCAAAACCGTGCAGGTCGTCGCTCCATCTAGTGAGGGGGGGGGGGGAGGCTTTAAAGTGCGCGTAAATCGTTATCGGTTCTACTAGTGTGCTAATGTTCTAGCCTGTTCTAGCAGTGGGATATTTATGAGTTGTTGCGCCATCTGTCAAAGACGTCAAGATTTTTGTTGCATTTCCGTTAGTCGACTTTTTTCATTGACGTCTTCCAAAACAACATACGATTCGGATTACGCACACAAATTCATTTAAAGGTAATTTCGCACTTTACTAAAAGCTTTTACGAAACAATGAAAAACTTACTGAGTCTATGACGCGTCACCTAACTTTAGTACAATATTCAGTACGCTACCTACACTGAAGATTTAACTCTACGTATATTCCGTTAAAGACGGAAATATAGTATTAAGCTTTCAGAAAACATCGAAGCCAGGTTGTTATAAATCTAATGTGACAGTTATTTCCTCCGTCACGAGATTCATCTCAATAAAAGTTCATGTCGTATCGTGTAAACTTAGGCATAGATTAGTTGTGTCAGACACGACAACTATTTGGATTTTGTTATACCTAACTTTTTTTATTGGAGATGGTGACGAAACGAGCAAAATGTTGACGTGATGGTAAGTGCAACGTCTGCCCATAATAAATGCTGTGTCACTCAAAACAATTCTGTGTGACACCACACTGCGCCCGTCACCCTAAGACATCAGTTCTTAAGTCTCATATGCGCAGTGATTTCTCTAGTTCTCAGTGCCCTTCAAACCGAAACAGTATTGTTTGCACACTACTGCTTGACAGCAGAATAACTGGTCCTGGGGTGGTACCTACCTAGAGAGATACTGCATACGAATCCTACCACCAGTAAAAATAATTTAACATTCATGCGTTGGGATCGTTTGTTTTTGTGATAATAGAAGTCATATGAAACTGTAGAGGCTTGTATTCCGGGTAACGTACCGTTTAACAGACTTAAAAAGCGCTTGCACAAACATGCAGACAGAACAGTTGTTCTGTCTGCATGTTTGTGCAAGCGCTTTTTCCATTGGCAACTCAAATATTTATTTATTTGGGCGATTTTACTACAATATGCGAATGGTATTCAAACACATGACCCGCGGAGTACAAGTCAGATACCCAGCCCACTGTGCCACGCGGTCGTCAACGACTATGTAGCATCTTCTGACTTAACTGAGATCTTAAACTGCACCTTTGAATATTTTATAACAAAAAAAAAAGACAAAAATAAAAAAGATGTCAATGGATTCTCTAAAGTGAACTAAAGATGTAGTGGTAGTGCAGGGGCCGGGCGCTTGTCTTAAATTTCGTAGTACGCGAGTAACCTGAGTTCGATCCCCGGTGCCGACACCTCTAAAATAGTTCGGCGAAGTGCTGAATTACCACGTTTTCAGCGGTGAAGGAAAATATCATGAGGAAACCTGCATGTCTGAGTATTAAAAGTATTCCGTGGACATGGGAAGCCCGCCAACTCGCATTGGAGCAGCGTGGCTGACCATTTCCATCTCCAAAACCCCTTTCAAAAATAAGAGGAGGCCTGTGCTCAGCAGGGGGACATTTATAGGCTGTTACTTTACTTCTGTTTATTCTCTAAAGTATACATTTGTGGCCAAATTAGCTATACTTTACCAGAACAGTTTCGTGTTATAGTTACTTTGATTGTTCAACAATTTCACTGCGATACAAATTGACGCTGATGTGGTTGTTTTTTCAGTCAATATAGAACTGTTGGTTTGGTCTTAATTAACATTTAATTATCACAATTACTCAAACAATAACAACTGACGCCAATATTTGGTTGTTACAAATATTGGTTGTCGGATGTGAATGTATTTTTTTCGTCGTGTCTCTTACACTGTATCGGTAAGGTAGATCGAACTAAGCGCGTATATTCTACATAGTTGATACATATATACCGATAGGTGTCCGGCAGTGTAGAGGCGACTAAGGTATTGTACGGACAGACTTTATTCGTACAGATTAATATCATAGTATGCAATGCTATCACTATACTGCTCGTGAGAACGCAACGGAGAGGCAGATTTTTTTAACTCTTACCAAAATGGCGGCGATGTGGTTCACCACCCGTCACGTCTCGTTTCCCTCGGTGAAAAAAGTGGGCTACGTGTGTAACCTCTGCATATCCCTTAAATAATTTTAATTGATATTATAGAGATTTTAGCATTTTTATTTTAATTGATAATCCATGATTGATTGAGGTACCAGCTAAGATATATAATTTCGGTGATGTAGTTGCTGTTAGCCTTTTTTGGCTTGTACAGCTTCATCGGATACTGTGCTCACGGGCCAGGGGTCCGCGTGCCAGGTTTGGTTTGACCCAAAAATAAATACATAAATAAACTCCTACAAAAACCTCGAAAATCTGACTCGTCGAAAGACTGTCGCGTTCGCTGCGTGCTTGCGCGATTTAGAATATCTCTAAAAGGTTTTTAAGTCGTCTAATGACCGTCCGAGGGAGGCTGCGGGCCTCCATTCGGACTGTCGACAGCTAAGAGAGTAAACATCTCTCAGCCGACTCATACTTTAAGTAACGCGTCGTTGATCAACAGCTGAGTCAACCGTAAGATTTTCCGCAATCACCATGCATCGATGTCTGTCACCAGACTGTTTATTTTAAGCCTAACATATTTTAAATGATTATTCAGCTATCGGCGATTGATTTAATTTTAGTATTTTGCTTAGGCTACTTTTCGACTTCAACTTCGGAATGGAGTGACAGATTCTTTTATACTGTCTTGTACTGCTACCATAGTTGATTATCTATAAATTAATTATTTTTTAAGACAATTATAGTATTCCGTCCTGTTTCACGAGAACATATTACCTTAACTTTAATGTGTATTCCGTATATCAACAGGTATTTCTAGGTTTTTTTTTAAATAACATAAGTTGCAGCCCAAAAGCTTTCACTGTATAGGCACAAAACGCAGAAGTATCTGTGCTGCTTAATCTTCGAGTCTCTGAATACAGCGTAGCACAAACAAACATGAAACTATCCCCTTCATTTCGATACCTCCATCTCTCTTTTGTGATGATTACGATTTTTCATATGAATCGCTGGCTAGTTTAGTTGCACGAATACGTCGCGCGCTCACTGACGTACACGCCAATGATCTATAGATCTTTTATCGACGACATACGGATCGTTGCATTTTTTCCGTTTGTGTGTCATTGTGCGTATGATATGGAGCTATTGTGTTTTTAATGGAGTGAATAATACAAAGTGCAGTGCTTTAAATATTAATTTGTTTTGTAATTGTTTGATTATTTTACCGATGGGTTTATTGCTATAAAGTTTAGAGGTAGTGTTCGTTGTTAATGTTTAAAGTTCTTATTGGGATATTGTTTATTGTAAGTTTTTCAATGTGGTTTTTTTCCGTTTCATTTAGGTTTTCTTTTTTAATATTTTTTTAAATGGTATTGGCGTGTCTAGGATCTAATGGCAATTGCCACGGCTGTCCATGGCAGTTGCGTTATCCAGAACTTTAATATAAAATATCGTATGTGACTACGTATGTTGAATAACTGGTGTGGACACTGGGGAGGTGTAGGCGGACTCCTAGTTTTTTAATAAAGTGAGGGGGCGAGCAACGCGTTAATGTTATGGTAAGTGCAACGTTTGCCCATAACAAAAGCTGTGTCAATCAGAACATTTCTATGCAGTACCACACTGCGTTCGTCACCCTGAGACATCAGTGCTTAAGTCTCATATGCCCAGTAATTACACTAGCTCTCAGTGGCCTTCAGACCGAAACACGGTAATGTTTGCACACTACTGCTTAACGGCGGAATAATTGTCCCTGGGGTGATACCTTCCTAGACAGATTTCTGCATAGGAAGTACTACTATCAGTAGAAGTACAGAAAGTATAGAAGTACTAAACTTCAATTATTTTTTTAAAAGTTTTCAACTGCTTAAAAGCACTTGTAACCTTATATATATATATATATATATATATATATATATATATATATATATATGTAAAGTGTATTCAAAATAAAATACTAGTTGACTAACTTTAAAATCCATATTTACTTGCTCGGTTGTCGCTTAAATTATTTCAATTACTAATAATTAAAAAGCTAAATTATAGTAAATGCCAAGCAAGTATATAAAGTGAACTCCTTAAAAGGTCTACTGGGCATGTGTGCATTCCTTGGCGGACGTTTCTACGAAACTATTAAACTTAAACAGCGTCATTTTGTTACGTGTTTGCGACTTTTTGAAAACTTCTTTAGAGTTCTTATGAATTAAATTTGACTCGGAGTCGTTGTGATTTGAAACTCTATGAAACGAAAAAGCGACACCAAAAAGAGACAAACATCTATAGGATTTAGCCTGCAAGAGTATGAGATGAATACAGTATGCAGTGTGTAATCTATTATATGTATATGTTCGAATTCATCCAAATCTTCGATTTCTTCGTAGATTTTGCTCTCATTACATGGACAACAAAATCAAAAACAATAATACTTCAGTTACCATAAGTTAATCATTTGTTGAAATTAAAAACGTAGTCTATATAATATGCAATGTAAAATGTAGAATAAAATGTTTAATAACTTATGAACTTGGTAACAAAATTTATAATAAATTAACCCTAAAACTATTTATTTATTTATTTATTCTTTATTGTATTACATACATACATACATAAGATCACGACTGTATCCCATAAGGGGTAGTCAGAGACTGGGTACTCACTGCAAAAGCAGATGACTGCCACAATCCACATTTACCCAAAACAATATAATGCACTTGGTGTGCGTACCTGACTTCTGCGCCACCGGTCCTGGGTTCGATTCCCAGCCGGAGGCAACATTTGTGCAAAAACACAAATTGTTGCTTTTCGGGTCTGGTTGTGTTGTGCATGTGAAATGTATGTTTGTAAAACGCACCCACGATACAGGAGAAAATCCTACTGTGGAGCTTCGTTTAAAAAAACAAATTAAAACAAAAAATAGGTGGTGAGCCCATCGCCACCATGCGCTATTGGGTGCACAGTGCAGTTCCTTACTCGCCTTTTACGAGATCCATTGGATGGGATGGAGTGGTAGTATTCTTTTAACGAGCCGCCACCACACGGCATCTTTATTGTATAATTATCTTTTTTAAAAAAGAAGGATTACAAAGGACGGACTTAATGCCTTTTGGCATTCTCTCCCAGTTAACCCAAGGCATAGAGAGTTATTGTTTTAGGTGCTTTACACACTTATAGGACTAAAATATATCTTTTTAATAATAATTATATTTAAAATCATATTACACTTACATATATGCATAGATATATACACTTAAATATACATACACGTAAAACTGATATATACACACATATTACAGAATGACCGATGATAGCATTGTTGGTATCAACTTACAAAGATGATTTTAAAAAAATTTCTCGTATTAATCTTTTAAATGTCAGCTTCTCAGAAACCTTCCTAATGTCTCCGGGTAAGGAGTTCCAGAGAAGTGTAGCCTGTATTACAAACGATTTACCAAAGAAAACTTTCCTACTGCTGATACTCTGCATTCATCTCATTCTCTCGAAGTTTAGTTTTCTGAAGGTTGTACTTCTACCGCGTGTAAACTAAACATATTTATAGTAGAATGTGACGAGACGCAAGGACGCGAGCATAACGTCCACCTGCTGTTAAGCGCAACGTCTGCCCACAGCAGTTGCTGTGTCACCCAAAATATTTCTGTGTGCCACCACACTGCGCTCGTCATCCTGAGACATAAGTGATGTTCTCCTAGCCGATTTCAACCACGTCGACAACTTCCGAATACTGTCGAGAGCCATCAACTACGCAGAAGATATTATAGTGCCACAAGTGTACGCGCAAACACAGAGGCACTCACTCGTCCCAACCTACCCGCGCCCGATGTAACGCTGATGCGATAACATCGGAGGTAGGCTAGGATGCAGGTCAGAAACACGGGGACAACCACAACACAACCAGATCCGAAAACCAACAATTTGTGTTTTAGCACAAATGTTGGCTCCGGCTGGGATTCGAACCGAGGACCCGCGGCTTAGAAGTCAGGTACTCTGACCACTAGACCACGCGGTCGTCAAGACATAAGTTCTTTAGTATTAGCCGTGTGGTGGCGGCTCGTTAAAAGAATACCACCACTCCATCTCATCCAATGGATCTCGTAAAAGGCGAGTAAGGAATTAAACTGCACTGTGCACCCAACAGCGCATGGTGGCGATTGGCTCACCACCTATCACAAAGTACTCATAAGAAAAAAACATTTTTTAAAGGTTTTGTGTCTGTCTGTCAGTCTGTTTGTTCCGACTCCGAAACGGCTGGACCAATTTTGACGGGACTCTCACTGACAGATAGCTGATATTATAGCGGGTAACTTAGGCTTAATTTTAGAAAAATAATTAGGTTTCCGCGCCATAAAAATTAAAACCCCATAATCCGATTCAAATTGGAAAGTGTATATATCATCGATAGGGGTCGGCTTTTAACGCGGGTGAAACCGCGCGGCACAGCTAGTTTAGAATAGGAAGAAAAGAAAATTATACGAGGAATTAGTATATAGAAACAGCCTGGCTGCTATCCTGCTAAGCCTCATTCCCAGGGCTTATTAACGTCCATGTATTCTTTTATGTTATACTAACTACATATTTAAGTACTAAGTACACATTTTCTGTTCATCAAACTTAATTTACAGGGATACTTATACTTAGTGGGATTAAGTGCTGAAGTTGTATTTGTAACCGATTGCATGTTCAAAAATATATATTTCAACTGGTGGTGGGATTCCTCCGTCTAAGGTCCGTTTTAAGGAATCCGTCTAGGTAGGCACCACCGGCCAGTTATTCTGCCCAGAAGGACTAGTGTATAAACATTATTGAGTTTCGGTCTGAAAGACACTGAGAGCTAGTGTAATTGCCGAGCATATGAGACTTAAGAAGTGATGTCTCAGGGTGACGGGCGCAGTGTGGTATCACACAGAAATGGGTGACAGCATTTGTTATGAGCAAACGGTGCGCCCCCCATCAGGTGTAATTATGGCCAGAAAGTGATTAGATTTTCTTCTAAAAAAAATCTTATCTTAGCTGGCGAGTTCGTATGTTTGAACGCGCAAAGTTAACGCGAAAATACTAATCCGATTTGATAATGTTTGCATTAGTCAGTCCATTGAGTTTATTCAGGAAGGCATTCTAATACGAGTATTATAAATGCATGAAAGTAACTGTCTCTGTCCCTCTGTCTGTTTGTTACCTTTTTACGAATCAACCGCGGAACGGATCTTGACGAAATTAGGCACAGAGATCGCTTGCATCCTGGAGACGGAGATCGGATACTTTTCATTCCGGGAAATCAAAGAGTTCCCACGGTATTTTTGAAAAACCTAAATGCACGCGGACGTAGTTGTGGACTTCAGCTAGTCCATTCTGATATTTTAAATGCGAAAGTAACTCTCTGTCCCTCCGTCTGTTTGTTACCTTTTCACGGCTCATCCGCTGAACCGATCTTGACGAAATATAAGACAGAAATAGTTTGGAACCTGGAGACGGCATAGGATACTTTTTATCCCGTAAAATCGAATAGTTCCCACGGGATATTAAAAAAAACCTATGTCCACGCGGACGAAGTCGCTGTCATCATCTAGTTGTTTATAAAATTTTACGCTACGGCCTTAAGGAGACGCTGAGAACTGATCATTACCAAGGAGGTTCAAACCGTGAATTCTCAGGTCAGCTAAGCACCATGCCGTACGGCGCAGTCATGTGGTTGCCTTATTAACGCGGGCGAAACCGCGCGATACAGCTAGTTTGATACAAAACTCCTCTCTTCTTCTTTTTTGGTCCCGGCAATCAAATTGGAAGCCACCAAGTAGAGCCATTTTGCCATTGTCGAGTAATAATTTAATTGTAATAAAGACTTTGTTTCGATCGACAGTAAAATGGTAGTTGACTTTTACTAATGATTTGTTGGACCGATGGAGGCAAAACGAAAAGTACAATTTTGATCTAAAAATTTATTTTTCGAATTACTCTACACTTACACGTAATTACACTTGCTGCATTATAAACTATTAATATTAAACATCAAAACTCAAACACAGAAACTACATAATTCAATAAAAACACTACCGCCACACTTTTCGAGTTGGCGCCAAAAGTCAGTCTCTTTTGGTGACGTATTACGTCTGTGTATATGCGTTCGCGCGCGTGTGTGTGAGTGTGTATCGTCGTGTTATTCAATACATTAGCCATACCCATATAATTTCATATAACAATACGACGTCGACGTAAGAGCAACATATCGCGAATTGTTATTGTACTTATTAAAATATCGGGTAACGACTAAGATACATACTTCTTTGCAGCTTTTAGGACAGTCCTAATTTAAAGAAAGAAAAATAATTAATTTGCTACTGAGCATTCGGATCGACAATAAAGGTCATAAACAATTCAACTATATAGGTTTACAGCAACAAAAAGGCATCCGACTTAACACAATGCTGCAGTGGCCTAACTGCGGTACTGTTATGTAGCAACTGGCCGATTAGCCGACTATGCCGAAAACTTCCGAATATTGTCGGAAGCTATCAACCGCGCAGGAGTTATTATAGTGCCACGACTGTGGACTCTACAAAACCACTCACTAGTGTTGTATACGGGCTCCCCATTTAACGCTCATGGAATAAGAACAGTGTTTAAGACACCTGGACAAAATAGAAGGTAAGAAAGAAAGAAACACATTTATTCACGGTCTAATCACAATAGATATAGAACAAAACAAGAAAAAAAACACAGAACATAAAATAATATTGACCAAAATTAACAAAAGTGAAAAAATAATATAAAATGAGTCTGTGTAGCAGCATAAGACAGTGAAATGGACAGGAAACCAACAATTTGTGTTTGTTGTTAGATCCGCCTACTGGAACCTTGGATCCGCGGCGCAGTAGTGAGTTTATCTGACCACTAGGCCATCCGATCGTCTTACGCTGATTTTTTATCACCCATTCTTAAATTTTAAAAACAGTACATGAAAATAGTGAAAGGATGAATATATTTTTTATTTGATAATGTGACAAGACGAGCAAAACGTTCACCTGATGGTAAGTGCACCGTCTGCCCATAACAAATGCTGTGTAACTCATAACATTTCTGTGTACCACCACACTGCGCCCGACACCTGGAAACATCAGTTCTTAAGTCTCATATGCCCAGCGATTACGCTAGCTCACAGTGCCCTTCAAACCGAAACACAGTAATGTTTCCACACGTCTGCTTCACGGCAGAATAATTGGCCCTGGGGCGGTACCTACGTAGACGCATTCCCGCATAGGAATCCTACCACCAGTGAAAATATGATAAGTTTTATTCTGATTGCCCTGATATTTGTTTAAAAAATCTAGCGATCCTATTCTAGGCCGCACGGTGCCACGGAAGTTTGACGAGGAATATAAATATGCGTTTATTACATCGAATGATGTTATTCTCTGTATAAACAAGCAAATTCTGTTAATAAACATTTGGTTCTGTTTACCGTGTGTTTCATTATAAATTATGTTTTAATAAAAAACAAAAAAGTATATAAATTGGACTAACAACACACACGTGCACGGTGGGTACATACGCACAGACAACGTCTATTTACGGACGATAGGGATGGAGGACGAGGAGGGCGGACTCGTAAAAGGTCCACCATATGGTAAGTACAACGTCTGCCCACAACAATTTCCGCGTCACTCCGAACATTTTTGTGTGGCACTGAGCTCGTCACATTGAGGCGTCAGCTCTCAGTCTCACATGCCCAGTTACACCACCAGCAGTTACACTAGCTCTCAGTGCCCTTCAGACCGAAACACATTAATGTTTGCACTCTGCAATCTGCTATTCACTCCCGGCCACGGCCAACATTTCTGCAAAAAGACAATAGGTATTGGTTTTCGGGTGAGGTCGTGTTGTCATCGTTCCAGTGTCTCTGACACAGCATCCTAGATTACCTCCGATCGTATTGCATAAACACATCGGGCGCGGATAGATCAGGTCACGTGACAATTAGACGAACTTTTTAACTCCTTTAAACTCCTCAGTCCGAAGACCAAACTTAAATTTTATGTATGCTTAAAACCTTTTTTTTACCTTTTTTTTATTGGATAAGGTAGGTAAGGTAAGTGCAACGTCTGCCCACAACAAATGCTGTGTCACCCAGAACAACGAGTGGCACCACACTGCACCCGACACCTGAAGACATCAGTTCTAAGTCTCATATGCCCAGTGATTACGCTAGCTCTCAGTGCCCTTCAGACAGAAACACAGTAATGTTTGCGCACTGCTGCTTGACTACAGAATAACTGGCCCTAGGGCGGTACCTACCTAGACGGATTCCTGCTCAGGAATCCTTCCACCAGTCAAACCTTTCCTCGACGTATGTTATATATTCTACTGCTATCTACAATATCTGCTGCGCAGTTAATAGCTTCAGTATTCGAATGTTGTCGCCGAAGTTGAAAATCGGCCAGGGGATATCAAGCATCATTCACAGCTGAATATTGGCTTGTCACGTGTTCATTTAGAAACTAATTGCCCGAATTGCCACACTTGGCATCCTTCCGTAATTATACGCACCAGTGGCCTCTTTCGATACCTATTTATAACACGATACTAAGTGAAAAACATTGAAATTACGTTAATTAAAAAAATATTACCATTTAAGAATTCGTCACACTCAACAAGCTAAAAGTAAGACAAATTAATGTTAAAAGTGACTTTTATATGTGCATTTTTTTTCAACCCTTAATTAAAAATAGGAGAAAGGTTAAAAACTTATAATTGGGTCACAGTTAGCGGCTCTGAAACCGTCGAGAGGTCGTTCATGAGTTCGAGTTTTCAGCATAGTGCTATCAGTTTCTTTTTGTTTTCTAGCTTTTCAACTAACTGCTGAAAAGGCAATGGAGTTAGGTCTATGGATCCAGTGCGTTTTTGCTTCAATAAAATAATAATTATACCAGTGCACCACAACACCACATTTATTTATTTAATTATTATTTATTGTATTCACGCTTTAAAAAAAAAAGAAGGATTACAAAGGGCGGACTTAATGCCTTTTGGCATTCTCTCCCAGTCAACCCAAGGCATAGAGAGATATTGTTGATAGGTTCTTTACACACTAAAATATATCTTATAAATAATAATTATATTTAAAATCATATTACACTTACATATATATATATATATATATATATATATACACACATAGATGGTGATGATGAAAATAATAAAGCCGTAAATCACCGCCACATTATTTTATCAGTTTAGACTTATTTGAAGCTCTTGTGGACGTCAAAAATCTACCACAAGTTAAAACTAAAGTCCCTGCAGGGAAGAATCCCGTCGATCTTTATTTGTTTACTTTTTAATCAAAGCGAACAAAAATATTTATTATTTATTTATTAATGGAAACAGTTATAAATTATTTTCCAGTGTCAAGTAACATATCCAAGTATACAATCTTCAAGCAGCAAGACTTCAAAATTTTGATCGACAGTAAATTGATAGTTGAATTTACTGAAGATTTGCTGGACTGATGGAGACAAAACGAGAAGCACAATTTTGGTCTTGTATTGAATTTTCCAATCACTGTACACTTTCAGGAGCACTTGCTGCACAATAAGTTCTTAAGTCTCATATGGCCAGTGATTTTTATTCCTCGGACATGAAGGTTTCATCACGATGTTTTCCTTCACCGCCGAGAACGTGGTAAATCGGCACTTCAAATTGCAAGACAATTTTAGAGGTGCCGACATGCCGGAAACTTTGCCGTCTCACCGCGGCCATGACTTTTGGCATGTCATCTATCTCCCTTATTCGATCCCTTAGTCGACTTTTAAAGATGCAGTCTTTTTTTATAGAAGAAGGGAACGAGACGAGCCTAATGCCACCTGATGGTAAGTGCAACGTCTGCACATAACAAATGCTGTGTCACCCAGAAAATTTAAGCGTAGCACCGCACTGCGCCCGTCACCCTGAGACATCAGTTCTTAAATCTTATTGCCCCAGTGATAACACCAGCTCTCAGTGCCAAAACAATCAGACCGAAACACTGTAACGTTTGCGCACCACTTTTTCACGGCAGAATAGCTGGCACTGCGCTGGCACCTACCTAGACGGGTTCTTGCATAGTCACCATACCCCAGTAAAAAATATTACGCCAACACACGATATGCAAACAAACATCAGTGCTAAAAAGACGAACGCGTGTCCCAGTGATTGGAATTCTGCTCCGAGGCTCGGGTCCTTGGTTGGAATCCCAGCCGGAGCAAACATTTGATCAAAACCACAAATTGTCGGTTTTCGAGTCTGGCTTTTATTGTGCATGATGTCAAGAGAAATCCAAGTATGGGAAACAGTTTTTGTTTTATTTTTTAGAGAAAAAAGGTTACACGTTTCGGTTTTTATTAGTTGTCGGCTTTATAAGCCCCCGCCCGAGTGACTCCATGCTTCGGCGGTCACGGTGACCTGCCTAGTGCCGTTAGACTGCGGTGTTTGTTTCTGTTCAGTGAAAAGTTACCATCAACGTAATATTAAAATTCCATAGCGGCGTAAGGTAACTCACCACTACACTGTCCATTAAAAGGATCTTCGGTGGAGTTGCACTCAATCCCCAGTAACGAAAGTGCTTTCTTCGTCGCATATTGCATATAAAAGACAAGGACAAAAGTATTGTAAGTACAAAAATCTAATTGGCAAGATGCCGTAAGCGTTTTTTTTTGCGTTCGGATTGGTCGAACGATGCTTCTATTCTTAATGTCTAGCCAATCAATTGAAAGAATATTTTCGTATTACTTGTTTTTGAGAATCCATACAATCTATTTTATTTTTTTATTGGATAAATTAACGAGACGAGCGAAACGTCCACCTGATGGTAAATGCAACGTCTGCCCATAACAGATGCTGTGTTACTCCGAATATTTCTGTGTAGCACCACACTGTGCCCGTCACCTTGAGACATTAGTTCTGAAGTCTCATATGCCCAGTGATTACGCTAGCTCTCAGTGCCCTTCAGACCGAAACACAGTAATGTTTGCACACTACTGCTTCACGGAAGAATAACTGGCCCTGGGGTGGTACCTACCTAGACGGATTCCTGCATAGGAATATATCCATACTAATATTATAAATGTGAAAGTAACTCTCTTTGCCCCTCTGTTTGTTACCTTTTCACGGTTCAACGGCTGAACCAATCTTGACGAAATTTGGCACGGAGATAGATAGCTTGCAGCCTGCAGAGGGTACATAGAACACCTAGGATACTTTTTATCTTGAAATTTTATCTTTTACTGGTGGTAGGATTCCTATGCAGGAGTCCGTCTAGGTAGGTACCACCCCAGGGCCAGTTATTCTGCCGTGAAGCAGTAGTGTGCAAACATTACTGTGTTTCGGTTTGAAGGGCACTGTGAGCAAGCGTAATCACAGGGCATATGAGACTTAAGAACCTACGTCTCAGGGTGATGGGCACAGTGTAGTGTCACACAGAAATTTTCTGGGTGGCACAGCATTTGTGATGGGCAGACGTTGCACTTACCATCAGGTGAACGTTTTGCTCGTTTCATCACTTTATGCAATAAAAAAAAATCTCGAAAAATCAAATAGTTATCAGGGGATATTTACCTATATCCACGCGGGACGAAGTCGCGGGCGTCAGCTAGTAAAGTATAAACCTAACCTACATATATAAAAAAATAGGGTGCATTTAAAAGAAGAAATTAAAAGTTACACCCTTTCTTCGTACTGGTAGACGGACCGTATAAAGTCTCCAGTCATAAAAATATCGTCCTACTCCTTTACGAGGGTATGTTTATACCCCCATTATATGAACGACTCATTATTTCTCGTTATATGCGTATTTTGACATTCATATCGCCCTTCGTCTCGATGTCTAGCAAAGCTATTCAGTTTTATATGTGTGCGGGCGGTTTTTAATATTTTTAACATACGTACATGCAGTCACGCCTTTTTCCCATATCAGAGGTAGGCAGAGGCCAATCACGTAGCACACTTTTCGCCCTCGCGGGTAGGTATTACGTACAGTGGTAGAATTCCTATGCAGGAATCCGTCTAGGTAGGTACCACCCCAGAGTCAGTTATTCTGCCGTGTAACAGTAGTGTCCAAACATTACTGTGTTTCGTTCTGAAGGACACTAGAGCTAGTGTTATCGCTGGGCATATGAGGCTTAAGAACATATGTCCCACTGCTGAACACAGGCCATCTCTAATTTCTGAGAGGGTTTTGAAGCCGGGAGGATTCCACCTCGCTGTTCCGATTCGGGTTGGCGGACTTCACGTGCTTAATTTTTTTTTAGTTCTCATACATGCAGTTTTCTTCACGGTATTTTCAATCACCGATGAGCATGTAGTAAATCAGCAATGACATTTGCAGATTTTTTCCGTAACTAAACGTTGATGCGCGTATTTTGCGTGCGGCGGCACCGCGTATCGAAGTCAGTATGAAATTTAAGGCGAACAAACCCATGAGCTACTGTAATATTATTGCTCTGCCTACCCATTTTATGTACGTTGAATTAATACCTAATTGAAGACAAAATATGTAAAAAAAAGTAAAGTTTCAGCCTATAAATGTCCCACTACTCAGCACAGGCCTCCTCTCATTTCTGAGAGGGTTTTGGAGCTAGGAAGAATCCGCCACGCTGCTGCAATGCGGGTTTGCGGACTTCACATGTCTTCGAAATATTTTTTATTCCTCAGACATGCAGGTTTCCTCACGATGTTTTCCTTCACCGCCGAGCACGTGGTAAATCAGCACTTAAAATTGCAATTAACAATCTTAGTGGTGCCGGCACCGGGAATCGAACCCAGGTCACTCGCGTACTATGAAATTTAAAGCGAGCGCCTATCCCCTGAGCTACCACGGCTCACTACAAAATATGTCGTCGTGATCAAACGCACTAGGCGAACGTCGACAATTCGATCTCATTTACCCACAGCCCTAATACAGTGTGGTATACGGAAATATCAAAATAACATACGTAATGCTTTGTTTGTGACAACATTGGTCTGGATTGCAAAACTTAATTAAATAAAATAATTATAATTGGAACTACTTACCACAATAAACATTCATACCAAATCCAGTCACAAGAGCTGCGTGCCGTTTCTTTTGTTGTTGTCATGAACTTGTGTGTTTCATATTTAAACTAGTTGATGCCCGTGACTTCGTCCGCGTGGTATATTTTAAATATCTTGTGGAAACTATTTGGTTGTCTGGTATAAAAAGTATCCTATGTCCGTCTCCAGGATGTAAGCTATCTCTGTGCTAAGTTTTGTCAAGATCAGTTCTCTGGTTGAGCCGTGAAAGGGAAACAAACATACAGAGGGACAGAGAGAGTTACTCGTACTTTCGCATTTATAAAATTAGTATGGACACCCACATAGATATTTGTATTTTAAAATACTTTCATATGCTTTGTACGCTTTTGCAAACTGTTTAAAACTAACAAAACGTGTCGTGACGAGCAATAACAAATGCTGTGTCACCCACGAAATCTCTGTGTGACACCCGATCACCCTGAGACATAAGTTCTATTGTCTCATATGCCCAGTGATTACGCTAGATCTCAGTGCCATTCAAACCGAAACACAGTAATGTTTGCACACTACTGCTTCACGGCAGAATAAATGGCCCTGGGGTGGTACCTACCTAGACAGGATTCCCGCATAGGAATCCTACCACCAGTTGAAATGTCTAGACTAATGCCCATCACTAATTGGAAACTAATTAAGCCGTGCCGAGAACGGAGGTGATTACAGAAAGGTTGATAACGATGGAGGACGTTCGTTAATTACCAGTGTTTGTTGTAACTTGCTGTCTGGTCGCTTTTTTTTATCGTATAAAGTGACGAAACGAGCAAAACGTTCACCTGATGGTAAGTGTAACGTCTGCCCACAACAAATGCTTTGTCACCCAGAATATTTCTGTGTGACACCACACTGCGCCCGTCACCCTGAGATATCAGTTCTTAAGTCTCAAATGCCCAGTGATTACGCTAGCTCACAGTGCCCTTCAAACCGAAACACAGTAATGCTTGCACACTACTGCTTCGCGGCAGATTAACTGGCCCTGTGGTGGTACCTACCTTGACGGCATAGGCTTGCATAGGAATCCTACCGCCAGTAAAATTTCCCACTACTGGCCTCATCTCGTTTCTGATTCAGATCAGATTAGTAAAACAACAGCCTAGAATAGTCCCACTGCTGAGCCACAGGCCTCCTCTCATTTCTGAGAGGGTTTTGGAGCCGGGAAGAGTCCGCCACGTTGCTCCAGTACGGGTTGGCGGACTGCACATGTCTTCGATATGTATTTATTTTTCGGACATGCAGGTTTCCTGACGATGTTTTCCTTCACCGCTGAGCACGTGGTAAATCAGCACTTAAAATTGCAAAACAATTTTAGAGGTGCTGGCACCGGGGATCGAACACATTTAATGGTGGTAGGATTCCTATGCAGGAATCCGTCTACCGAGACGTAGTAGAGGTACCACCCCAGGGGGCAGTTATTCTGCCGTGAAGCAGTAGTGTGCAGACATTACTGTGCTTCGATTTGAAGGGCACTGAGAGAGCGTAATCACTAGGCATATGAGACTTAAGAACTGATGTCTCAGGGTGACGCACGCAGTGTGGTGTCACACAGTAATTTCCTGGATGACACCATCAGGTGAAAGTTTTGCTCGTTCCGTCACTTTTATGAAATAATAAAAACAACACAGGCCACTCGCGTGCTATGAAATTTTGTCGGCTCGTCTTTGGACCGAATTAGCATTATTTCCTGAGATAATTACTTTTAAACTTTCAACTTCTCCAGTTTTATTATAGTATTAAGATTGATACGATTATAGTATTAAGATTCGTGTGAAACGAGACGTGACGGGTGGCGAACCACGTCGTCGCCGTTTTGGTACGAGTTAAAAATTCTTATTCCCGATTGCGTTGCCACGAGCAGTATAGTGACAACATTGCATATTATGGTGTTATTCTACACGAATAAAGGCTGTCCGTACAATAGCTTAGTCGCCTCTTACGACACCTCGGTAGGAAAGAGGTAGGTGCTACTCTACTCTGCCGGACACCTATGTGTATATATTTTTAAGCAAAATAATTATCTACCTTTAAAGCGTCTCATAAACCGTGTCACAGGCTCGGTTTTAAATAGTTACAATATCCATACTAATATTATAAATGCGAAAGTAACTCTCTCTGTCCCTCTGTTTGTTTGTTACCTTTTCACGGTTAAACCGCTGAACCGATTTTGACGAAATTTGGCACAAAGGTAGCTTGCATCCCGGAGACGGACATAGGATACTTTGATCCTGGAATATCAAATAGTTTCCACGGGATAATAAAGAAACGGTTAGCCGCGCGGACGAAGTCGCGGGAATCAGCTAGTAAATAATATGTTTAAAACATATTTTTAATTTAAAACTAATATATTAAAAACATATATTTAATTATAAACGTACGTTGAAGTTTTCAATATCATTATGAAAGTAGAACGACCGTCCATTAAATTAAAAGGGGAGTGTTGTCGTCGAAGGAAATTCCCACGACATTTTGTAATTTTGTAGTTTTTTTTTAATTTTTATTAGTACTAGATAAATAGAGCCGTGGGAGTTTAAGGGCCGAGCGTATGCGCCAATACATTTTTCTGATTATACTACGCTGGCGACCTGGGTTTATTTAAAAATAAGGCTTACAATAGTATTTCTCCTGTATCGTGGATGAGCCAACACAACCAGAACCGAAAACCAACAATTTGTTTTTTGCACAAATGATGGCCTCGGTTGTTATCGGCCCGGTTGGCACAGTGGCTGAGCCCTTGGCTTCTGCGCCGCGGGTCGCGGGTTCAACACCCGCACGGGATCAATATTTGTATGGCCTACTGATAGTTATTCCGGGTCTCGGTGATTGTGCATGTGGAATTTATGTCTAAACGTCACACACCCACGACACAGGAGCATCTTTTTAAATAAATAAATGAAGGCTGGGATTTGAATCCAGGAACCGCAGCGTTGCTGTAATTGTCCTGGTGTCTCCGACTCTGCACCCTAGCCTACCTTCGATCTTATCGCATGAGCGTTACATCAGGCACGGGTAGATTGTGACGAGAGAGCGCCCCGTGTGTTTGCGCGTACACTTGTAGCTATAATATCTCCTGCGCAGTTGATATCTTCTAGCTTATTTTTACTGGTGGTAGGCGTCCTATGCAGGAATCCGTCTAGGAAGACCAGTTATTCTGTCGTGAAGCAGTAGCGTGCAAACTTTACTGTGTTTTGGTCTGAAGGGCACTGAGAGCTAGTGTAATCACTGGGCGTATGGGACTTAAGAACTGTTGCCTCAGGGTGACGGGTGCAGTCTGGTGTCAGACATAATTTTTCTGCGGGACACCACACTGCGCACAAGTATTTGGTTATTGTCGCCGTGGTAGAACATCAGCCAGGAGTACATCAATAGTTTAATTAGTTTAATAGCTGTAAGCTACAGCTACCAAATTTGCCGCGTTATTTCAATCAAGTCTGTCCCAACACTAATAATCAATTTTAATGACATGTCGTCGGCGGTTCGTTGGCGTGTATCGGAGCCCCGGGGCGTCCCAATTGACGCGAATTACTCAGTGCCCGGCGTGGCGCGCCGCGGTCGGCGAAGGCTCCGTCGTTCTCATTCAACGCACCAAGTGGGTCAATGGCGTTAAAAAGTACTCCGATGAACTGTTTTTAATGTTTTGAATACAAGGTTTAGATAAAAGAATGGTTTATAGCAAACGTATTGAAGACAGTCGATTTGTCAGTTGATTAAGACATTTATACATACAGTGACGCCTTTTTCCCATATAAGAGGTAGGCAAAGGCCAAGCTTGTAGCCCATTTTTCTCAAACTCTCGGGTCTTGGGAAACACGTCGCTACAATTTTGATACGAGTCAAAAAATTCTTTCACCTCACTGCGTTTCCCACGAGCAGTATAGTGACAGCAATGCGTGTGATGGTGTTTTTGCGACACGACGTAGGATTAAAGGCTGTCCGTAGGTAGGAAAGTGGTAGGTGCTATCCCACTCTACCGGACACCTAAAAATATTTGCGCAGGGCTACAGCACTGGTATAAGGAGTTCTATGCAGTGATCTGTCTTAGTGGTTACCACCGTAGTGTCAGTTATTCTGACGTCAAGCAGTAGTGTGCAGTTGTTACTATGTCCTGGTCTGAACACTATTAGCTAGTGTAATTACTGGGCATATGATACGAATGGTGTCATCCAGTAATTCTGGTTCTGGGTGCCACAGTATCTGTTATGGGCAGACGTTGCACTTACCATCAGGTGAACGATTTGCTCGTCCCCGAAGCTAAGCTTCAGAACCTTGGCATACAATTTTCTTTAGCCCCCTTGTCTATGCCGACCCCGTAATATACACGTGCATGAATGTACTTTTCCGCCTTGTATTGTCAGGGTTGCAGTTACGCGAAGCGTGTCTTTGCGGTCGCAGGAACCACAAACATGATCTGTCCGTCTGTATGATTTGATGTATTGCGATAACACATAATTATTTATAATTTTACCACCGTAGGTTAAGCCGCCCAAGGTTTATTGATATGTCGAAGCAACGTACGTTGCTTCGACATATCAATATAGGTAGGGCCAGGTATACAAATATGACACTATATCCAAACCGCTTTTTTGTATCTGTCAAACTCAGGGAAAGTCGCAATAACCAATTATAGTGGTGCCGTCACAGGGCTTCGAAACATGAAACTTGCAAACTTCGAAATTTAAGTCACTACGACAAATGTGCACCGATCACAGTTCATTAATTTACTGGTAGTAGGATTCCTATGCAGGAATCCGTCTAGGTAGGTACCAACCCAGGGTCAGTAATTCTGCCGTGAAGCAGTAGTGTGCAAGCATTACTGTGTTTCGGTTTGAAAGGCACTGTGAGGTAGCGTAATCAATGGGCATTTGAGACTTAAGAACTGATGTCTCAGGGTGACGGGCGCAGTGTGGTGTCACACAGAAATATTCTGGGTGGTGGTGGGTGGTGGTGGACACACGTCACATACTTTTTCCCAAAAGAAGTAGGCAAAGATTACACCCCCTCAGCTCACTTTTCGCCTCCGCGGGATATGAGACGTGACAGGTGGCGAACCACATCGCCGCCATTTTGGAACGGGTAAAGACATTCTTACTCCCCATTGCGTTCCCACATGCAGTATAGTGACAGCATTGCATATTATGGTTTTAAAGGCTGTCCGTATAATAGCTAAGTCGCCTCTTACGACAGCTTGTTAGTAAAATTGGGGGGGTGCTATTCTACTCTGCCGGACACCTATCGACTATGTATATAAATATGAATACTGTATCTTCGTTGTATCCCGACCGCCTGACTCAGTGGTTACCAAACTTGCCTGATGAAAGCACTAAGTTCGAATCACAGTCAAAGCTGATAATGGTAGTGTTTTTTTATTGTATCTAGTGACGAAACGTGCAAAACGTTCACCTGATGGTAAGTGCAACGCCCGCCCACAACAAATGCTGTGTCACCCAAAATATTTCTGTGTGACACCACACTGCGCCCGTCACCCTGAAACATCAGTTCTTAAGTCTCAAACGCCCAGTGATTACGCTAGCTCACAGTGCCCTTCAAACCGAAACACAGTAATGCTTGCACACTACTGCTTCGCGGCAGAATTACTGGTCCTTGGGTGGTACCTACCTAGACGGATTCCTGCATAGGAATCCTACCACCAGAAATTTTACAAATCATTGATTATTCTTCTGGATCTGACTTCATTAGTAGGATATTTTCTCTTCGGAAGAATATATTTAGTCAGTATATAATAAGTCGACTCTTTCGACACCCACGTTATGAGATTTTTCCTGGTGGCACGATTCCTATGCAGGAATCCGTCTAGGTAGGGACCACCCCAGAGCCAGTAATTCTGCAGTGAAGCAGTAGTGTGCAATAATTACTGTGTTTCGGTTTGAAGGGCACTGCGAGCTAGTGTAATCACTGGACATATGAGACCAAGGAACTGATGAACTCAGGGTGATGACCACAGTGCGGCGCCACACACAAATGTTCCGGGTGACACGGGATATGTTTTGGGCAGATGTTATACTGAATGGCATCTGCTTACCCCTTATATGGGAAGAAGACGTGACTGTATGTATGTAGTTACAGTAAGTTTATTACAAAAGACCGATTCGTTTTTACTTCCATAAAAATGTACCTCATCATCAGTGTCTTCGCAGGTTAATGCAGGACGTACGACGATGTCTGCAGTTTCGCATTTTAAATAATAAAATACTTTCCAAAATCCATAACGACTCTCTAACATCATATATTAAACCGCATTTCTTTATTAGATACAAGTAAGTGGGTAGGTATCAACGCTAAGTTTGAAATGAAATCCGCATTAGGTCATTCTTGCGTTGGCGGCTGAACGGTGCAGACGCCTTTATACGGGCTCGAGCGCTAATTAAACTTTGTTTATGAACTCGATAGAGCGTTTTATGTTACTCCTTTATTAATTTGCACGTTTCAGTAAATAATTTAGTGCCTTCCTTTTTCGAACATCCCATTCAGAGTAGATTTATGATAATTAAAATTTTCATTTTAGTTTATAAAGTATGTAACTATTTTGTGTTCTTTTATCTCCACGTTTTGTTCATTTGGTATATCTTCGGTTTACATAGTTTTGCCACTTCTATATTATTAAATTTCTTCATTGTTATTAGAAAACATTTTTAAAGATTAAAACTTCGTTACTTCCGCAGTTAGAAGGGGTATTTCGTAGCTTAGAAGATCGTAAATCGAAACTTCAAGCTCTGTCCAATTCAATCACGACAGAGGAATGTTCGAAGAATGCTTTATAAAAACTCGTAAAAGGAGTGAACATTAGCGACGCTGTCCTTGCTCAGAAAGTGACTGTGCATTCTTAGAATGATTAAAGACCGTAGAGAATGGGGTAGGCTGAGAGTAAATTGCTTTTGCGGCTGCAGTGCGTCTGCTTGCCGGTATGTAGCGGTATCGGAATTTAGTGCGTAGATTACATTTAAAGAGTATATACGTAGTTTATCTAATGATAAGCGCTCAATGCGGCCTATGACATCAACATACATATTAGATAAAGAATTAGGACGTAGGTGCGTTCTCACCCCCGAGGACTATCATGTGCTGGATTGCCAGGTTACTGGTACTGGTGGTAGATGGTACCTACTGGTGGTAGGACTCTTAATCGATGATCGACGGCAAAGCAAACACGGACGTCTGGATGTTTTACAAATTATTTTTATTTAAATAAGAGACATTAGAAGTTCTGTGCAATGAAGAACAAATAATTTTGTAATAATGTTTAGTTTCATTTATTTTTATGCGTAGTTACCTAACAGAGAAAAAAAACTGAAGTCAATAAAGATACTTTAATTGTTCGTGTATATACTCGTACTTAAGCCGTGGTAGCTCAGAGGCCTGGTGCTCGCCTTTAATTTCATGGTAAGCGAGAAACCTGGGTTCGATTCCCCGGTGCCAGCACCTCTAAAATTGTTCTACAATTTTAAGTGCTGATTAACCGCGTACTTAGCGGTGAAGGAAAACATCGTGAGGAAACCTGCATGTCCAAGGAATAGAAATATTTCGAAGACATGTGAAGTTCGCCAACCCGCATTGGAGCAGCGTGGCGGATTCTTCCTAGCTCCTAAACCCTCTCAGAAATGAGAGGAGGCCTGTGCTCAGCAGTGGGACATTTATAGGCTAAAACTTTACTTTTTTTATACTCGTACTTTTGGGGGCAAAACATTGAAATGACCAAAAAAAAGTAATAAAAGAAATTCACGTTAATTTAAAAATATGAACATTTTTCTTTAACACTAGGTAGACAACATCTAGATATAATAAAATATATGTGCTCCAGATAAAACTACTAGATATATATATATATATATATATATATTTATTTATATATATTCGCTGCACAATATCATTAAAAACCAATGTATAATCGCTAAAGAATAATATTTATTTGATCAGAATTTAAAGCATTAAATTGAAAACCCGACAAATTGAAGGGTTTCGTAAATCTAGTGTTAAAATCGCTCTTTTTTTATTTGATAAAAGTGACGGAACGCCCATAACAAATGCTGTGTCACCCGGAACAGTGTGACACCACAATACACCCGTCACCCTGAGACATCAGTTCCTAAGTCTCATATATCCAGTGATTACGCTAGTTCACAGTGCCCTTCAAACCGAAACACAGTAATGTTTGCACACTACTGCTTCACGGCAGAATAACTGGCCCCGGGAAATTGTTGTTTTTGCATATATCCGTAGTTATGTCCCTAATGCCCTTAATAAGGGTAATAACTATATAGCCTTACAACGTACAATTATGGGATTACTGAGAGCAACTGCATTGTAACACTTCCACCATGTAAAACTAGCTTAATTCAAATGTGCCTGCGACGACTCACATTGCTTTAAAGCAACGAAGAATATAACTCGTCTGGCGTTGACGTCTTCAACAACAAAGTTGGAAAGCAATGTAGGAATTTAACATCATCGGGTTTTTGAATCTGTGGGAACCCAAGTTTTTTTTTGATTAACACAACGTCTTTACAATAGTGGCGACTTAAGAAAATCTACCACCCCATCTCATCCCGTGGTTGTCTTAAAAGTCGACAGAGGGAAAATTAAAAGCAGAAGATTTAAGGCAGCGGAATCTTTCCAGAACATCTGAATAAATAAATTGCGGTTGCCAACCCGACAGCCAAGCGTGGCAACTATGTTCAAAATCTCTTTGAAATGATAGCTACAAACTTAGGTGTTTTGTAGCAATCTATGGGGAAGGCCTATGTTCAGCAGTGGACTAGTGATAGGTTAAATAGAATGAATGAAAGAGATTGATTAGGTCGGAAATATGTTTTCAACATAAAATCTTATTTTACACTATCTAGTGTGAAATACTGCTCACAAATAAAACCATAACGAAAACTAAAGTACAGGAAGCTCGTTTGATCCCGCGCTAAAGCTTCGTATTTGTCTCAATTTGTACGGAGACTAGTTCCACGCCACCGCATCGGAGAGTTCTTGCTACGGTCCAGTTGTTTGCAAACTGATGACTGCTATCACTGTAACCGTTATTGCTAAAAGCATAGAGTTTAATTTTCCATAACCGGAAGTAAAGTACGTCGTGCAAAGTTTTTGATTGTTAACAACGGTCGCCCTTATTGTGAGAGTAGAGAGTTCAATTTATGCGAATAAAATGCAATCGTGCTGTGGTATAAATAAGCTATTGTTAATCCTTCGTGTATTTACTTTTCCTAGACGGTTCTACGAACCGAAGCAATTCTTGCAAACCTTTTTAAGTCTATACAGATGTGAAATTACCTAATTACAATTTGCCTTGTCCGCAGTAAAAGAGTTTGACCGAACGGCTATCAAAGACAATAGATATGTAGCGACATCTGTAGCGTAAGGAGTAGTTCAAACGTCCTCCATCACAAAATGTTTCTTATATTTACGCGAACACTACACATTGAAATGAAACTAATTTTACGGATTTTATCGTGTTTAAATTTGTTATTTATAACCCGACGTTTCAAGTGCTTTACAGCACCCATGGTCACAGGGGGACTGAGGTGACAGATGTCCTGATGTCATAGTTAACCCGGAGTACCTTCAGCTTTTAATTATTATTTGTGGTCCTATGTGGATCTACGCAGAAAGAGCTAACTGTGTCTTGAAGTCTTGCAGTGGTATGCTTGGTTTTTGACTTAATTTTTTTATTACGAAACGTCGGGTTATAAATAACAAAATTAAACGCGATAAAATCCGTAAAATTAGTTTTATTTAAATGTTCTCCATCACGCTAGCAAAGTTTCTTACATGCTCAGTATACTGGTGCTAAAAGACTACTGGTAGGGTGACAGGGGGAGACGTCCTTTCCATAACAGGCATCCGATCTGGCGTATAACTACCCTTGTCCTTTACACTTCCTTCTGCTTAAGGGAAACTATCACCCCATCTTAACCCGTGAATCACGTAAAAGTCGACATAATAGAAAATGAAAACCACAAGATAGCCAGCAGCGTCTTCCTGAATCAGAACAAATAAACTGAGGTTGCCAACTTGCCTGTCAAGCGTGGCAACTATGGCAAAATCAACCTAAAATTAGAGCTACCTACTTTCCTGGCAAGCTATGGGGGATGTGTATGTTCTGCCGTGGACTAGTGATGGGCTGAAATAATGATGATGTAGAAGAGAACTGTCAGAGAAATATCATGGCCTCGAGTCTCCAGAAAACGGAACGGTCTTGGAATAACTGTCGGAATTATGTCACACCGATAAAAATCGTGACGGCTCGCATCGTCTAAGGTTCGAGACGAGACGAGAGTTTCAGTTGGAGGTAAAGTCCAGCTGTGGACTGGGGTAAACCGCAAGTGCTGTAACCGGTAGGCTGGTTCACAAGGTAGGTAGGGGGTTAAAGAAAATAATTACTTTTAATAATTATTTATTTGTCCTACTTCCGCTCACAACAGTGGAGTAGAGTTGCAAATGGGGTCACTGGCCTGACGTAGGGTGAGATGGTCCAGCAGCTGTCTCCCGTAGCCTTGCAGCTAGCCTCTCGGCACAATTGTAGACTCGGCGTGCAGGTAATCGTTGCCGAATAATCTAGCCGATAGTGTACGGCTATCGTTGAGGGTAAGTGGATCCTGGAAGCCAGATGGAGGCAAGCGTTAGGTTGGCTTGCTATAGTTTTTCGTAGACCCTACACGAGCTCAGTACCCCCCTTTACATTACACACTTCTAACGCTAAGCAGCCCCAGCATAAAAGGTTAAAAGCAGAACAGTTTCTACATTTTTATAATTAACTAGGCTATAATCAAATGAGAACTCACCCCAGCGGGATCAAATGGCACTTAATCGAAAGTGACTATTTTTTAATAAAAGGAGGTGCGGTCGTTGCTTTGCAGTAGCTCACAGTACAGTGCCCGGGGAAACGTTGACCGTTTAAAATCGGCACGAACGGGGAAGCGGTCGCGCCTCCGAGTTATGCCGAGCGCTTCCGAATTAGGGGTCCGAAGTAGGGGAATGTCCGTGAGTAAACGGCGTGCGGACTACGCGAATTAATGTATATTATAATTTGGTAATTTTGGTTTTTATAAAAAATAATGGTGTCAGGTGCATTAAGATGCAACGTTACAGTGCCTCTGTTGAAACGTGATTACTCAGTTAAGTCTGGATCATTAAACGAGAAATATTCAGTTAGTACGCTGTCAAACGAGAGCGTTTAATTGCCGTCCAATGGCCGTCTAGTGCTTTATTGGCCGCTTCCCGTCGTATGTCCGGTGTCCGGTGTAATTGATGTATCCACCAAGAATCTGTGGACACAGGTTTAAGTGAAGTTGAAACTAGGACACAAGTCATCATTTCAGCCTATCTATCACTAGTGCACTGCTGAACATACGCCTCTCCCATGGATTACCATAAAGGTCTGTAGCTCTCGTTTTAGAGGGATTTTGCCATAGTTGCCACGTTTGGCAGGCGGGTTGGCAGCCACAGTTTATTTATTCAGATGTTCCAGGAAAATGCCGCTGCCCATCACCTGGCTTTCATTACCCCTCTGTCGACTTTTACGACACCCACGGGATGGTATGCGGTGGTAGCTTCTCTTAAGCCGCTACCACACGACACAGGACACAAGTAATCATTTTCTTATATTTTTTAATCGAGGTTAAGCTGAACTGAAACCTGTCTACTTGTATCTGATGCAAGACGACGGAAACCTGTCTACTTGTGTCTGTATTCTGTCTTCAACAAAACGTTGTGTGTGTTGTGAAAATAATCTCAAAAAGCTTCTCATAGCGTTATTATAATCATGGCTTTATAAATGAGATCTACCTATGAAAGTCTGATCTCAAGATATCCTCAATTGCGCACCAGATAATCTCGTGTCCTGTTTGGTGGCACGAGGCAAGGGAAATTCTCACCGTGCAAGTGTTCCGTAACTCGTGAGCCTTTCATAGTGTACTAACGTCACCATCATCGAGCAGTAAACAATGAAATTCTTGTCACCTACTTGGGACTCCAGTGTGTTAAGGGCTCGCAGTTGCCGCCACGCAAGGCTGGCGGATCTGTCGGTTGCACAGTCGACGTCGGTCGAGATTCCCATTCGAAAACCTAAAGTAATAGTTGTGTGTGTTATGTATAGGTGAAAGCAATGAGACGAGCAAAACGTTCACCTGATGGTAAGTGCATAATCTGTCCATAACAAATGCTGAGTCACTTAGAATATATCTGTCTGTCATCACACCGCGCACGTCTCCCTGAGGTGTCAGTTCGTAAGTCTCATGTGCCCAGTAAGTGATGATGATGATGATGTTCTCCTAGCCGATTTCGACCACGGCGACAACTTCCGAATACTGTCGAGAGCCATCAACTGCGCAGGAAATATTATAGTGCCACAAGTGTACGCGCAAACACAGAGGCACTCACACGTCCCAACCTACCCGTGCCCGATGTAACGCTGATGCGATAAGATCGGAGGTAGGCTAGGATGCAGTGTCAGAAACACGGGGACAAACACAACACAACCGGACCCGAAAACCAACAATTTGTGTTTTAGCACAAATGTTGGCTCCGGCTGGGATTCGGAACCCAGGGCCCGCGGCGTAGAAGTCAGGTCCTCTGACGACTAGGTCACGCGGTCGTCAAACGCCCAGTAAGTACACTAGCTATCAGATCCCTTCACAAAAAATCACAGTAATGTTTGCACACTACTGCTGCACGGCAGAATAAATGGCCCTGCGGTGGTACCTACCTAGACGGATTCCTCCATAGGAATCCTACCACCGGTAACTAGGATTGCGTGTTGTTCCTTAGGACCATGTATATCGTATACATTCATGTATACGATAGAAACCGATAGAAGTATTCGTCGAAGTACCAAGTTCGTTTCTGTTATCGTAACGGGGATACACGAGCGGCGCTGGCGGAAGTTTATGGAGCAATTGTAGATAAGCAGTCAGCTCATGAGTGTGTGGCGTGTTATAAATCGAACTGCAATCCGCGCAGTTTTATTTATATGCACGTGACTCGTTCGCTACGGGGGCTTCTGCACCGCCACCATTTTGTCATAGCGTAATAAAGAGATTACTGTGTCATTAAAATATACTTTATGAGGTGAAACTTCTTTAAAATCGTCGTGATTTGAAACTGGATGAATCGAAACAGCGACACTAAAAAGAGACAAACATATACATCTGTAGGATTTAGCCTGAGAGAGAATGTGATAGAATACAGTATACAGTGTTTTGCTATAATATTTATATTTTCGAAGTCGTCCAAATCGTCGATCTGTTCGTTGATTTAACTCACGTTAGCTCGACATCAAGATCAAAAACAGTGATTGACATGGTATTTCAAAGATGTATTGATCAAATTTGGAATTGACCAAAGCGTTTTATTTCATACTTTTATTAACAACAGCCAAACTTGGTGTCTGGAAGTAGGTATGTAGATTAAAAAGTAAAATAATTTTTAAAGTAAGTGTAGCGACATCTATGTGGCCACATGAGAAGCTCAAGAAATATTCCCATACTTCCATAATCGCGCTATGAAAGTTTTCTGAGATGCGAACTATGTATACAACATCTAAATATTACTATTAGGAGGGAACGTCCTCCCCAGATCAGACCATTCAATCCGGCGGGTAGCTACTCTTTTCATTGGCAATATCATTCGCCAAATAGGTAACAAGATTATAATTAACTAGCTGAATCCGCGACTCCGGCTGGGATTCGAGCCCAGGTCCCGTGACGTAGAAGTCAGGTACTCTGGCCATTAATCCACCCGGTCGTCTAATAAATAAATAGTTCGCGTATTACTATCGCGTACTATTATATCTCAGGCGAGCGCTCCCTATGCTCCTTCCTAAATAGGCCCAGAATTTGAATGTTTTTAGTTTATACATACATTCACACCTCTTTCCCATTGGGACAGGCAGAGACCACATCAATAGCCCGTCTTTCCCCCCTCACAAGAAACGTGTCGTGACGGGTGGCGTATCACGTCGCCGCCATTTTGATACTAGTCAAAAAATTCTGGCTCCTATTGCGTTCTCACCAGTAGCTAGAGAAGATGTTGACTACCAGAAACGGGGCCTTGGGGGTCGCGGGTTACCGGGATGGGGTCCCGAATGCCTAGTAAAGCGTCCCCGGAGAGGACGATGACTCGAAGTGCTCTGGGGGGCAGTACTCACTGCCCTCAGAACTCTCTCGGTGCTATCACGTATAGGTCTAAAATACGTCAAGGGTAGGTCTAAAATCCTAGCGAAGCGATGGAGTGGTCACGCTTACGTTCCGAACGGAGATCCAGTGACCTCTCTTAACAGAGTTTTAGTCGGTAAGAGTCACATAACCCGGCTACCCTCCCTCCGTGGCCAATCGGGTATCCGTGCAGGATTTTCCCACGTACAAAAAAAGGCTTGCCTTATTCTGGGGTCGCGCGGTCCCAGAGCAAATCGGCACACTTACAACTAGGCTCGCCCCTAGACACGCGGCCATCGGCACGGCAACCACTGGCTTAGCTGAGAGGAAGGGAAAAGGATTAGCTAGGAAATGGAATTGCGGTAGGGAACGCGGAAGTTGGGAAAGGAACTATAAGGCGTAGGATAACTACTACCTCGGAAGGAGCAGGAGATAGCAGTAGCTCCGGAGGTCGAGGCCACTTACCCGTTACTCTACCGTATTTGCCGGAAAAGGCAACTGGGTCAAGTACTTCCTGGCTATAGTTGTTTTTTTCTTTATTGCATAAAGTGATGAAACGAGCAAAACGTTCACCCGATGGTAAGTGCAACGTCTACCCATAACAAATGCTGTGCCACCCAGAAAATTTCTGTGTGACACTACACTGTGCCCATCACTCTGAGCCATAGGTTCTTAATTCTCATATGCCCAGTGATTACGCTAGCTCACAGTGCCCTTCAAACCGAAACACAGCAATGTTTGCACACTACTGCTTCACGGTAGAATAACTGGCCCTGGGGTGGTACCCACTTATACGAACTCCTGCATAGGAATCCTACCACCTTTTAAAATGCCTAATGCCTAAGCTAACTCCATAAGCTGTTTCTTTAGTAATTACTAGCTGTGCCCCGCGGTTTCACCTGTCGTTTTATTAAACACCTTCCCCTTCACCTTAGCCTTCCTCGATAAATGGGCTTAGCACGTTTAAGCAAACAAACTCTTCAGTAATGATTTCTTTTATTTACACGAATACTACACATTAAAATAAAATAAGTTAATTTAAATAAATAAATAAGCTTCAAGACACTGTAAGCTCTTTCTGCGTATATCGGACTACAAATAATAATTAAAAGCTGAAGGTACCCCGGATTAACTATGACATCAGGACATCTGTCACTTCAGTCCCCCGTGACCATGGGTGAAATGTAGAGCACTCGAAACGTCGAGTTAGAAATAGTTCAGAAGTAAACGCAATAAAATCGGTAAAAATTTGTTTTATTTAACTCTTCAGTTTTATAATATTAGTAAAGATTTTAATTAATTACGTTATTTGCATTGTACCTATTTACTCGTATATTTCAATGTTTTGATCGTCCATTTGCTATTTTCCTTATTCGTGTTACGCCATTCAAGGAAACTGTAATTGCAGTGAAATGCGAAGGATACTTTATTCTTTGAGAACAGAGAAACCTGACCCGCATAATTTGTTGAGACCTTTAAGTTGTTCAGAGCATTTCAGGGTCATGTTTGTGTTGATGTTCATTAGTAAAAGTACTAAATAGCATAGCTGATATAATGAAAAGAAGTACCAGTGTAATATATTGTACTTTTTAAAATGATTGATATAAAGTAACAAAACTAATTTGGCGACATCTATGTCCCCACATGAGAAACTCAAGCAATATTTATTACATACATAATCGCGCTATAGAAGTTTCTGAGATGCGAGCCATATTTACAACATCTAAAGATTACTAGTAGGAGCGGAGTAGGATCGTCCTCCCCAGATAAGACCATCCGATCTGGCGGGATCCCTTTCCCCTGACAAAATCATCCGCCGAATTAACTAACTTATTAAAAAACTGACCGCTAGCTATCTTGCTGGTTCTTCATAGGCCCAAAGGTTTTTCGAATCAATATGAAACATTACGTTCAGTAAATATTTTGTAAACAATCAAAATTAAAACAGAAATCGTGGACATGTTAAGTCGGCAGTCCAGCACTAAAAGCGTGGACACTATTCCCGACCCCAACACTCAGTCAAAAAGTATATTCATCCATCTTAACTAATATTATGAAGAGAAAAGATTTGTTTGTTTGGTTGTAATGAATAAACTCAAAAACTACTGAACCCATTTAAAAAATTCTTTCACCTATATACAACTACATTATCACCGGATAACATGACTTGTATTTAATTTAAAAAAAAACTGAGTTCCCTTCGAAAATTGCTATGATGTGACTCAAGGTATCAAAAATTTACTCACAAAAGTCATATGGCGTGCGCTGTAAAAACTTTTGGTGATAAATAAAATAATGTGTAGTACATTTTTTCATAGTACTCAGCATTGCTCACAAAAAAGTCCGCGAGGCTATATGTCTTCAAATTAGTCTATCAAAACACGGGTAGAATCGAAATATGATTACATTCGTATCATGATATTAATCCATATCCTACAAAATATTTTCGTAGTCAGGGATGATTATGTACATGTTAATTATTCGAATCGGACCTAACGTTTAGAAGTTACGTTGGGTATAAAAAAGCTAAAAGTAAGAAAAATGCCGCGGTGTGAGCGAACAGTCCTACGCTCGCCCGCGCGACGCGCGAATGGACTTACACCTATACATTACTTACTTACTCATATTATTTTTTGTAAACTAGAAATAATTGAATAGTGGCTTGTAATTTTAATTATATATTTTTTTTACTTAATACTTTGAAACGGTCTAAAAATACAGCGGCCGCGGTGTTTCCCGACCACCGCGCCGCCGCCCGGTTTCATGCAAGTTGGGCATCATCGAGGTACGCGGCTCTCTTTGCGCAGCGGTCGAGAGCGGTCGTTTCATTTTTCTACAACTGCAACAAATATTGTTTACATGAAAGCTCTGGGCCACTAAACTTTCATGGCTTATGTTCCCATAAATAAAACATTATTTTGGTAAAATAATGTAATCTTACCTGACCAGCAGCAGAGCCGCCGATGAGAACAGTCGCTACAAAAAATGTTAGTGTAAGAAATTGTGATTGTTTTATTTGTCCAAATAAAGTACTAATTTATACCCTCTCTGTCCCTCTGTTTGTTACCATTTCACGGTTAAACCGTTGAATCGATCTTGAGAAAATTTGGCGCAGAGATAGCTTGCATCCTGGAGGACTTTTTAACCCGGAAAATCAAATAGTTTTACGGGATATTTGTAAAACATATATCCACGCGGACGAAGTCGCAGGCATCGTCTAGTCTTTTTTAATTGCCTTTCAAAACAACTTACGATTTTACATTACAAATATTAATTTGCTAAATCAGTTGATTTTATTTTAGTTCGGTACTGAGTAACTGTTGCTTAAACTACTCCATAGTACTGATGGATGCGTGTGTGTGTATGCCTATATGCACCCATATACACACACATATATATATATATATATATATATATATATATATATATATATATATATTTCAAAGCTTCTTTTTTTTTTCGTTTTTTGTTCGTACTTTTTAGGTTAAGATGCTTCTGTTTGTACTTTTATTTGTTAATGGTTTTTGCAGCTACGAACAAATATGTTCTATTCTATTCTGATTTAATGTAGCAGATCATTAGATATCAATATTAATACATATATACATAAGATCACGACTCTATCCCATAAGGGGTAGTCATAGACTGGGCACTCACTGCAAAAACAGATGACTGCCACAATCCACGTTTCACCAAAACAATATAATGCACTTGGTGTGATAGGTGGTGAGCCCATCGCCATCATGCGCTGTTGGGTGCACAGTGCAGTTTAATTCCTTACTCGCCTTTTACGAGATCCATTGGATGAGATGGAGTGGTAGTATTCTTTTATCGAGCCGGCACCACACAGCCACAGTATTAATAGATTTTAAATATGTCTGAATCTTTTAATAGTTCATTATTTTAAAGAATATCTTGATGATTTTAAGGACAGACACTGTGGCGAAGAATATCGAGGAGAAATATGACGCTGCGAAAGATGATTCAAAAGTTTATAAAGTTCGGTTCGGTGCATACATAGTCACAATTCTTTCATATACATATTTGCACTTGCTACGATCCTGATACACATCTTTCGCTTCTTCTGCTTACTACTACATTAGCGTTTTCATAAAAGCTCGTCCTGTTGCGGTTACTTTTAACCTGGCCTTTCCTCAAACGGATAGATATTCATATGTCCTATCTGGTCTGGGTGTTTGTGCGTGTTCAGTTTATACCAATAAAACATACCAACGAAACCGAAGTATTTATAGTCGTTAACCTGAAAAATAAATATCAAAAAGTTAAGAAGAATCATACTACTATAATAATGCTGGAGAGTTTGTATGTTTGAAAGCGCTAATCTCTGAAAATACAATTTAGATTCGAATTTTATATTTGCTTTAGATAGCCCGTTTATTGGGAAAGGTTCTAAGCTATAACTTCACGCTACGGCCTGAAGACGCCGCACGCTGAGGAACGGTATCCGATGAAGCTGTAAATGCCAAAAAGGCTAACAGCAATTACATCACCGAAATGATATATATAGAAATAGCTTTGATTAATGACTTTATTAATGATGACTTTTTTGGCTTTAGTTTGAACAGCAGAGCAGACTTATCCCGACTCTAGGATATTATGAATAGCTGAGGAACGAACATAACCGAATAGGGCCGAACTGTGAGTGCTCAGGTCAGCGAGGTACCATGCAGTAAACACAGTGATAATGTCGATATATTTTACGCGGAAACAGCCGCAGGGCACAGATAGTCTATAATAACAAGAGTAGGGCATTGAAAGTTAACATTATATATAGTCACACTATATACTAAAAAAAGCACAGTAACTTCACGGTCGTGATGGACCGTTCCGAGAAATGCAGTTAAAACTCGATCGAGCTTGACTTTCTAGTTGCGACCCGCGATCGGCACGATTTCACCGCGCAGCTCGCCTCCTGCGGCTTTCGGAACGTACGATATAAGAATTGTGTCCAATTGTTAGATTGATGTCTTCGCGGACGTTACGATTGGTCGCTACATTTGTTAATAGAATCACTTGTGGTATGATTCCTATTGAGAAGTCCGTCTCGGTGGGGTACCAACGCCGTGTCAGTTATTCCGCCGTACAGCAGTAGTGGTGGTAAGATTCCTATGCAGGAATCCGTCTAGGTAGGTACCACTCCAGGGCCAGTTATTCTGCAGTGAAGCAGTAGTAGTGCAAGCATTACTGTGTTTCGGTTTGAAGGGCACTGTGAGCTAGGTTAATCACTGGGCATTTGAGACTTAAGAACTGATGTCTCAGGGTGACGGGCGCATTGTGGTGTCACACAGAAATATTCCGGGTGACACAGCATTTGTTGTGGGCGGACGTTGCACTTACCATCAGGTGAATGTTTTGCTCGTCTCGTTACTTTATCCAATAAAAAAATATATATACACCGCTGAAATCGAGAATACTACACGTGTTTCTTCTCACAACGAGGTATTATCAAGTGATATTGATTTTATTATACTGAACTATGTGATGGCAGCTTATGCGAAACTGTCCACCCCATCTCATCCCGTGGGTGTCGGGAAAGTCGACGAAGGGAAAATTAAATCCAGAAGATGGGCAGTAGCGTCTTCCTGGAACATCTGAATAAATAAACTATAGTTGCAAACCCGCGTCTACCAGGCATGGCAACTATGACAAAATACCCTCAAAGTGAGCGTTACAAACTTTTGTAGCAATCTGTGGAGGTGACCTATGTCCAGTAGTGGACCAGTGATAGGCTGAAATGATGATGAGGTTACATTACTTTGTAGATACTTAGCGGAACGACTGGACTCGACCCGTATACAACTCTATCGCATATCTTTAATTCATTATTCGATTATTTACATTCAAAGGAAGCCAATTATTATTTTATTTACAAACAAACAAACATTCGTTCACAGACCAATTAAATCAAACCCACTCAAATTAGGGACGTGTAACAATTAGATAACTCTTTATTGACTAGCCCGTGATGTCACTCAATCGAGCGAGTTAGGTATAAGCGTGAACGCGAGTAGGGTTGTACCCTTCTGGTCCATTTGGGCAGAGAAACGTACTGCCGCAAGTTATCGATATATCTTTCAGTCACGACGGACTTTTATCCAACGCAATCACAGTATTAATAGTCATAGTCATAGTCATATCATTTATTGCTTCATGTGGTTTTAAAAGATGTTATTTACACGACATGAACCCTGTTAGGGCAATGCAAATTTTAAATAAAATGAGTATGTCTCAATTAAATAAAGAGAAATTATTAAAAATACAGAAAACTTATGTACTAAATAATAACGAAAATTGCACAATATTATAATAAATTGTAAAAACAATACAAAAAATCAGACTGAGAATTACAATAAAAATGAGACAGTATTAAAATATGAAAAACTTATATACTAGATAATCATCATTGCAAAAGCTTTTTGCTCGTTCCTCTATCCCATAAAAAAACCATCAAATTACTTATTTATTTTACTGGTGTTAGGATTTGTTAGGTGTTTCGGTTTGAAGGGCACTGTGAGCTAGCGGAATCACTGGGCATATGAGACTTAAGAACTTATGTCTCAGGGTGATGGGCACAGTGTGGTGTCACACATAAATTTTCTGGGTGACACAGCATTCGTTATGGGCAGACGTTGCACTTACCATCAGGTGAACGTTTTGCTCGTTTCAACACTTTATCCAATAAAAAAAAAGAAATATTTTCCGCCATGAACTAAAGTAATAGTAACCTAAATGCAAATTAACACTAATTTCTAATTTGTTCAGATGTTTCGCAGAACTCTAAATATTTCTGCAATAAAAATAGTTTAGATTACCCTCTTAAAAGTATCTACCTGCCAATGAAACATACATACTTAAGATCACGACTGTATCCCATAAGGGGTAGTCAGAGACTGGGCACTCACTGCAAAAACAGATGACTGCCACAATCCACGTTTCACCAAAACAATATAATGCACTTGGTGTGATAGGTGGTGAGCCCATCGCCACCATGCGCTGTTGGGTGCACAGTGCAGTTTAATTCCTTACTCGCCTTTTACGAGATCCATTGGATGAGATGGAGTGGTAGTATTCTTTTAACGAGCCGCCACCACACGGCAATGAAAGTCCCGTCGAAAATCAGGCCTTTCGGAGCTTAAACCGGACAAACAGACGGATTTTAAAACCTGTGTTTCGTATCGTATCATTATTTACCTAAATTATTTTATTTTCTTTAATAAGTTACTCATAAGGTCGTCGTCGTCGCTCTATATAGTGGGCGTCACCCCCTTAATGGAGCGACGTCCTGCTCGGTTTTGCGGGATGTCGATGGACGCAGGTGGCTCAGGACCGTGTTTTGTGGCTAATCTATGGGGAAGGCCATGTTCAACAGTGGAGTAAAATAGGCCTGAAATGATGATGATGATGACTCATAATCAATAATAAGTATGACGGATGTAGGTATGTAGTGTTGCCAATAATACTTGCATACTTTCTCGCCATTTTCCCATATAAGGGGTAGGCAGATACCAATCAAATCGCCGGGATTTTGGTATGAATAAAGAAAAAAACTCTTTCTCCTCATTGCGTTTACACAAGCAGTGACAGCATTGCATATTCTGGTGTTATTCTGCACGTATAAAGGCTGTCCGTACAATAGCTTAATCGCCTCTTACGACACCTCGGTACGAAGGAGGTAGGTGCTATTCTACTCAGCCGGACACTTATCGTCTGTGCCAGTAGAATGTAACAATATATGTATGACATTAAAAGTTCGCAAAAAGCGACATCCCTAATTGCAATCACTTGCTATTTTTCTGCTCTGTTTTGGTTCGTCAACCGGCTCGATTGTCTCCGTCCGTGCCAGATGGTTGCTTATTTTTATAGCCGATCCAACCAACTGCGATGAAATTCGCGATAATACTAAACGTACGTAGTGCATCCACTATAAACACTAGAACTAGCCCCGGGTTACCTACCTAGACTGATTTCTGCATAGAAATCCTATATCTGTCAAAACCAGTAAAAAGTTTAACGATACGATACTTCTTGTATGTTCCGAAAATCTCAGGCAGTTCTGAATCGATTTATATATGTTTTTGTCATTCGAAAGTCTATATACGGTGTAGTCACAAAAAAAATTTGATGATGATGATATAATAATACAATTCGGAGATAAAGAGTGAGAGTTCTATCGATTTTTTTTTCTCGTCATTTTATCCAATAAAAAAAAACATTTTTTTTTTTATAAAATGGACTATAAGTATAATGTTAGTTTATATTCAATCGCAAAATTGCAAAATACCCAACAGACAAACAAACAGACAGACATTCAAGTACACGAGTTGAATTACGAATTGTCATCCAGTTCTAAGCTATGTTTAAAGTTTCAAGTCTCTAAGCTCCTCGGGAAGTTAGCTTAAAATCAACGACTAAATTTGATCCGAACAGACATACACGAAAGCGAGTTAATGAGAACGTGGTAAAATGCAGTCTTAACTTCACGTTTTTTGGTGTCGGTTAAATGACGGTTAAAAATGCCTAACGCATTACAAACCCACGTTTCTTCTAATTTTCTACTGACACATAAAACTTCTTTTTCTTCTCTTAATTCTGGCCTCTTTCAATAGAATTCTGCACATGTCAAGTCAGTCACGAGAGTGACAATAGATAATTCAAAATGTAAAATTATAGTCGATTTTTATTGAAGATTTGCTGGACTGATGGAGACAATACGGAAAGTATAAATCTGGCCCTAAATGTAATTTTCCAATCACCGTACACTTTCACAAGCACTTGCTCCATAATAAACTATCAATATTAAACATCAAAACGCAAAATATACACAGAAATTACAAAATTCTATTTAAACAGTACCGTCACTTTTCGAGTTGACGCCAAAAATGCCACAGAAAACTTATTATTAAAAAATGGTACGACTCTACCGATATAACCTTGTGAGTTACCCTACATAATTATTTATTAAATACAATACATACTGGGTGACAACCCTGTATCTATCCATGGGTGCGAAACCCATCATATGCCGTGTTCGTAGTTCTGTGTTCTTCACGATAGCCGATAAATAAAATCCAGGATAGATTTGACTCACTGTATATATGAGACTAGTTCGTGACAGTAAATGTTTTAGATGATTACTAAGACACAGTTTCTTAGTAAATCATCTAAGTAGCTTAAATGATTACATGTCATCAGAACTAGAGCAGAATCGATTATGTTGGTAAACTTGAATAGAAAGAACACAATATAATTACGTAAAACAAAATTACAAAAGCCAGTATCAAATCCACAGAGTGCTTTTTAATATTGTATCAAATCATAGTGGCCAATCCGCGACACACTGTTCTTTAAGTAATTTAAAATAACTTTATAGCGTCAGGAATAAAGTCTACGATGCATTTTAGATTCTTTCGTACTTCCATACAACACTTTACACTGCATGAACTAGTGCAGACCTCTCTAATTTGTCCCATTAATGTTTGTATATAATCAGTCCGCAAGCAATGAAGGAAATAACTACTTTCCTTTTAAAACACTAACCTACTCACAAACGCCAAGGTATACCACACCGTCCATTCGAATTTAAACCGTACGACATTGAATTTATGACTCATTCATATAGCTGGAAATGTTTTGTAAATCGATCGATCAAGTTACAATGTTATTAAATTATTTCACTCTGTAATAACGTTGCGCTAAGGCTTATAATTGAATAAGTGCCGATTTAAACGGGCGCACTTATCGGATGTCAAATGATAAAGACTGACAGACATTGGGGCTACCTGTCAGACATACGATTACTATGTCATTCGCGCGTCGATCGCCGACGCAGGCGCACACGTTTTACGCTACTTTTTTTTAACGCGGCTGTTTTACTGGAATTCTGTTTCGCATTGTTTACTTTCGTTTTGTTTGTCAAACAATAGGCAATAAAGAACCCATCGGTTAACTTAGGTTGTTAAGCAGTTAAACAATTGTGTTAAGTGAACTAACTGTGATAGTGAACATTCCAAGAAATAATGCGGCGCGTCAAAATGAACTTGGATCCGGATTTGGGTGATTTGGAGGAAATGCTCGCCCACGTGCAAACTCAATTGGAGCATGAGATAGATTTGGAGAAGGAGTCCAAAATGCCGTCGGTGACTAACATACACGAATCGCCCAGATCGGCGAAGAGGAATCCATCGTTCGACAAGGCGGACACGTTTGCGTTCCGCCGACAAGCGCCTCGACCCCCACTCGCAAGAGTTAACAGTGACATAAACTCCGGTAGCCGTTCTCTTAACGTCGACGGCAGAAGTACAGTTGATCTCAATCAGAATGAGAAGCTGCGTGGGTCGCAAACTAGTCTAAAATCCGATGATGCTGTATCACAGATCTCCTTCCAGTCGTTTCGATCGGAGCCTGTACAGCGGCTCTCTATGCTCAGTCTACCTGATAAGAGAGGGTCGTCTGCTTCTCTCAATGGGAAAGGGAGAACGGCGACTTTACCAAGAGGCTACGGTTCTACAAAGGAGAAGAGCTGGGAGGACTATTGGGCGCAGTAAGTTTTTTGCCTCGTGGTATTTAATGTAATGTTTTTCTTCTTTTTATTTTTTAAACCATGCCACACACTAGGATTTCTACAGACATAAATTTCACGTGCAAGACCTAAAACCAACAATTTGTATTTTACACAAGTGGCGGAGGATCCAGGATCGACCCAAGTCCCGCAGCGTAGGAATCAGATATTCTGACCATTATGACACGCGGTCGTGGAATTAATTTAAGTTTGACTCTTAATTTCGCTTAAATTTTTTTTAAGAAACAACCGCCCCTATAAGTTTACCTTTCGGAAATACAAGTTTTATTATGGCCATAACGAGCAATAGCATTTAATTTAGTAAAAAAAGTAAAGCATCCGCCTGTGGACGTCCCACAGCTGAGCATATGCTAGCTCCCATTTTTGTGATGGTTTTGGAATAGCGTCATTGTTACACTGTAAGTGGGCGCTCTATATCACATACACGTTTAATTATAGCCATTACAAACAATGGCATTAAATATGTTAAAAAGGAAAGCAATAGGCCATGGTATATTGTAAAAGAGTGATCAAAGTTTTATAGTTGCCACGCTGTTTTACTTCAGCTCATGAAGTTTCCCTCCGCCGTTCGAAAAACTTGCGTTAACTAACTTGCAATGAACTATTTTTAGGGGTGCCGGCACCGAGGCAAGAGCTGTGATGGCTCAGGGGCTAGGCGCTCGCTTTTAATTTCATAGTACGCGAGTGACCTGGGTTCGATTCCCGGTGCCGGCACCACTAAAATTGTTAAATGCAATTTTAAGTGCTGATTTACCACGTGCTCGGCGGCGAAGGAAAACATCGTGAGGAAACCTGCATGTCTGAGAAATAAAAATATTTCGAAGACATGTGAATTCCACCAATCCGCATTGGAGCAGCGTGGCGGATTCTTCTCAGCTACTAAACCCTCTCGGAAATGAGAGGAGGCCTGTGCTCAGCAGTGGGTTATTTATAAGCTGTTACTTTACTTTTTACTTTACGGCACTGACTAGATTTAAATGAAGTGTATCATAAATTGTTTTTCTCTATCATATATGGGTTTTACACATTTTAGAACAAATAGTCATGATATTTGCGTAAAAGTGCGCCTATTTAATAAATTGTCTAGTTTGAAATACGAGTATTTCTCCATTTTGATTTTATATTGACCATTTTACACCTAAACACCTCCCCAACGACTCCAGGTAAATATCACAAACCATACCAAATGTAATCGTACTCACAGATACTTTTATTTGTGGTAGGATTCCTCTGCAGGATTCCGTCTAGGTAGGTACCACCGCAGGGTCAGTTATTCTGCCGTAAAGCAGTAGTGTGACATTACTGTTTCGGTCTGAAGGGCACTGAGAGATAGCGTAATCACTGGGCATATGAGACTTAACGATTGATGTCTGAGAGTGACGGGCGCAGTGTGGTGCCACACAAAATATTCTCGAGTGACACAGCATCTGTTATGGGCAAACGTTGCACTTACCATCAGGTGAACGTTTTGCCCGCCTCGTAACTAAGGCTAATAAAAGAAAGATACTTCCATTGTTCATCACCGGTTATAATTTAGGTCTGACATATTTGATATCGTTATACTGCCATCTGTCGTGGGCCATGAGATTTTCTCGTCATTTCCCTTACTCAACTTTTCGTCATCGATGGGATGAGATGGGATAGTCGATTCTCTTTATTTACGACACATTATTTTTAAATCCTTAAGCTAAACTCTAATCTTTGTATTAAAATGCTAATAATTAGTACATACATACATACATATATTCACGCCTTTTTTCCCATCTAAAAGGGAAGACAGAAGCCCCACAGGTAGCCCACCTTTCGCCCCCGTGGGAAACGATACGTGTCGGGTGGCGAACCATGTCGCCGCCATTTTGTTAATAGTAAAATAAAATCTTTATCCCAATTGCTTTCCCATGAGCAGTAAAGTGATAGCATTGCATATTATGGTGGTGTTCTGCACAAATAAAGGCTGTCCGTACAATATCTTAACACAATAATAATTAATGCGTAAATGTAATTAATTAATTGCATTGATATAGCATTCAATAATAAAAGACCCTTGAGTCTCTTGCCAGTTCTTATTTTTAGATCCGGTGTAGATTTTAACATTCAAGAGCTTTGAAAAAGTATTTTTGAATTTTTATTAATGATTATTAGGTATATTTTAATGACGTACGTGGAAAGCCGCAGGTAATAAGTTGTTTGTGCCAATCATAAGTAATTACCGCACTTGTCCATGACTCACTCCATTACTGTAATCTTTACCCGTAACATGAATCAGATTTGAAATTTAGCATTTTATTGGAATTGGATTAAAAAGTTTCCTAGAATTCCAGACTGTATGGGTTCGCCAATGAGTCACGGGTGCGAATTCCAGATAAAGTCAAAATTTTGTAAAAAAAAATAGTTTATATACCTATAAACATCCTTTTGATGTACACACATCTTTCATTAAGGGGGTATAAGCGAATCGGTGACTGCCGCATTGTTGCGACATAAGACTATTGACCACCCCCCACCTCTAAATTTCTAGATCAATAATATTCAGATTGCCAAGCCACTGACCACAGCCGATAGGTGTGTGGCAGAGTAGAATAGTGCCTACCTTTTTCCTACCGAGGTGTCGTAAGAGGCGACTAAGGTATGGATAGCATGAGTCTGTCGTCATACTATCGTGTCGAGAACCTAATTTATGGCTGGCGCACATGTATTTCAGGAAACGCTTTTGAACAATTTTAATGTAATTGGAATGCGTATTGGGTACCACCCCAAGGCCAGTTTTTCTGCCGTGAAGCAGTAGTGTGCAAGCATTACTGTGTTTCGGTTTGAAGGGCACTGTGAGCTAGCGTAATCACTGGGCATTTGAGACTTAAGAACTGATGTCTCAGGGCGACGGGCGCAGTGTGGAGTCATACAGAAATATTCTGGGTGACACAGATTTTGTTGTGGGCGGACGTTGCTTTTACCATCGGGTAAACGTTTTGCTCGTTTCGTCACTTTATACAATTAAAAAAAAATTGGACTCCATACGATGCTGTTATATTCTATGTAGGTTCTCACCAAGTCATTGTACTGACTCCAGTAATGCTAGCATTTTAAGCTTTACTGTTCCTTTATACGTGCAGAACAACACCATAATATGCAATGCTGTCACTAAGTCACTATACTGCTTTTGGGAACACAATGGGGAGTAAGAATTTTTTGATTCGTACAAAAATTGCGGCGACGTGGTTCGCCACCGGTCACGTCTCGTTTCCCGCGAGAGCGAAAAGTAGCTACCTAAGTTGCCTCCGTCTACCACGTATATGGGAAAAAGGCGTGACTGTATGTACGTATTTATGTGCGCAAACCACCTACGATTAAGTAAAATCGTCCCAAAATGCCGGGTTGTGGATATACGGGCTGATGATATGAGTGACGAGAGAAGCAAAACGTTCACCGGATAGTGATTGCAACGTCTGCCCTTAACAAATCCTGCGTCACCCAGAACATTTCAAGACATCAGTTCTTAAGCCTTACATACAGCTTAGTAATTATATTCACTGTCGGTGACCTTCAAACCGAAACAGTAATATTTGCACACTACTAATTCATGGTAGAATAACTGTTCCTGACCTAGACGGATTCCTGCATAGACTCCCAGGAATCCTACCACTAGTGATTCTATTAACAAGTCTAC
Organism: Luehdorfia chinensis; assembly: GCA_019845155.1. Classification (NCBI taxonomy): domain Eukaryota; kingdom Metazoa; phylum Arthropoda; class Insecta; order Lepidoptera; family Papilionidae; genus Luehdorfia; species Luehdorfia chinensis. The sequence continues at coordinate 3,100,082 of JAHVAK010000252.1, read as the reverse complement.
GGTCTAATCGTAACATCCATGAAAGCTTTTATGTACCTATTGGATACAATTCTTATATAGGCAGTCAGTTGACGCCGCATCTTTGTATCGATGCGAAGGCTTTGGAAAACGTATACGTTTTAGTGCACGCAACTGTACATCCGCTATTAATTCGGCTAATAGTCGTCGCTCAGAATATTACATTTAATGCTTAAATTGTTTGATAGTAATTTTCTATGTAAATTAAGCGTTATCATACCATTGCCCTCAATTGTATTAAGGATGTCTAAGTTTAAGCGAATGCGATGGTAATTAACTGTCTACTGAGTGGGCCTTGAGTTGGGATTGCAGACCTAGTCAATGTATTAATTACACAATTGTTTATTTATTTGATGAAGTGACGAGACGAGCAAAAGGTTCACTTGCTGGTAGGTGCAACTTCCGCTCATAACAAATGCTGTGTATATGGAATTGTTCTGTGTGGCACCACACCGCGCCCGTCACATTGAGACATCAATTCTTGAGTCTCAACTTTTCCAGTGATTACGCTAGCTCTCAGTGCCCTTCAGACCGAAACACGGTAATGTTTGCACACTACTGCCTCACGGCAGATTAACTGGACCTGCCTAGACGGATTTCTGCTTAGGAATCCAACCACCAATATAAGGTGTTTTTTGGATCTTATGGTGTTAGTCCCTGTATCTTGACAATAAAGAAACAAAGTTTATTCGTTGCATTATACAGTTGATAGTGACATAAAAAGCTTTATTTAAAGATAATATTGATAATGACGCGGCTTAAGAGAATCTACCACCCCACTACTGGGTGTAGTAGAAGTCGACAGAGGGAAAATTAAAAACAGGAGATGGGCAGCAGCATCTTCCTGGAACATCTGAATAAATAAACTGCGGTTGCCAGCCCGCCTGCCAAGCGTGGCAACTATGGCAAAATCCCCCCAAAATTAGATTTGTGCCAATCTATGGGGGAGGCCTATGTTCAGTAGTGGACTAGTGATAGGCTAATATGATGATGATTGATAATGACAATAAAAATAAATAATTAAAATCTGTATCTATACATTAATACGTGAAGAGAAAATTTGTATTTTTAAATTTGGCATAGTTAGTTTCTATGGAGAAGAAGCGAGGAAGCTAAAATATATATATTAAATATGTTACAAGTTACAAATACATTAAATTGAATAAAAAAAATACATTCATTGTTTACGTTCGTACTGCCGATGGCCACACACAGAGTAGAGATTTTCGCCACAGTTTTATATATTCAATAAAAGTATTTATATGTTCAAACTTGAAAAATATGAATTGCGGTCGAATTTCGACGACAGGGCGACCACTGTTATATAATATAGCCTACAATATAGTAACAATGTAGCCTACGCTACAGTATGGCGGACGATACGTAAGTACATTTGACCAGTTCAATCTTTACTCTAATGGCACATGTGACACGAGTCCAAGGTCCGTCCGCCTTGATCATCATCGTCATCATCATTTCAGCCTTTCACTAGTCCGCTACTGAACATAGGTTTCCCCCCATAAAAATGCAACAAAAGTTTGTAGCTCTCATTTTGGGGGTATTTTGCCATAGTTGCCACTCTTGGCAGACGGGTTGTCAACCGCAGTTTATTTATTCAGATGTTCCAGTATGATGCTGCACATCTGGTTTTCGTTTTCTCTCTGTCGACTGTTACGACACCCACGGGATAAAATGGGGCGGTAGACTCTCTTAAGCCGCTACCACACCTTGATGGGGGCCTAAAAATGCCGATACCCAGTGCTTATCTATTTTTTATGTAATTTACAATTAAAAAAAAACAACTTGGTTTTGTTATAGGAAACAGTCTCTATACGAGAGAACATTCTGATATTTTTATTCACGTTTAAAAAATACACAATTTATATCTAAAACCAATAAAATTAAAAATATTCGTATCCCCGGCGAACGAGGTCGAAAGCTTAGCATATCATTATGCCGGAAGGAAGTCAAATCCGACACGGCACTGCTAATCTTATGAAATCACTATAACAGCACGTCGTCGTCTTCGTTTCAGCCTATCACTAGTCCACCGCTGAACATAGACCTAGATGTATATATGATAGGAAAGCATAGATTGCCACAGAAGTTAGTAGCTCTCATTTTGGGGGAATTACCCACACTTGCCACGCTTGACAGGCGGATGGCAACCGCAGTTTATTTTCTCAGACGTTACAGGAAGATGCTGCTGTCTATCTCCTGGGTTTTATTGTCCCACTGTCGACTTTTACGACAGCCCGTTGAAATGGGACGGTAGATTCTCTTAAACCTTAAACTTTACGAAAGATAACTTGGAACAAATGTAATAATATGAACTTGCCATTTACGTAAGCCGATCTGACATAATCTATAGAGCTCACTTAAAAGTTCCGCTAAGCTTTGGACAGCTGCTTTACTTTTGCCTCTTTCGAGCTCCTGTGTGTTCGCAATCACACTTAATTTTCTCTAGACTTTGTTTCGTAGTTTTTGTTCCGTTTGAGTTTACATTTGCAGACTTGTTACAATGAGACGACCTCGTTACCTAGTGGTTGGAATGCCGGGCTCCTACGCCGCGGGTCATGTGTCCGAATCCCGGCCGGACCCACCGTTGTGCATAAACACAAATTGTTGGTAGTTTCGATTGTACCAGTGTCTCTGAAGCGGCCCAACTCCGATCTTATAGCATGAGCGGGCGCGGGCAGATTACGAGTGAGTGCATCTGTTTGCACGTACTCTTGTAGCACTATAATATTTCCTTGCTCACTTGATAGCTTCCGATAGTATTGGGAAGTTGTCGGCGTAGTCTAAAATCGGTTAGGAGGATATAGTAGATATGTTTTTTTTTAATGGAAGAAGGTAACTTGACAAATCTTTCACCTGACGGTAAGTAATAAGGTCTACCCATAACAAATGCTGCGTCATTCAAAACATTTCTGAGACATTTCTTCAGTTTCATATGCCCAGTCAACTAGCTCTCAGTGCGTTTAAGACCGAAACTCGGTAATGTTTTCGCAGTCCTGCTTCACGGTAGACTAACTGGCACTGCGGTGGTACCTACCTAGACCGATTCCTGCATACTTATCCTACCACCAGTAGTTACTATACGATTACATGTATTTGTATTAAAATTTTCCTTATATGTACATAATCATAAATTTCATTCTATTACGAAAATCGAAATACGAAGATTCCCACCACGATATCACCCTTCACTTAACATTCATTCTATTGGTTGCCTATGGATCCGAAAGATGGCCGTCCGTAGAAGTTGCATCCGAAGTTCACGATTCGTATCCGAAACCGAACCGAAATCACCACGCAGATCAGGGAATTGGTGATCGCAGTACCCGGCTCCTCGCACCTTAGATGCTTTGTATCTGCAACGCTCCTCCTTGATCACCAGTCGGTGTATTTTCGGCTTGGCAATTTTCAAGATGATCGCCACTTGCCGAAAGCCGAAACTATTTCGACTATATGGTAATTCCTTGGACTCGTATAGGCTTAGAATAGAATAGAATAGATTTTTTTTTATTCAATAAAGATTATTTACATAATACTTATTGAAAGTTATTTTTTTTCTTTTTTTTAACTTCACTGGTTCGCAAAAATGCCCTGTAAAGTGCCCTGGGATGAACCAGTAAGAAACCCAACGGGATTTTTTTTAGTAATTTTTTAAAATAATTTACTTTAGCTTTTCACCTTTGCTTCAGAAGCCATGCCAGAGAACCCGTCATTTAGCCGATGCCCGCGACATTGTCCGCGTGGATATAGGTTTTGTTAATTATCCCGTGGTAACCAATTGATTTTCCGCGATAAAAAGACAAATTTCGTCTAGATCGATTTAGCGGTTGAATCGTGAACAGGTAACATACAGACAAGAGTTACTTATGCATTTATAATACTAATATGTATTAGTATTGAAGTATGGATGGGCTAGCTTGCAATGACAAGGATTCACAGACGGTTCCGCAAAGACACAATTACAGTCTTAGTATTTACTTATCTCGCTATTTACGCCTAAGCGGTTTGTAAAGGAAGTAACAAAAAACTTAAAGTAAATTATTGAATACAAAATAAGATTTAGTTCCTAATTAGGTACTTGGATAAAGTGATTTAGTAAGCTGATCAGTCAACATTCGATAGTCATATTAGATCTGACATACAGTCAATTCATTTATTATAAGAGATCCAATTACCAAATAATTTTTACCGCCCATCCATCAAATACGATTTTTTTTCCTTACCGACCTCCCAGATTCAATTGTTAGTGTTCAACCCACACGTGGCCCGCATCTTTCAATCTCGCACAGAGTACGAAAACGGCAGACTGTTGTTTCATATTTCTTAAACAGAACGTTATGTTATTTTGATAACACATTATGATTGTCTACTAAATGAAGCAGTAGTGTGCAAACATTACTGTGTTTTGGTCTGAAGGGCACTGTGAGCTAGCGTAATCACTGGGCATATGAGACTTAAGAACTAATGTCTTTAGGTGACGGGCGCAGTGTGTATTATATTATTCAATATTCTGAGTAACGCAGCATCTGCGCGACGTTGCACTTACCATCAGGTGAACGTTCTGCTCGTCTCGTAACTTCAAAGTCGGATGATTTTAAGAAGACAATAAGCGGCGATTTCAAGAAGTGTACCAGAAAATTATGTATTTTACTTACTGCAACCGCAGCTTATTTATTCAGATGTTCCAGGAAGCTGGTTTTCCTGCTTCCTGCTGGTGTTCATTTTCCCTCTGTCGGCTTTTACGACACCCACGGGATGTGATGGGGTGGTAGATTCTCTTAACCCTTAAAATTAATTGGTTCCGCGGCTTTTTAATCATATTGTTACACTTTTCGTTTAAAATATGAATCTGCAAATAGTAAACAATTACTTATAGAACTGAGAATGTAAGAAATGACGTGAAAAACTTTATTCAAATAGTTACACTATGAGTTTTCTTAATAAATAAACAATTCCGTACTCTCTGTAGTTGATGCTCTGTGTCAGGAACCGAAGTTTACGCAAAAGGCTTCGGTGAACAGTAGGCAGATATTGTCCAAACTTGTTAGATTTATAATGTTTACATCGAATAGAAACTTTCCAGGCCAACTATGGCAGCGCATTGTTCTCTATTTCTGCCTGTACTTGATACTTTAGAAAGTATGGTTTTCTATAAAAGTGGTCACAGTAAAGCTTAGGTAACGAGTTACATCATCATTCTGCATTTCAGACCATCACTAGTCCACTGATAAACAAACGCCTCCCCAATAGATTGCCACAAAAGTTTATGACTGACGCTTGTCAAGCCCGTTGGCAACCACAGTTTATTTATTCAGATGTTCCAGGAAGATGCTGCTGGTTTTCATTTTCCCTCTGTCGCCATTACGACACCCACGGGATGTGATGGGGTGGTATATTCTCCGTGGTAGACCGCCTCCACACGGCTAGCCGCTGATTAACTAGCAACTAGTCCAACCGTCGGTAATGAGTAATTATGGTTTATATACACCAATATATCTGTCATGGATACACCCTTACTGGTGGTCTAGGGAGATACTACCGCAGTGCCAGTTATTCTGCCTTCAAGCAATAGTGTGCAAGCGTTACCGTGTTTCGGTTTGACGGGCAATGATAGTTAAATTGCTGGTCAAATGTAAATAAAAGTATTTTTTAGTCAGTCTCTGACTACCCCTTATGGGATACAGTCGTGATCTTATGTATGTATGTTTTACGGATTTTATCGCGTTTAATTCCAACTATCGGGTTATAAGACTTTCGGGTGTTTTCTTTTATTTACGCGAATACTACACATTTAAATCGAAAGACCATCCTAAACCAACTGTATCTATTTACCTCTTGATCGCATATGTTACGATCGTCGACTTATCAAACAAAAAAAAATTTGCCGCACTTGACAATAGCGTTACCAACTATATTTTTTTGTAGTATATAAATAGCTTAAAATTCCTTCGTTGCTTGTTAAACTAAAGTCACATATGAAAAATGGCGGTTGAATTTTTGAGTCCGAACAGCAACATTAATGTTTAAAAACATTTTAGTGCAATTAATAATAATAACAATATTTTTTTATTGGATAAAGTGATGAAACGAGCAAAAAGTTCACCTGATGGTAATTGCAACGTCTGCTTGAAGCAAATGCTGTGTCACCCAGAACATTTCTGTGTGACACCACACTCCGCCCATCACACTGGGACATCAGTTCTAAGTCCCATTTTCCCAGCGATTACTCTTGCTCACAGTGCTCTTCAAACCGAAACACAGTAATGTTTGCACATTACTGCTTCACGGCAGAATGCCTGACCCTGGGGCGGTACCTACCTCGACGGATTCCTGCATAGGAATCCTACCATGAGTGAAATTTATTATTTTTACTTTATTACCACAATAACAATTATACTTAAACAATATACAGTTCAATGAAGTACCGGACTCCTGAGCTAGGCATGTAACCGTTGTTACAGTTATGATCTAGGCCATCAGGCGTTGCACTTACTATCAGTTGAACGTTTTGCTCGTTTCTTTACTCTATCCAATAAAAAAAAAACTAACAAACAAATTTGTCACTTTGAAAATTTATGAACTCGAGAAGTGCAAAAAATATTTAGTCTTTATTGTACCTTCCTGTTTTTTACTTTTTCCATAAAACGCTATTTTTTTTTTTCAAAATGTACTATATTTTTTCAAAATGTAGGCTTTTTTCACAGCGTCATCTGAAAAATACTACAAACAGCCGAAGAAATTTTGGCAACCTTACACTAGTCTAGTGTCTTCTCCATTTTTAAAGTAACTCATTTTATGGATTATTTATACAAAGTAGAAGTGTAACGCTCAAACTAGTGCGTGCGTGTGTGCGTTTCTGTCTGTGCGTGGGTGCGTTATTGTCTGCGTACGCACATGCGCTACTTCGAGAGTCTTTCTGCATATAAGAACAATAAAAATGAAAAGAGGCTTCTGACCAGAGGTAGGATATTTATGGGTTGTTATTTATACGTTAAGCACAATTAATATCTTGCGAACAGTTGATCTTTAACTTAGTTAGTTTTAAAACTTTGTTGTTATTGTAACTTAGCCAAATAAGTAAAGTTTCTCTTGCTGTAAGCTTAAATAAGCTTAGTTCTTATCCTGTTAAGATCAGCTCAAGGAGACTTGCTACTTATAATATACCTACTACAATTGGTCATTAATTGGAAACCACACCCTATTCCTGCCTTCCCATCCCATCCAAATCACAACTTTTTTAGGCGTCACTTATGTTTTTGGGAAAATGAAGAGGAAAGAAAGACACATCGCTCTTCAAGACCAGGAGTATACAAGGTAGATTGTGAATGTGGTCTCTCTTACATAGGCCAAACAAAAAGATCGATAAAAACCCGCGTAAAAGAACACATAGCTGACGTGAAGCATCGTCGTTCTAGAAAGTCTGCAGTCTGTGACCATGTTCTGGATCATCCCAACCATTACATCAGATTTAATAAACCACAGATCCTTGCAAAAGAACACCGATTCCTACCAAGGATGATTCGCGAGGCTATTGAAATCAAAAAACATCCTAATTTCAATAGAGAAGATGGTTGGGTATTACCACCAGCTTGGGATCCAATAATAAATAAAATTAAATCAAAAACCAAGCATACCACTGCAAGACTTCAAGACACAGTTAGCTCTTTCTGCGTAGATCGGACCAAAAAAAAACTGAAGGTACCCCAGGCTAACTATGACATCAGGACATCTGTCACCTCAGTCCCCCCGTGACCATGGGTGCTGTAAAGCACTCGAAATGTCGGGTTATAAATAGTAAAAATTAAACGCGATAAAATCCGTAAAATTAGTTTCATTTAAAGGAAAGAAAGGAATATTATTTAGACCTTATTCAGTGCATCGCGGAAACTCCGCGCGCGGATTAGCGCATGCGTCCGTCGCGTATGAATTCATCGTTCAATTCTCTGCGGATCGTGATCAGGAGTGGTACAGTCACGGTCATGGATAAAAATTTGTTGGCTGCTGCCTATTTATTAAATAGCAGAAAACGTCGTCATAGGAGATTTATGTGCACCCAATCGTTGAGAAAAGGCTTCTTAAAGGAGAGTTTCTTTCTTTGTTTCTTTATTCCAATAGGCGTCCGCGCGCGGAGATCCGGGCGCTCCGCATGGCACTGAACGCGCTTAATACATTTGACCATCCGTCGCGGACATCCGCGCAGGTCATCCGCGTCGCACTAAATAGCGCCTTATTGCTTCCTTCGTACATTTGACAGCGACATAAAAAAGAAAAACCAGCCAATATACGAGTAATTGTAATTTGTGGTTTAACTTCGTATAAATATCATCGCTTTATCAGACTAATGTAAATTTTTATGAATGTATACAGAAAACTGCGCCTACTACTGCTTTATCTAACATGATTTCACGCGAAATTCCTTGACATATTTTTGTTACGCACATACCTTTGAAGCATGTGATACTTCGTAGCGAACAGACGTTTCTCATCTCGCTATCTATATTAGAATCTTGCCATAGAGAAATATGCTGTCCGACGCAGCTCTGGTATCAATTGAACGGGGCGTGTTATCGGAGAGATAGCGCCACAGCTACCTATAGGGTTGTTTTTGTGTACGTATTATTAAATGAAAAATATCGTCGAGCCGCTCGGCGAACAACAATAACAGCCAGTAAATGTGTCGTGTGCCAACCCGCCTGCCAAGCGTGGCAACTACGGCATAATTCCCCCCAAAATGAGAGCTACAAACTTTGTAGCAATCTATGGGGGAGGCCTATGTTCAGCAGTGGACTAGTGATAGGCTGAAATTAATGAATGAATGAATAAAATGTCCCACTCTTGAGCATAGGCTTCTTCTCTTTTCTAAAAGGGTTTGTGAGCTGAGAGGAATCCGCGACGGTGCTCCATTGCGGGTTGGCGGACTTCACAAGTCGTCCAAATATTTAAATTACTCATGCAGGTTTCCTTACCATGTTTTCCATCACTTTTGAGCATTTGGTAAATCAGCACTCAAAATTGCAGCAATTTTATAGGTGGCGGCACCGGGGATGAACTCGGGTCACTCGCGTTCTATGGCCAGCCTCTGAAACCAAAGTAGCTACTGCTGGCTATAAAAAATTGAGACAATTGTATGTGACTATGTATTTATGTATGTATTTATGTAATATATTTATTCATAAAAAGTTACACTTTCATTTAAACCATTCCCCGCAAAACTGCTTACGCAGTTTGACTGCAGGTAACTCGCTTTATATAAACATGGCTTATAAATTATTAAATTTGATTATATTAATACAATTAATTTACGTAAATGGTTACAACATATTTAACAAGCGTTTTTTTAATAAACTTTTAGCTATTACCTGCTTAGTTACTGGTGGTAAAATTCCGGCAGGAATCCGTCTAGGTAGGTAGGTAATCTAGGTAGGTACCACACCAGGGACGGTTATTCTGCCGTGAAGCAGTAGTGTGCAAACATTACTGTGTTTCGGTTTGAAGGGCACTGAGAGCTAGTGTAATCACTGGGCATATGAGACTGCGGTGTAGTGTCACTCAGAAATGTTCTGGGTGACACAGCATTTGGGCAGAGATTGCGCTTACCATCAGGTGAACGTTTTGCTTGTTTCTTCACTACAAGCAATAAAAAAGCCTATATTCATTTTAGTTGACTACGCACTTGCTAAGTTGATCTGCGGGGCTATTACGTAACCAAAGTGAAGATCAATTTTAAAAGTGTTGAACGAATATCTGTCAAATAACTACTCATACTGGTTATTTAGGTTAAAATGACGATTATTTTTCATATCACGTCTTTTTGGTTAAACATAATCAGTCTGCAGACACTTATTGACCACATATTCGTTCAACACTTTTATAAGAAAGAAAGAAAGAAAACATTTATTGCGTAAATACGCCACAGACACAAATATCATCAGTTTGGATACGCAATAGTCCTGCTGTTGGGAAACGTTGTTACTATTACTACGCATGCTATCATTGCCAACATTTGAACCATACGCCGTTCAGTCGCTGCGTTGGGTAACAAATTGCTTTGTTAGGGATCTGTTGGTTGTTTTAATATCGTCGAAAATTTAGTTGCCATGTTTATACTAAATCAGTATGGAGGTCAATTTAAGTTGAGAACTACGAAAATAAAAAAAAATCTTACTTCAGTCTTGTACAGTGCGGTAACAACGGGGTGACAGGACGGGAAAAATGCCGGGGGCCCCCGCGCGAAGAAGATCGCCGACATGCCGCCATGATGTCGTAAAAGTCGACAGAGGGAAAACTAAGACCAGAATATGGGCAGCAGCATCTTCCTGCATCTGAATGAATAAACTACGGTTGCCAACCCGCCTGCCAGCGTGGCAAATATGGTAAAACACTCCAAAATGAGAGCTACAAACTTTTGTGGCTATCTATGGAGGATGCACATGTTCAGTAGTGGATTAGTGTAGGCTGAAATGATGATGATGATGAATTTGAACTTTGATATAGTCATTAATTAACACTTGCTGAACATAAAAGCCCGAATTTTTTTAATAATTCAATTTTTGTTTGAACATAAAATTGTAATTTCAAATTTTGTTTGAACATAAAATTGTAATTTCAAATTTTGTTTGAACATAAAATTGTTATTTCAATCCAATACACTCTTTAATGAACGTAAAATTCGCACAGTAATTATAATAGGGTTTGTACATACGTACTTTAGGTAGTTATTAAAATGAATCTACGGCGTTTCTACTTTGCATTGAGAGAGGGTCGCCATACGATGAATTTTTTACTGTTGGTAGGATTCCTATGCAGGAATCCGTCTAGGTAGGTACCACCCCAGGGCCAGTTATTCTGCCGTGAAGCAGTAGTGTGCAAACATTACTGTTTCGGTTTGAAGGGCACTGAGAGCTAGCGTAATCACTGGGCATATGAGACTTAAGAACTGATGTCTCGGGGAGACGGGCGCGGTGTAGTGTCACACAGAAATGTTCTGGGTGACACAGCATCTGTTATGGGCAGACGTTGCACTTACCATCAGGTGAACGTTTTGCTCGTTTCATCACTTTATAGAATAAAAAAAAATTGCCACCGGCTTCAAGTGTATAGGTTACGCCACTGCACTTGAATTTTCTTAACGAGTTTCATTGCCGATTCTTAATTAAAAAAAAAAAAAAAACAGTTGCGAACCTGCAGTGCCATAACTTATTCAGTGCCGTTCATAATTCTGCGTCTAATATTTTTTGCAAGCTCCATGCGTTGTGAAACCGAACCTGCGATTGTTCGTATGCAAATTGGCCACTGTCACTTTGGAGTCTCGCTTGCGGTGACGTAAATGACGTTGGCTAATCTCGAGTGGAACTTATTGCAGTATTATAATGATTTCTTATATTTACGCGAACACTACACAATTAAATGAAACTAATTTTACAGATTTTATCGCGTTTAATTTTGTTATTTCTAACCCGACGTTTCGAGTGCTTTACAGCACCCATGGCCACGGGGAGACTGAGGTGACAGATGTCCAGATGTCATAGTTAACCCGGAGTACCTTCGGCTTTTAATTATTATTTTTGGTTCGATCTAAGTAGAAAGAGCTAACTGCCTTGAAGTCTTGCAGTGGTATGCTTGGTTTTTGACTTAATTTTATTAATTATAGGATCCCAAGCTGGTGGTAAAACGCGATAATCCGTAAAATTTGTTTCATTTATTGCAGTATTGTTTACATACATACATACAGTCACGCCTTTTCCCATATAAGGGGTTGGCAGAGGCCAAAAGCCCACCTTTAGGACGCGCGGCCACCATGTCTCCATTTTCGTACGCGACAAGAAAAATCTTACTCCCCATTGCGTTAACGACACATAGTCGCCTCTCACGACAACTCGTTAGGAAAGTGGTAGGTGCTGTTCTATTCTGCCGAAAACCTATCGGCATTCAACGTATTGTTTACATGTTTTAAAATCTGCCAATTAGTGAAAGTAAGAATTTCGCATGTACAACACAACCAGACGCGAAAATCAACAAACTGAAGAAGTCAGGCATTCTTATCTATTTTAGTCACGCGGTCGTCAATTCTGAACTTATTTTTGAGTCTTCGTTTCCTAGAAACGGCAATTTGTTGTGTAAATGGAATGTCTGTATAAAGTCCCCGCTTTCGCGCTATGATAGTTTTTACATCTTGTAAGTTTGTATGTCGCAAGAGTGAGTCCTCCTACACTTAACCTAAATTTAGTTGCTGCCTCATACGTCTCTAACGATGCGTCCTTCTAAGGCAATCTCGCGATCCACGTATGCTCAAGCAGCTTACATAATAAAAAACATGGCTGTATTCTTTTCTAGACTAATTTATGTTGTAACAGCTTTGGAGTTTTTTTTTTATGGGAAAAAGTTAAGAGGCGAAGAAAAAGTTCAACTGATGGTAAGTGCAACGTCTGCCTGGCACTACACTGCACTTGTCCCCCTGAAACATCAGGTCTGAGTCTCATATGCCTAGTAATTACACTATCATTCAGTGGCATACCGAAACACAGTAATGTTTGCACACTACTGCTTCACGGCAGAATAAGTGATCCTGCGGCGGTACCTACCTAGACAGATTGCGTAGAAATCCTATTCAGAACCTAGATTTTTTTCCCTTTAACCAAAAAATACGCTAACCGGCAATTATACAATAGACTGCTGGAAAAATAAATAGAACTTAGCCCGTCGTTAATAATGTTAATATAACATCACTGTTCGCAAAGTACCTACATATTTAATGGTCGAGTATTACTTAATGCAATGATTCGACTAAAAGTCGCAACTGGTCCGAAAGGTTTCATTCGCGAAGGCGGCTTTGTAAAAGGTCAGGCCCGCTTTGGGTTACACAACGGTGTTATGCAAGCCGGACCCTCCTACACGGATTTTTATATAGCACAAGGTGGCGAGACGAGCAGAACGTTCACCTGATGTTAAGTGCTACGTCTGCCTGTAACGAATGCTGTGTCACCCATAACATAACATTGCGCCCGTCCCCCTGAGACATTAGTTCTTAAGTGATTACACTAGCTCTCAGTGCCCTTCTGACCGAAACACAGTAATGTTTGCAAACTACTGCTTCACGGCAGAATAACTGACCCTGCGTTGGTACCTATCTAGACGGATTCCTGCATTGAAATCCTATTCATAACCTTGATTTCTTTGATTACGTTTAACCAAAAAATATATCGAGCAATTATGGAAATGGCGGCAGTGCAAGGAGCTCCCAGCAATAAGAAATACCCGGCGCGACCCGGTATACAACATCAGAATAGTCAGAACCCTGCAAGCCTAAATCTAAGCAAAACAATAAATCTTTATCATCTCACACACTACACTTTGTATCCAAAAATTTATCAATTAGAATAGGACTTCGTTACCGGCGTTGATTTAACAAATGCGTGAAGAATCTGTTAAAATTGGTATGAGGTCTGTTGAAGGTGTTCTTTTAGTTCATTAGCATGGCTTACCTAATGTATTGCTGCAGCTTGGAATTGCTTTTTCAAGCTGCCTAGAATCAGAATGTGCGGCTCACCTGACAGTAAGTGATCACCACCGCCCATGAACATGACACATCTCACATGAATTAATGGTACGTTGCCGGCCGTTCTTGTCGTTAGAGGTTCCTAAGTCGTATCGGTTCGCGAAAACCGCTCTCGGCTGCCGATTCCACAAAGTGGTCGTACTTTGCAGACAATTCTATTACAAGTTTTTGCAGTAAGTAGTTGACTGTCTGGGAGAAGGATTTAGTAGCAATAAGCTGATGATAATTGTAATGTTGAAGTGTTTCAGATGTAGACAGTTATATGCTGACGTTCTTATTCATAAAAATATAGAAGGTTTATAGCTTTGTTAATAAAGAGATTACTCATTTTTGACAGAATTTTTCAGCCAAATACGAGTATATAGAAATTCACAGATATTTCACCTATGAAATTTGATTAGGACGAGCCCTGGGATGGTACCTACCTAGATGGATTCCTGCATAAGAATCCTACCACCAGTGTTATAAATCTATCATAAGTATATTTTATGTATAAAGCCATTAAAGTATAACCTGCAAAGATTTTTTTTGTTACAGCGAGCAATCCATTAGCAGCGCCCGTGCATCCGTGATGGTGTACGATGACCACGCCAAGAGATGGATCCCATCGGGTTCCAGTTCCGGCCTGTCCAAGGTTCACATCTATCATCACACGCAACACAACACCTTCCGCGTGGTGGGGAGGAAGCTTAATGATCACGAGGTAAGATGCTACTGATATTGACGACCGCGTGGATTAGTGGTTAGCGTAACTGACTTCTACGCCGCGGGTCCTGGGTTCCAATCCCAGCCGGAACCAATATTTAAGAACAACACTAATCTAATTCGACATCGAATTTTAAGTCATCCGCTCACAGAATCGTTTTTCAGAACCGAACCGGGTTGGATTCGAACTCGGGACCCGCGGCACTTTAGTTCTGGCCACTGAGCCGGGCAGTCTTAGTTCTTTAAAAGATTGATCTAAAGCGATCATTAGTGGTGTAAACAAGAACCCATTCATGTTCTAGGTGGTGATCAACTGTGGTATCGTCCGCGGACTGAAGTACAATCAGGCGACGGCGACGTTTCACCAGTGGCGCGACGCGCGTCAGGTCTACGGGCTGAACTTCTCCTGCCGAGAGGATGCCGACAGCTTCGCGAGGGCCATGATGCACACCTTGGAGGTAATTATTCCTTTTTTTTACTGGATAAAGTGACGAGACGAGCAAAACGATCACCTGATGATAAGTCTATTCATAACTGATGCTGTGTCACCCAGAACGTTTCCGTGTCGACCGTCATGCTGAGACATCAGTTCTTAAGTATCATATGCTCAGTGATTACACTAGCTCTCAGTGCCCTTCAGGCAGAAACACACACGGCAGAATAACCGGCCCTGCGGTGGTACCTGCCTAGACGGATTCCCGCAAAGGAAGCCAACCACCAGTGCTCGTTGTCTTAAAGGAATTTCGTTTAAATTTCAATTGTTCACAGGTAAACTGGTAATTGGTCACGTGCCGTGTGGTGGCGGCTCCTTAAAAGAATATTACCACTCCATCTCATCCAATGGATCTCGTAAAAGTCGAGTAAGGAATAAAACTGCACTGTGCACCCAACAGTGCATGGTGGCAATGGGCTCATCACCTATCACACCAAGTGCATTATATTGTTTTGGTGAAACGTGGATTGTGGCAGTCATCTGCTTTTGCAGTGAGTGCCCAGTCTCTTGACTACCCCTTATGGGATACAGTCGTGATCTTATGTATGTATGTAATTGTTCACAGATCCTAGCCAACAAAGTGGTCACGAACTCTGTCCCGGCGCCGCCGCAGCCGCCCAACCCGCCGGTGCCGTACAACGGGCACAACAACACGCACTACGACGAAGACATGGGGTACAGGTGGGAGTTGCGGGGCGTAGCTATTTGCGTGTACAATGACGGCTCTTTTTTTATTGGATAAAGTGATGAAACGAGCAAAACGTTCACCCGATGGTAAGTGCAACGTCTGCCTATAACAAATGCTGTGTCACCCAGGAAATTTCTTTGTGACACCACACTGTGCCCATCACCCTGAGATATGTTCTTATGTCTCATATACCCAGCTGAGCGGCTTCCCTCATCTCAGCCTATCATAAGTCCATTGCTGAACATAGGCCTCCCCCAATTTGTGGCTCCCTTTTTGGGGGATTTCGCCATAGTTGCCACGCTTGGCAGACGTGTTGGCAACCGCAGTTTATTCATTCAGGTGGTCTAGGAAGATGCTGCTGCCCATTTCCTGATTTTCATTTTCCCTCTGTCTACAGTTACGACACTCACGGGATGAGATGGGGCGGTAGATTCTCTTTGGCCGCCACCACACGCGGGACTCTTGTCTGGTGAAAAAAAAATAGTGAAGGATTGTCTGGGTTTAGATTTTAATACACGTGTGTTGACAAAAAATGACATTTGGCGTATGATATTGCCAAGGAAAAGGGTAGCTACCCGCCAGATCGGTTGGTCTGATCTGGGGAGGACGTCTCCTCCTACTAGTAATATTTAGATGTTGTATATATAGTAAACATCTCAGAAAACTTTCAAAGCGCGATTATGGACGTATGTGAATATTTCTTGAGCTTCTCATGTGGCGACATAGATGTCGCTACATCACTCCCCCGCTGAGACTGGAAGTCGTAGTTTAGCGTGGAGAACTAGAGACGTCAGGCGATGAGGTGCAGTCTGGCGTTGCGGTGAACCTGTCTCCGGGTCTTCAGTGCGTCGAGACGTATGGAGACAAACGTTGATGCCGCAGGAGTCAGCCTGAGGAGAAGGGGGCCCCCCGCCCTTAATGATCCTCAGTGGCTGAGAGACTAGGAAGCACGCGTTGTGCCGGCAGTAGTCTTGTGCTGTGACTGTAATTGGCCGATGACGTTGTTGCTGTGGTTCGGAGAAGCTGGCTGCGGATGTTCGTACCGGGGTCACATTTTGGCGTATGATATTGCCAAGGAAAAGGGTAGCTACCCGCCAGATCGGTTGGTCTGATCTGGGGAGGACGTCTCCTCCTACTAGTAATATTTAGATGTTGTATATATAGTAAACATCTCAGAAAACTTTCAAAGCGCGATTATGGACGTATGCGAATATTTCTTGAGCTTCTCATGTGGCGTCATAGATGTCGCTACAGACATATTTTTCGCGCGTAATTCTATTTATTTAACATTACTTTACTAACATTTTTAAACATAATTTCAGAACAATGACTCGCGAAGATGCTGCCATGCTCCAGCAGCCGCAGTACCACGCGCCGCACAACCAAATACAACAACAACAGCACAATCAGTTACAACAGATACAGCACCAACAGCTTCAACAACATTCGCAGTACCACCAACAGCCGAGCCAGTATCACGCTCCTCTTCAACATCATCAGGTAACGACATATCGTCTATTTCAGTCCAAGCTTCGACCGCCGCAAAAGAGTCATCATCGTCATCATTTTAGCCTATCACTAGTCCACTGCTAAACATAGGCCTCCCCCATTGATTGCCACGAAGTTTAGTAGCTCTCACTTTGGTAGGATTTTGCCACAGTCGCCACGCTTGGCAGGCGGGTTGGTAACTGCAGTTTATTTTTACAGATGTCCCAGGAAGATGCCGCCGCCCATCTCCTGGTTTTCATTTTCCCCTCTGTCGACTTTTACGACACCCACGGGATGAGACGCGGTGGTAGATTTTCTTAAGCACACGGCTGGTGGATGCTGAGAAAATATTTAATAATAAAACCATAGAACTTTTGTGAACTCTTGTGTGGGCATCCGCCCCGTATTAAGAAGGCATATTTATTTAGTAATAATATCGCATACGCTTACGCTTGCCTAATATCATTTTTGTTCAAATAAGATAATTATTTAATTTAATGGCCGAACGTTTGTCCCGGATCCCGCCTGGTTATTTTAGGGGACAAAGCAGAACACGGTCAACCTGATGGTAATGTCACTAGGGCTGTAATCTACCTACACCAGGAATGAAAATGTACGTACATTTCAAATCCCTAAGGACTACCTAACTAAGATAGAATTACATGTTGCTTACTTGGGTCTCTGGGATGGGGTGGTAGATTCTCTTAAACAGCCATCACACGGCTGGTCGTGCGGTGGGTATATTTTGTGTGATGCGTTGCAGGGCGCGCCGCAGCTGGCGATCGCCGCGGCGGGCGCGCCCCCCGCGCCGCCCCCGCACGCCGCCCCCCACGCCGCCCCACACGCCGCCCCGCACGCCGCCCCCGGCGCGCACACACTGCCGCACGCGCCGCACACCCCGCACGCGCCGCCACCCGGACACCACCGCACCAGCAGGTAACTCCTCATTCCGCGCACTATGCTACTGGTCACTCATCCAATGCCACATCTGTGGTTATGCTCTTTGGCGGGCTAGTATAATTAATATTGGAAAAATCACACAGGGTTATAATCTAGGTCCATTTCTATTGCTCATATATATAAATGACTTACCTAGAAGGCGATATTTGTCTGCCACACCTGCAACCCGTGGCACAACTTGTTAGGATTACGTATAAAAGAGATCTCAATTATGATTTTAATTAGAAACGTGTATGCTAATTTTTTTTCTTAGAGCCGTGGTAGCTCACGGGCTGGGCGCTCGCTTAAAATTTCATAGTACGCGAGTGACCTGGGTTCAATTCCCGGTGCCGGCACCACTAACATTGGTAATTGCAATTTTAAATGCTGATTTACCACGTGCTCAGCGGTAAAGGAAAACATCGTGAGGAAACCTGCATGTCTGAGAAATAAAAAATAAAAAAAAATTTCGAAGACATGTGAAGTCCGCCAACCCGCATTGGAGCAGCGTGGCGGATTCTTCCTAGCTCTAAAACCTTTTCAGAAATGAGAGGAGGCCTGTACTCAGCAGTGGGACATTTATAGGCTGAAACTTCACTTTTTTTATGCTAATTTTACGGCACCGATTTCAATATGAGTGGTGCTAGGCATTCATATCATACCAGGTCTTATGGCTGATTCAGTGCGACAGATAACAGTTCTATTTTACAGATAAAAGATATTTTTAAAACCACAACTGCGCTCATTCAATAAACTCGACCAAAGAAATCATCGTCTTCTTCTTGTTTTAGGTTAATAATTTTTTTTTGTACTCCACAGCGCTCCTATGCCTCCCAACATGTCGCTTTCTGCTGCGAACGCTCCGCCACCGGTACCGCCGCATCAGAACTTACCGGCGCCATCAAACGTATGTTGCTACATTTATCTTTTCTTGGTGGTTTTTCTTTTTGTCTAGCTTAATATATCACTAGAATTCCCACTCAAGAGAGCTCTGCTTAATTCTTAAAAACTGCTATTTATAAATGGCTAACGATCTTGAGATTTGGAAATCGAACGTTAACCAATCTACATTCATACTTCTTCAACTCTGTTACCACATTAGATTAAAATATTTTCTTCGTATCTGTTTATTTATTTTTTGGCTGACTTCAGTGCTGGTCGACCACTTCTAAAATGCCAGACTGATGATGGGCTGCAAGTTCTACAATTGCGAGGCTTCTGGGACTGGTCGACATTTAGTTAATGGAATCAGGCGTTACTTTGCGGAAATCCGTTATAGTAAAGGAGAGAAAGTTAATTTGCTAAGATCCGCATGCAAAATGTAAAATGGTGTGTATTACCTCGAAACGACTCTGTCGTAGAGTCAATATCACTTGATAGTGCCTCGTTTTTAGGTGAAACACGTGTCGTGTTCTCGACTTCAGTGATGTGTATTGCCTAGTGGTGGTGTTGTAGTGGTGGTGGGTATCTGGTGGCGGCTCCCGGTGGCGGTATTGGTTTGCTGGTGCACGCTGTTAAGGGAGGACGGGCGGTACTCTTCAAAACTAGGTAATACACACCATTTTACATTTTGCATGCGGATCTTAGCAAATTAACTTTCTCTCCTTCACTATAATGGATTTACGCAAAGTAACGCATGATTCTATTAACTATATTAACTTAGTTTTGGGTATGTTTGAGATGGTTGTACTGACATCTGTCGCGGGTCATGGATTATTTTGTATTTCCATTTTCTTTTACGGACACCCACGTTATGGTGTGGTTAGGTAGATTGCCCGCCACAATACGATGTTCTTTGTTTAGATTGATTGTAATTCTTCACAGGGTCCACTACAGGGTCCCTTACAGGGTCCGATAGCACCGCCAACGCCACCGGCAGCGCCACAGCCACCGCCAATGGTGAGTTGTTTAATTTTGATAGCGCTATACATTTCATTCATTACCTTTTGACGATTGTTGTCCGGCTGCGTAGACCAGCACCTATCTCTTTCCTACATAGGTGTCGTAAGAGGCCACTAAGATATAAGATATTATACGGCCTTTATTCGTTCAGAATAGCACCACAACCATGATATGCAATGCTGTCACTATACTGCTCGTGGGAACGCAATAGGGATTAGGATTTTTTTGACTCTTACCAAAATGTCGGCGACGTGGTTCGCCACCCATCAAGTCTCGTTTCCCGCCGATGCACAAAATGTGGGCCGCGGATGTGATCTCTGCCTACTTATATGGGATTGCCAAGGTTACAGTACGGCTGTTTGCATATATATCTATCTCGAGTCGAGATCTTTTAGCGGCACACATTCACTTCATGATAATTTTAAGAAATTTTTAAAACATTTTGCACTGAGCTATTAAAGTTTTATCGATGTTGACTATATAAGATCTAAAGATTACTGGTGGGTGGATATGTCCTCCCAGATCAGACCACCCGATCTGGCGGTGAAATGCCAAAGGGAAAAGGATAACATCTTTTCCCTTGTTACCTCATTCTGCCGAAATTTTTATCGTTTTGGGCGATCCTTATCTTGTGACATATGCTAATAGTAATAAAAATCACGTGAGGTGGGGTAAAACACCCGACAGAAGCAATGCTTTTTTAAATCTAGCGATGATCGAGCTCTGAGCTACCAGCTTCCGGCTTCTAAGTTAATTAATTTTATATGTAACTAGCTGCGCCCCGCGGTTTCAACCGCGTAAAAAAGCCGACCCCGATCGATGATATACGTATGTACTTTCCTATTTGAATCGGATTTTGGGGTTTTGATTTCTTTGCGCGGAACCCTTATTATTTTTCTAAAATGAATGTAGCCTCAGTTACCCGCTCTAATATCGGCTATCTGTCGGTAAAAGTCCCGTCAAAATCGGTCTAAGCGTTTCGCAAATTTAACAGACGAACAGGCAGACAAAAAATTAAAAAATTGTTTTTTATTTATAAGTACCATAAACAATGAGTAAAAAGCTGTAATTTTGTTATTACGAACAGACACTTCACACACTTATAATTTCATATAAGCAAATTACCTAATACTAGGTACTGTCTCGCTCACTCGCGCAACAATACGCGCCGCCCAGCCAACGAGGAGCGTTGCAACTTCTGTTCTGGAGGATGTTGAAGATATTTCGAAGTACCTCTGCTTGATCGAGATCGTCACTCGTCCCCAGCAACAGCAGCAGGTGCAGCTGGCGCCCCCGCAGGCTGCGGCGCCCCCTGTGAGCGCCCCCGCGCCCCCTCCACCGCCGCCGCCCCCCGGCGCTGCCACGTCGCCGCCCCCGCCGCCACCGCCCCCCGCGCCGCCCGCCGACCCCACCGGCTTCGCGGCGCAGCTGCAGCAGGCCAGGCTGAAGAGACAGGCAAAGGTTTGAATATTGTGTGATCTTGCTCCATTCTCTCTCCTCTCTCTCTCCTTCTCTCTCTCCTTCTCTCTCCTTCTCTCTCTAACTCTCTCTCTCTCATCCTCGCATTCGCCGCCGCTTATGGGTAACAAGAAAAAACATGTGCAGTTCACACGCACTAGAAGTGAAACCTTCAGTTAACTAAACTTCGAGGGAATGAGACGAATGCAGAGTATCAGGAGTAGGATAATTGTAGGGTTTATTTATTATAATATTGTCATGTATCAAGTTTAAAACATTTTTTACATTTTATTCTACTTATTACATTACACGGTATACAAACTCCCAAGTTTTCAATTTCAACAAATGAGACGAGTGGCTTATTTTATTTTACTTTACTTTATTTGGAAAACAAACAGCATACAAATAAGACGATACATAAAACTAAAGTAATGAAAAACTTAATGCTATTAAAATGTTTATGGTAACTAAAGTATGAAAAAAATTTTTCATTTGGATTTGACCAATTTTAGTTTTAGTTTCATCTAGTTTCAAATCACATCGATTCTTAAGAAGTTATCACTATAATAACCGTTTTCTGTAATGCCCAGTTGGTGAACCTTTTAATTGTTAGTAACCTAGTATTCTGTGACAATTTGGTCCTCCGTGCACGGATCCATTTGCAATGGAGCAGTGTCTGCAACTCCGTGGTGAAGTGGCCAGAGTATCTATCTTCTGCACGGGTCCTGGTTTAGAATCTCAGTCGGATCCTTGAAAAAAAATCCGGAAATTTGTGCAAAATTAAAAAACGGCGGTTTTTTGGGTCAGGTTGTTTTGTGCATTCATGTAACAAAGTATCGAGACGAGCAGAACGTTCACCTGATGTTAAGCGCAACGAATGCGGGTGAGGCCTCTGCCTACCCCTTATACGGGAGAAATGCGTGACTGTGTGAGTGTACGTGTGTACGTTGGCTGTAGCGCGAATGTGTGCGGTTGCAGCAGGCGGCCAGCGCGGGCTGCACGGAGGCGGCCTCGCCCCCCGGCGCCGGCGCAGAGCACTCGGGCTCCTCCTCCTCCTCCGGCTCGTCGCGCGCCGCGGGGGGCGCGGGGGGCACTGCAGGGGGCACCGCGGGCGGCGCAGGGGGCACCGCGGGAGGCACGCTGCACTGCATGATGCACGAGATGGCGCGCACGCTGGCCAGGCGGCGAGCGCATCTAGATCGAGCCGAGGTAGGAATTCCGACCTTATTACTTTAGCTTTTACTTTAATTTTCGTGTAATTGTGTATTTTTTCTTAGGTTGCAGATTGATATAACGACCTTTATGCGAATGTAAATTGAATGTATCGCGAAAATCATTTAATTTTTTAAGTCAGAATTTACTCATTCAATATAAAATCGAGTGGGATGTCAATCAATAGATCTTCCTGAACAAATAATAGTTAAACAGATGTTACTTAGTCGTATCGTACAGGAGTTAACTTGATAACATCAAAATGTTGCCCACCATTTTTAATCTTGCCCGTTTTTCTAATGGCTCCTTACTTCGAATAATTATTGGACATAGTTATGCAAACTAGAACCAACCCACAAAATTTATTTAATAAAGTTATGAGTCGTAACAGAATCTAATTATTATTCCTGCCGCTCACTAGACCCATATCCACTGATGCGACAAATTGATCGATAGTATTTTTTTAAATATATCTAAGTAATTTTATTCTTGATGTATTGAGGGTTGGTTCTGTTTTGCGTAACTACGTCCAATTGTATACCGTATTGTATGTATTGACGACATTAATGTGATCAATTTGTGCCAACCTAGTGACGAAAACGTTGTCTCGAGCATTATAAAACCAATATTTGCTAGTTGAGTTGTCACAACTGCATGGTGGCCTAGTGGTCAGACAACCTGACTTTTTCCGCGAAGGTCTTGAGTCCTATCCCAGTCAGAAACAACCTTTGTGCAAAAACTTTAGTAGTTTTTTGGAAGTTTACTCCTTGAGAATCGATTTCATTTATCGTTTACTAAAAACGTTAGGTTGATGCTGTAAATGAAAAATGAATTCATGTTATTAAATTTATTACTTTGTTATATACGTATCTGACAATAGATGGCAGCACAGGGTACATGATTTATGTGTATTTTATCGAATCAATTTAAACATATATTATGAATAAAAGTCTATATACGCTTTCAGTATTATGGGAGATGCGTTGATTATGTTTTATGTTGTTATGTTGAGACAGCGCCGTCTAAGTAGAATATTTCAAAATTAAAAAACTTTTCGTAACATATCAATGTACGTATCTGACAATAGATGGCAGCACAACATACATAATTTATGTTTAATATTAAATTTGTAAGACTACGATGCAGGAGAGTTCCTTATCTAGGGCATCGTTTTTACCAAAAGTAAAACATTGTTTAATTTCTAAAATGAGGCGTTCAAGAGTAATAAGGTCTAAGCTCGGGGCGTAAAGCGCCTTGGAACGGGATCTTAGAAACCTAAATCGGAGGGAGAAAGCAGACTTAGTCTGGAAAGGTTTACTAGACTCAAGTCTTAAGACGTGGATGTCTTTGCAGGAGTCATCAGCGGACAACTCGGCGAACTCGACGCCTCTGAAGACGTGGGAGCGCTCGGCAACTCTACCACACCGCATGCCCGCTGCATGTAATGGCAACACTCGTGAGTTTTGCTTCGTTCGTTTCGAGTTTTATTTTTGCATCGCTGTATAAGTATTATTTTTTAACAATAGTCCGGCCGCTTAGAGAATGCACATTTGACGTTTAACATATTGGCGTAGTTTTAGTGTTGATTGTGAACATTTATTGTGAATTGACGTAATTATGTCATTTCTCGTTTTACTTAGTGTCAATGTACGGTTAAAATATTTTCGTCGTAATGTGTTCGCCGCTTCAAAGTTATGTCGTCGTACATTTTATAACGAACTGTCAAATGTGCATTCTCTCAGCGTCCGGACTATAGCTGTACCCGTTACTTTGTTCACGTGGAATTCGTATTTGTTTAAACAGGTTATTAAAAAAATCTAATTGAAGTAGAGAATCGACGAAAATTGAAATTATTCAAAAACTTTACATGGACTGATCTATTATTATTTATTGGTAAAAGAGACGAGACGAGCAAAACGTTCACCTGGTGGTAAGTGCAACGTCTGCCCATGACAAATGCTGCGTCACCCAGAACATTTATGTGTGGCACCACACTGCGCCCGTCACCCTGACACATCAGTTCTTAAATCTCATATGCCTAATAATTACGCTAGCTCTCAGTGCCCTTCAAACCGAAACACCAGTAATGTTTGCACACTACTGCTTCACACTGCACTTACCATCAGATGAACGTTTTGCTCGTTTCATCACTTTATACTAAAAAAAATAAAAAATTGTTCTTTTCAGACTCTTTTCATTGGTAAACTAAAGTTAGTTGAAATGGGTATTAGTACATGACAATTAACACTCAGATATTATTAACTGTTAAATTAGCGGTTTATATAATGGCAACATTGCATAAACGTTTAAATAATGTGCTAAATATTTGTTCATTTTTTTTTTAAATGAATATTTATTGCTGAAGGTTATTTTGTTACGTTTCGTCTGTGTCGTGTTGTATTTAGAAATATCTATATGGTTTGCTTTCACAAGTTATTAATTGAGTCCTTAATTTATATTATAAACCGACTTCTTTCCAAGACAGTAGTTCAAATGTGGGCAAATTGTCAAATCTATTTAATTTAGTATAACGGGTGGCTACGTACAAGTCCAACATACACATGTAAATGTTTTGGCAAACATTGATTTTACAAAAAAAAATATCTGATCCACATTTTTTTTATTGGATAAAGAGACGAGACGAGCAAAACGCTCAACTAATAGTAAGTGCAACGTCTGCCCTATCACAAATACTGTGTCACCCAGAACATTTCTGTGTGGCACCACACTGCGCCGGACACCCTGAGACATCATTTCGTTGAACTCATATGCCCAGTGATTACGCTAGCTCCCAGTGACCTTCAAACCGAAACAGTAATGTTTGCACACTACTGCTTCACGGCAGAATAATGGGCTCTGGGGTGGTACCTACCCAGACGGACTCCTGCATAGGAATTCTTCCATCACCATATATATTGGTAGAGTAGATATTTAATTTTGTATGAAACGGCTGGTTTCTTTTGTGATGTGAAACATCTATCGGCTCGTCCTGGGGGTAAGACAGACTCGTGTGCCGTGGCGGAAATTTACAGCTATCGCCATTATGTTTTGGAGGAAAGAAAATGGCTGTAATTATATCTTTTTCATATTAATTTCTTATTTTTAAATTACATTTCAGCGCCATAAAAGTAACTAGTTGCAGACCGAGAATTTCAAAGAATTTCAAATGATTAACTAAGTGACTTACAGTTCAATGCGAGATCAATAGATGTCACTGTTTTCAATTCTAAAAAATCCGAAGAACGAAACCGCGCCTTATTTCTGATTGGTTAAAATAACGATTTAGTGTTCTGATTGGGCAACACTCATACGTAATATATTTTTATTTTACTCCATGTATTGTAAAATCTTTAAACAACCTTCAATTTCGAAGTTTCACATCGGCCGGGCGTTACGCGACAGCCACATTTTTTTTTGCCTTTTTTTTATTTCTTTATGTAAAAGTAGCTTGTACTGATAGGTTTGGGGGGAATAGTTTTCTTAAGGTTTCACCTCTACCGCGTGTGAACTGCACTTTTTTTTTTAAGATGTTTATTGTCGGACACGAAACCAACCAATACATATATAGTATACTCCTATATATTATCCTTATAGCTAACTCCGAATCAGCTCAGCAACCGCCGCAATCGCCGCGTTCCGTCCGGAAACGCTTCGGCTCGGCCAGCGAGGAGACCATACTCAAGGTACGCAAATATTTACTTCCTTATAATCAAACGTGATTCGTGTTGACGACCGCCCTGTGTGGTGGTCGGAGTTCCTGACTTCCCCGCCGCGGGTCTTGGGTTCGAATCCCAGCCGGAGCCAACGCAAATCTCTTTTTATTTTAATTGCATAAAGTGATGAAACGAGCAAAACGTTCACCTGATCGTAAGTGCAACGTCCGCCCACAACAAAAGCTGTGTCACCCAGAATATTTCTGGGTGACTCCACACTGCGCCCGCACTCTGAGACATCAGTTCTTAAGTCTGCTTCACGGCAGAATAACCGGCCCTGGGGTGGTACCTACCTAGACGGGATTCCTGCATAGGAATCCTAACACCACCACGGTTGTTTTGTGCATGAGAAATATACGCTTTACACGATACGGGTTGGCGTATGGCAGCGGCTTAAGAGAATCTACCACCCCATTTCATCTCGCGTCTGTACAGTGGGAAAACTAAAACCAGGAGATGGGCAGCAGCATGTCCTTGGATCATCTGAATAAATAAACTGCGTTTACCAACCCGCCTGTCAAGCGTGGCAACTAGAGCAAATTCTCCTAAAATGAGAGCTACAAACGTGTGAAAACGAGATGTGGTGGCGAATTCATTTTACCTATAAATTATATTTAACTTGGAAACTTGAACTATCCCCTATTAGTTCAGTGTTTCAAGTGAACACAACAACGAGCTCAAATACAAAATATCTTATATATATATATATATATATATGTCGTCTCATTTGATTATTGTAGTACTGAGGAGGTGGTAAACACGGTGACGTCACTTGTTATTGTAATAGAGGCACGTGTAAAGAGAGTTTAGGAGTTCAGATAGTGGGCCGTCGAATTCGAGACACCGACCTTGTCGCTCCTTCGAAACGAAACTGTCGGTTTACCTAGTTATTAGTGGTTAAGCGTAGTAAGGTGAAATTATTATGCAAGGTGCATCTGAAATTTTTATTCTGCGCTATCTACACTAGGAACCCTGTACTGCCTAATCATAAGAGGTAGGCGGCGCTATCGCTCAGCCGTCGCTGACTCCGACATATATAAGTTCAGTCACGTGTATTGAGTTGCACTTGCTTCTTATTTTTACTCAAAGTTAGCCTTTCAGACACTTTGTCCAGAAAGAAGTGTTTTTACAAAAAATCTGCCAAAATAATCGACCAGAATATCGATTAATTATCGATTAGTATAATCGTGAATGAGATGTAGTTGTAGATTCTCTTCAGCCGCCAGCAGACGGTCGTCCGACGGCCTGGCAAGCATGTCAATAATGGAAAATCAATCAATTTTAGTCATAAGTTAATTTGTCCGTCTGTTTGTCTGCAGCAGGTGAACGGCGGCGGCGAGGGCGGCTGCGTCTCTGCGGCCGAGTGGGACGCCTTTAAGCAGGAGATGCTGAAGGAGATGAGGCAGCAGCTGAATCAGATTAAGAAAGAGATTTTAGATGGTGGGTCATCATTGTAATAAATTGACCGTTCGGTGCTATTTTCTTTGCAGGCAAACTTTCTGGCCATTTTTTGAAGTGAATTCTTAACAATCGTTTTGATTTGAAACTCAAGGAATAGAAAAAGCGACACTAAAAAGAGACAAACATCTACAAGATTTAGCCTGCGAGAGAATGAGATAGAATACAGTTTACTTATAGTGTTTCCTATTATATTGATTCTTTCGAATTCGTCCAAATCTTCGATTTCTTCTAACTAGATCAAAAACAGTAACAGTGTATTTCAAAGATATATTGATCGAATCCAAAACAAAGAATTTATTTCATACTTAAGTTAAAATATTGCACTCGTTTCATTTGTTGATATTGAAAACTTGGAGTCCGTATAATATGTAAGGTAATATATGTTAAATCATTTTTAAACTTGGTAACAATATTATAATAAATAACCCCTGCAATTATCCTATTCCTGATACTCTGCATTCGTCTCATTCTCTCGAAGTTTAGTTTTCTGTAGGTTTCTAGGAATTAAACTGCACTGTGCACCCAACAGCGCATGGTGGCGATGGGCTCACCACCTATCACACCGAGTGCATTATATTGTTTTCGGTGAAACGTGGATTGTGGCAGTCATCTGTTTTTGCAGTGAGTGCCCAGTCTCTGACTACCCCTTATGGGATACAGTCGTGATCTTATGTATGTATGTATGTTCACTTCGACCGCGTGTGAACTGCTGTTTTTTTTTATAGAAATTCAGAAATTTTATTAGTTAAAGTTTAAAGTATATTCATGCAATTTTAAACCGTATTCCCACAGCGATGAAGGCGGAGTTCGCGCGCAGGTAAGGCCGCGTCGCTACTCCGAGTGAAACTAGTCTGCCGGGCATCGGTGAACATTTATTTTGAAGATACACGACTTTATTGTCTGCAGAAAATACTAAGCCTTTGAAATTGTTCGTTCTCCCCCCCCCATCTTCTTTCCACTCCCTCCCAAATCCGACTTTCTGACTGTATCGACTACATGAATATGTATTTAAAATATATTTTATGTAAGTCTATTGTAAATTGACTGTGCCGACATCACTGTTTAACTGTCACTGTCATTTTTAACAGCTGTCAGTTGAATTATGCGTGTGATATTTTTTTCGTAAACTTATCGATTCTTTCTTGTACATTGTAGAAGTTTTTTTTAGTTTACCTATAATGGAGGTGTATTCATGGGCAAAAATACACTAACTTTGATCAAGGAAATTATTCTTAACAAACTGCCTACTAAATGGCGATAACTAACACTGTAATTATTATAAAAGTGAAAAAAAACTATACCATAACTCTTAAAACTGTGTACACACTAATGAAATTTTAAATGTAAAATTCAGTGTAAACTAACCCTTATAAAATGTGTGCTTATAAGTATCTGTTCATCAGTGTCGACAAGGTATAATGTGATTAAAATGATGTATTACATACTTAGGATTGCCAGCGTCGTGAAAAGAATACGACAGACATGGCAACACTGGACGCGATAGTCCTTGCCGCCATAAAGTCAAAATAGATAAGAAGTGTTACGGAAAGCCAGGATTTTTCTTGTACAGAGTGACCCTCAACCATGTTTAGTGCTGATTAATTTTTAATTTGTGATAAGTGACATTAAAAATATAGGGTGATTCAAATAACTCTTTGAAACATGTTCGGGACTTTGTAACTCTGTATAAGAAAGAAAGATATCCGACCTGAATCGGGGTAATGAAGAGATTAGACTTAGCGCACTAATATCAAAGCATAAACGCAAGTTGTGTTTTTTTAATTTTATACCTTAATATATTTATTCGAATACGTATTATGTGGTACGTAGCGTGTAAGGGTGCGAATTTGCAATTGATTTTTTTTCACTGTTTGATAGTTTCTTTACGTTTAAGTTTTCTTTTTAACGGAAATGATCAATTTAACGTGACGACACGAGCAAAACGTTCACCTGATGGTAAGTGCAACATCGGCACATAACAATGCTGTGTCACAGACGTCAGTGCTTTGTCTCATAGGCCCTGTAAATACACTAGCTTACTGGCACTGCCATGGTACCTACCTGACAGACGGATTTCTGCATAATCCAACCAACAGTATTGTATGTCACCTGATATCTCTGGCATTTCTAAACATATTTAAAATATTCTCATTAATTCGAAAGGATAAACGTACAGTATAAATTTGGCGAATATCTGATGTTGAACTGCGCAAATTCTGTCCGGAACTCTGTTTTTTGTTTCAATAATTGTTTAAGATAGTTTGTAGCATGAAGACACACAAAAGGTTTTTCGTTCGGGACATTGGTCAATTTTTAAATATAATACACAACTCAAACAGTGAATAGATTCAACTGCAAGCGTGTAACACTTGCCTAGCGTCAAGGTATTTTAAACTAGTATTATTCGATATTTATTGACTTTGAAAAATCGCTATCGACAACACGGGTAGTCCCTTTTCAACGGTTCTATAGCCACGTTAAAAGAAGCAAAACTTGTGTTGCCGTTCGTATGCGAGAATATAGTATAAGATGTACTTTATAGATATGATTAATGAATGTATGTTAATCGATTATTAATTCTCGTGTCGGGTGGATTTGGTTAATAACATTTCATTAATCGGAACATCCTGTATCACTGAATGTGTAGTCTTCCAAAAATACGCACGTAATGTTCGAATATTGAATACTTACTTAAAATATCAGATTTTAAGGAAAATCATTAAGCAATTGTGATTTAAAAAATATTCTTTTAAAATTAATAAAAATGCAAACATCTTAGTTAGTCTAGTCTAACGGAAAACTGCCGACGAAAATAAAGTACAAAAACAAGTTTAATTTCAAGACAAATTAAAACTAATTTTCACAACAGTTTTAAGCAGTTTAACACGTAATAGGCCAAACTAGTTACTAAGCGCTTATGGTACAACTTCACCCGATACGAGGAATGGAATATAAAAAAAAACCATATATATCACAATAAAACACTGAAGGAAGCTTAGAAGTACATGTCGGTAGCCGTACTAATGATTTGTTTAAAGTACCTAGCTACAAATCGAATCACATATTAGTTGTTAAGGCGATTTAGCGGACTGATAGATCATTCCAGAAGATCGAAGCTCTCGATCGGCCTACTATGACAAAGAGGAATCGTCGACACCATTTTTTTAACAGTTTTCGACGTTTACAATTCCTTTTGTAACGATAAACCCTCTGTTGAGGTATAACGTAAGCTGGTGCTTCACTATTCCATTCTACTCACACCACTGAGTATGCATTTATCGGAGAAATCCAGTAGTTACAGGAAAAACCTTGAAAAGTTTCTCCAGCATAAAGATAACTTCAATCCATTTAGTGATATTTATACAACTATGTAATTATAGGATATACATACATATAGTATTGAAAGTTAACAAAACTAACCAAATTTTAGTCGGTTTCTCGAACGTTTTTTATACAACTTATTTGTATTGGTCTCAGTAATATCAAAGATTGTATTTATTATCTATATACGATATTTATCTGTATTCATAAACTTTAACGCAACTTACTATGATTAAAAATTGATATCTAATTTTATGTTTTAGGGGCTTAAATATTAAAAAAAAAAACTCAAATTATTAGCATACTTTTCGCAGTAGAATTAAAAGTTGTTTGAATTTGGGTTTAGCACTACTGTCAAAATTCCCTCCAATTTTAAAAAGTGAATTTTCAAATACCAGTCAATTTTCTGAATAATAATTTTGGAGCCTAATTTTTATTTATAATTTTAAA
Source organism: Luehdorfia chinensis (assembly GCA_019845155.1). Lineage (NCBI taxonomy): Eukaryota > Metazoa > Arthropoda > Insecta > Lepidoptera > Papilionidae > Luehdorfia > Luehdorfia chinensis. Next base: position 3,068,661 of record JAHVAK010000252.1, on the reverse strand, counting down.
ATTTATATTTCATTTAGCTAATATTATTTGTTGTATGTAACAATTATAATGCATCTAAAGATTTTTGAACTCATTGATGCAGATTATCTTAGTAGGGGCTTTTATATTGTATGTTCGAAAACTTTTTGTAGCAATTTTGACTATTGTATTAAAGATAATTGTGTTTGATAATTTCCTTTACAATTTATTGCAGCGACCTCTTGATTTGATGCTGAAGTAGGTCACCATACATTTTCGTGCAAATTGTCCTTACGGATTTTCTTTTGTAGTCATTTGTATTATTGTAAATAAAAATTGTAACGAATTATATTTTTTTGTGATCAATTTATTTTGTTTTTTTTTTTCTACGCTTTTGTTGTATAAACACCAAGTTTTTTTGAAATTACGATTAGTAAGTAATGTATGGTATATACATACCTATGTAATATCGACAGACGTGTGTAAATTATTATAAACGTACATAAACGTTCTAAACTATAGATTTTATCGTATTTTCAGTTATTTTCAAATATAATTGTCTAGAATATGTCTACTGATGTCTTCATATTGTAAGTCGATTTGAATAACAATTTTCATAGATAACGACGTTATACTTAATAAATTAATGTATCTCTTTCCATAGATTCAATGAATTTTAGTTCTTTAACTTCTATTTCAAAACGCTTAAAACGATCGCGTATGTGCTTCAGATATTTACCGAATATTACAAATACTACCAGAGCTTGGAATTGTTTACAGTTTACCTTTCAAAGATAGCAGTAGACATATATTTAAATTTATATTAATTTTATTTCTATTTAATCTTATTTCTTTTCACAATCAGTTCAGTAACTTTGAATTCGCGAAATGATTTTATGTACAAAATAATTTTATTATTACTTTGCTTCTAGTGATTTCTTTCGTAGCAAGGGTTTTATAATTTCGTTACACTATACCACAGATTATACAACATTGTTTATGTGTTAACTATATATGATATTTACTGCCACAGATTAAAAACGTACACGTAATGATCTCGGACGTCAACAGACTAAGCAGTGTTAGCTTACTGTTTGTGTACATACGCTGGAGTCAATAAACTGTACCTAAGTGAAATGTACATGGTGTTTTATTTTTACTTAAAATATCCTGACATCTTTGTTTTTTTTTTCTATACAAGAAAGGGCAAACGTGCTGGTGGCTCAAACGTGGAATTTAATTTCCGCCGCCCATGAACATCTACAATACCAGATTAATAGCAGATGCTTTGACTATTATGTTTTGGGGGAGGTGGGTGGTTGGGTGTGGTTATCTGCACTCCTGCACCTGGCAAAACGCAAAAGTTTGTTAAACATCTACTTCACGCCGGTATTCTGCGAGGTCGTCGTATTCCCCCGGTAGAATACACACCGAAAACAATATACTTGCTTTAGAGAAAGTATATTGTTTTCGAACATTAGACAAGGCAGCGTTTGAAGTGCGTGTCGTCTGCTACAGCTGATGATGTTCTCCTGGCCGATTTTGACCACGGCGATAAGTTCTTGCGGTGCTGTCTTTTGGGAGAAGGGTCAAAGGACCTACCGATTTACCGGTTAAAGGACTTACCGGTTAAAATTGCACCACTATTAGAAAATGAGCAACAAATTCTTTAATCCTCTAAACATTATAGATCTACAACTAATTTAGGATAAGTTGATTATATAATAAGTACCTAGGGTCGTCGGGAGGGAGGTGCATTTGCAGATGGATAAAACGTGGCGGCTTGAGCAATCAAATTGCGTGTTCAACAAGGGATTCATTTAAGGCCGCATCGCTCGCCTCATTTGTATTAAACATCTCGCACCACGTGATAGACAGATAATAAAATATAATGAATCGCCGAAGATGCATCCCTCTGAAACTAATCCTGCCAGAATTCACGTAAGTCCCTCTTACCTGAGAAAGCAATATTGGGAATAGTCGCTAAAACTATCTCTCCCAGGGATAACCACCGGTGCTGATTGGAAGCTATCACCTGCGCAGGAGATATTATAGTGCCTCAAGTCCACCCGCAAATACAGAGGCACTCGTCCTGACCACAACAATGGCATAGACATAGGGACAATTACCATAACTAGACAGGGAAACCCACAATTTGTTTCTACACAAATGCTGCCTGTTGAGATTGGAACAAAGGGCTTGCGGCGCAGTAGTCAGCTACTATTACCACTGGGTCACACTGCCATCGCTGCTACAACTATCGCCATTGTGTATTTGGCAAGCGTTTGTTAAGCGTATTACTTTAAATAAATTGTAATATATTGTGGGAAATATAAATCTGTAATAAATAAATCATTTGTAAGTGATAAATCAAGGCGTTTCTTTGCAATGGATCCAGAGGACAGTACAACTGAACCGTTGTGAAATGGGGACAGTAGTACTGCTCCCAAAAAAATAACACGGAGCCTTCAGCTTCAACAAACTGTCGGTCCTATATGGTGATCTCACAAGTTGGGAGGATCTTCCGAAAGAACTTCAAGCTTACCCTTGAACGGAATTCCGATCGAATGGTATTGAAATTTTGACGTTTCTTACTCTTGAATGCGACCGTGACATCAAATTATTTCAATATTGGAGTGGCTATTGAGTAACCAATTACAATTGGAATTAAAATGATTCAGAATTGAACTGATGTTAAAGTAAAATCGGCACTCTTGACGCTACTTTGACAAGTCTGTATTGTGTTTGCTATTGCGTGGAAATCGAAATTTAGACAACGACTGATGATTATGATGTTATTCGGCACGAATAAAGGCTGTCCCGTACAATACCTTAGTCGCCTCTTACTACACCTCGGTAGGAAAGAGGTAGGTGCTATTCTACTCTGCGGACACATATCGGCTTTGGAATCTGGGAATATCCTTCTCTAATGCTGCCGTTCACCGGTATAAGTGACCTAAAATACTTATACCGGTGTAACACATATACAAACATATACACCGGTATAAGAGACTTAAAATACTTTACCAGTGAACGGTAGCAGCGTCCTGAGGTGTCAATCCGCCGCCAATTCGGTTGCCCAGAGTGCCGACTATGACATTCAGACTTCAGTGTGAGAACGTCCGACACTTCGACTGTAAATTGATAGTTCTTCTTCTTCTTACTGATAATTTATTGGACTTATGGCCGTGTGGTAGCGGCGTAAGAGAATGTACCATCCCGTCCCGTGGGTATTGTAAAAGTCGAGAGAGGGAAAATTTAAAACCATGTGATGGACAGCGGCATCTTCCTGAAATATCTAAATAAACAAACTGCGGTTGCCTACCCGCCTGTCAAGCGTGGCAACTATGGCAAAATCCCCCAAAATGAGAGCTAACTTTGGGGGCAGTCTATGGGAGAGACCTACGTTCAGCAGTGGAGTAGCGATAGGCTGACATGGTGATGATGATGTAGGGAAAAAGAAGAGCACTTTATAAAAGTAAGTAACATGACTGAGCTAATGGTATGTGCAACATCTGTTCGTCACAAAAGGTCATTTCAGTCGTCTTACCCAGAAGATTTCTGTGCATGGTAACACACTGCGTTCGTCACCCAGAGACGTCAGTTGTTCAGTGTCATATGTCAGAGCTGGTGTAACCACTGGGTGGCCCTTTGCCAACAATGCCCTTTGTCCTTCAGAGTGAAGCAATAATGTTTGCACACAACAGCTCGTCGGCTGAAAAACTAGCACTGTGGCGGTACCTACCTAGACGAATTCCTGCATAGGAGTTCTACCATCATCAACATTATCATGATACATACATACATAAGATCACGATTGTAAGGGGTAGTCAGAGACTGGGCACTCACTGCAAAAGCAGATGACTGCCACAATCCACGTTTCAGCAAAACAATATACTGCACTTGGTGCGATAGGTGGTGAGCCCATCGCCACCATGCGCTGTTGCAAATGTCGCAAACTGCACTGTGCACCCACAGTGCAGTTTAATTACTTACTCGCCTTTTACGAGATCCATTGGATGAGATGGAGTGGTAGTATTCTTTTAACAAGCCGCCAGCACACGGCAATATATCAATAATCATGATACTGGTCTTTAATTTATTTTTTCAATCACTGTGCGCTTTCACGAGCACTTGCTGCATAATGCACTTTCAATATTAAGCATAATGAGAGAATTCAATATAATCAAGACAATCGTTAGAAGCTTAATCGATCTTATTTTTTACCACGTTCTAAATGCGTAATAAAGCAATAACGCGTAATAAAACAAAGTATTTAAAAAAGGCATTTTATTAAAAAAAAAAGAAAATAAAATTAGAGAAAACAATGCCAACATTTATAAATAATAATAATCTTTAATCGGACATAACCACAATCGTCTGCGTTAACAATCTTAGACATACAAAGAGTACAAATATGATTTGTCATGACAATACAAACAACGTCGATTCAACATAAGTTAACTTTGATAAGAAACTGTACCACAAATATTACTACTAATGAAAAAGTCCGAGATGTACATTAATTTGATTAAATCATTTCATCAACTGTTTTTTTTTTGATCAGTGTTGTCAGCTAACGTGTATAAAAACTTCCAAACAGGAATTTTTAGTGCAATATATTTGTAGAATAACTGAAACAAACACAGTCACACGTAAGAGAAAAACTTCATATATCAGTACATTCAAGAAATAAAAGTAGTCGAAAGTAGGTGGTCACTGGTATGGACGTGTATTAACTATATATAAGTAATTTAAATGTCAAAGCCTCAAGCGCTAGTGGATTTACTTGGTTATTATAACTTATTGCACGTTTTAATGACATAAATCACATGTGCAAAGCACTTAAGACTAATTTCTATTCGAGTTACAAGCTCTATACATATCGAAACAAATCTACTTTTTACGTGAAAACTGTTTGTGATGCCAAATCGGTTACTCTATGGGCATTGGAAATTTTTGTTAGATATTACAACTATTTGAAGGTTATATGCGCTTGTTTTAACGCTTGTAAGTTGAGATAATTTCATTACAACAATTGTGTAGATTTTGTATATAAAGGTCAGTTTTCATGGTAGCGATTTCGATTTTTATGTGTGAATTGACGTAAAAAGTAGTGTGTAACCCTATGAATTTATAAATAAATTTGTGCAATTTACAACAACATAAACAACAGAAACCTTTAAAGATATAATTATATTGGTAACTACATTTATTAAAATTCAATATTGTCGTAACCTTGAAAAGTGAGGTAGCGGTTATTTTCTTGGAAAGTGTTCGCTGATCCCTAAACTTTGGTTCATGAAAACATATTTTGGTAACTGCGGTTCCGGAAACGTCCTTGGTGGGTTCTAGCGATTTCTAAGCTAATCTAATATATGCACGACAACGGTCACTAAAGCAGACAAATTTAGAATGTAAAAGGGGACGACTTTTGAAAACTACTTTTTTTGTTAATTCTTATTTCTAAATATATAACGATACAATTATAAACAGATTTGTAAAAAAGCTTATACATTGTATACTTAATAACGTACATATGAATTGTACTTATAAAGATTTTTGTATATTATGTATATAATTTAAATAAATTAAGTAGACAGCTTGTATAATTTTGATTATTTGTGCATGTAAGCGCTTGGTTGAGAGAGTTTACAACATTCTTATATTCTTGTCAGCGTATGGCGATGAGATGTAAGCCCTGGAAACAAAAGTATAACCAATTAATATCGCTAATAGTAAATTAGTAGTTTCAAACAATTAACATCAGGCATTAAAACGCTATGCACAAAAAGATAAAGTGCGATGCAATTACAAACTTAATGACGAATGCAGAAAAACATACAAAATGACATAGTTAAGTAAGAATTAATTTACTCCGACATGCAGTCAAGGAAAGAAATGTAAATATGTAAAACACAAAATATGTAAATGTCCTGTAAATTAATTGATGTTGTTTTTATGGTGATCTGAAAACGATTATTTGCAAAAGTAAAACTTAATTCGTCACAAGCTCTCAAATTATGAGATATATCTAAATATTAGTGATCAATTAGTGATACAAAACAAATCGAACGTCATACTTTCTTTGACAATACTGAAATAAACGCAAGCCAAATAAAGGTAACGTTGCGACTACAAACTTTAATTTTTTAAAGGACCTGAACGAAGCCTGTATTTTTTATTTCTGTTTATTTCTTTTTTTATTTTCTTGCAGTCTTCTCACTTATCTTGATTATTCGCTTAGCACTGGGAGCATGGATCTAGAAGAATTATTGACTTATTAAATACGAAGTTCAGAAAATATTATATTTAATGTCACTAAAGAAAATTTTAAAATAAATGCAATTATTTTGATATATCGAATGAAATATGAACAATTTATAATCTACGGTATTACGGCGTGCGCGATATGATAAATGTCACAAAATGAATTCTCATAATTGCGCATAGCGTCTAAGTAAGCGTTTGATATACGACGCATATTACGAAAATTTTTAATAACTTATTTATAATAATATCACATTATGTAAAATTATATACTCATTATATAATTTAAAATTAGAAAATATAAATAATCCTACTGCAGCATTAAATAAATATAAATAGTAATGAGTCTATCAAAAATATTGTGCACCATTATCAAAAAATGTAATCTGAGTTAAAAAAAATTAATACGTGACGTCTATACTGGCACCAAATAACGAAACGCATCTTACAAATATATGTCAGACACCATGCTAAATACATATCAAAAAACTACCAGAAACGGTATTCGGCTCTATACAATGGCAATATTTCTTTACTATTCACGTATTTGACAAAGACCCAGTAGTAGTCGCAAAATGATTTAAAAATATTAAGAAACTAATAAGTACCTTCCATTTCCAAAGCTATGGGAATGGGACCTTGGCAGCGTTGAAAATAAAAATACAGATAAGCAATAGCCAAAATTACTGAAATTTGTAAAGATATTATCGACTTGCCAATGTTAAAAGCTTCTACAGCTCGATTTTAATAAACTTTAAATTACAATCAGCAATAGTAAATAAAAAATATTTAAAATTGGTTACAATTACTTATTGCTGGTTGCATTTGAGATAAATTAATAGAATAATATAATTGAAAATGTACTACATACGCCCAGACAACGCAGAAAAAAAAGTTTAAATACAGAATTTAAAAAAATATCGCGTGTGCTACAGTGTATTATTAGTTTAACCAATGAATTTCGTGTTGCCAGTGTAGCAATAAAACTTTTCTAAGCATTGGTGAAAATTATGATGATGCCTTATATATTTTTTCGAATTACTCATATTTTTGAATAAAGTGACCAGACGAGCTAAACGTTCACCTGATGTCAAGTGATACATCTGCCTATAACAAATGCTGTATCACCAGTAAATTTTTGTGTGGCACCACACTGCGGCCTTTCACTATGAGACAACAGATCTTAACTCTCATATGCCCAATGATTACACTAGCTCTCAGGGGCCTTCAGACCATAATTCAGTAATGCTTGCACACTACTGCTTCACGGCACAGTAACTGGACTGGAGTGGTTTACCTAGACGGATACCTTGTGTCTTAGATTTTAATTTTTGGAAAACAATCTTTGCTAAGCCATCAAACTTCCGATTACTACCTTAAGTTAGTGCTCGCGTAAAATCGCGTAAAATTCTACATTCAAATACCGCAATTTTACGCGATAAACACAAAGATAGGTCCTATTTGATGTCTCTTATCACGCTGTTCCTCACTTTGTCCATCAAAGTAACTCCAGCTATTAGCATTAGCATTAATCTTATTTTCATGCTTCTTATTTGGCATAAGCCCAACATTCACTATCGTACATAAGTGTGGTTACCAGTATTCTTCTATGTACAGCCAGTCGAGCCTTTTTAGATAAGTTCTGGCTACACATAAAGTAATGCAGGGCCCCATATACTTGATTACCTGCCAACACTATTCGCTCAATATCACTGTCGTACTTTCCGTCTCGTAAATTTTTAACCCATGTATACAAAGTCTTTCACTTGTTCCACTCTTTCTCCTTCAATCAGAACTCTTCGATTCGTCATACTTTCTTCTCTTTCAAAAATCATTATTTTCGTAATCGTCTAGAAATCGGAGTAAAGTTTTAAATTATTACAACAAGTAACAAATATCTGGGCATCTTATAGGACTATAGGTACAGCATTTTACTACACTACAATGAAAGATATGAAAAATTTATGCAATAAAGCATCAAGAGATCTAGGCATATGTATCTAAGCATGAGCGTAGTGCGCCTGTTCGAGCGTAGATAGCATAGCTTATAATAAATTTATGTGAATTAATCAATTTTCCAAACCAGACCTTTCTATTCAAACCTGTTAATTAAATATAAATATAGACAACAAAATATCTACATGAACGTGACAGCTTTTATTAAATGTATCTCATTTGATTGGTTAGAAATAAATGTGCAAATGCCCTCCTTACTATTAAAAAAATTGTTATGCCTATTAGTCAGTTATATTCGTAGTTACCTTTTCAATTTACCCGTTCCGTGTCTTATAAGTGCTACGTTTGACAAAGAAAGCGCTTTGCTACGTAAATTCAATAGACAGAGTTCGTAGTGATGTTGCCACCGTAACTATGATAGTTGCGCGTCGTATTATGAATATAATATTGATTTTCTAGTTCGAGATATCGAGGCTAGGTAGTTCCTAGCCTCGATATCTATCTATGTTTATTTTTATCATCATTTATTGTCCAAGATACATTATTTTCCACTCAAGCGAGGCGTCTGCAACCGTCTACCTTCTATGACCTCGTCTGCCAAGCGCGCTGATTACAGCAAATTTCTACCAATCTTACCAAGTTTATCTCTTCAAATTGTGTAAGATTTACCTAAACACATTGATTTACTAAAAACCTATGCATAGGCAGCTGCTCAAAAACATATTTAACAATTTTAAGATTTGGCATCGTTATTTTTAAAATATTTTAAATTTGTAACGACTCTAAATAATTAAAGACCTTTATCATGTATATATCTATATTCATATAATCTAACTTTAAACACAATCAATAAGTTAAAGTTTCAGTACAACATTCAAGAAATGTTCACACATAAGATCACGACTGTATCCCATAAGGGGTAGTCAGAGATTGGGAACTCACTGCAAAAACAGATGATTGTACAATATAATGCACTTGGTGTGATAGGTGGTGAGCCCATGAAATGTATGTGAATACTTTTGTGATGTTAAAGCACTAATCTACAAAAAGTCTCCAGACTGTCCACTGTTTAATCTAAGATATATTTTAAGAATACCATTTTCATTTATTTTACTGATAATAGTAATGAAAAAGTAACTAGCTTAAAGTATTGTAAAATTGATAGAAATTATCAAGGAAATATTTTTACGAATACTTAGGGCACAGAAATATTTTTTTTTGCTGGCAAGACAGATTTAGGAAAGTCACCGTTGCCCATAGACACATCCTCATCCACAATGAAGAATGAAGATTTTTGATCTCTTTGCCAATTTTTTGCCACGCACAAGCACTTTATGGAATGTGCTGCCGCCAGCGGTTTTTCCGGACCGATATGACTTAGGGACCTCCTAAGAAAAGGGCCTATTCCTTTCTCAAAGGCCGGCAACGCATCTGCTATTCCCCTGGTATTGTAGATGTTCATGGGCGGCGGTGATCACTTACCATCAGGTGAGCCGCTTGCTCGTTTGCCCCTATTCCATAAAAAAAAGAGTTGTATCACTAGTGATATACTACATCTTTACGTTCGTAACGTATCGTCGAAGTCAAAGTACTACATGCGCTTACGGGCAACTTTATGTTCTTTCTTATAGCAGAAAGTGCCGATACGATCAATACGTTCACCTGATGATAAGTGCTTAGTCTGCTCATAACAAATTCAGTGTCACCAAGAAGATTTCTGTGTGGCAACACACTGCGCCCGTCTCAAGTCTCATATAGTTAGTGATTGCGGTAGCTCTCAGTGTCCTTCAGACCGAAGCAGAATAATTGGACCTGTGGGGGTACCTACTTAGACGGGTTCCTATTGAGTTATCCTACCACTAGTAGCAGCTTTACATTGTAAAGGAACATATTCCTGAACTAGATCGTTCAAAAATGTTAATTTAGCGTTTAGGGAAGTTTATCCATGATTATTTCTTCAATTTTAAAACTATTTAGTCGACATGTAGATTACTCGACTGAACAAATCATCAATCGTTTTCACACAAGGGAAACCGGTTAGACGCTTGAATTTACGGTCTTCACAAATTTAAAAGAGCCTTTGGACTATTTCTATATTATATATTTACAAGAGAAAATGTTGCAAGAATGTCAAAAAATTAAATAAAGTCTACCTAATGAAAAACACTAAGAGTGCTGTAAATTTTGAAGAGTAATTAGAAATAATGGAAATAGACGCTAAAGGATGAAATAAATATCTGTATAAAACATCAAGCATGATTTAAAGAATTCTAAATATCTATGGTAAGACTAACTATTATTGCAGATGTTAAAGAAAACTGACCGAAAGATCAGAACGAAAATACAAAGGAAAAATACACATAAAATATATTATCAATAACTTTTTAGAATGACTCTGATGGAACGATTATATTCTATTCACAGAGGCACGAGACACAGGAAAAAAAACCTGTAATATCTTTTTAAACAACCAAAAATGTTTGTGATATACAATAAAAAAAATAAAACGAATACAATACTGATTTTAACAAGTTGTTAATGAGAGAAAGCGCACTCGTATCGAAATTAAAGATGGCGGATATAACTCGACTAAAAGAAAAACAAATGATTGGAAAACAATATGGCTGACTTTAGGGAATACTGTTGTTGGTTGCATAAAATCCGTTCAATAATTAAGTAAAGGTTTGAAAAGTCCAAAAAACAGTTAATTGACAGGAAAACTAATTGAAGAAATGGCAACTTTACGCATTTAAGGGATATCAACATTACAACAAAGATAATAATACGATTTTTTTGCTAAGATCACGAATTTGGTACTATAAAAATGTTTACATCTTGTCCGACGCTAATGTGAATAGAGCATAGAGTAGCGGCTTAAAGAAATGAAAATGAAAGTGAAGCGGTCGCAACAACTTACAGCTCCATGTTCTGCACGGTGGAGTTGGGGCAGGTGGAGGGCACCTTGACGTGGCAGTGCTTGTGGCACTTGAGGCGGCAGTCGCGGCACTCGTAGCCCTGCTTGCCCAGCCGCCGCGCCACCGCCTTGCCGCACACCTCGCACACCGTGCCGCTGCAATCACGCACACTCGACATTTCATATGCAGTTCGTCGTCGTCGTTTCACCCCATCACTAGTCCACTGCTATACATGAGCCTCCCCCACATTGCCACAAAAGTTTGTAGCTCTCGAGGGGATATTGCCATAGTTGCCACGCTCGGTAGGCGGGTTGGTAACCGGAGTATATTTTTTCAGATGTTGCTGGAAGATGCTGTTGCCCATCTCCTTGTTTTAATTTTCCCTCTGTCGACTTTTACAATACCCACGGGACGGGATGGTACATTCTCTTACGCCGCTACCACACGGCCATAAGTCCAATAAATTATCAGTAAGAGTGAACGTGAGTGTTCTCACAAACTGAAGTCTGAATGTCATAGTCCGGCACTCTGGGCAACGGAATTGGCGGGATGAGATGGGGTTGTAGATTCTCTTAAACTGCACACACACATATGCAGTTATATAGTTACAAACGCCAGCCGTCTGTTCTTATGGCATACACATATTGCATTACATTTTTTCTTCTTATTTTTTATTCCTGGCAATCAGCTACGTGGCTTGCCGTGTGGTCGCTGCTTAAGAGAATCTACCACACCATCTCATCCCGTGGGTGTGAAAGTCGACATTGTGAAATAAAAGATCAGGAGATGGGCATCTTCCTGGAACATCTGATTTAAAAAACTGCTACCAATCTCCCGACGTGGCAACTATGGCAAAATCCCCTCTAAATGAAAGCTACTAACTTTTGTGGCAATGTTTATGGGAGGCCTATGTTCAGCAGCGGACTAATGATAGGCCTGAAATAATGATGATAATGAACGTAATCGAGCCATTTTTGCCAAATGTGGAGTAATAATTTAATTATAACAATATATGATTTTACTGTCGATCGAAATTTTGAAGTACTTGCTATTTGAAGATTTCTATAGTTATCTAAAACTTATATATTTTTACCCTAGATGTTACTTGCCATTGAGAAAAAGTTTACGACATAAAAAAATTAAAATACTTTTGAGCGAGAAAAAACAATCAATGTAGACTTTTGGCGCCAACTCGAAAAGTGGCTGGTAGTGTTTTTATTGTATTTTGTAATTTCTGTACATATATTGAGGTTTGATGTGTAATGTTGATAGTTTATTAAACAGCAATTGCTCGTGAAAGTGTACAGTGATTGGAAAATTCAATTCAAGACCAAAATTGTACTTTTCGTTTTGTATGGAGACAAGTCCAGCAGATATTCAGTAAAAGTCAACTATCATTTTACTGTCGATCGAAATTTAGAAGTCTCGCTGCTTGAACTTGGATAGTATGTTACTTGACACTGGAAACTAGTTTACGACTGCATATGCATAAATAAATAAATAAATAATAATAATAACAATCAGTATGATTCAGAATCAGATCTGAACTGCACGTTATCAAATGAACTGTATTGAAATTTCACTTACCCGCTAATATGTTTAGCAATAAAGGTGTGCTCGTTAAAGATGTGTAGTTTGACGCCCTTCCGCCGCCATCTTGATCTTTGTGCGATAGTCAGTGGCACTAGATAATGTTTCTTTATTCCAGCTTCAATCGTTTCCAAGACTAAAGTGGATGCTTCATGAATAAACGTCCTGGCCGAGGCAGTACTAAACCCGGACACTTCGCTAAGAGAGGACCTTCAGTATTATTATTTGATAAAAAATTTGAGGTTATTTTATCAAATTGGAGGGAATTATATGAATTGCGATTTAATAGAAAATTTTAAAGAGGAACATACATAATATTAAAAAAGTAATAAATTAATAATAAAAATAAGGTTACAATATTTAATAAGGTAACACATATTAAATAAGGTAACCAAAAATTGTCATTTACGTTTAAACGTAAAACAAAGATTAATTTTTTTATATAAGGGACAAATTGTGTGAAATACAATAGGTGTATTCAGTACACAAAAAATAAAAATTATAAAGTAACAAAGACCGAATAAAGTAATGAGTTTTTTTATAAGTGGCAATGGAATTGAAAGGTGTGCAAGCAAAAATAATAAATGATGATTGTAATTTATATTTGAAATAAAAATTTGATAAGAGAAAAAAAAACAAATAGAATATATAGCATTCACATTCCAGCACATATAAAAATATAAAATACAATTAGTATGAAAAACCAATGTTACCAGATTGCAGAGTGCGATTACCCCCGCGTATGTGAATGTTGACAGATGAAAAAAAGAAAGAAAATCACAATTAGTGCCGGTGTTATCGCTCTATAAACTTCACGAGCTAATCACATTTATTTATAATTGGCAAGACTGCATTATTAGGCGTCGTTAAAAAGCTTAAAATTAGTATTCTGTTATAAAGCTACAGAGTATTAAATTATTGAAAATTTGAAACGCTTTTCTAAAGACCATAATGTGGTCTTGCCATGCTTAGCAGATATTAATTTTGTGCATATAACCAATTAAGTTTACATTAATTAATTCTATTTCGTCAATAAAACAACAGTTTTAAGCTGCTATTTCTAAGCCATAGGGGCTACAATTGTTAGAAAATATTGAATAACGTCCTGTGTAAAAATATTTAAGAGAATTTAACGGCTTAAGAGAATCTGCCACCGTATTTCATGCCGTGGGTGTCGTAAAAGTCGACAGAGGTAAAATAAAAACCAGGAGATGGGCAGCAGTATGTTCGTGGAACATCTGAATAAATTGACTGCGGTTGCCAACCCGCCTGCCAAACGTGGCAACTATGGCAAAATCCAAAATGAGACCTACAAAATATTGTGGCAACCTGTGGGGCAGGCCTATGTTCAGCCAGTGGACTAGTGATAGGCGGAAATGATGATGATGATTATGATGGAATAATCCTGATGTTTCAAATTCAATTAAATTCAAGAAGTTTAGTGCAATGAGAGAAGATAAGATACACTTTTAGTTATTATTTATTATATAACGAGCCGTGTGGTGGCGGCTCGTTAAAATAATACTACCACTCCATCTCATCCAATGGATCTCGTAAAAGGCGAGTAAGGGAATTAAACTGCACTGTGCACCCAACAGCGCATGGTGGCGATGGGCTCACCACCTATCACACCAAGTGCATTATATTGTTTTGGTGAAACGTGGATTGTGGCAGTCATCTGTTTTTGCAGTGAGTGCCCAGTCTCTGACTACCCCTTATGGGATACACTCGTGATCTTATGTATGTTTGTATAACGAAAATACGTAATGAATAATTTAGAGAATACAGTACGATTTTTTTTATTGGAAAAGCGATGAAACGAGCAAAACGTTCACCTGATGGTAAGTGGAACGTCTGCCCATAAATACTGTGTCACCCAGGAAATTTCTGCGTAACACCACACTGTGCCCATCAACCTGAGACATACTTCTTAAGTCTCGTATGCCCAGTGATTACGCTAGCTCTAACTGGCCCTGGGGTGGTACCTACCTAGATGGATTCCTGCATAGGAATCCTACCACCATATAGTTAGCATCTTACTAGAAGTGGTAATATAACAAAAAAATTTACAATATCATCAAAGCTTGCTCGAAGTAAATGACAAGGAAACGGTGTTTTGATTAACGTCATTTATCATTTTAGTAGTTATCCAACAAATATATACTAGTATAAGTTCATTAGCTTAAATATTGAAGATTCAAACACAAAAATGCTTTGTTCAATTTAAATTTTTAAAGCTATGTGGAGATTTTGAAGCTTACATACCTCCTAGACGTCCTAGATTCATCACCGGACTGTGCGGGAGACGCTCCCGCTGAATATACGTTTCTGTTGGGAAGAGCCATTACTTTATCTGTAAAAAACATAGATTTTAGGTTGTTAGTGTATCGTAAATAGCAGAGGATACTACGTTCTTCTCATTGATATACAAAAAAACCCTAAATACACAGTGAGCGACTCAAAACGGTGGACGATTTCATTTAAAAAGTTACTTTATGTCTTGGATATAAGATTAAATTGGCATTAAGTAAAAAAGTCGACTCTAGGGGGGAACGGCTGCCCCTCCCCTGCTCCATCTTGGCGACGCCCTTGATTTGTGATATTTGTCTGTTTGATGTTTTGATGGATCGAGGACGCTTTTTGAAGTGATTTTTGTATGGACTGATATATGTATATCAATGGTAGTCCTGGTCTTTATCAAGAAAAAGTTAAAATACTCAATTAATTAAATTTAATCTCTTAATAACTCAAAAAAAAAAATTATCATCACAGAATTTATACATTTGATTGTGACTCGTGCCAAGCTCCTTCAGCTGGTGTAAGTGGTTCAGGTTTAGAGAATTTAGTTACATAGAATAGATTGGAGTAACGCATTTCCCTTCACCTGGTTGGCAAAACAGCGTCGGATTTTTTTTTAACAATAATAACAGCACTAGAAAATTTCTAGTCACTTCTAAAGTTGACAACAAAGTATTATTATTATTTATTTATTAATGAAAACAGTCAATATCGATTTTCCAGCGTCAAGTAACATATCCAACTATACAATCTTTCAAGCAGCAAGACTTCAAAATATTGATCGACAGTAAATTGATAGTTGACTTTTACTGAAGATTTGCTGGACAATTTTGGTCTTGAGTTGACTTTTCCAATGACTGTACACTTTCAGGAGCACTTGCTGCGTAATAAACTATCAATATTAAACATCAAAACTCTAAGTACTTATACACAGAAATTACAAAATTAAATAAAAACACTACCGCCACTTTTCGAGTTTTCGGTTCGGTTTCGAGCGCCAAAAAGTCGACAACATAACAACAAAGTAAATTCGTCCGCAACAAGGCGGCCCCATAGGGCGAACCTCATAGAAGTAAAATCCGCTGTTCGTTATAATAATTTGATTGCGATCTTTTGGCTATGTGAATGACTCATTCAATCGGTCTTATGTGAAGCTTCCACATACCACAGATAATTTATTTTAATACATCAAAATTTACGTAATTTCTTTTACATCAGAAGTTTGAATCAGCCGACGTACTGCTGTGTGTGGCAATGCCAACGAGCAAGTTTATACTATTTTCAATCGATTCCTTCCTTCCTTCTTCCATACTTCCATGCCTGCACGCGTAACTGAAATGAGAGGCAACCAATGGGGCGCCATAATTGACTCCATTCTATTTATTTACTGGCTTCGGGACGGCCATAGTCTGTGTGAGTATAAGTAAGTACAATACATGTGTAGCGATATCTATGTCGCCACATGAGAAGCTCAAGGAACATCTCATACATTCCATAATCGCGCTATGAAAGTTTCTGAGGTGCGAACTATATATACAACATCCTAAATATTCGATCTGGCCGGGTAGTCTAGCCTTTTTCTTGGCAATATCAACCTCCAAAGTTGTTAGGATTCTTATGCAGGAATCCGTCTAAGTGGGTACACCCCAGGACCAGTTATTCTGCCGTGAAGCAGTAGTGTGCAAACATTACCGTGTTTCGGTTTGAAGGGCACTAAGACCTAGCGTAATTACCGCTCATATGGGACTCGACAACTGATGTCTCAGAGTGACGGCCGCAGTGTAGTGTCACACAGAAGAATTCTGATTGACACATTGTTATGGGCTCGTTTCGTCGTTTTATCCTATAAAAAAATGTAACTATTTCTCACCGTGGTTCCTTTCGGCACTGACACTGCGCAAACGCTGATCGACATCAGAGTCTTGAAGATCTAACGACTGGCCGCGAGTGCGAGAACGACCGAGTCTGAAAGAAGAAAAAAAATTAATACTTAGGCCCAACTAACTGCTGCTAATAATCATCAAACAACTAGCTGCAAACAGTTGAACTCTCTTTTTTTAATTAATATGATGTTCACCATTTTTGAGTTTGTTAAACAACATCTGTAATCATCATCTTAGCCTATCACTATTCTACTACTGAACATAGGCCTCCCCCATTGATTGTCACCAAAGTATGTAGCTCTCACTTTGGATATACTTTGCCATATCTGCTACGCTTGGCAGGCGGGTTGGCAAACGCAATTTATTTATTACGTATTCCAGTAAGATGCTGCTGCCCATCTTCTAGTTTTAATTTTCCCCCTATTCTCTATAACTTCACACAAGCCGCGATCAAACAAACTGCTTAATAATCAAAAGACATAAATACATACATACATAAGATCGCGACTGTATCCCATAAGGGGTAGTCAGAGACTGGGCAGTCACTGCAAAAACAGATGACTGCCACAATCCACGTTTCCCCAAAACAATATAATGCACTTGATGTGATAGGTGGTGAGCCCATCGCCACCATGCGCTGTTGGGTGCACAGTGCAGTTTAATGCCTTACTCGCCTTTTACGAGATCCATTGGATGAGATGGAGTGGTTGAACATTCATTGTGATGTTGATCTTTTTCATTCAATGTGATGTTCATTATTTTTTAATTTAATAAATAACACCTATAATACATCTGTATATAAATGAATAATTATAATGGATAAGTAAAATATCGATATAATTTTTTTCTATTGGGAAAAGTGAAGAAACGAGTAAAAAGTTTCACCTGTTGTTAAGCGCAACGTCTGCCCATAACAAATACGGTGTCATCGAACACATTTATGTGTGACACCACACTGCACCCATCACCCTGAGACATCAGTTCTTAAGTCTCATATGCCTAATGATTACGCTAGTTCTCAGTGCCCTTCAAATCGAAAAGAAATAATTGCACACTACTGCTTCACGGCAGACTAACTAGCCCTGGGGTGGTACCTACCTTGACGGATTCCTGCATAGGAATCCTCCTGGTTATGGTGATGGTGGTACTGACCATTTTAAATTTTGCATGCGTATATACCACCAGTTAATCGTTTAAGAGGCATGCGTTCTGCGATTAGTTAGATGAAATATCCTACAATAAATCCTCATTTAGTAGGAGGAATCGACCACCGAACACCTTTCTTTACTTCCCATTACCTTCTCTTTATTGTTCCAAAGAAATCCCTCCTACGCTTCCGTGGTGCCGGCTCTGGTGGGTTGTTCTCTTGGTTGTTCACGTAATCGCCTTGCTGTGGGATAATGATTTTTATAATTATCCACATAAAATTCTAAATCGGTGGCAGTAATCTGTAGCCCGGCAAATTTGATAATCCGACGTCGCTTCGAAGACAATTGTTGGTTTACCGCCGGTCAACTGTATTTTATTTTACCAGGAACGGACTTATAAATCCTACCACTTATGGAACGAATACCTAACACGAGCTGCTTATTTATCGAAGAATTAAAAAAAATGTTATAATTTATCTTATTAAAAAAAGAATATAAGTTTTCAATTCCTACCAAACATAGTAACAATTATCTAAATCTACGGTAAAAGCTGTGTCCGGAAAAAATATGAGTTGAGAAATATATACTATTGAAGAAAAATATAGATGTACTTTTGTCAAGTGTGTGAGTAGATTTGAATTATTTAAGGCACTGAATCATAAATATTATATCTAATTACAAACATTACGCTAGTATGAAACATTAGATCAATAATAAGATGGCAGACGAAAAGAAAATTTATTTATATGAAGATGTTGCTCGCAACTTTATCGACTGTTTAAAGCAGAGGTTTCTAGACTTTTTTCTCATAGACCACTTTCAAAATTTAGCTGGTTCCGGTGGACCCCCTGCAGCTACATTTCTACCATATTCTCATAACTATAACTAACTAACCCTTTTTTTTTGTGACGCCAACGTAGACCCCCGTAGAGTCTCCCGTGGACCCTGGGGGTCCACCTGGACCACTTTGGGAAGTAAGGCTTTAAAGTAACACGTAAACAAAATGCATAAACAGAAGTTGTGCTCAACGAGTAGTTATGTATTAGTATAATTAATAAAAAGCGTAAAAATCAAGCAAAAACAACAAAAACCTTTGCCGGTTCTACGGTGTCGCCATTCGCTTTAGCTCCATTCTCCTTTATCCTCACACTTTTCCCTGGAGACTGATTGGGGCTTGACGTTACCGATTTTTGAACTTCGCTGGTCATCGTCTTTTCCGGTTTTTCGACAGCTGGCATTGGTGCATCGGCCATGTCTCTCTCCACTTCGATGAATTTTCCGGAATCGGTTAATTCGACCTTTTTCGTGAGGGTATTTTGAGTTAGTATGGCAACACAACAAACTGGAAGTTATTATGACAAAAAAGCAGCAATGCGTCAAAATTTTAAGTCATAATTATTAGCATTGTTGCGACAAAATTTTGCTTTCAATTCAAAATATCTTCCAAATTAATTTACATGACCATCTCTAAATTTAGTAATGACACGTTTCTAACATAGACATGCTGGTCAAAACAAGTTCTTTTTACAATCAAACTATATACAATTTAAATTTATCATTTCAAGTTAACATACAGTAATTAAACAACATTAACAGATAATAAGTTATAAAAAGCAAATTTTTCTGCATGTTATATATATTTAAATATTTTACTTTCGAAAAATTGTTTTTATTGGAAGAGACAAGTGAGTGACGACAAAGTGAGCGAATTCCCGCATAGGGTGACTACCACCGGTAGTTACCCCCCCAATCCCAATAGCGACCTATTTTGTCCAAGTCTATTCAGTATAGAAAGAAGAAGAAAGATACAGTTGTATTATCGCCCCTGATGTCTATGTTTCTCGTCACTCGCTTATTCACTTTAAAATAACTTTTAAGTACAACTTTCATTTTCGCTAAAATGCCTTCGCACACGGAAATATCAATAGGTTTAATGAATGTAAAGCGAATCTCACCTTTATGGACTTCATCGGCTCCTACGATGTTGTCGTTTCAACCAAACACATGCGTCAGGTAAAAGGCAGGCACAATGAAAAAAAAAACCAAAAACTATGTCAAATGATTCAATCGGCTTATGTCAGATGAGCTCAGCAATTCACGCAAAATAACCTTTGATTCGCTCACTTATGTTTGTGGGTTTTGTCGATGAAAAGTTATAACACAAAAAAGAATAACAATTACTTTAGTGACATAGTTGCTATATTCAAAACAGTTTTGTATGATCGAGACTTATCCGAGACGTAAAGTGAAATCGATAATATTTATTCTTATATTAAAATTGAAACGACGAAGAAATACTTAGTTTCCTACGAAGAAATTAGAAAAACACCAAATGTTTGTGAATTACTATTTTAAACCTTATAGACAACTATGTTAAGGACTTTGCCTTCATACAAAACGATTTTCATCTGACAAGCAGCGTTCGTGAGACGGTAAAAGGTAACTTGTACGGGAGCGAAAGAGACAACTATACTGTACCCGTTGCACTGAGTGTATGATGAGGGTCGACTTGTTGGCTGCGCTAGTGGGGCTTAATTCTAGCTCTCTCAGTGCGGATTCTGTTAGTTGAGAATTATCTTGACCTGTAAGTGATATAAAATTGTTTTAGTAAACTATACGTGCCGTGTGGTAATAAATAAATTAATCAATAATTAACATTAATTAAGAAATAAAATGAGATGCCGTTTGGTAGCGGCTTAAGAGAATCTGCCACCCCATCTCATCCCGTGGGTGTCGTAAAAGTCGACAGGGGGAAATTAAAAAGCAGGAGATGGGCAGCAGCATCTTCCTGGATCATCTGAATAAATAAACTGCGGTTACCAACCCGCCTGCCAAGCGTGGCAATCGAGGAAAAATCACCCCAAAATGAGAGCTACAAACTATTGTGGCAACGCCTGCCAAGTGTGGCAATCATGACAAAATCACACCAAAATGAGAGCTACTAACTATTGTGACAACGCCTGCCAAGCGTGGAAATCATGGCAAAATCACCCCAAAATGAGAGCTACAAACGATTGTGGCAATCTGTAGGAGGCCTATGTTCAGCAGTGGACTAGTGATAGGCTGAAAAGATGAAGATGAAACTGGGATTTTATTTTAACACCTCCGACCCAGCCATCCAGAGACATTTCTAAAGTCTTATATGCCCAGTGATTACGCAAGCTCTCGGTGCCCTTCAGACTGAAACACAGTAATGTTAGCACACTACTGCTTCACGGCAGAATAACTCGCCCTGGGGTGGCACTTACCTAGACGGATTCCTGCATAGAAATCCTACCACCAGTAAGAAATCCTAGCAGCAATGGAAATTCTACCACTGATGGGGAGCTAGGAAAAAGTGAAACGTGACAAACGGAAGCACGAACGGAATTCACAACTAGGAAGGTTGGCTGAGCTACGCGTAGTGTTGCACATGAGAGTGAGCGAGACAGAGCCTTAGGTAAATTATTGGTGTTATTTATTTTTATATGTATTGTTTTTTTATCCGTCTAGGTAGGTACCACTCCATGGCCAGTTACTCTGCCTAGAAGCAGTAGTGTGCAAACATTACTGTGTTGCTTTTTGAAAGGCACTGATAGCTAGCGTAATCACTTGCCATGTGAGACTTAAGAACTTATGTCTCAGCGTGACTGGCGCAGTTTGGTGTCAAAGAAATGTTCTGGGTGACACAGCATTTGTTATGGGTAGACGGCTCGGATGGCGCAGAGGCTAAGCTCTTGGCTTCTGCGTCGCGGGTCGCGGGTTCGATTCCCGCACGGGACAAATCTTTGTATGGCCTACAAGATAGTTGTTCCTGCTCTGGGTGGTTTGTGCATGTGGAATTTATGTCTGTAAAACGTACCCACGACACAGGAGAAATCCTACTGTGGGGCATCGTTTTTTCCATACTCTACTCTACTCTATATCATCAGGTGAACGTTTTGCTCGTTTCGTCACTTTATCCAATAAATAAAAACGTATTTCCAGGGTCAAGTATTATTTCCAATTATAAATATATCTTTTTTTAGATAAGTAGCAATCTTCAAACAGCAAGATTTCAAAATTTTGATCGACAGTAAATTGATAGTTGACTTTTATTGAAGATTTGCTGGACTGATGGAGACAAAACGAAAATCACAATTTTGCTCTCGAATTGTATTTTCCAATCACTGTACACTTTCACGAGCACTTGCTGTATATTAAACTATCATTATGTAACCAAAAATATAAAAATATACACAGAAATTACAAAATACAAATAAAAAACGCTACCCTCACTTTTCGAGTTGGCGCCAAAAGTAATTTGCTTATAATTTGTTGTTGTCAGAACCCGACTGCTACGCCGCGGGCCCTGGGTTTGAACCCAGCCGGACCCAACATTTGTGTGAAAACACAAATTGTTGGTTTTCAGGTCTGG
Source organism: Luehdorfia chinensis (assembly GCA_019845155.1). Taxonomy (NCBI): domain Eukaryota; kingdom Metazoa; phylum Arthropoda; class Insecta; order Lepidoptera; family Papilionidae; genus Luehdorfia; species Luehdorfia chinensis. The sequence continues at coordinate 3,046,247 of JAHVAK010000252.1, read as the reverse complement.
TTGTTTTGTGAATATATAGGTGTTTCTGACACTGCATCCTAGCCTACCTCCGATTTTATCGCATGGACGAGTGAGTGCCTCTGTGTTTGCACGTACACTGGTGGCACTATTATATCTCCTGCGCAGTTGATAACTTCCGACAGTATTTGGAAGTTGTCGCCGGAAATCGGTCAGGAGGACATTATCATCATCATCATCATCATCATCATTTAAATCACACCTATGGCAAAATTCTGATAAGCTGAAATGATGATGATGACGTATTGTAGTTACAGAGATATCGTGATGTCCTACCGTTCTGTTGGAAGATAGTTTTCGTGGTGGTGGTGAGTTGTCCCTGAGGGGAGAGTGTGCGCAGGCTTTCCTTGATCTTGAACGGCTTCGATCCCAATTCCGGTATATCAGCGCCCTCTATGAAAAGGAACTGAAAGGAGACAAACGTAACGTAACATAAACTGTACTTCTGTACACACATTATTATGTATGGAATTTTGGAGACTTCTTAAAAAAAATAGACTCGATGAAATGAATTTAGTCAGTCATTTATCTTTAAACACAGTACTTGTTCTGTCTATCATAGATAAAGCCGCAAAACGATCACAGAGTATATATTTGATATCTGTATTACTACATTATTTATACTTACATTTAACTTTTTACATTCAACATTTACTTTACTTACATCAATATGATTTTTATACGATACCACCAAAATTTGACATTTTCACGATTATTTGTTGACCTGTTATTACTATTTCCTCTGACATATTATATTAATTAAAATTTATAAACACTTACATGCCAATAATGGCGAAATATGTGATATTATTTGGATAATTTTCCACCACTTAATGTACCATATTTCATGTGAATGCAAATAAATAAATAAAATTAAAAAAAAAAGTTTTTTTTTTGCCGGACGAACATTTCGCATGCTCAACACAACCAGACCCGAAAACCAACAATTAGTCATCATTCATTCATTTCAGCCTATCACTAGTCCACAGCTGAACATAGGCCTCCTCCATAGAAGCCACGAAAGTTTGTAACTCTCATTTTGGGGGAATTCTGCCATAGTTGCCACGCTGTCTGGCGGGTTGCTAACTACAGTTTATTTATTCTGATGTCCCAGGAAGATGCTGCTGCCCATCTCCTAGTTTTAGTTTTCCCACTGTCGACATTTACAACACCCACAGTGAGATGGTTTATCTACCACCCACTACAAGGCAATTAGTGTTTCTGCACAAATGTTGACTCCGGCTGGGTTTGAACCTAGTGTCTGCGACGTCGAAGTCAGGTATTTCGACCACTAGGCCAAAACGCACATGAGACTTATTGATGTCAAATGGTGTTCAGTCACCAGGCGGTCCGGAACTGCACAGAACTTACCCAACGTAACATTCTGTTATGGGCAGACGTCGTACTTTACCATTACATGAACGTTTTGCTCGTCTCGTCACTTTCTACATACATACAATCACGCCTTTTCCCCATATAAAGGGTAGGCAGAGAGCACTCACGTAGCCACTTTTCGCCCGCGCGGGAAATTCCTCCGCATTGCGTTCCCACGAGCAGCATAGTTACAGCATTGCATATTATGGTGTTGTTATTCACGAATGAAGGCTGTCCATACAATACCTTAGTCGCCTCTTACGACACCTCGGTAGGAAAGAGGTAGGAGCTATTCTACTCTGCCGGAGACTTTCTCCTGTTAAAAATGGCTTTATAACATTACCTCTACGGTGAGAGTTCCGCTGATGTCGTGTTCCTCCATCGGTCTGGTTTGCAGAGCGATCTGCTGCCGCTGGGACGGTGCGGCCAGGAGCTCATCGATACCCACCAGACCCAGACCTAGGAACCTGAACGAAATTGAAAAGATAAGAGTACAAGCGATAATGGATTACAGAGGATAGAAAACTTAACTTCGAGAGAATGAGACGAAAGCAGAATTTCAGGGGTAGGATAATTGTGAGGATTATTTATTGTAATATTGTTACGAAGTTTAAAAATTATTTTTATTCTACGTACTAGCTGTGCCCGCAGTTTCACCCGCTTAAAATACCATTCCCCATCGATGATATACATATACAGGGTTTTCGTTCACTCCTCAGAAAAAGTAGGGTGTGATAGGTAGGTGAAATAGAAGCCCGTGGCATGTTTATTTTACTTATTTTTAAGTTTTATTTATTGCCGCGGCAGGGTAATATGTCTAGGTTTATGTAGTTTGTTGGATGTACTGGATTCTAGTAAAGCCAAAGATCAGTAAATTAATACGGTGTGTAGTTTTATCCCACCCACCTATCACACCCTAACTTTTCTGGGAAGGAGAGCACAATCACACTGTATATTTCCCTTATTGGATCGGATTTAGGAGTTTTAATATTTTTGCACGGAACCCTTATTATTTTCCTAAAATTAAAGTAGCCTTAGTTACCCGATATAATATCAGTTATCTGATATTATGTCAATCTAAATCAATGTCAATCTAAAGTCCCGTCAAAATCGGTCCAGCCGTTTCGGAGATTAGCCAGAAGAGACAGACAGACAAAAATAAAAAAAAAACAATTATATTTTTAAGTACCGTGTATACTTTCATAAGCATTGAGTATAAACCTGTTATTTTGATGTTGCAAACAGACATTTAAATATTATTTATTCGTATGTATGTATAGATAATATTGTTACCAAGTTTAAAAATTATTAACATTTTATTCTATATATAACATTACATAAACAGACTCAATTTCAACAAATGACACGAGTGGCTTAAGATAACTAAAATATGAAATAAATGGTTTGTATTTGATCAATATATTGAAATACAGTCTCTGTTACTGTTTTTGATCTTGTTGTCGATTTAATGACAGCAAAATCTACAAAGAAATAGAAGATTTGGACGAATTCCAAAATATAAATACAATAGGAAACACTGTATACTGTATTATACTATCTCATTCTCTCGCAGGCTAAATCTTATAGTCGTATATGTTTGTCTCTTTCTAGTGTCGCATTTTCGTTTCATCTAGTTTCAAATCGCAACGATTGTAAAGAAGTTTTCACTTCAAAAATGTACCTGTGCTGCGAGGAGGCCCCGCCGGGCGATGGCGGGCCGGTGCGGTCGTACACTTCGAACAGTAGCTCCGCCGTCTGCGGCGACAGGTCGCTGGAAGGGAGGTTACTCGTCAGCAAGTGATGTAGCGACATCTATGTCGCCACATGAGAAACTCGAGAAATATCTCATACATTCCATATTCGCGATATAAAATTTTCTGATATGCGAACTATATACATATCAAAATATTACTAGTAGGAGAAGACGTCCTCCCCAGATCAGACCACCCGATCTGTCAGTAGCTACCATTTTCCTTGGCAAGATCATCTGCCAGAAGTGCAACGACAGTGAATGTTGCCAGTGATATTTTAATTAAACAATGTATTTTATACGTGACATTTTGTAATATGATATAGAAACAAAGAAAGATCTTAGAATTCACCTGATGGTAAATGCAACATCTGCCCATAACAAATGCTGGGTCACCGTGAACATTTCTAAATGCAACCACACTGCGCCCGTCACCCCGAGACATCAATTCTTACGTCTCATATGTCCAGTAATTACGCTAGCTCTCAGTGCCCTTCAAACCGAAACAAGTTTTCACACTACTGCTTCTCGGCTTGCTGCTTCTTCTTAGTGAAGGTCTTATTTTTTGATCCAGTGTAGGTTTTGACATTAATACTGATGCAAGCCTAAACTGAGTAAAGAAATTTTGACTTTGACTTTAATGGCACACGGAACAGAGACGTGGTCCTCCACTGCAGGCTGTATGAGGAAGCTCAGAGTCGCTCATCGAGCTATGGATAGAGCTCGGTTTTTCTTGGCAGTGACGATGATACCCGCGACAGAACTACAGTAACCAAAGCCAAGAATCAGCAAGCTGAATTGTAAGTGGGCCGGCCATATAGGCCGATAAACGTTAGGGTATATGTAGGAATTCGTCTTGGTACCTACACCTTTCTAAGGCAAGTTATTCTGATGTGAAGCAGTAGTGTGCAAACTTTACTATGTTTCGTAATCACTGGGCATGTGAGACTTAAGAACTAAGGGTGAAGGGCGCAGTGTGGTGCCACGCATTAATATTCTAGGTGACACAGCATTCGTTATGGGCAGACGTTGTACTTACCATCAGGTGAACGTTTTGCTCGTTTCGTCATTTTATCCAATAAAAAAAACTCAGTGTAAAAACAACTCTCTCAAAACGCTGTGAAGACCCCCAGAAAAGGAGCGACTAGAGGGAGGGTCGATGCTCCTTGTAGTAGGGGGTCGACGTACCGTCTATTGAAGGCGTTACTTCCACTACGTCTTAACAACGGGTTGTGATGAGCTGATATATTTTTCAAATACACTTGGTAGAAGAAAATATAAGTAAGAAAATCACTGGAAAGAGCATCGACCCCCTAGCAGACTAGTAGGAGCCACCCCTCAGAGAAAGTTGCTAATAAATGATTTGACAATCCCCTCATAAATGAAGGGACGTCCCCCCACCAGACGAAGCGACGACCCCCCACTAGATGAAACGCCGACACCCGCTAGATAACAAATGTATTCGTATGAGTAAACTTACAAAAGGAAGTGTTCCTCCCATTGCGGCGACGTGGCATCCTTTTTGAAGGCAGTCTGATTCTTCTGCGGGGGTTCGTCCATTTCGACCACACAATATGGCGCCACACAACCCGATTTTCCTACAATAACAAGACAGTTTCGTAAATAAAATTCGCTGGTTGTAAGAAGCTACTGAATACATAACAGAAGAAGAAATGTCAGAAACTGAAGTAATGTCTAAAATCATTTGCGAAATAAGCAACTCAATCGACGACCCCGTGTCCTGGCTTCGAATTTTCTTCAAACATTAGCTTAGTTACCATTAAAAACTAAAATATCCCTAGCGCAAATGATGAATCAATTTAAAAATCGTGACGACTTCTTCCCGGCTCCAAAGATAGGGTACTATCTTTAAAATTAGACGTGATACATTCCGAGAAGTGGGACCCGCGGCGAAGCAGTCACGTGCTCTGACTACACAACGCCAATAACTGTAACTACATACTGGTATCGCGTTAGTAGTTCTTACACCAATAAATATCAATTGATATTCAACGCGACACAACCCGCTGTGTGTTTGTGGCGTTATTTGGTACCAAAACTCCTCACTACTAGTCAATCAAAACACTTTAAAACTATTGAAATAGGTGTAAAAAAAATTACCAATTTAATGCGAAAATAATCTAAACGAAACACAATATTCCTTTATAATATTTGTAATAACCTCACCGCCGTGTGGTGGCGGTTTAAGAGAATCTACCAACCCATCTCATTTGGTTCCGTGGGTTCCGTAAAAGTACACAGATGCGGTTGCCAACCCGCCTGCTAATCTATGGCTTAGGCCCCCGTTCAGCAGAGGACTAGTAATAAGCTGAAATGAGAGGCTCAGATTTCTTTAATTTAACTATTTTTACAAATTTTTAGTAAACGTATTTACTCCTAAAAATGTACCACCCCAATGCCTGTTATTATGCCGTGAAGCAGTAGTGTGCAAACATTACTGTGTTTTGGTCTAAAGGTCAATGTGAGCTAGCGTAATCACTGGGCTTATGAGACTTAAGAACTGATGTTTCTGGGTATCGAACGCAGTGTGGTGCCACACAGAAATGTTCTGGGTGACACAGCATTTGTTATTGTGCAGACGTTGCACTAACCATCAGGTGAACGTTTTGCTCGTTTCGTCACTATCTCCAATAAAAAAAACATGATGTAAATACAGATGAGTTCGCTAAGCGATTTTTACTGAGTCCTGTCCATTTCACGGTCTTAATCTGCTACACAGACTCATTTTATACTGTTTTTTTTTCACTTTTGTTAATCTTGGGCAATATTATTTTATGTTCTGAGTAATTCCATTTTTTTTGTTTTCTTTTGTATCTATTGTGATTAGACCTTGAATAAATGTTTTTCTTTCTTTCTTTCTTTCTTTCTAAGCAACTTAATAACCGATAGGTTACACACTTACACTGACCAAACCATTCCGATTTAACTGATTCCATGCGTAAACCGAACTACCAAATAAATTGTGCGGCTCACAAATAGTAGCTTACTTATAAATTATACTGATTGAAATTAGACCTAAACACATAGCTTTAAAGTTCCTATTATCAAAAGCTAACAATCGAGTCATTTTTACTTTATCGTTCGACCCACATGAAAGAAACTTTACGTCTACAAAGGGACCGCTGTTCTTACCTACAGTGCCTATATATGTATATGTGCCTATATCACTTGAGGTTATTTATCATCATTGCAGGTAGTCCACTGCTGAACATAGCCTCCCATAAATTGCCAAAAAAGCTCTCTTTTTGGGGATTTTGTCTTAGTTGCCACGCTTGGCAGGCGGGTTGGCAACCGCAGTTTATTTATTCAGATGTTCCAGGAAGATGCTGCTGCCCATCTTAATTTGCTGCTTTTAATTTTCCCTCTGTCGACTTTTACGGCTTTTAGACACGGGACGAGATGGGTTGGTAGATTCTCTTAAGCCGCCACCACTCGGCGGTGAGGTTATTACATCAATATTATAAAGGTATATTGCGTTTCGTTTAGAATATTTTCGCATTAAATTTGTAACTTTTTTTTTAATTTTGAGGTTACACCTATTTGAATAATTTGCAAGTGTTTTGATTGACTAGTAGTGAGGAGTTTTAGCGCCAAATCGAAAAGTGGCGGTAGCGTTCTTATTGTATTTTGTAATTTCTGTGTAGTTTTGATGTACAATATTCATAATTTATTATACAGCAAACGCTCGTGAAAGTGTACAGTGATTGGAAAATTCGATCCATGACCAAAATTGTAATTTACGTTTTGTCTCCATCAGTCAAGCAAATCTTCAGTAAAATGCAAATACCATTTTACTGTTGATCGAAACGTAGTCCATGTTATAATTAAATTATTACTCGTTGGCAAGAACAGCTCGTTTTGGTCGCTGATTGCCAGCAACAAAAAAGAAAAAGAGAAGTAGTGATGGTAAAGTTAAAAAAGTTTCAGCCTATAAATGTCCCACTGCTGAGCACAGGCCTCCTCTCATTTTTGAGAGGGTTTTGGAGCTAGGAAGAATCTAGGAAGAACTTCACATGTCCTCGAAATATTCCTATTCCTCGGACATGCAGGTTTCCTCACGATGTTTTCCTTCACCGCTAAGCACGTGGTAAATCAGCACTTACAATTGTAGAACAATATTAGAGGTGCTGGCACCGGGGATCGAACCCAGGTTACTCGCTTACTATGAAATCAAAGGCGAGCACCAGGCCCCTGAGCTACCACGGATGGTATTTTATTTAATTGATTGCCCTTGTGTCGTCACCACCCGGTATAACATTAACAGAAGATAGAGTTAGAAAGAGTCAGTTTCTCTGAATCCTTACCACCTAGATCTTTAGCACCGACAACCTTAACCAGCAGCCTCTTATCGCCCAAATGTCTTACAGCGCCCGCGGTGGAGTTCGGAGTGGAAGTGTACATCTGTCTTTCATGTTGTAACTGTAAAAGAAAACTAAAGTTAGAAGACAATAGAACGTTTATTTACTATCTATTCCCGCGACTTCGTTCGCGTGAAATACATTTACACCAGGGATAATTGACCTAGTTGCCTTGTCCGGAAAATACGGTACCGGGTAAGCGACCCCGGCCTCCCGAGCCACTGCTGTTTCCTCCTGTTCCTTCTGAGGCAGTAGTATCCTACACCTTATGGTTCCGTTCCCAAATTCCATTCCCTACCCCAAGTCCATTTCCTTCCATATCCTTTTGCCTTCCTCTCCGCCAAGCCAGTGGTGACTGTGCCGATGGATAGCTACTCGAGAGAACGCAATGGGAAGCAACAATTTCTACTCGTACCAAAATGGCGGCGACATGCTTCGCCACCCGTCACGTCTCGTTTCCTGCGACGGCGAAACTACGGCAACGGAACGAGGGCTACGGAAGTGGTCTCTGCTTACCCCTTATAAGGGAAAAAGGCGTGATTGTATGAATGTATGTATGTATGTATAATTATTAGAGGCTCAACTAAAATAATGCAAAATAAAATCATTTACAAAAGCTTTACAACAGCTTTACGTGAACGATCTAAGTCTATCAGTCAATAAACCGTCGTCTTTTCCAATAGATGGCGTCCTTTTTATAGCAGACAGTGATGCGACGAGCAAAACGCAAACCTGATGGAAAGTGCAACGTCTGCCCATAACAATTGCTGTCACCCAGAATATTTCTGTGTGGCACCACACTGCGCCCGTTCCTCTGAGACATCCGTTCTTAAGTCTCATATGCCTAGTAATTACTCTAGCTATTAGAATAGAATATTTTTTATTCAATATAGATTATTTACGTTATATTCATTGAATTATTTTTTTTAAACCACACGGGTTCGTAAAAAATAATCCTCTGTCCTGGGAAGAAACAACAAGAAACCCAGCGGGCGGTTGTTTGTTTCAGTCATTTTAAATAAAATTTAATATACAAAAACAAAATCATAAATATAAAGATTTAGAAATAGCTTGGTAGCGATCACCTCATTCGCAGGGGTTATCATCATCTATGTATTCTTCAATATTACAATAACCTTTCTTAAAAAGTCTTTGCTTAATAAAACATATGAACTTTTTGATTGGAAGACTGCACTTTCTGGAATTTTGTTGTAAAAGCGAATACATTGCCCCATGAAAGAGTTACTGACTCTGGGAAGTCGAGTAACTGGCATTATTATATTGCGCGTGTATTTTTAACATCGCCTCTTTTATTAAACTGATTAATGTTCTTATGTACATACATAAGGTTGTCATATACATATTGAGAGGACAAGGTATAAATAAAGAAATTTAGTAGCCAGGGGGTTTGCTAGAGTAAAGTATGAGTTATTTCCACACACTTAGTCCTCTATATAATGATTTATTTTACGAGAATAATACGCCTTATCCTGAATAACATGCATGTCTTCTTGAGAAGTTTTTTGAAAACTATGCCCGAACTTTGGGTTATACTTTTAGGAATTTTATTATAAAACTAGCTGTGCTCGGCGGTTTCAACCGTGTAAAAAAAGCCGACCCAATTACCCAACCTTACCCTATTTGAATCGGATTTTAAGGTTTTATTTTTTTTGCACGAAACCCTAACTATTTTTCTAAAATTAAAGCAGCCTTAGTTACCCGCTACAATATCAGCTATCTATCAGTGAAAGTTCCATCAAAATCGGTGCAGCCGAAACAAACAGACAGACAGACAACTTTTTTTTTAAATCCTTTTTTTTCTTATAAATACCGTATATACTTTCATAAGCATTGAGTAAAAATCTGTTATTTTGTTATTACAAACAGACACTTCAATTTGATTTATTTGTATAGATAAAGTAAAGTTTCAGCCTATAAATGTCCCACTACTGAGCACAGGCCTCCTCTCATTTCTGAGAGGGTTTTGGAGCTAGGAAGAATCCGCCACGCTGCTCCAATGCGGGTTGGCGGACCTCACATGTCTTCGAAATATTTTTTAGTCCTCAGACATGCAGGTTTCCTCACGATGTTTTCCTTCACCGCCGAGCACGTGGTAAATCAGCACTTAAAATTGCAATTAACAATTTTAGTGGTGCCGGCACCGGGAATCGAACCCAGGTCACTCGCGTACTATGAAATTTAAAGCGAGCGCCTAGCCCCTGAGCTACCACGGCTCTTATATAGATAATAGATATACATATATAGATATAGATATACATCTAGTTATAGACATACTCGTACATATAGATATACATCTCTTACGAAAAGATTTTCTAGGTTTAGCCAACCTAAACATAGTTAAGATGTTAATTTCTTTAAATTTATCTCTATGAGAAGCTTAAGTGCCGAGGTTGTTAATATTATTATGGCCCTTATGGCCCTCTTCTGCAAAACCAAAAATCATTTCTACATCATCAGTCACATTTCCCCATAGCAAAATACCATTCAGTCATTACGTCAAAAAAAACTCACCATAGAGTCATAGTGTAGCGGCAGTCTGGGCGCGGCTTCAGCCACGTAACGGCGCAACCTGGGGCACGTGGGGTACGGCGCCAGGTTGAAGTCCAGGTGAGAGTTGCGTAGGGCGTTCACCACTATGTCACTGGTAAGAAAATGGTAGTACTCTTAAATGAATGTTTCTTCTGAAAATACGACATTTTAACTCAACCAATTTTTTATACTGAAACCTATGAAGCAGGAAATGGGCATCTTCCTGGAACATCAGAATAGATAAACTGCAGTTGCCAACCCGCCTACCAAGCGGGGCAACTATGGACAAAATCACCCCAAAATCTATGGGGGAGGCCTAAGTTCGGTAGTGGACTAACAGTAAAAATAAAAAGTAAAGTTACAGCCTATAAATGTCCCACTGCTGAGTACAGGCCTCCTCTCATTTCCGAGAGGGTGTTTGGAACTGGGAAGAATCCGCCACGCTACTCCGATGCGGGTTGGCTGAATTCACATGTCGTCGAATTTTTTTTTTATATCTCATACATGCAAGTTTCCTCACGATGTTTTCCTTCACCGCCGAACACGTGGTAAATCAGCACTTAAAATTGCAATTAACAATTTTAGTGGTGCTGGCACTGGGAATCGAACCCAGGTCACTCGCGTACAATGCTCGATGACCTGATATAGCGTTGACCTTTCTCAATAAACGGGCTATCTAATGCAATGAGGAGGTAGAAGGATTCCTAAGCAGTAATCCGTCTAGGTAGGTACCACCGCAGGGTCAGTTATTCTGCCGTGAAGCAGTAGAGTGGCAACATTACTGTGTTTCGGTGTGAAGGGCACTGAGAGCTAGTGTAATCACTGGGCATGTGATACTTAAGAACTGATGTCTCAGGGTGACGGGCGCAGTGTGGTGCCACACAGAAATGTTCTGGATGACATAGCATTTGTTATAGGCAGACGATGCACTTTCAAATACTATTATTTCCTGAGTAAGAGTATTTGCAGAGATTAGCGCGTTCAAACATACAAACTGTCCAACTTTATTGAAGTAGTAAGATAAAGTTTTCCTACGCAGTGGCTCGGGGTTAAAAAAATTGTCGACAGGCGTCCGGCAGAGTAGTATAGCATCTACTTTGTTCCTACCGAGGTGTCATAAGAAGCAACTAAGGTATTGTACGGGCAGCTTTTATTCTAATAACACCTTAATATGAAATGCTGTCAATATACTGCTCGTGGTAACGCAATGGGCAGTAAGAATTTTTTAACTCGTACCAAAATGGCGGCGATGTGGTTCGCCATACGTCATGTCTCGTTTCCCGCGAGAGCAACGGGTGGGCTAAAGTAAAGGTCTCTGAAGTCTGAGCTCTGGGCGTTGACAAAGAAGAAACTATTTATACATACATACAGTATGTACGTATATAACGTAAATAGTTTCTTCTCCGTCAAGTTGAATTATGGTCCACGATAATGGTAATGATTGCAGGTGGCCATTGACATTGCCAAGTAAAAGGGTAACTACACGCCAGATCGATGATCTGATCTGGGGAGTACCTTTTCTTCTCATAGTCATATTAAGATGTATATGTAGTTCGCATATCAGAAACTTTTATAGCGCGATTATGGACGTAGAAGATATTTCTTGAGCTTCTCATGTGGCGACATAGATGTCGCGACAAGCCCATTTTTTTTTTTCAAAAAACTTTAAGGAAGCGAAGTTAATAAAAAATTACCTGACAAGTTGCTGAAGATTACTCTCAGTCGCATTAGGCCTCAGGGGTCCGACTGGAGCGAGCGCGACCTTGACCTCCGGCCAGCCGTCGCATTTTAGATCTCCCGTCAGCTTGTCTGTCACGCACACCACGTTCAGACGTGCCCGGAACCTGAAACAAGAACGTTTCTCATATAACTTCCTTGTGAAACTGCACGAAGTTTTGGCTAACAAAAAGTTACAACAGAGTACACCGTTCAGTATGACCGATAAATAACTGTCCATAGACAATATTTCCAAAAAAATCCAAAAGTGCACATTGATCATTTAACTCTTAAGAAAAAGAAATCGTAATGTGGTTCAAATATTTCGAGTCATTTCCATTTCAGATGAAAACAATAATAAAAAAATATTTTTCTTAATAACTTCAAGTGTGGGTTTTAAATGAAATAGGAAACCAGTAGATAAAATTCTGGACACGATTAAAAGAACCAGGTCTCGATACATCAATTTTTTCGGGAGTTATCGTGAAACATCCGGACGTCTACGTCAACTTTTTTTAAACTGTTTTTTTACAAAGTAGCAATATTACAGGATTTTTCACAATATTTTTTAACAGCCTTCATTCGTGCAGATTAATACCATAATATACAATGCTGTCACCGTTCTGCTCGTGCAAACGCGGTGGGTAGTAAGAATTTTTACATTAGTACCAAAATGGCGGCGACGTGGTTCGTCACCCGTCACGTCTCGTTTCCCGCGAGGGCGAAAAGTGGGCTATGTAAGGTTTCTCCGCTTACCACTTATACTCAGTGGTCAGAGTACCTGACTTCTAAGCCGCGGGTCCTGGCGTCGAACCCAGCCGGAGCCAACATTTGTGATAAAACATAAATTGTTGGTTTTCGGGTCTGGTTGTGTTGTGATTGTCCCCGTGTTTCAGACACTGCATCCTGGCCTACCTCCGATCTTAGCGCATCAGCGTTACATCGCGCGCAAGTAGGTTGGGACGAGTGAGTGCCTCTGTGTTTGCGCGTACACTTGTGGCAATAATATCTCCTGCGCACTTGATGGCTCTCGACAGTAGTCGGAAGTTGTCGCCGTGGTCGAAATTGGCTAGGAGAACATCATCATACGGGAATAAGGCGTGGCTACGTACATATGAATACATGAACAGCAGACCTCGTACCGCTTTTCAAGCATATTGCGCGCACGAAGGAGTGTGAGATTTAGCATAGTTAAAGTTTGTATGGAGAAGAAGAAGAAGAGGAAGATAAAATGTATATATAATCTGTGTGACAAATACATTAAATTGAATAAAATAAAACTTTCATTATTTACGTTAATTCTGACAATATCTTTCATGTGAGTCTTTTTTTATTGAGACGAGACTGGTGCACAAACAATGCAGTAGACATAAAATGGAGAAAATTAAATCCGCTGAAATCCACCATTTCCTCAACACTTATTTCGATCGCCCGCAGGAGACCTTAAGCTTCAAGGTAGGATAATAAGTGGGAGAAGCGGAGATACATCTGTAACGCTCCCGCCTTAACGGACAACCTATGCGGATCAATTTTGTGAATGCGATATTGTACAAACAAAAAATGTTTCTATACAAATAAATCAAATTGAAGTATCTGTTTGTAATAACAAAATAACAGCATTTTACTCAATGCTTATGAAAGTATATACGGTACTTATAAAAAAAACAATTTTAAATGTTTTCGTCTGTCTGTTTGTTTGTTTGTTCAGACTAATCTCCGAAACGGCTAGACCGATTTTGTCGGGATTTTGATTGACAGATAGCTGACATTACATCGGTATTTGGCTACTTAAATTTTAGAAAAATAATTAGGGTTCCGCGCAAAAAAATTAAAACCCAAAAATCCGTTGCAAATAGGGAAGCATATAGGTATTTTTTTTTAATTTGATTAAGGGACGAGACGAGCAAAACGTTCACCTGATGGTACAACATTTGCCCATAACAGATGCTGTGTTACTCAGCATATTTCTGTGTAGCACCACACTGCGCCCGTCACCCTGAGACATAGGTTCTTAAGTCTCTTAAGCCCATTGATTACGCTAGCTCTCAGTGCCCTTCAATCCTACCACCAGTATATCATCGATCGGGGTCAGCTTCCTTACGGGGGTGAAACCGCGGGATACAGCTAGTCATTAACTTTTAACGACTAAGGTAATAAATTACCCGGGCAACGCCGGATATAACAGCTAGTAGCATATATAATATATTTTGTATGTATGTGTATGTAACTAGTTGGTACAAATAAACGCCTTTTCCTACTTTCTTAAACAATATTTCGACAAAATGTGATGTATATCAACAATCTATCAGAAAAACATTAATATGCACTATAACAGATCTTCGCCGTGTGGTGGCGGCTAAAGAGAATCTACCATCCCATCTCGTCCCGTGGGTGTCGTAAAAGTCGACAGAAGGAAAATTAAAACCAGAAGACGGGCAGCACCATCTTCCTGGATACTGCGGTTGCCTATCCGCTTGCCAAGTGTGGCAATTATGGCAAAACCCCCGAAAATGAGAGCTACAAAGTTTAGTGATAGGCTGAAATGATAATGATGATAACAGATCCTGTGCAGTTTTTAGGAGAACATCGTCTTCATCCTGTGATGAACTCACCTATTAACGTTGACGCGGTAATGCGACACCTCTACCTTCTCTCCTCGCTGGCTGAAGGCCTTCAGCTGGAATGCTGGAGTCGCCTCGCAGTCGCACGTTATGGTCTAGAAAAATTAAAAAGTCTAAATTAACAGCTTATTAATAAACAGCTTTTTACTCAATGCTTATGAAAGTATATACGGTACTTATAAGAAAAGGTCATTTATTTTAAATTTTTGTCTGTCTGTCTGTCTGTCTGTTTGTTTGTTTGATCTGGCTGATCTCCGAAACGGGTGGACGGAACACCTGTCGGCCATGACTGTGTGCTACGTCATGTAATACATGTAGAATAAAATGTAAAATAAAATCCTACTCCTGGTACTCTGCAAGTAATTTTGAAGGTTTTTCTTCTATCACGTGTGTAATGCACACATGCTTTTTATGGGATAAAGTGACTAAGCGAGTAAACCGTTCAACTGATGGTAAGTGCGACGGCTGCCCATAGCAAATGCCGTGTCACCCAGAAAACCTCCGTGGGACGCCACACTGTGCCCATCACCCCGAGACATCAGTTCATAAGTCTCATATGCCCAGCCCACAGATTACACTAGCTCACAGCCCTTCAAACGGGAACCGCCACCAGATACTGTGGACGAAACGAGCCAAACGTTCACCCGATGTTAAGTGCAACATCCGCCCATGGCATTGTTTTGTCACTCAGAATACTTCTGCGTGGCACGACTCTGTGCAGTTAGTATCCCAACCGTAGCTTATATTGCGCTAAAACAATAATTGTTTTTCGGGTCTGGTTGTATTGCGGCTGCCTCCGTGACTTTGACACTGCATACTAGCCAACCCCCGATCTTATGATATAAGCTTTATATAGAGCACTAAAGATCCGCGCCTGCTTCGCACGGGTAGATATATTAGAAAGATAAATTAGTACTTTATTTGGACAAATAGAACAATCACAATTCCTTACACTAAAATTTTTTGTAGCGACTATTCTCATCGGCGGCAGATAAGATAACGTTATTTTACCAAAATAATGTTTCATGTATGGGAACATAAGCCATGAAATACAGAGACACTTCGGCCGCTGTATTTTTTAAAGAGCGTTTTAAAGTTTTAATTAAAAGAAAATATGTAAGCTAAAATAATAAGAAAATATATAGGCTAGTAGGCCGTCAAATGTCTAATAGCACACTATTAAAAGTCATGTCTAATTAATAAACGTCCAAATAATATATCTGTCATCATCTGTAGTTCGGTTAAAATGGCGTGCGTCTGTCAACTTCCTGCAATCATGCTCTAACACGATTGAGTGTTCCGCTGTGAGGTTAATGGCTTGTCAAGCTATTTGATGTTGTGACATGCGTATCTCTACGCCTGTAGATCCTAACGGTGAAACCTGCGTCCCAGAACGAGGATAACAATGCATTTAAAAAATCAGCGACGTGGTTCGCTTCCCCTCCCGTTTCCTACGAGGGCGAAAATTGGGTTACGGATGTGGTCTCTGCCTACCCCTTATATGGTAAAAAGGCGTGACTGTATGTACTTTCAAAATCTCTTTTCCCGAAACGATTCTTATCTCATTGAAAATGAGTGTTAGAGATTGGTTCAAATTTCCAATTAATTTATTTGTAAGCATATGTATGTTATATAATATTTTACATTGAATGTTACATCCTCTATGTTTTGCCAGGCAAGAAGGCGTACATATTTCACACATACATACATATTTGGCGAATGGTATTGCCAAGGAAAAGGGTAGCTACCCGCCAGATCGAATGGTCTGATCTGGGGAGGACGTCTTTTCCGACTAGTAATATTTAGATGTTGTATATATAGTTCGCATTTCAGAAAACTTTCATAGCGCGATTATGGACGTATGGTTTTATTTCTTGAGCTTCTCATGTGGCGACTTAGAAGTCATACATATTTTCTTTTTAGTTCAGGAATAGCGCTTATGACAAATAAAAAAAGTTAGTAAGCCAGAATTAAAAAAATATTTTCCTTTAACAAAACTCCATTAACAAAAGAAATTATAATATTAACATTAATAATATATAAAAATCTGATGCCGTGTGGTGGCCCCTAAAGAGAATCTACCACCCCATCTCATTCCGTGGGTGTCGTAAAAGTCGACAGAGGGAAAATGAAAACCAGGAGATGGGCAGCAGCATCATCCTGGAACATCTCAATAAATAAACTGCATGCAATCTATGGATGAGGCCTATGTTCAGCAGTGGACTAATGATAGGCTGAAATGACGATAAAAAGTGTTAAAAATGATAATGTCATGTCATCTATATTTATTAAATAATTATTTTGTTAATTAAATAATCTGCAAACCGTGTAATAGAACTTAGTTATTAAGATGGCGTATAGTATTTTAAAATTACTTAATACCTTCTGGTAATTTATTCAAAAAAATTTTCGCTATACATATCAAATTCTTATAAAACAGTGTAGTACTTGCATATGGTACATCAATCTGTAGTTTATTTTTGTCACGCAATTTTTTATACCGACCTTTGAAGGCGATGTCAAAATTTAGAGTGACATTATTATTAACAAATATATAGTAAGACCATAACCAATTGAAGTAAACACCACATGAACAGTCTAAACCACAAACAAAATTAGATAACAACTAGAAATGTGTCAGGATCGTAGCAAGTGGAAATATGTGGTCTCTGCCTACCCCTATGGGAAAGAGTCGTGACTCTATGCATGTAGAAATATTCGTCTTTAGTAATGTTTAGGACCTATAATAAAATTAAGAATATTTTTTCTAAGCTTAGCCAGAAGTCAGTCACTGGTAGTAGGATTCCTATGCAGGAGTCCGTCTAGGTAGGTACCACCCCAGGGCCAGTTATTCTGCCGTGAAGCAGTAGTGTGCAAACATTACTGTTTCGGTTTGAAGGGCGCTGTGAGCTAGCGTAATCACTGGACATATGAGACTTAAGAATCTATGTCTCAGGGTGATGGGCACAGTGTAGTGCCACACAGAAATTTTCTGGGTGACACAGCATTTGTTATGGGCAGACGTTGCACTTACCATCAGGTGAACGTTTCGCTCGTTTCATCACTTTATGCAATAAAAAAAGTCAAATATGTTTTTGCCAGCGGAAGCACTGTAGCTGTTATATAGCCTTATCAAACGCGTTGACATTGAGCGAAGAACGGTTCCTCGAAGGGGAGGGGTAAAAGTTTCTAGTCTATTTCGAGGGCGTCTAGCCAGAGTTCTAATGTGAAACCTACCTGGTAATTGCCGGCAATCAATTCGGGTAAAGGTTAGGTTGAAGGTCCCTTAAAGTGACATTGATAATTAAGGTAAATATTAAAATAAGTTTTAAACGAAAATCATATTTTTGTAACATACATACATACATAAGATCACGTCTGTATCCCATAAGGGGTAGTCAGAGACTGGGCACTCACTGCAAAAGCAGATGACTGCCACAATCCACGTTTCACCAAAACAATGCCATAATTTAATACCATATACCATTTAAAAAAAAAGTAAAGTTTCAGCCTATAAATGTCCCACTACAGAGCATAGGCCTCTTCTCATTTCTGAGGGGGTTTTGGAGCTAGGAAGAATCCGCCACGCTGCTCCAATGCGGGTTGGCGGACTTCACATGTCTTCGAAATATTTTTTATTCCTCAGACATGCAGGTTTCCTCACGATGTTTTCCTTCACCGCCGAGCACGTGGTAAATCAGCACTTAAAATTGCAGTTAACAATTTCAGTGGTGTCGGCACCGGGAATCGAACCCAGGTCACTCGCGTACTATGAAATTTAAAGCGAGCGCCTAGCCCCTGAGCAACCACGGCTCCATATACCAATAATACAATATCATAATTTAATAATTTTTGTAACAAGCTTTTAATTGCGAGGCTTATGTCCAGCTCTGGACTTCATATGTTGCTAGGGGTATAGTAATAATCAAAAAAAAAATCCAACGAGCCCAAACATAACGGAGCTATATTGCTTAGTTGAGGAGTTCCTATGGCCATCTTCCGGTTCCATCATCAGACCATTTCCATGGTTCCATATCATTGCATTGTCACTTAACTTCAGTTTTAACTCGACCGGTGAATAGGAACTGGTTTAAACATCAGTGGCCAAATTTAAGCAACACTTTTAAGAGGATCTACCACCTCATCTCATCTCGTGGGTGTCGTAAAAGTCGACAGTGGTACAATCAAAACCAGGAGCATCTTTCTGGAACATCTGAATAAATAAACTGCGGTTGCCAAACCGCCGCGTGGCAACTATCACAAAATCCCCCCAAATCATGAGAGCTACAAACTTTTACATACATACATACATAAGATAACGACTGTATCCCATAAGGGGTAGTCAGAGACTGGGCGCTCACTGCAAAAACAGATGACTGCCACAGTCCACGTTTCACCAAAACAATAAAATGCACTTGGTGTGATAGGTGGTGAGCCCATCGCCACCGTGCGCTGTTGGGTGCACAGTGCAGTTTAATTCCCTTACTCGCCTTTTACGAGATCCATTGGATGAGATAGAGTGGTAGTATTCTTTTAACAAGCCGCTACCACACAGCACATACTTTTGTGGCAATCAATTGGCTTATGTTCAGCAGTGAACTAGTTGTGGAAATGATGATGATGATGATGATACTAACAGGTGAAGTGAAATGAAAGCATGTAAAAAACATCTCCCAACTTTTATTGTCACTTGAAGTCACCATGTGCTAAATGTACTACAACAAATTTGAACTAAAATAAAACACTTTTGAATTGAAACTTCTTGAGGCGCGGTTAGTGTAAAATTGAAACCCAAAAGTCGAATTTGAGTACAACGCTCCTATATGTTGCGTTATTTGTAATTAAATGTTTCCAACGCAAAAAGGACGGTAAATGGGTGCTTGGCCAGAGAGAGAAAAAGAAAGAGCTACGCTCTATATGTTGTTGGACTTGTTTTTGTTCCTAATTAATGCTGACTGCTTAATTATCAATTGTTTCTAAATAGTATACTATGCAGTTATTTTACAGTATTTTACATTGAGTAATATTTTTGTTAAATCATGTTTTTTTTATTTATTTTATAGTTTATTGGGAACAACAAACAATTGTACAGTAAACCTTATTTTAAATACTCATAAAATAAAAATAAAAACTTATATAATAACTGTACAACTCGCACCGTAGTTTACAAAATATCTACCACATTATTTCGAAATTTAAAAGTAAACATTACAGTAATATTCTACATTTAAACACTAAAGTTACATAAGAAATAAAAATTATTGAAGTAAAAATAAACTGAATCATAATTTATCAACTATATTTTCACGGGTGGGAGGAATCCTATACAGGAGTCCGTCTAGGTAGACACCACCCCAGGGTCAGTTATTCTGCCGTGAAGCGGTAGCGTGCAGAGATTTCGGTTTGAAAGGTACTAAGTGCTAGCGTAATCATTGCGCATATGAGACTTAAGGATTGATGTCTCAGGGTGACAGATCAGTGTGGTGCAACGCAGAAATATTCTGGCTGACACAGCATGCAGGTGAACGTTTTACTCATCTCGCCACTTCATCCAATAAAAAAAGTATATACATAGATGTAACAAGAATCTCAATTACAAATTTTTTATACTTTATACATGTTGTAGCGAATATATCAACGACATTAAAACAACGATTAAAAGATTTCATGATACGCCGCAAAGGCGCTCGTTCAGCAGCATTTGTTCTACTTAGCCTAGGTGAAAATAGTAAATAATTGTATGTGTCACGTATACGTTCAGAATGGCTTGGAATACGAACAGACAGTTGATTCCAAAGTTCAGTGCAATCATATCTATTTTGTATAACATCAAAAAGGAACATTTGATCCAAGATGACTATTGGACTTCTCCACTTTAGTGATGTAAGTGAAAATTCACTGGCAAAATGAAGATTTACAATAACACATTTTTATCAACTACAACCCGCGGACTGATTGAATCCATTAAAGAAGATTGCTAATGAGTTTGAGACATTTTGTTACTGATATACCAATTAACACTACTGCTTGTCTTAGGTCGTCACTGACAAGTGCACATCTGTTAGTTAAGAATGTTAATGTCGGATCTGAGACATTTAAATGTAGACCAGTTAACACCCGCGACATTATTAAATCAATTAAATCATTGAATATGAAAAAAAAAACAGAAGATTTATGGGGTATATCTGTCATGTTTAAAGATTCAAGAATGTAAATTACACATTCTCTCACCACATTTGGCATCGTAATTCTTGTATTAATAAAGGTGTATTTCCTGAAATTATGAAATGCAGTAAAGTAATACCGCATTTCAAATCTGGTGGCTCTTAAAGACCTAGGCAATTTTTAGGCCCGTAGTCATATTACCAGTTTTAAATAAATTATTTGAGAAGTTAATGCTGAACCAAATCCTATCTTTCTTTAACACCAATAAGTTATTGCATGACCATCAGTTTGGTTTTACCAAAGGGCGCTCCATAACTGATGCAGGAGTTAGTTTAATTCAATACATTTACAGTGCTTTGGAGGACTCTCAGAATGCAAATGCAAGCTCTTCTTTTGTTGGATTCTTATCTTAATAATACGATACAAATGGTTCAGATTAATGTTTCTAACTCAGTAGGCTCTCAAGTAAAAATGGGTGTACCACAAGGATCTATTCTGGGCTCATTTTTCTTTCTAGTCTATATAAATGATCTATAACACCTAGTCCAGAATCTTACAAATATAGTATTGTTTGCAGATGACAAATCACTAATATTTAAGGTCAATCGAAAAACTGAGAACCTAAATGAAGTAAGTAGTGCTCTGAATAATATTTTAGATTGGATCCATGCAAACTAAATACAAAAAAAATGCCTTAAATTTGCATTACCTAGTGTGAAAACTGTACAAAATAATATCGTTTTGCAAAACGATAAATTATAGTTTGTATATAGTACCGTATTTTTGGGGATCACATTAGATTGTAAGCTTCAGTGGGGTCCACATATAGATACCTTAGCTAAGTACCTGACTTCTACACACCTGAAAACCAACAATTTGTGTTTTGTAGCACAAATGTCGGCTCCGGCTGGGATTCGAACCCAGGACCCGTGGCGTAGAAGTCAGGTTCTCTGAGCACTAGGCCACGCGGTCATCGATTGGATAAAGTGACGAGACGAGCAAAACGTTCACCTGATGGTACAGCAACGCCTGCCCATAACAAATGCTGTGTAACCCAGAACAATTCTGTGTGGCACCACACTGCGTCCACCACCCTGAGATATCAGTTCTTAAGTCTCTTATGTCCCAGTGAGGTCTCAGTGCCCTTCAGACAGCAACAGTAATGATTGCACACTACTGCTTCACGGCAGAATAACAGGCCCAGGGGTAGTACCTACCTAGACGGATTTCTGCATAGGAATCCTACCACCAGCAAGTTTTTCCGCAGTGAGCTGGTGACCCTGGTGAGAATGCTAGTATTCAATTTGTCATTGGTCCTTTATACTTACGTATATATATATACATAACTATATATAATATAACATATATATTACAAATATAATATATATTACAAATATAAACATATATAATATATATATATTACGTATATATATAATATAACTTCAAATTATTCACCGGGAATTGGGTGAAAATTGAATTGGAAGATTTCGTTACATTGTTGTGTTTTTCTTTGATGCGGCGGAGCAAACATTTGATACTGGCACCATTTCATTTAAAACCTCTTTTGTAATTTTGTATTTGTTATAGCCGATAGGTGTTCCCGTAGAGTAGGATAGCACCTACATGTTTCCTACCGAGGTGTGGTAGGCGGCGACAAAGGTATTCTACGGCTGTACTTATACCATAATATGAAATGTTGTCACTATACTGCTCTTAGGAACGCAATGGTGAGTACGATTTTTTTTACTCGTTCCTAAATGGCGGCAACGTGGTTGGCCAACCGTCATGTCTCTTTGTCGTCACGTTTCTTCGCTATTATATGGAAAATAGGTGTGACTGTAAGCTTCTTATTCTGTGATTCTATTTTGTTTTATTAAGTTGTATTGTGTTCCTAACGTTCGAATTTTCCAACAGAATCGATTCTGCCCTAGCATTAAGATATATGCATTGTAGCGAATTCGATGTTAGAAGAAACTGCCTTGTTATGTATTTACTATTACGAACTAGCCCTTTATTGTACAGTGAGTACCAACCTCCTGACTTATTGGCTATCGTGATTAACGCAGAACAACAACGGCATACGATGAGTTTCGCACTCACACATAACTACGTATTGCTAAAAATACACCGATTTCACAGTAGAAATTATGTAATCTTTCAAACCACAATTAATGATTTTGAATGAACCATCACTTCAGGTAATGGTTACCTATAAAAAAGGGAGTTTACTCACCACATCATCCTTGGAGTCGCATTCGCAAAACACGTTAGAGATGTTCGGTGGATGGCTGTCCAGCGCACGCACCATTTCCACTCCGATGCCATGCTGAAACAAGTGCAATTAAACATTAGAATGGCGGTCGTTTTAACAAATTTATACAGATTCTCATAATTTTTTTTTATTGGATAAAGTGACGAGACGAACAAAATGTTCGCTTGATGGTAAGTGCAACGTCTGCCCACAACAAATTCTGTGTCACTCAGAACACGTCTGAGTGGCACCGAACTGCCGTCACCCTGATACATAAGTCTCATATGCCTAGTAAGAACACTAGCTCTCAGTGCCCTCCAGACCGCAACACAGTAATGTTTGCATACTACTGTTTCACGGCAGAATAACTGGCCCTGCGGTGGTACCTACCTAGACGGATTCCTGCATAGGAATCCTACCACCAGTGAAAATATAGTAGATATAATATAATTCATTTGTTTTGACTTCAATAATTTTTATTTCTTATGTAAGTTTAGTGACCTAGACAGATTCCTGCAAAGGAATCCTAGCACCAGTAAACATCTATAATAATCTTATTACTATTATAAAGCTGGAGAGTTTGTATGTTTGAACGCGCTAATCACAGGAAACGTTGATCAGATTTGAAATATAATTTTATTATTTATTTGAAACATAATTTGCATTAGATAGTCCGTTTATTGAGAAAGATTCTAGACTATAAAACTTTGGCCTTTAGATGCCGCAGTCTAAGAACCGAACATTAACGAGTAGGGTCAGTCTGGATTAGTATTGCCAGGTCCACTGTGTCAAATTTCGGGATGGAAGGTAAAAATAATTGGAAATTTGGTTTTCAAACCAGGACAGCTACAATGGCTTCATAATCCATAGAAAACCAATAGAATTAATGTTAAGTGAAGGGCGATACGAGTATCATGGTAGGGAACGTGCGATCCGTCCGCCGAAACCTCGTATTTCGTAGCAGACCTAAATTATTGAGAGAGTTTTGGAGCTAGGGAGAATAGAATAGAATATTTTTTATTCAATATAGTTTATTTATATAATCCCAAATAAGGCGAAAAGTGGCCTCTACCTCTTATATAGGAAAAAGGCGTGACTGTATGGATGTATTTATATTTTATTTCACCGATGAGCACTTAAAATATCACCACTTTATTTGCAGAACAAATTAGAGGTACCGGGCACCGGGAATCTAACTCGGGTCACACGCGTACTATGGAGAAAAGCATCTTGTGCAAATGTTGTCTACGACAGGGATTTGAATCTACAGCTCAGCAGGGAAGCCATTTAAATATGTAAAGCCGAGAAACAAGTTCCTGTCTCGACATACAATTTTTCAAAACCCGTATCGATTAGGGGATTCGAATCAGGAAGGGTGAATATAAAGTGCGTAGTTGACGGCGCGCTCGGCGCAGTGACTAACCCTTTGGCTTTGAGTCACGAGTGACGGGTTCGATTTCCGCACCGGACAAATATTTGTATGGCCTACAGATACTTCTTCCCAGTCTGGTTTTTGGGGCATGGATGAAATAAGATTGACGGAACAGATTTATGAGGCGAGTGTGAATGGGCAAGCCGGTAGGGGTCGACTTAAGTGAACGTATCAAGATTAGATCGAAGTCGTTTTAAGGAAAGGCCACATCAAAAGTACCCGCAACCGGCGAGCTTGTATGGAAACGCTCATGAAAGTAGAAGAAGCGAAAGATGTGTGTCGGGATCGTAGCAAGTGGAAAGGTTTGGTCTCTGCGTACCCCAACGGGAAAGAGACGTGACTCTATTTATGTACGTACGTCTGTAAAACGCACCCACGACTCATGATCCATTTCACAGTCGTCATAAGGGACGACCATTTGATAAAAGTAAAAAAATAAATACATCCACGCATTTGCCGTGTGGTGGCGGCGTTGTCGTCACCCCATTTCGTCCCGTGGGTGGAATACAAGTCGATTAAGGGAAATACCAGGAA
This sequence comes from Luehdorfia chinensis, assembly GCA_019845155.1. Taxonomy (NCBI): domain Eukaryota; kingdom Metazoa; phylum Arthropoda; class Insecta; order Lepidoptera; family Papilionidae; genus Luehdorfia; species Luehdorfia chinensis. The sequence continues at coordinate 3,021,457 of JAHVAK010000252.1, read as the reverse complement.
AATAAACCGCGATTGCTAGCGAAATAATCTGGGCCTCGGCGACTGGGCCCGTTATGCCACACCTAAATTCCGTGACGAGCAGCATCTAATGTGCGAGAGGTCTGGTATTACCATCGCCAATCCGCCTGCCTAGGTGGCGATTGCGGATCCTTGGGAGGGAGGGGCCTATACCCAGTAGTAGAATTTAACAGGCTGTTAAAGATTAACGCTTCCATTTTTAAAATGAAATAAACCGCTTGCTCAATTTAATGTCGGATTCCTTCGACGTCGAAAAGAAGGCAAGGAGTCACAGACACCTTGCCTTCTTTTAAGAAAACAATATTAGGTAATCTGTGAGATAAGTATATTTGTAATATTAAAAAATAATTTGTTTGTCTTTTAATTGTATTTTTTTTTTAGTATTTAAGTTTTTATGGTTCCTTTAGACTATATTACTGTTACTGATTTGTTTGTACCTCTGTTTTTATTTTGTTTTTAATTTATATTTAACAAACATTTCATCCAATTTAGTAATTTTACTCGTTTATGCAGGGTCATTCGTAATGTCCTATAAATCGCAGCAGGCTGGGCTTAGGGACGATGTGTATATGCCCCAAAAAATATAATGAGCCTCGTAGCGTGATACCTGTAGGAGATATGTCGACTTAAAGAATTTGCTTAAAACTTATAGGTGACTACCCTGATACAGCTGATCGCGACAATGAACTCATAAATTTAATTGAGCGTTTTTCCGTTGAGCTGCCATCGAAAGAACTCGCAAGTACTAGGATAACATGAAGCTTAAGGAAATCTGTAGCGAAGTAAATCTGTTAGTATGACGCCGTAGTAGGGTAACATAAATTAAATGGAGAAGAAAACGTATTTTGAATTTGTCTGGTTCGTGGCAACGATTTTTTGAGTTAGGTTCGCGTAAAGTTTTACAAAACAAATAGATTTAAAGTTTTGTATGGACAATTTAAGTATTCAATTTTGTCATTCAAGCTTCACCGTTGTGTTTATCAGATCAAAGTAGCACGGCCTACCCGTGTGCCGGGATGTTATACCAATTATGAATAACGCTGTATAAGCATTTTGCGGCTGCCTTTGTTTCAGCCTATCATAAGTCCACTGCTGAACATAGGCCTCCCCATAGATAGGCACAAAAGTTTGTAGCTCTCGTATTGGAGAGATTTTGCCATAGTTGCCACGCTGGGCAGGCGGGTTGGCAACAGCAGTTTATTTATTCAGATGTTCCAGGAAGATGCTGCTGCCCATCTGCTGGTTTTAATTTCCCTCTGTCGACTTTTACGACACCCACGGGATAGGATGGGGTGGTAGATTCTCTTAGGCCGCTACCAGACGGCTTAAATAGGTTTTACTTTTAAATTTTCGTCCATGAATGTAATTGTTCAATATACTATTGTAATAGCCACTGGCTGTCCTTAAATAAATAAATAGACGCGGCGTCGTAAATGGTAGTAGCCATTATGAGTAACAAAAACAATTTATAGTCAATCGCAAAGACATTAACAACTTTGAGGAAGAAACTAAGTTGATAAGCTACGTTCCGAAATGGTCTCTACCCCATCTCTGTCACTACCATTATAATATTACTATTATATCCCGGTAGGATTTCTATGCCGGAATCCGTCTAGGTAAGTACCACCGCGGCGCCAGTTATCTGCCCTGAAGCAGTAGTATGCAAACATTACTGTGTCTCGGTACGTAATATGCAATACCGTCAATTTACAGCTCGCGGGAACGCAATTGGGAGTAAGAATTTTTTGGCTCGCACCGAAATGGCGGCGACGTGGTTCGCCACAGGTCACGTTTCGTGACTGTGTGTCTGTATGTATGATGGTCACCTGATAATAATACGTCGTTTTTGTTGATGGATGCAGGAGGCTCAGGACCGTGTTTTGTGGCAATCTATGAGGACCTATGTTCAGCAGTGGACTATATGAAATGATGATGCTTGTGGAATCGGTCGATGCTCTTCGAAAACTAGGTAATACACTAAATTTGCATGCGACTTTCATCAAATTAACTTTTCGTTTCCTCCCTACTTTCACTGTTTTCCACAAAGTAACTCCTGATTCTATTAAATATTGAAGAAAAAGAATAGACACGAAACCTTTTGGAGCCTTTGGGGCTGTGGACCTCTCCCAAATCCGGCTCTGCTTAAACTAGCACACTAACAGACGTCGTATACAGACACAATCAGCCTAGTTTAGGCGACAGTCTGGCTGCCGCCTTCGGCGATTCGGTCAATGCCTGGAATATGCTGTCTCTTTCCCACTCGTGTTGGTAGTATACATTACTTTGTCCCTTTCTATCGCTGCCTAAAGTCTTTGCATTCAAATTAGTGTAACAATATACAAACACCTAAATTTCGGGACAGCAGGATAAAGTTGGATGGCGCGCGTTGATAATAGATATTTTTGGATAAGTTATTCTTTTTAAGTATAACATAGCGTAATATCCCGCCTTTTAAAGAATTCCCCGTGAGAATTGAGATGTGTAGGGTGGCGAACCTCGACGCCCCCATTTTCGTAGGAGTCAAAAAAAATCTTACTCCCCATGGCGTTCTTACGAGCAGTATAGTTACAGCATTGCATACTGCGGTGTTATTCTGCACAAATAAAGACTGTCCGTATCTTAGGCGCCTCTTATTGCACCTCGGTGGGAAAGAGGTAGGTGCAATTCTACTCTACCGGATACCTAAGTATAGAAGTGATCTTTACATACCCAAACTCTGATAGGTTCAAACTCGAATGAAGATTACTATAGATTAATGACAATAATTTCATTATACCTGAATCGTAGTATCCCAGAAACCAGGCGATCACCTTAATTTTCCTTTTATATGGGTCTGAGGAATAAAAATATTTCAAGGACATGTGGAATCCGCCAACCCGCATTAAAGCAGCATGGCGGACTATTCCCAGCTCCAAAGCGCTTAAAAAAATTCCTGTGTCGTGGGCATATATACAAAATTGCACAAGAACACAGACCCTTCATTCCCTTCATTCCCACGAAGTGGTGGAAAGCCTAGTTGGCGCCCTATATGAGCACGTTGACCGCACAAGTTTAACACTCGTCTGTCTGTGATTTAAGAATGAAAACTATTTCTTAATCTCTTATGGTAATTTTTGTCTGTCTGTCTGTTTCTTTCTCCGGGCTAATCTCAGAAACGGCTTAATCGATTTTGACGGGACTTTCATCAGCAGGTAGAGGGCTTTTCAAAGAGTAATCTAATTTTTATTTCAGAACTATTTAGGTTTCCAGAGATAAATCTGAAAAAATTTAAAAATTAGGGGCTTTATTTACATTTTAGTTATTATTATTTCAGTTCGAATTTAAGTATTTCTATTAATATCTTAATAAGTGGTGAAGAAAATCCATAGTCCTTTTTTACGTCTTTACCTTATCCTTACTAATATTATAAATGCGAAAGTAACTCTCTCTGTCTCTTTGTTTGTTTGTTACCTTTTCACGGTTCAACCGCTGAACCGATCTTGACGTAACTAACTTAACGAAAAAAAAAAAAAAACTGGAGACGGACATGACGTACTGCGCACTCATGCACGGCGTACGCGCACGGCTAGTAGTTAATAATATTTTACTGGTGGTAGGATTCTCTAGGTAGGCACCACACCAGGGCTAGTTATTCTGACGTGAAGCAGTGTGCAAACATTATATGTCGGTCTGAAGCGCGATGAGAGCTAGCGTAATTACTAGGCACATGAGAAAGTCTCAGGAGAGTAGCAGTGTGGTGCCACACAGAAATGTCTTGGGTTACGCAGCATTTCTTATGGGCGGGCGCTACACTTACCATCAGGTGAACATATAGCTCGTTTCGTTTCTTCGTTTCTTTATCCAAAAAAAATAAGACAAACTTGTGATAATAAGCTGCGGCGATAATAATGCTGATGAATCGAATCATTGAGATATTCAAATACCAAATATGTAAACATTTCCACTGAATTCTCAAGGTTTAATGTTCAGTCACACAGCGACTGGTAATGGAGGAAATATATCGTCTGGCGTTTCGCCAATTAGTTAGCATTAGTTTCTGCGACACTGACAAACATTGAGATGTTATTGGCACTTGAGAAACTCGAATAATTGCGTCTACATATAGCACGACCTGTCTGTCTGTCGCATAGGAACTTTTCTCATCTTTTTTTAAATCGCGTTACTAGGTGTATGTAGTAGCGACCGACGACCGTACGGCTTGGGGTCAGAACTGCAACATGTCCTGTGTGTTTAGGTCTGATGGTGTTCTTTTTTTTATTGGATAAAGTGCTGAAACGAGCAAAACGTTCACCTGATGGTAAGTGCAACGTCTGCCCATAACAAATGCTGTATCACCCAGAAAATTTCTGTGTGCACCACACTGAGTCCATCACCCTGAGGCATAAGTTCTTAAGTCTCATATGCCCAGTGATTACGCTTGCTCACAGTGCTCTTCAAACCGAAACACAGTAATGTTTGCACACTACTGCTTCACGGCAGAATAACTAGCCCTGAGGTGGTACCTATCTAGACGGATTCCTGCATAGGAATCCTTCCACCAGTAACAGTAACCAGTTCATTGTACTTATTTCACTGACATTACATCCTAGCCCACCTCCGATCTTATCGCTTGAGCGTTATATTGGGCGCGGGTTAATCAGGGCGAGTGAGCTCCTGTATTTGCGCGAATAATTGCGGCAGTATAATATAGCAGAGGCAATGGTTGAAAATCGGCCAGGAGGACATTATCATGATCAATATGTACGCAAAAAAAATCAAAGGAGGTATGTTAATGTTTTTTATGTAATGTACAATCTGTAGTTCTTCACATAGTTAAAAGAGGTTGTATTCGACATATTCGATAAATTTCATATGACCTAATTACCTTTCTAGAATGCACCTATCACTACAGATAACGGTGATTATTGCTTTGCCGATTCGACACACGACAGTCCGATTTCGACACTACGACACTGCATCGTCCATTACCAGCTGTCATCATTTAGGAATTAGGCAAGACATAGTGCTATAAGTATTCCTGTAATAAAGTAACAGCCTATAAATGTCCCACTGCTGAGCATCGGCCTCCCCTCTCGTTTCCGAGAGGATTTTAGAGTCGAAAGATGCCGTCGAGCTGCTCCTATGTGGGTTGGGGAATTCGCATGTCTCCAAAATTATTTTATTCTTCCTCACGATGTTTTGTTTCTTAGCTAAGCACGTGGTTTACAGCTGTACATTACGGTGATTTACAGCACTTGAAATTGCAGAACCATTAAAGTATGCCGGCTCTGGGGATCGAACACAGGTCAATCACGTACTATGAAATTTAAGGCGAGTGGCCAGCCCCACGTTTTTTACACGTCGGGAAATCCCGTATGGATGGGAGGTCGACCGACCAGGGGAGGTAGCCTGGTTATGTCGGACTCGTACCGACTAAAACCACCGTGGTCTTCATCAGCGCTGAAGAAGGGTCAAGGTATATCCGTTCGGAACGCAACCGTGATCCCTCTAACGCTTCGCTATGCCTATAGCCCAACCGGGCGGCAGAATGCACTACCCCCAGCACTCTCTTGGTGCTATTCCGATGCACCTTAGTTTAATGTGTTAAACAATAAAGTATGAATAAATAAATACATACATAAGATCACGACTTATCCCATAAGGGGTAGTCAGAGACTGGGCACTCACTGCCAAAACAGATGACCGCCACAATCCACGTTTCACCGAAACAATATAATGCACTTGGTGTGATAGGTGGAGAGCCCATCGCCACCATGCGCTGTAGGGTGCACAGTGCAGTTTAATTCCTTACTCACCTTTTACGAGATCCATTAGATGAGATGGAGTGGTAGTATTCTTTTAACGAGCCGCCACCACACAATAAATAGATAAAATAATTTAAGAAAATGATTACTTGCTGTAAAATAACTGCTCAGTATATAAATAATTATCGATTTATCGATAAATATTAAGAATATCAATACGTTACACTACATATGCAGGAATCCGTCTAGGTAGGTACCGCCCCAGGGTCAGTTATTCTGCCGTGAAGCAGTAGTGTGCAAACATTACTGTGTTTCGGTTTGAAGGGCACTGTGAGCTAGCTTAACTAGCTACTAGGCATATGAGACTAAAGAACTTATGTCTCAGGGCGATGGGCACAGTGTGGTGTCACACAGTAATTTTCTGGGTGACACAGCATTTGTTATGGGCAGACGTTGCACTTGCCATCAGGTGAACGTTTTGCTCGTTTCATCACTTTATACAATAAAAAAAATCCTTGAAATTCAACTCTCATCACTTCCATAATAGATTGACTTAAAAATATCACGATGAGACGTGAAGCCGTAGCGGACACTGCTCTGCTCCAAAACCCTCTCAAATTGACAGAAAGCCTGTGCCCAACATTGGGACATTTATAATCAGTTAGATACTTTATTTTTCTTACTAACAGCACGGCATCCAGCCAGTTACTGGTAGTCGCAAAGGTACTGGACTGTCGCATGTTTGTCACTACAAGGTTAATTGAATATTTTAATCAAGAAACGAGTTAGCTATTTTAACCAAATGTAAACAATGCATCACACTTTGGTCGGTGTGTTTGTCTCGGGTCCGTTCCCACAATTGTCCGTAAGGATACAATGACCAACATGGGACATTGTTTAATGCGTTTAATATCTATCTAATTACCCCGTGGCATGTGACGTTCGCTGGCGATGCGAGAATCTGCCACCGTCATGTCGTAGGAGTTATAAAAAATGTAATCTCTGGGAGACGTAGCCAGGACCCGCGCAGAAGTCACACGGAGTAGTTACTTTGACCGCCAGTCAACGCGGTCGCCATAAACCTTATAAAACATGGGTAAAAGTCCGGCAAAGAAACAAGGTGCCTGTTGATTAATCCGGCATAAAATTCTACTGGTGGTAGGATTTCTATACAAGAATCCGCCTAGGTAGGTACCACCCCAGGGCCAGTTATTCTGCCGTGAAGCAGTAGTGTGCAAACATTACTGTGTTTCGGTTTGAAGAGCACCGACAGCTAGTGTAATCACTGGGCATGTGAGACTTAAGAAGGTCTCAGGGTGACGGGCACAGTGTGGTGGCATGCTGAAAATTTCGGGGAGACACAGCATATGTTATGGGCAGACGTTTCACTTACCATCAGGTAAACGTTTTGCTGGATTCGTCACTTAATCCAATAAGACAGAAACTACTTTTTAAACACACAATCCTAATATAATAAAGCTGGAGAGTCTGTGTGTTTGAACGCGCTAATCTTATGAAATACTAATCAGATTTAAAACATTACTTTTGCATTAGATAGCCCGCTTATTGAGGAAGGTTCTAGGCTATAAAAGTTTGTGGTACGGCATCAAGAAGCTGCACTCTGAGAACCGAACATTGCCGAGAAGGGCCGAACTATGAGTGCTCAAGTCAGCAAGGTATCATGCCGTACGCGAGTGAAACACGCGGGGCACAAATACACACTAGTTATCATATAAAATATATATATAAAGTCTGTACTATTTGTCCAGCCCAGAACAAATAGTCTCCTTTTAAGGTGGCTCAGGAACGCTACAAGGCTGGACACCCCAGCGTTAGCTTCTTAATAAAAAATCCTCGAGCAAGTCCTTTTTGAAGCCGACAGCTGCTGACTCTCAAGAACATATCTTATGAAAACGCGTTATAAGCATCTCCATTATAAACAAGGTCAGAAATGATGTCACCTTTAAGATCGTCTTATACAAAGAGCGGCGCTAAATGGCGCATCAATGAGGTCACAGGATGCTCCAAAATTATGTAATCGAAACATAAACTAACTAGCTGACTTAACTAAATAACTACATAGTATCGTGATCATGAACGTGATTATTCAAAGAATGTAAACAACTCCAACGGACAGTTGTCGTGCATGTTAGTTAAAAAGATTGTCAACAGTTGGCGCGTTCTACAATTAGATTAATTATTAGATAATAATTTAATCTTTGTAATAATTTTTTAACGAAACATTAATTTTAAGACATTTACTTATTTTTCGTCATTAGTCGAAAAAATACTCTTCATAATGCCGTATCAAACATTATTTTTCATTCAGTATTAAAGGGATATACTCGTAGATATTTCATATCGCCGCTGCCGAGGGGTGGCGACTTAAGAGAATGTACCACCCCATCTCTTCCCGTAGGTGTCGTTTATACAGAAGAAAAATAAAACCAAGAGATGAGAAAGAAAATCAAAATGAAAGTTGAAACTTTTGTTTCTGTAAATCATATCTTTACTAGCTCATACACGCGGCTTCGCCCACGCGAGAAAGTAAGTATGCAGCCATTAGGAACCATCAATTATTCCGGGATAATAAAGTAAAAAAGCGAAACTGAGTGAGACAGAAGCGGACGTAGATTGACAGCAAATATTGTTCTTCATCAAAATTAATAAATTACCTTTACGGCCACATTATTTAAAACTAAAAACTAAATAAAGATATATAGCTGACGTGAATCATCGTCGCTCCAGGAAGTCTGCAGTCGATGACTGTGTTCTGGATAATCCCAACCATTCCATCAGATTTGATAAACCACAAATCCTCACAACAGAACACCGATTCCTACCAAGGATGATTCACGAGGCTACGGAAATTAAAAAAAATCTAATTTTAATAGAGAAGATGGTTGGGTATTACCACGAGCTTGGGATCCTATAATTAATCAAATTAAATCAAAAACCAAGCATACCATTGCAAGACTTCAAGATACAGTTAGCTCTTTCTGCGTGGATCGGACCAAACTAATAAATAAAAAGCTGAAAGTACTCCGGGTTAACAATGACATCAGGACATCTGTCACATCACTCCTCCCGTGACCATGGGTGCTGTAAAGCACTCGAAACGTCGGGTTTTTCTCGTAAATAGTCAAATTAAACGCGATAAAATCCGTAAAATTAGTTTCATTTAAATGTGTAGTGTTCGCGTAAATGTAAGAAATCATTAACTAAAAAAAATATTCTAGTTTAAAAACCTAAAAATCTTAAAAATGTATATTTATAAGTTTATATTAAACTTAAATCGTTGTGCTTTCTTCATTCTTGCAATAACTTGACCTTGACAAATAGCTAGCGATAAAAAATTCAGCACAATTGATATCTATTATTGTGTATTTTTTTTAAATAATGTTTAGTGTGAAAAAACTTTATTGAACACCAAAATGATAAAAAAATTCAAATGCATACTTTAAGTTTTAAGGGCGTTCTTAGACTTTTTTTTCGATCCCCGTGACTGCCGTTCCAGTTACATAAAAGTAACGACGAAAAATATCCGTGACTTCATCACGTTGATAACAACCTACGTTTAGTCGTTCCATAGTTCCTAATTATGAGGTTATTTTTGACGATTCCGGCTACTGTTAGGGATGTTTAGATTACCAACTTTACAAAATATTATTATTTTTTAAATCATAGTTTTCATTAGTGCGTAATTGAAATGTTCAAAAATATAATATATTTTAGATTATATTTACATTTCTCATTAAAAATATAATATATTTATTTACAGTACATATATTCCGTTAAAAAGTAACGGTTTGCAATAAAAATAAAATAAAAGGCAATTAAATAAATTAGTGCGAAAATAATAATGTGAGTTACATATATTACTAAAGAAAAACTTGTTTGGGCACGACGAGAGAAAATTTCAAAGTCAAATTTGAGTGCAGCATTTTCGTGCAACGTTTCCGTTATTCGTAATTAATATTTATGGACGAATAAATAATTGTTTATATACTAAGCAGTTATTTAAGAGTAAGAAATAGTTTTATTAATTCATGTTTATTCATATACAAATCTAATTTTTATTATACATATATTACTTTTACTTCTGTCGCGAGTACTGTTTTTTTAAAGAAGAATTATATATATATATATTTAATATATATATATATAATATATATATATATATATATATAATATATATATATATTATATATATATATATATATATATATATAAAAATCTAATTAGATAAAACAACCACAAATACATAAAAATTACAAATAACAATACTGATGAACATATAGTAGGTACATTTTTTTCAATATAAAAGTATTTGATTTTTGCTCTTTCTAATATTTACGATTACGATTAACATCTGGGAGAGAGAAGCGGAGTGCTCTGTTTCCATATATTAAAAAGTACTCTGTGGCTCTCTGGAGTCACACCGATAGTCGGCACTCCGAGTTAGACCAAATGGAATTATGTATTTGTCTAAGGAATTGAAGCCACAGTAACAATCAAAGTGATTTAAGAACGTTTTTCCTGGTCAGATCACTGTGTTGTTTTACCACGTGCTCGGCGGTGAAGGAAAACATCGTGAAGAAACTTGCATGTCTGAGAAATAAAACATATTTCGGAAACATGTGAAGTCCGCTAACCCACATTGGAGCAGCGTGGCGGATTCTTCCTAGCTCCAAAAACCCTCTCGGAAATGAGAGGTGGCCCGTGCTCAGCAGTGGGACATTTATAGGCTGTTACCTTACATTTTCTTTTTTACTTTACTGTGATGTTTCAGAACGCAAGATCATAGTGACTTTTTCACGGTGAAGTTATTTATCACCCACTTCCGAGCGTTCTTATTTCTGAAAGCGATTGCTTCCATATAACACTGACTAGAAATTACGAAATAGCACAGATGGCTATTTTTTTTTGAACCATAGTTAATTACTTGCAAACCTTACATAACAAAGTCCGACTGTATTTCACCTAAAACTACTGAAGATATACGAAATTTGCATAGATTAAAACACAAAACACACTGCAGAATTACATAATTAATCTAATATCAATTTATCTTTTTTTTTCTACTTAATATCTAAAAAAATATGAGACGAGCAAATCAGGTAATAGCTTAAGTTACTTTCAGTAACAGTCAACAATATTATACTTTCCATGTTATTGTTATTTGTTTGTAATTATGTTATAAACTATTTTCCGTATATAATCTTCAAGCAGCGCGACTTCTAAATTTCGATCGACAGTAGTAAAATGATAGTAGACTTTTACTCGAGATTTACTGGACTGATAGAGACAAAATGAAAAATTAAATTTGGTCTTGAACTGAATGTCCCAATCACTGTACACTTTCACTCACACTTGCTGCATAATAAAGTACTAACATTAAACATCAAAACTCAATATAATATTTACAGGAATGAAAAATTTCAATAAAAACACTACTACCGCCACTTTTGGAGTTGGCGCCAAAAGTTCTACTTTCCTTGTATATTATTATTATTATTTTTTTTTTATAGAAGAGGGGGCAAACGAGCAAGCGGCTCACCTGATGTTAAGCGATCACCGTCGCCCATGAACATCCGAAACACCAGGGGAGTCGCGGGTGCGTTGCCGGCCTTTGAGAAAGGAATAGGCTCTTTTCTTGAAGGTGCCTAAGTCATATTTATTTATGAAACGATCATAAACTAGTCATAAACTACTTTTTCCAGTCTCAAGTAACATATCCACGTATACAATCTTCAAACAGCATGACTTCAAAATTTTGATCGACAGTAAAATGATAGTTCAATTTTACTGAATATTTGCTGGACCGATGGAAACAAAGCTAAAAGCACAATTTTAGTCTTGAATTGAATTTTCCAATGACTATACACTTTCAGGAGCACTTGCTGCATAATAAACTATCAATATTAAACATCAAAACTCAAAATATACACAGAAATTACAAAATTGAATAAAAACACTACTGCCACTCTTCGAGTTGGCGCCAAAAGTCTACTTTCCTTGTTTTTACAAACCGCCATAGTTGCTACCATAGAGTACTGTTTGGTATATTAAAATATTTATTTTGACGAAGCTTGCGACTGCTGCCATAGAAAAATAAATGCAAATGTACTTAACAGCCTCCCCCATAGATTGCCACAAAAGATTGTAGCTCTTATTTTGGGAAGAATTTGCCAAAGTCGCCACGCTTGGCAGGCGGGTTGGCAACCGCAGTTTAATTATTTAGATGTTCCAGGAAGACGCTGCTGGCCATCTTCTGGCTTCTTCGATTTTCTTAAGCCTCTCTTAAGCATTGTAATTTCTATGTAGAATACTACCACTCCATCTCATCCGATGGATCTCGTAAAAGGCGAGTAAGGAATTAAACTGCACTGTCCACCCAACAGCGCATGGTGGCGATGGGCTCACCACCTATCACACCAAATGCATTATATTGTTTTGGTGAAATGTGGATTGTGGCAGTCATCTGTTTTTGCAGTGAGTGACCAGTCTCTGACTACCCCTTATGGGATACAGTCGTAATCTTATGTATGTATGTATGTATGTACAAAGAAACAACAAAATGTACAAGCAAGGGGAAAATAATTTTCATAACCAGTGTCGTTCACCTGATGGTAAGTGCAACGTCCGCCCACAACAAATGCTGTGTCACCCGGAATATTTCTCTGTGACACCACACTGCGCCCGTCACCCTGAGACATCAGTTCTTAAGTCTCAAATACCCAGTGATTACGCTAGCTCACAGTGCCCTTCAAACCGAAACACAGTAATGCTTGCACACTACTGCTTCACGGCAGAATAACTGGCCCTGGGGTGATCCCTACCTAGACGGATTCCTGCATAGGAATCCTACCACCAGTAAAGTAAAATTTTCGTTTTGTCTCCATTAGTCCAAGAAATATTCAGTAAAAGCAAAAACCTGACAAAAAATTTACGTCTGTTGCCATAAATAAATTCTTTTGGCGCCAACTCATGTCGGTTGTGTTTTTTATTGTTTTCTGTTAATTTTGTGTATATATTGAGTTTTGATGCTTAATACTGATAGTGTATTATGCAGCAAGTGCTCGTGAAAATGTACAGTGATTGGAAAATTCAATTCAAGACCGAGATCGTATTCGTTTCGTCAGTAAAAATGATATATCATTTTACTGTTGTTAATCTTATAAACTAGCTGAAGCCCTAGTCTTCCGTTTAGGTTTTTTTAAAAATAACGTGGGAACTCCTTGAATTTCCGGAATAAAATGCCCTATGTCCGTCTTCAGGATGCAAGATATCTTTTTGACGATTTGGGCAAGATTGGTTGAGCCGTGAAAAGGCAACAAACAGACCGAGGTGCAGAGATAGTTGCTTTCGATTTTATAATATTAAGTATGGGTAAAGTTTCTACTTATACGAAGATTGAACACCGCTAATTATTCCTGAAAGTTATACCTGAATATGATGCGATAAAAATCTAACGACTGTTGCCATAAGTTAAAAAACTGTATGTGCCGATTGTTCTAAATTTAAAACATTCTTCAAGAATGACGCGTTGAACTTGTGAATTGGGACCGACCTTTGCCCTGAGATCATCAATTAACGAAACGTTGCTTCGTCTGAAGGTGCGCGAATGATGTCAGGGAGCAATTAATTTAGTGGCTGAAATTCCAACCCGTAGAAAGAAGGTCGATAAATATCAGACCGTTACTGACTATATGCTGTGCCTTTATTTGCATGGTAAAGGTAAAACCTTTTTTTATTGGAGAAAGAGACGAGACAAGCAAAACGTTCCTCTGACGGTAAGGGCAACGTCTGCCCATAACAAATGCTGTGTCATCCAGAACAGTTCCGCTTGCCACCACACTTCTGTAAGGCGACACGGACGAATCACAATACAACCGGACCCAAAAAATAATGTAGGCGTTCGACTAGGTTCAAACCTACGAATCGACAAGTGCTCTGGGATTTGAGACATGTAGGTAAAAATATTACTAACGATGCATAACATTACTAATATTCCTGTTAACCATTCAAAGTAAGCTTAAAAGCTTGTTTGTGCTAGGAGATGGTTCACGACAATAGTCGAATGTCAGGCTCGAACCTGCGACGTCGTCTTTCGCAGCCAGTAACTTAAACTATTAGGCTTTTGGTGCCTGATCACGATAACTGATGATTTAAGCAACGTCTGACGTTCTTTATAATGACGATATTAATAGCGGAATCAGAGGTTGGATGCCCGCCCATCTCTCCACCCACAAATAAACCATAGACTAGTTTAATACTTACCTATTCAACTACCGCGTGACCTGGTGGTTAGAGTACCTGGCTTCTATACGGCGGTGATCTCAGGGTGATGAGCGCAGTGTGAGTGAGTGTGCCACAGAAAAACTTTCTGAGGACACAGCATTTGTTATGGGCAGACGTTGCACTTACTATCAGGTTAACGATTTGTTCGTCTCGTCACTTGTTTCCATATAAAAATCACCTGAGCTACCAAGGAATAATTTCTTCACAAGTAACAACCAAATAACCAGTAAAGAGATTTTGAAGAAATTCCTTGGTTTCATGCTGTTAAAATAGTATTGCGTATCCCTCCGAAATTATTTATGTCATTACTGTCGCTCTTTAAATTTTAATTAGAAACTAAGAGCTGTACTGGCAATATCATAAAAGCAATTTTTATCTTATTAATATTTTTATTAAACAGTTAAGGTTATCATAAATTTAAAAAAAAACTGTTCGGCTCAGACACTACGAGATTATTATTTTTCCGACTCGGATATACAGTGGGTGGCCAAATTATTATACTCATATTGTTTTTAATGATGATTATGATTTATTGATAATTTTCAAAAAAATCTTCTGACCTTTTTACATAGCAATTTTATATTTTGTAAGCCGGTAACACTTGCATAAACTAGTAATTTTGGAATGACATCACTGTCTAAGGAAGCCATTTTTTAGGTCTATTCTTCTTACGTTTGGTGAGTGTGTAACACGAGGTTAGAGAAGAGTGTTTTAATTACATTATTTCTGATTTATGGCTGTATATATATAAGGCTATAATCTTATTGTTTTATGGCTTTTTGTGCTTTTATCATCCTACCCTCAATTTTCGTAAATTTTAGCCAAGGGAAAGTCTGCAGATATTTCTCCTAAGAAAACATCGGAGATAACAACACTTTGGAATCATATCGAACTGAGAGGGAAATAAGACGTGTAAACATAGAGATTCGTCGAAAGCCGCGAAAAGTTATAAACGCCTTGTTAGGAGACGCTGGCTTAAGATTATCTGACAGATCGTTACTTCAAAGGCTGAAAGAACTGAATTTCCTTTTTTACTGACCTCTGCAAAAGCCTAAGTTAACCGAGGCGATGCGTTCTTAACGACTGGCATTTGCTAAAATGCATAAATTTTGGAGTGTAAAAGACTGGGAGAAGGTAAACCTGTCATTTGATATTTTTTTTTAAATTATGAAAGGAAGTTCTTAACCTTTCATAATACTATTGATAATTCAGGTCGTTATTCCGACGAACCGGCTATTCAGATCCTTCAGGACAATTCCCAGATTTTGCGTCGCAGATCCCATGAAAAATTCGACGAAAACTGCGTAGTTACAAGAGTGAAACATCCACTGTCCGTTACGATATGGGGCGTGATTAGCAAGAAGGTGACGGCTACATTTGGTTGCAGGCTCTATGCGGCAAGACCAATACTTATGAATTTCGGAAACCAATCTGCTTCCACAAATTACGGAATGGTATACAGACGGCAACTATCTTTATGCAGGACTCCGCACCTTGTCACAAAGCAAAAAAGTGATGAAATTTTTCATACATACATAAGATCACGACTGTATCCCATAAGAGGTAGTCAGAGACTGGGCACTCACTGCAAAAACAGATGACTGCCACAATCTTTTACGAGATCCAATGGATGAGATGGAGTGGTAGTATTCTTTTAACGAGCCGTCACCACACAGCTTGATGAAATTTTTAAAAGACAATATCTATATATTATCTCTCTTGGATTGGCCTGGCAATTCGTCAGAACTCAACCCATTTGAAAATGTCTAGGCGGCGCTAAAAAAATAAATTTTCAAAGAAAAAATGATTACCAATAAAAATTCATTAAATTCATTCATTCATTCCTTAAAGCGTGGCACAATACACCTGCGCTACAAGAAATGGCTAAAAATGCATTGCCAACCTGCCGCAGCGTCTTCAAAATGTAATTTCACACAAGGAAGGATTCACTAACTATTGAATTAATAATATTTTTCATAAATATAATATAATTTTTTTACAAAACAATTTTCTTTTAATTTTAAGTTAATAAACCTATAAATATAACAACTGAAATGCTTTAATTGCTTAATAGTATGGCTAAACGATTCAGAACCCATGAAAAATATAATTTTATAAATGAGTATACCACTCCATCTCATCCAATGGATCTCGTAAAAGGCAAGTAAGGAATTAAACTGCACTGTGTACCCAACAACGCATGGTGGCGATGGGCTCACCACCTATCACACCAAGTGCATTATATTATTTTGGTGAAACGTGGATTGTGGCAGTCACCTGTTTTTGCAGTGAGTGCCCAGTCTCTGACTACCCCTTATGGGATCACGACTGTATCCCATGATACAGTCGTGATCTTATGTATATGAGTATAATTATTTACTGTTTTCACTATAAATTAACTAAGTCCTGTAATAGGCGTACTATCTATAATATTAAAAAAATAGTCAATAGCTTTAGTTTAGAAAAGTATTCAGTATTAAAAATGAAAAAAAATATAGATTGAAACTTTTTCATTGTACGAGTATCAAACGCATCAAAAACTTGTTTTTTTTTTGCCCTTCCTTACTATGGTTTTAAATGCAACGTTTTTTTATTTAATGAAATGTGTTTATTTATATTTTACGTCACATCCATAAGCGCAAATAAACAAAATCAGACTAACACATTAAATACGTGGCCTGTTCTATTTTTAAATATCCCTCCATTCGACCTACATTCCCGCGATTTGTAAGGGGTCGCACTTTTATAGAACATTCTTTTCACTCGATGGTTTGAGACGGCTCTATGGTCCACTTCCGTGTTCCTTTTCACTCCTTTGTTAGAAAGAGGTTTTTGTATTATTATCGACTATTCATTTAAATATGAATAGTATTTTAAATAGACTGCCGTATTTCCTAATCCTGAGAATGATACATTAATAAGATACATTAATGATACATTAATAAGAGTGCGTGCAACTTATTAGTGACAGAAAGGAAAATTATAAGATTGATGGACTGATGAATGATATTGGAGATGAAGATGCGCTGGACTGATGGAGACTAAACGAATTGTACATATACAATGTCTTGAATTGAATTTTCCAATCACTGCACACTTTCACGAGCACTTGCTGCAGAATAAACTATCAATATTAAACATCAAAAATGAAAATATACTCAGTAATACCAACATTCAACAAACACACCGCAACTTTTCGAGTAGACGCCAAAAATCAAAAAACTGTTCAGTATATAAACAATTTTTAATGAATCGATAAATATTAATTAAGAATAAAACAAACGGAGAACTTTTTGAAATGTTACGTGCCCAAAGAAGATTCATTAAAGATTATTAAAAAAATTAAAGACAAATATTGTTACAGATTGTAGTTTATTTATAGTATTTTATTATTTATATGAATGAAATAAGTATAAAGATCCTGTGAACCGGTAAAATGAAAAAAAAAAATTCTTATTACTTTGGCGCATGTGAATTTTCTGATTACATATGTGTTATTACAATTCCAGGTATTAAAATTAAAATAGTATACTTAAAAAGTGAACGGCCATAAAAATAGTAACATGGAAAATATAGGTACCATGAACCTTTTT
Source organism: Luehdorfia chinensis (assembly GCA_019845155.1). NCBI lineage: Eukaryota > Metazoa > Arthropoda > Insecta > Lepidoptera > Papilionidae > Luehdorfia > Luehdorfia chinensis. The sequence goes on along the minus strand of JAHVAK010000252.1, from coordinate 3,003,798 downwards.
TATTATTAAACATTCATCAAAAGTCCACAGTTAGTTAGATATGTCTATAGATACGGCAGTGTTTTGTCTCATATGCTTCCTCCACAGATGCGCACTCTATATGCAATCGTTACTCTGTCCAGAATATATTTAATAGGCATGATGACTAATTTTAGAAAATTGTTGTATGGTTGCGTCTCATTATTATTAGTTTCCAAGAAAACTTATTTCTGCTGAAAAAAATTATCGTTGCAATTATTTTTGCCTTTAAAAAACGATTGTTTTTAACGCCAAAACTCCCGCAAGAGTCATGGCATATGCTAATGGCGTCCCGCTATGTATGTAAACATTAGTTTTCCCAAAACAATGTACAAACACATCCGTGATTACTAATTACCCTACGCAGGAATCCGTCTAGGTAATACCACCTCTGGGGCAACTAATTCTGCCGTGAAGCAGTAGTGTGCAACTGAGAGCTATCGTAATCACTGGGCATTTGAGACTTAAGAAGTGATGTCTCAGGGTGACGGGCGCAGTGTGGTGTCACACAGAAATGTTCCAGGTGACAGAGCATTTGTTATGGGCAGACGTTGCACCATCAACTTGTAACAATTTACCATCAGGTGAACGTTTTGCTAGTTCCGCCACTTTTATCAAATAAAAAAAAAATACTAAAAAAGATGTGTTTAATAAATATGACATAAATAGTGAAAAAATTAATGAGTTACCATCCTTAGCGTATAGTTGACCAGTTAATTAGGCGGAGATAGATCACGATATGTAAAAAATCATGCTTGATTAGGAACAGCGCCGCACTGATTAAATTACCCGAACGTCGAATTTAGTGATGTTACCACTATCAAACAACATTAAGTATGGTTTTACATTATAAAAGTAACGGAAACTATACTTAGATTAAAAAAAGACACAAATATCACATGCACTACACACACAACCTGACCCGAAAACCAACAATTTGTGTTATTGCACAAGTGTTGGATCTGGCTGAATCTAGGACCCGCTGCGTAGGTACTCTGACTATCAGGCCACTCGGTGTTCTAAATATTAAAACTTGTCTTCTTTCTTAAGAGTTACAATAATAACTAAAAAATGAGCTACTGAAATAATAATGTATGAAAGATAAGAATTACCACAATCCTTTGTAAAACTTCTGTAGCTGTCGCATAAAAAAGGCATACTTTTTAAACGTTTTAGTTTTAATTTTGAATTATTATTATTATTTTTTCAATTCAAAATCGATACTATCACACAGTAAGCACACCACTAATGCGACTCGGAGTTGGCAATCCGTTGCAGTGAAACATGTGCATAGAATTGCCTATTTCGATGCGTTCAAGAATGTCAAATACCGGTGACGCGTGCCGGAAACACATCGTAACGTGTGACAGACAAAATGAATTACAACATTGAGAATGTAGAAAATAAATTCTAAATTCAAACAGGCGGGAAAAAGTCAATACAATTAACATGTCAAATCAATTGGAAACACGTGCGGGAAAAATATTTCATTCAAAAATATTTTATTAACAAAACATGCTTATGCGAATTAAAGAGTTTCATGGATTTCTAATAGATCCCATCATCAGAACTTGAACAAATTTCTATTGAACTAACCTCGAATCGAATAAAACAAATTCAACTAAAAAATAGAATCATCGAAATCGGTTGACAATTGGCAAAGACATAGTGTATCAACTCCTTCCTTGAAGTTAGTTATAGTAAAAAATGTCGCAAATAAACTGAAGGTATTTAATAACTGGTGGTAATACATACTTCTATGCAGAAATCTGTCTAGTACTAGTGTACCTACGTACAGGACGCGCACACCAGCGCAGTGCAAGTTATTTTGCCGTGAAGCAGTAGTACACACATTACAGTTTCGGTTTTCAGAAACTGCTAGCCAGTGTAATTACTATATGAGGCTTAATAGATATTATAGAGGCTTTGGTATATGACATTTCATCTACCATCAGGTGAACGTTTCGTCACCATCTACCATAAATATTTTTTGCAGTCCATAGACAGCCGTAGCATCATTATAATTTAAGCCTATCACTAGTCCACCGCTGAACATAGGCCTCACCAGGCCACAGATTGCCACAAATCACGTTTTGTAGCTCTAATTTTGGGTAGATTTTGCCATAGTTGCCACGCTTGGTAGGCAGGGTTGGTAACCGCAGTTTATTTATTCAGATGTTCCAGTGAGATGCGGCTGTTCATCTCCTGGTTTTCATTTTCCCTCTATCGACTTTTACGACACCCGCTGTATGAAATGTGGAGGTACATACTCTGAGTCGATCGAAAGAAAATATTCGATTTAATATCCATGCTATTTACTGTAGAAACTACCGTTCCGTGAGTTTTAGAAGGTAAGGTATCTTCTCAATCATCCAGTTGCAGGAGTTTTACCAATCGTCAGTCCCTTTGTTACGCTAAGGGCACTTGGGAGCCAGAGCGAAGGGTGATGGGATAAATTAAAAAGAACCACATTACTAAGTTCGCACTCAACAAAAGTATGTATTGAATATGATGTTTGCGTGGTTTACCTAACCCAGTTCTCACTAGGTTTGTCACCCGTTCTATAATATATAGCATCGTACTATATTGTAGTCAATTGTACTATGTATTATAGAAAAATAATATAGTAAGAAAATACTATATTTTCATCGCTAATTATCGCGACACTTGGTCGCGATTTTTATATTAACTGTGATCAGAATGCACCCGCAGCGCAGCTTGACATATTTCGGAACTAAACGCAATCACGGTAATTACCATAGACTTGGAATATACGACAGTATAAGTCTATGGTACTTACTCCCGTAATTTGACGATGAATGCCCCTCGATTTTGAATCACTTTTTTGGATATGACACAAATAAATCGAAGAAAAATCTCTCGAGCTTATTAACCTATTGGCACTTCTTGAGAAAAGTTTAATTTATTTTCAAAGATAACAAAGCTTTAATAACTGTAATAACAAATACACATTGAAAAATAAAAAAAAAAATTAAAAATATTTTTGCATTTTTGTAAAAAGATACCACTTTTTACTTTTTTTATAAAGATACTTTTTATCAAAAAAAAAAGGCAACCCTAGTTCTCAAGTAACTATAGTTTGTTGCGGTAAAAAAATACGTGAGATATGCCGAGATTGGATGAGATTCGGCTCGACCCCCTCCTCCGCCTAAAAGCCTCACGTAATTAATGGACGTCCCATTAAGACGGCCGTGCCAATCGTTGCCATTGGTAATAAGCGAGCTTGTACTTTCCTCGCTAAAAGCTTGAGTATAAAACGATTCGGCGAGAAAATGCAACCGGAGTTCTTGGCAATACGCCATTAGGTAGGGCTGTATGATAATTTTAGTTTTATGATTTTAGCGACTGTACATTTGAAAAAAAAGCATAAGTATTTAGCCGATAATCATAATTAATCTGTCGTACCTATAATTTATTTATTTATTCTTATAGGATAAAGTGTGTTAGCGGCCTAAGAGAATCTATCACCCCATCTCATCCCGTGGGTGTCGTAAAAGTCGACAAAAAGAAAATTAAAACCAGAAGATGGGCAGCAGCATCTTCCTGGAACATCTGAATAAAAGAACTTGCCAACCTGCCTGCCAAGCGTGGCAGCTTTGGCAAAATCCCTCCATAATGAGAGTTATAAACTTGGTGAAATCTGTGGGGGAGGCCTATGTTCAGCAGTGGACTAGTGATAGGCTGAAATGATGATGATTATGATGAAAGTGACGAGACGAGCAAAACGTTCGCCTTATGGTAAGTGAAACGTCTGCCCATAACAAATGCTGTGTCACCCATAGTATATCTGTATTGCCACACTGCGCCTACCCTGAGACATCAATTCTTAAGTTTCACACGCCCAGTTTACTATTCTGTTACACTATACTATTATATCAGCTAGTAATTAACAAAACTAAAACATAAAGCTATGGGCTTCTAGCTATTCCATTTACCTATCAGTCTATCACACTTATTTTTTTTTGGAAACGCCAAAAATAGTCATTGTATTCATTTTATGTTTAATCTCGACTTCAGTGATAAGATAGATAATAAAGGAATACTATCCCCGTTCTCGAGATAAAATCTCATCCGATTTGATGCTATGTTATACCTTGAACCAAGAACTATTCATATGCATTATGAAAAGGAGTCTTACAGAATCTACCAGCCCATCGCATCCTGCGAGTGTCGTAAACGTCATCAGAGGGAAAGTGAAAACCAGGAGATGGACAGCAGAATCTCCTGAAATCTGAATAAATAAACTACGGTTGCGAACGAAATGAGGACTAAGTATTTTTTACTCGCACCCGTCATGTCTCGTTTACCGCGGGGCCGAAAAGTGGGCTACGTGTTTTTCCTCTGCTTACCCCGTATATGGGAAAAAGTGTGACTGTATGTATGTATTGTAATAAATATTAATCTTAGGGGAAAATGTTTTCTACAAAAGTTGTGGTTCCGTTTTTTCATTCGGAAGTACGAAACTCTAATGACAAAACAAGCCTGTGGTACTTCCTACCAAAAATATTCGATGCTAACATCGTCGTGAATTAACAGGACTTAAAATTTACAATCCTACACAATATATCATTATCTTTAGTTGTCATTATCTATATTACCCACCCCACAATGTCCACAACCAAGCGTTGCTATAGTGTTGCCAGGTATCTCGCTCTGCGTGGGAAATGAAATTTAGATTTGCGCAGAAAATTCCCGATTTTCAGCCTTTTTATGTTGTTTTTTTTATAGAATATGGGGCTAAGGAGCAGGTGGCTCACGTGATGGTAAGTGATCACCGCCGCCCATGAATACCTACAATTCCAGAGGAATAGCAGGTGAGTTGCCGACCTTTGAGAAAGGAATAGGCTCTTTTCTTGAAGGTCCCTAAGTCGTATCGGTCCGGAAAAACCGCGGACGGCAGCACATTCCATAAAGTGCAAGTGCGTGGCAGAAAATTCCGCGAAAATCGCACTGTGGTGGAATACCAACCATAAAGGTGGTGACGATGGAATTTTAAGTTGTGCCATAAGGTGCGAAGGTGAAATTCTGCGGCTGGAATTAATCCGAACACTTCCTCGGAACACTCCCCGTGGTAGAGCCTGTAAAAAATGCAAAGAGATGCAACATATCTTCGCAAAGCCAGGGGATCAAGCCAATCAGATAGGACATGGTCGTCGACGATTCGAGCCGCTCTTCGTTGAATGCGGTCAAATAGAAGGAGCTGACACTGGGGTGCCCCCAGATGAGAACACTACTCACTTTTTGTTGTAATTTTAAGAAAAAACATGCCTTCACTAAGATCTTCCTTTCCGTCGCCCTCCTGTACCGGGTGTGGTTTTTTATGAATATACATTTTATACGCATAACACAACCAGACCCGAAAACCGACGACTTGTGTTTGCCACAAATGTTGGGTCTGGCTGGGTGACGGCGTAGAAATCAGGACTCAGGTACTCTGAGCACTAGACCACGCGGCTGTCTCGCTTGTTAATAAAAATATATTTAAGCGTTTAAGAAATTACTAATCACTTTACTACTTTTACTTTACTATTAATTTTATTTTACACCAGCAGAAGCTGGCGACTGCGGCCGCGTGGATTTAGGTTTTGTAAAAATACCGTAGGAACTTTATGAGTTTCGGAATAAAAAGTATCCTATGTTCATCCCCAGAATGCAAGCTCCCAATCACTGTGCTGAATTTCGTCAAGATCGGTTCAACGGAGCGGTGAAAACTTAACAAACAGACAGAGGGACTGTGAGAGTTACTTTCGCACTTACAATATTAGTATAGATTATTAAAAGTTAAAGTTACCACTTTTCACGGTTTTTTCTGAAACGATACAACTTAGAGACCTTCAAGAAAAGAGCCTACTTCTTTCTCAAAGGCCAATTCCTCTGGTATTGCGGATGTCCATGGGCGACTTTGATCACTTACCATTAGTTGAACCGCTTGCCCGTTTGCCCTGCTTTTCTATAAAAAAAAAAACCTATACATATCGGATATTTCGATTTTAAATCAAAAATCACGATAGTTTTTGTCTTCTGTCCCGAAATTTGGCGTAATTAACCTGGGAACACAAGTCACGCTCGCACCTAGAACGATCAACAAGAAATGAAAACAATGAATATCGATAAAAAAACCATCGAATTGCATAATGTAGATACTTTAGGCAGAGGCCTAAAGCATCTACATTACGTATCTTGCTGTAGCCTATCACCAAACTGATTACTAACGACGAAACCCCATCGCATCAAGTCAAGGTATGACCTCACATATGACGTAAGCTATGACGACATCGGCGCGGGCAGTCTGCCGCGCAAAAATAGCTGGCGTGTCGCAGTCGAGTGTAGTAACTAGACAACGTCGAAAACGACCGGGACGGCCGGTGCATTAGGATTTTAAAAATTATTTTCATTTAGTCTGTAGATATTACTGTGTAAAGGTTTGTAATGCATGTAGAACATTTATAGTGAAATTACTAGGCTTATGGGGCTTAACAACCCTGAGGGACGGCGCTGTGCAACGTGGTTTATGTACTGACACAAATTGAAAAATTTCAAATATCACGATTAAACCAAAATGTCCAGTGGCTACTGTCTATAATCTGCTTTTCATGTTAATAGGTATTTTCAAATTACTCATATTCGGATAGATATACATACAGAGAAGAATATATTATTTATTTGTATTTATTACATATGCACTACCATACCAAAAAAAATATAAAGACAATTAGCCAAAAAACCTATATAGCAGAGTAACGACGACACAATATAAATACGACAGTCAGTCAAGCTGATGCCAGCGGGACGGGCGAGGCCGTGACTCACACGGTGATATAATTTAATAGAGTTCGCAGAGACTATCAATAATTAGCAAGTTCGGTTAACATTCACGTGTGCTGACGGTTTAAAAGAGTCCATCACATCATTTCGCCCAGTATCTGTCTAAGAGCCGACTAAAAAAACTGGTTGCCTACGACAGACATAATTGTCTCAAAAATGCCCAATCTAAACGTTTCCCTGGTAGTAAGATTCCTATTCAGGAATACATCTAGGTAGGTACCACCGCAAGGGCAGTTATTCAGCATTGTGCAAAAATTATTGTGTTTCGCTCTGTAGGGCCGTGAGAGCTTGTGTAATTAATGGGCATTTGAGACTTAAGAAGACTCAAGTAATGTATCAGGGGGACGGGCGCAATGGCGCCACACAGATATGGTCTGAGTGACATAGCGTTCGTGATGGGCAGACGTTGACCTTACCATCAGGTGAACCATTTGCTCGTCTCGTCACTCCGTGTTGGGAAAATTTGCTATAATTAGGTAGATTGCCGTTTACTGGTGGTAGAATTTCTATGCAGGAATCCGTCTAGGTAGGCACCACCCCAGGGCCAGTTATTCTACCGTGAAGCAGATGTGTGCAAACATTACTGTGTTTCGGTTTGAAGGGCACTGAGAGCTAGCGTAATCACGGGGCATATGAGACTTAAAAACTGATGTCTTAGGGTGACGGGCGCAGTGTGGTGTCACACAGAAATGTTCTGCGTGACACAGCATTTGTTATGGATGAAAAATCAGGCAAAAGAAACTCCGCAGATATCCTCACCTTACCTACTAAACGGATTTCTGCACAGGAATCCTACCACCGGTAAACGTTATGACTCGCCTACACACACGAACGCATTTTTCCCTCGTTGTAAATTAGCATCGACTGCCTTCCACTACACCGAGCGCCATATATGCCCGAGACAAGTGATGATGATGATGATGATATTCTCCTGGCCGATTTCGACGACGGCGTCAACTTTCTAATATTGTCGAGAGGTATCAACTGCGCAGGAAATATTATAGTGCCACAAGTGTACGCGCAAACACAGAAGCACTCGTCCCAACCAACCCGCGCCCCATGTAACGTTGATGCGATAAGATCGGAGGTAGGCTACATGCGGTGTCAGAAACACGGGTACAATCACAACACAACCAGACCGGAAAACCAACAATTTGTGTTTTAGCACAATTTTTGGCTCCGGCTGGGATTCGAACCGAGGACCAGCGGTTTAGAAGTCAGGTAATCTGACGATTATGCCTCGCCCGAGACAAGTATGGACCTAGTGATATGTAGGTAGTTACATTACCATTTATGCACATACACTTCACTTCTCAAATTGGATAACTCAGCTTCATCTTGATTCGTTGTCGAGGAAGTATGTACCTAATGACACTGTCTCTTGACACTGATCACTTATCATTAGGTGGACTGCGTGCTCTTTTGTCCCCTTGAGCTACATACCTACCACCCCATCTCATCCCGTAGTTGCCGTAAAAGTCGATGTAAACCAGGAGATGTGCAGCATCATCTTTCTGGAATATCCGGATAAATAAACTGCGGTTGCCAACTCGCCTGCCAAGCGTGGCAACTATGGCAAATAAATGAGAGCTATAAATTTTTGTGGCAATCTTTGGAGGAGGCCTATGTTCAGCAGTGGACTAATAATAGGCTGAAATTATGATCATGATGAAGGCTTCTATGAATCGTTTCTTTAACTTAAACCTTACTAAACTAAACCAAAGCTTTATTAACAACCGCATCAACAACATTGTCATTAGTAATTGTATCTTTGTGAAACTTGACTCATAACTCGCAAAATATGACATTAACTATTTTAGGGACAGGTTTTATTGCCGCCATAACCTTCTAAGCCAACAAAGAAGTAGCCCATAAACACTGAACTTTATCGTATTTCTGCGCCACAAATTTCTGATGTTAATTCACGAAGAATTCTACATTAAAGAAAAAAATGCAGCGTGGCTAAAGGCATTCCTTTAAGACCAATATCATATTTACGATATACGGAAGAAAAGGCAACTAATGCCAAAGCTTTACTGGTCGTATGCAGGAATCCGTTTTGGCAGACTAGTTATTCTGCCGTTATTTTATTTCTTATTGGGCATATGGGGCTAAAGAAGTGTGGGGTGTGGTGCCACTCAGAAATTTCCTGGGTGACACAGCATTTATTATGGGCAGACGTTACACTTACCATCAGGAGACGTTTTGATCGCCTCGTTACTTTGTAGCTTAATAAGAAGTTGCGGGAATTAGCTAGTTGTCAGTAATATTAATTCTTATAAATTACAGGTATTGAGATCTGGTGTTGACCCGTAGTAGCGCAGAAGCCAGGCGTTCCTTTCATTGTACGCTTATGGCCTGGGTTCGATCCCCAACAAAATTATTCATAGCAATCTTTAGTGATGGTTTAGCATGTGTATATGTAACTATGGCAAAATTCCTCCAAAATGATACTAACTTTTGTGGCAATCTATGGGGAGGCCTATGTTCAGTAGTGGACTAGTGATATGCTGAAATTATGATGATGAAATGAAAAAAGTTCTAAAACCTTTAACCCGACCAGGGATAATTAAATGCTATAATCGTCTTACTGGGTAAGACATGTCTTTTGATAAGTCTTCTGGCAGTTTCATATTGATCGTGCTTGTGGTCAGGCTTCCTAGTCCCTTCTAGTCCTGAATAGACGTTCTACCACTAGTGAAAATAGGACCTTTCACTAGTGGTAGGATTTCTATTCTTAGGAATCTCTTTACTCGCCATTAACGTTCACAAGCGTGTAGATATAAATGTAGTCTTTATTGTTATATTTGTGTGGCGACGACGACGTGTCGTTACACGAATTATTGACGTGCTCTAGTATTTCTAATAAGCTATAAAATTATGTAGGGCATGTGGTTTACGACATAGCTAAATATTTAATAGTAGAATAACGAAATACATCTAACGGAAGCTTTATTTGTACCATATAAACTGATTATAGACTATGAAGCTCACCTCTTCTTTCGGATCTTAGAATGACATTACTCCTAACCATTATTTCGATGTCATTGTGGTCAGCTAAGACTAATGCTCAAGAACTAGACAGATTTCTATGCAGGAATCCGCCTAGGTCACCACTGCAGGGCCAGTTATTCTGCCGGTAAGCAGTAATGTGCAAACGGTCTGAAGGGCAGTAATCGCTATGGCATATGAGACTAAAGAACCGATGTCTCCGGTTGACGGGCGCAGTGTGGTGCCTCACAGAAATGTTGCGTATGTCGCACTTGCCGTCAGGTGAACGTTTTGCTCGTCTCGCCGCTTCAAATATAAAAAAAGCATTGCATTTGATTGGTTTACTTATAGCTTTAGGTGGTCCGATTTTTCATTTCGAAAGTCAGAATCAGCTCTTTGCCTTTGGCTGATTTCCGATCACAGACCCGCGACTAACTTTTTTCATATTACAATCGACATCTATGGTTAGTGTTTTTGCACAAATGTTGGCTCCAGCTAGCATTCGAATCCAGTACCCGCTTCGAAGAATTCAGGGACACTGACCACAAAGCCACGCGGTTGTGATAGTTATTCCGCCGTCTTTAGGAGGCCATTCGGAGGCCGGCATTACTCTAGCTTAGTAGTCAACTACAACACCTACGGGACGAGATTGGGTGGTAGATTATCTAACACCGTTACCACATGGCGAACACAGAAGGGAATAAACATTTAATGAAGATGGCACATAACAAGACAAAGGTATGTGGTATCCTGGCAACGTTACAGACCGTTCGTTGCGCAATTGTTTCGATTAATTATTCGTTTTGGCACACGCAACGGTGTAAGACATTATCGACCGTGAATTATCATCATCATTTCAACCTATCACTAGTCCACTCCTGAACGTAGGCTTCCCCCATATATTATGGATAGATTTCGCCATAGTTGCCACGTTTAGCAGGCGTGTTGACAACCGCAGTTTATTTATTCAGATGTTCCAGGAAAACGCTGCTGCCTATCTCCTGGTTTTAATTTTCCTTCTGTCGACTTTTAAGACACTCACGGGGTGAGGTGGGTGTTCTCTAACGCCGCCACCGCACGTTGAAATATGGTGAACTATGCTCGGTAAGAAAAACTGCATTTTTTTATTGGGTGCTAGGCATCGCTGAAGCAGGGGATATTTCGTCGATGGGTTCTCCCTTCGCTTAACTTACATGTTCAGCTTTAACAGTGACATTTAAGAATCGATAAAGTTCCTCTAGAGCTAATAAACAAGCAGAATGCCTTTTTGGCGTCAACTCGAAAAGTGGCGGTAGTGTTTTGTAATTTATGTGTACATATGTAGGTTTGATGTTTAAGTAAAGTTTCAGCCTATAAATGTCTCACTGCTGAGTACAGGCCTCCTCTCATTTCTGAGAGGGTTTTTGGAGCTAGGAAGAATCCGCCACGCTGCTCCATTGCGGGTTGGCGGATTCTCCTCTTCTGTCTGTCACGATGTTTTCCTTCACCGCCGTGGTAAATCGGCACTTAAAATTGCAATTAACAATTATAGTGACCGTATACCGGCACCGGGAATCGAACCCAGGTCCGTACTAACCATTCGCGTACTATGAAATTTAAAGTGTGCGCCTAGCCCCTGAGCTACCACGGCTGTATTATTATACAGCAAATGCTCGTGAAAGCACACAGTGATTGGAAAATTATATTTTACTTTTTGTCTCCAGCAAATTTTCAGTAAAAGTCAACTTTCGCTGTTGGACATTATGAATAATCTATTGTCACTCCAGTGACTGGCCTGACATTGGCAGAATTCTATTGAAAGGCCAGAATTTAAAAAAAGAAGAAGAAACAAACAGAAACTTTTGGTTTATTATATTACTAGAGATAAGCTAACACTCGGGCCGATGTAGCTTAGGGTCCGAGCGCTGACCTCTAAGTCCAAAACAGGCAGATTGCACGGCTGGGATATAAACTACACACAGAAGATTGATGGGATTCCTATGCTGGAATCCGTCTTAGTATTCTGCCGTCAGCAGTACTGTGCAAACATTACTGTGTTTCGGTCTAAATGGCACTGAAAAGTATACTATAATTTCCACGCTTGGCAGCCAGATCTGATATTTCAATCACCTTTTTAATGATGGTAGTATTCCTATACAGGAAACCCTGTTTCGGTCTGAAGAGCACTGAGGGGTAAGAACTAATGTCTCAGGGGACGGGCACGATGTGTTCACACACCAACTTGAATATAAAAAACAATGTCATTTGAGAATCTATCCGGTTCCCCTCGAGATTATAATGCATTTTGTTCGCGATGAAGGTTTTTTTTATTATTGTATAAAGTGATGAAACGAGCAAAACGTTCACCTGATGGTAAGTGCAACGTTTGTCCATAACAAATGCTGTCACCCAGAACATTTCTGTGTGACTTTATTTCACCTCACTGTGCTCATCCTGAGACATCAGTTCTCAAGTCTCATATGCCCAGTGATTACGCTAGCTCACAGTGCCCTTCAAACTGAAACACAGTAATGTTTGCACTACTGCTTCACGGCAGAATAACTGGCCCTGGGGTGGTACCTACCTAGACGAATTCCTGCATAGGAATCCTATCACCAGTTAAAAAATGCAGGTATAAAGTACACAGGTTCTGTCTCTGTTGACTTTGAGCACTAAGCTAATCACATTGTCATCGCTACATTTTGAATAACAAATTATTAGTGACTAGCTGGGCCCCGCGGTTTCGCCCGCGTATAAAAAGCCGACCTCATGACAGCGCCGGTACCTCATGCCGGGACTGCATGGTACCTCGATAAACCCCTCTCGGTAATTTGCGGTAGTGTGTTCTTAAGGTTGTATCATGAAATTTTAGTCCAGTGCCTTCCTCAATATCACTATCTAATTCATAAATAACTTTTCAAATCGGATACGTATTTATACTGTAGTAAGCAAGATATCCGTGATATCCAGTTCGGCTTCTTAAGAGAATCTACCACCCCATCTCATCCCATGGGTGTCGTAAAAGTCGACAGAGGGAAAATTAAAACCAGAATATGGGCACCAGAATCTTCCTGGAACATCAGAATAAATATACTGCGGTTGACAACCCGCCTGCGTAGCGTGGCAACTATGGCAAATTCCTTAAAAATGAGAGCCACAAACTCTTGTGGCTATCTATTGGGGAGGCCTATGTTCAGCAGTGGACTAGTGATAGGCTGAAATGATGATGATGATGCAAGATACGATAACGCTTAGGTGACGCGTCATCCATTTATAACACTTGCTTGTAAACAATACTTGTAAACAAACAAACTCCTGGAGCCAAATCGGGTCACGACTGAAGGTCAGATTTACTGCACTTACACTCAGTGTGAGATTCGAATATAGGCTCTGATCACTAAGTTATATTTTGTCGGGACGTGTAATTTTATTATTACGTCATATTTTTGTTGGTAATTTGAGATATACGCTATTACACACCTTCTCGTGTTAATGAGCAATTAATATCAATATCCATACTAATATTATGAATGCGAAAGTAACTCTCTCTGTCCCTCTGTCTGTTTGTTACCTTTTCACGGCTCCACCGCTGAACCGATCTTGACGAAATTGATTGATTGGCACAGAGATAGCTTGCATCCTGTAGAAGGACATAGGATACTTTTTATCTCGAAAAATCAAATAGTTGCTACGGGATATTTAAAAAAAAACCTATATCCACGCGGACGGAGTCACGTGAATCAGCTAGTAGGTTATATATATAGATGCGGAATTTACTGTCGTAGTAATACCAGACGCCTCGCATGGCGACCGCCGCGATTATACCAGAATGGTGCCCGGTAAAATTGAGAAAGACTTTATAAATATGGATGAACGTATGGTTCTAGAAATGTTTTCACGTGAGCGTTGCGTGAGGTTAAAATTTATGAAAAGATATTAATTACCAATTAACAATTTTTTTGGTTAAAAAACCAGGCAGTATTTAACACCAAATAGATTTCATACGGCAAGAAGGCCCCGTGTGGTGGCGGCTTAAGAGAATCTACCAACCCATCTCATCCCGTGGGTGTCGGTAAAGTCGACAGAGGGAAAATGAAAACCAGGAGATGGGCAGCAACGTACGAATAAATAACCCCAACGCGCAACACGTTGCCAACCCACCTGCCAAGCGTGGCAACGAAGATAAAATCTCTCCAAAATGAGAGCTACTAACTTTTGTGGCAATCTATGGGGGAGGCCTATGTTCAGCAGTGGACTATAATGAGGCTGCAATGACGGCAAGAAAAATAAAATCAAAGTCAATTTAATTAAGAATTTACTGTAGACGGCAGAATGTTACTCATACTTTTGTCTTGTTGTCTTGTGTGCTAAAAATGACACATTTCAAATAATCCAACGACTTTTGTGTTAACTATACGTTACAAAAACAAACTCCACTGTACATACATTATATATTTTCCATATTTTATGAATGTGTCGGGCAAAACATTCATTATATTTCATCAGATATGTTTCATTGATATTTATCGTTTTTATTACCAGTCATATTTATCCTAGTCCTCATATTTTTTATTATTCTGTTCACTTAGTTGTATTTCTTACACATAGACACGTACGACGTACGTGCGTTCGCTCTTTACTTACGTAGTGGCTCCACTGAAAACCAGCGCTGCGGTCTTTCCGCAGCATGCTTTACTGGGTGGAGTCCATTTCGACTTCACAATACAGCGTCACTTTTGTTTCCAGTGTTTTACAGATCTTGTTTGTTTCTTTTTATTATTGTACTGGAATATTTTTTTTTTTATTTGCATTCTCTGTGTGGTTTCTGTATTGTGTACGTTGAATAAAGTCTATGTCTATGTTCATGTCCATCTATGTCTATGTCCATAACGTGTAAATGTCTAATTTACTCTTGAAAATGTCTAATTATAAATTCCAAACACGTCTATAAACGAATAATGAATAGCAGACAAACGCAACAGTTGTATATTTTAACATCATTTGTATTTAGATTTAAAACATAGTTTTAATTTAATTGTTATAATTTATTTACTCTATCATAATTAGACGAGACACGTGTAACCACACTACTCCTAAGGCAAACTTACTCCGCAACGGTATTCTATCATTATTATCAAACTATAAGCTAGAGAGTTAGTATGTTTGCATTAGATATTACTGGTATGTATATTTTACTGGTGGTAGGATTCCTATGCAGGAGTCCGTCTAGGTATGTACCACCGCTGGGCCAGTTATTCTGCGGTGAAGCAAAACATTCGAACATTACTGTGTTTCGGTTTGAAGGGCACTGAGAGCTAGCGTAATCACTGGGCATATGAGACTTAAGAACTGACGTCTCGGGGGACGGGCGCAGTGTGGTGCCACACATAAATATTCTGGATGACACAGCATTTATTATGGGCAGACATTGCACTTAACATCAGGTGAATGTTTTCCTCGTCTCGTCCCTTTCTTATATAAAAAAAAGATATAGGTATAGCCTGTTTATTGTAGAATGTTCTAGGCTATAACTACGCTACGACCACGCTGACAACTATACATTACCGGGAAGGGCCGAACTTTAAAAGCTCAGGTCAGGATTTCTATGCAATGGCTAGGTCGGTACCAAACTCGGGCCAATCAATAGTGTGTAAGCTTTTCTGTGATTCTGTTTGAAGGGCACTGAGAGCGCAATCACTGGACATATGAGACTTAAGAACTGATGTCTCAAGGTGACGGGCGCAGTGTGGTGTCACACAGAAATATTCTGGGTTCAGCATTTGTTATGGGCAGGCGTTGCACTTACCATCAGGTGAACGGATTGCCCGTTTCGTCACTTTATCCAATAAAAAAAAGGCTGGTGCTGTTTTCTCTATACTACTATAACTTAACTAATTTCACATAATAACTTCCGCAGGAAGCCGGCTTATCTAGTCGTAAACAAAACAGAAATGTCTGTCTGTGATTAGTTTTTCATTATGTGTTTTTTTTTCGCATCGGATGATGGTGGATAAGCTTTTAAAATATCTGGTCAATTAAATCTTGAAAAAAAGAAGTAAATCTTGTTACTGTATATATTCAAACTAACACCACAGATAAACCAATTGCTACCAAAAACACTAAAAAATACAACACAAAAACATTGAATAAAAAATTAATGTAATCTGCTTTAAAAACACGAATCGTATTTCAAACTGCACGAAAAAATAACCTTAAAGAAATGTATGTTTATTAAACAACTGTTTTTATTCTAGTGCAATAGAAGCAAGCTTTAAAAACATTACGATTTGAAATTTCGCATGATATCAGTTTGTTTTCAAATTAAAATTTACGTCATTTCCATGGAGGGATTTGCTTGTTTATTTATCTGTTATAAAAATGAAATCGTTCTTGAACTAAATTCTTTTTATTCCTGATGACCTACTAAATAGTATTTGCCGGCACGGGAACATGGGTAGATTTAGTACAACGACGTAGGCATGTTTCTGCTACAAACGTTGTAGTGAATGGAAAGTTAATTTGGTTTTAACAAAAGTTCGTTGACGGTCAGTTGATGTAAAATGTTAAATTGTAAAAAAAACCTAAATTATAGTTGTTTTTTACGTTTAGAAATCCTTATTTTTATTATTAAGACCCAAAATTTAAGACAGGTGACAAGTGTTTATTAAAACTTCCCGCCATATTTTGACAATTGACAGATGTCAATTTCGTCCAAAATCAGTGAGAGATATTGTTTGGTTTCAGAAAGCAAATTTGTGTAAAGAAAAAGAGTCACGTGGGTTTTGCAAGGTTGGTACTGTTTGCAAATGACTCAAATTGGGCAAACTTTGTTTACCTCCGCACTAGAACATGACCAAAAAAATCTTACCTCCTCGACAGATTTCTTCGAAAACTCGTTCATAGAAACAATCCATTGTTGCACTAGTTCATTCACAATAACAAGATCGTTATATAACCAAGTCAATAACTCGTTCACCCAGGTGACGCTCACAGGATCGGCTCCAGTACATGTTGGTACAATCACGCTTTGATGCTTCTTAAGGTTCAGCTGTTCAGGACCAGGGGACATGCGGCCCAGACGCTTTTTGTTAGGCGGAGTCGCTGGCACAAAGCTAGTCTTCGCAGGCTTAAAGGAACCACTCTTAATCTTAGCACTTGTAGCAAGGACGCTGTCCGAACTAATAATGATTTCGTTCGCTGTCGACTTCTTAGGTTCGTCGATCGGTTTCGTCACTTTCTCGGCTTCCGCCGGCTTGGAGCCGAATTTACCGTAAGCCCACTTGGCAACACCGAGTAGGATGATGGAGAACACTATCCAGATAAAGATTAACATGACTAGATTGTCCATAGCTGTGTCCATATAATCGAAGCTGCATATGAGATCGTCAACGGCTTCGGCTAAGTCCGCCATAGTTTTCCATGGTTCCCACCACCATGTGGAGGCGTTCGTCCCCACCGCCTCGCCCTCTGTTACTGAGCTAGACATTTTTTATCTATTTCCGAACGCACTATTTTGGGACGCAGCTGTCTATCTCGCTCTTTGCCTCTCTTTCTATTTAGAGATGCGTTCCTTTTTAAATTAACATACTCAGTTTTGTCATTAATTAATTCCTGTATTTTAGTCAATTAACATGAATACGCAATGAACACATTTATTCTGCAGATTATAAGAAATTAGTAGGAATGTTCGTTCGTTCGTATTTAGTCGTGGTTTCAATCACAATGCAAGTTTCAGTCCGCGGTGTTCTCTTTCTTCACATTTCCAATTTTCGAAGCTCTGCAACAACATAAAATACAATGCATTATTTCTTTTATCCCTCTATAAGTTCAGCAGTATGCCAATTAATAAAATGTATATCAGTTTTATTCTGGCTAATAATGACTACAGGAATAATAATGCAAGTCTTGAATAACCGTATGCAGTTAAATTAGTTTTATTAAAGACTTAGGATACCCGAAACAGGACTAGAAAATCACAATACACTGGAATTAGCATTAGTTCATTTATAACAGCAGGTCAGTATTTCTACACACTGCAAGATTAGAGTAAAAGCTCATTGCTGTGGACCCCCTTTTACAATACAAAAGATATCCATTTCCCTGCACGGAAATGGATCCGTTGTTAATCAAAAAACAGGAAGTAACTTATAAATAAATAAATATTATCAGCGCTTTATTTATATCGACACGGGACAGTTATTTTAAGGGGTTTTTTTTGTGAATAAATCGTCATCATCGTCATCATTTCAGCCTATCACTAGTCCACTGCTGAACACATAGGTCTCCCCCATAGATTGCTACAAAAGTTTGTAGCTTGTAATTTTAAGGGGGATTTTGCCTTAGTTGCCACACTTGATTTATTTATTCAGCTGTTCCAGGAAGATGCTGCTGCCTATCTCCTGTTTTTAATTTTCTGTCCTCTGTCGACTTTTACGACACCCACGGGACGAGATGGAGTGGAAGATTCTCTTAAGCCGCCACCACACGGGCTATAGATCAAGTATCTATAATTGGTATTAAGTAGTGAAAAGGTCAAAATTGCTGTGGTCATAGGAGATGCCTATTAACTCCTGCCTAGAAGAATCTCTAGTTATATTGATTTGCAAAGTTTGACGCCATTACAGTTTTCCACGCTCTTCCTGTGCGCACCAGTAACAACTGAACCTAACGTTTTTGGATGTGGATCCAGAGCAGAATTACTATGCGCTTGTCGTATTGTTCGATTATAATGGGGATAGAGTAAAATAAGAATAACATTGTCAGAAAAATCACATGGCGGAATTACCACCACATACAAGTTGGACTTTGCCGCGTGGTGGCGGCTTAAGAGAATCTACCACCCCATCAAAAGTCGACCGTGGGAAAATAAAAACCTGGAGATGGGCAGCAGTATCTTTCTGGACCATCTCAATAAATAAACTACGGTTGCCAACCTGCCTGCCAAGCGTGGCAAGTTTGGCAAGATCCTCCCTAAATAAGAGCTACAAACTTTTGTGGCAGTCTATAGGTAAAGCCTATGTTCAGTGGACTAGTGATAGGCTGAAATGATGATGATAATAAGCTGGACTAAAATACCCAGACTGATGTAGGAAAACAGAGTCTACGATTTAAGGCGTCTTATAATATATTAAAGTTACAAGTAAAGTAGACCGCATTAATAGGAGTACAGTCAATAGGCTCTTTAAAAGCTGATAACAATTCTCGGGCGAGAACTTTAACGACCGCGTGGCTTTGTGGGCAGACTACCTGACTTCTACGCCGCGGATCCCGGGTTTGAATCACATTTTTTTTACAAAAACGTCTGCATGTATGTCTGTAAAACATATCAACGATGCATGAGAAATCCCAATGTGTTGCACAGTTTTTTTTTATCAAAAAAACAATTTCAGAATTCTGATATTTTTTTTCATTCACCGCTAAGCACGTGAGAAGAAGATATTTACAGATGCGTTCACTCAACCAAGACTGTTACACCACTAGAGACAGACATCGCGACGTGTCGCATAACCTTTACACATTATTCGTCATTACGTCCACGATTCGATTCCTAATTATTGTCAATTCCCAAGCGATGCGTACAATCGACTGTCAAGACCTACGGTTCATTATAATTTACAGTTTTTTGATGTATTTTTCCAATGTTAGTATTTTTATACTTTATATACTCGTAAATGCTTAAATACCCAAGTGGTAAGAGTTTATGCTGCGGGTATTGGGTTTCTTTCTGGGTTATGTTGTGCATTTGAAATTTATGTCTGTAAAACACACTAACAATACAGGAGGAATTCTAATGGTCCTAATAAAAAAGTACATGCTAGCAACCCAACGCCCATGAAGTAGTGTACATCCAAAAATTTCAAAATATGTTTTACACGTAACATACGTTTAAATCTATATTTACATCAAAATCGAATTGTTAGACGGTCGCGTTAAAAATCCAACGAAAATATACATGCACATTTACATCAAACTGTTGCAAATTGGCCGTGTGGTAGCGGCTTAAGAGAATCTACCACCCCATCTCGTCCCGTGGGTGTCGTAAAAGTCGACAGAGGGAAAATTAAAAGCAGAAGATGGGCAGCAGCATCTTCCTGGAACATCATAATAAATAAACTGCGGTTGCCAACCCGCCTGCCAAGCGTGGCAACTATGGCAAAATCCCCCAAAATGAGAGCTACGAACTTTTGTTGCACTCTATGGGGGAGGCCTATGTTCAGCAGTGGACTAATGGTAGGCTGAAATGGATCTTCGCAACCATTTCACACTATTTCTAGATTAAACCAAAAGAATTTAATTATCCAGATTTATTACCAGTACTAGATCCACCATAACTTTTTGGTGGTTTTGTTGACAGAATAGAACAGCATATTTATTACATATTATCTTTACTATCGCTTTTTACAAATGCTTTAACAAACTTAAACCGTTCCAATAATCTAATAAAACAAGATAATTTTCGAACTAAAGTCTCAATAATTTACTGGTGGTAGGATTCCTATGCACGAATCAGTCTCGGTAGGTACCACCACCAGTTATCCCGCCGTGAAGCAGTAGTCTGCAAGCATTACTGTGTTTCGTTTTGAAGGGCACTGAGAGCTTGCGTAATCACTAGGCATATGAAACTGATGTCTCAGGGTGACGGGCGCAGTGTGGTATCACACAGAAATGTACTGGGTGACACAGCATTTGTTATGGGCAGACGTTGCACTTACAATCAGGTGAATATTTTGCTCGTACTGTCACTAATATCAAATAACAATTAAATCCTAAGAATAAAAATGTATCGCACATAATGCATAAGGGCAATATGTGGGCATAAACCGGATGTATCGTTACAACCACTGGTTAAAACACTCTGGCTTATTACCGCTACCATCTCTCTATGAAATATGCATGTTTGTATGGAAGCATAAAGATTTATTTTTTTGGATAAAATGACGAAACGAGCAAAAACGTTCAACTGATGGTAAGTGCAACGTCTTCCTATGACAAATGCTGTGTCACCCAGAACATTGTCAGCCTGAGACATCAGTTCTTAAGTCTCATATGCACAGTGATTACACTAGCTCTCAGTGTCATTCAAACCGAAACACAGCAATGTTCGAACACTACTGCTTCACGGCAGAACATCTGGCCCTGGGGTGGTACCTACCTAGACGGATTCCTGCATAGGAATCCTACCACCAGTAAGATTTATTCAAAACGGTACTTTATATAAATCCTCGTAGTAATAGATGACAATCCCAGAATAAGTAAATATAATAACAACTGTTTAAATGTCTGTACGTTTATATAGCAAAAAACCAACCGATCTCAAAATGTTAAACACTGGATACTTAAATTAAAATTATATAAATAGCCATCTAAAAATATTTTATAGATAAGAAATATTAATGCACTTAAATTTTGCATGCTGTTTAATAGTAGCAAAATATGCTGACATAATGTCTGTAACGTCTTTTATACCATGTTTTATGGAAATAAATATTATTACGAAGGGGTATTTCTATAGTTTTCTCGTCTGGTTGGGCTATCGACAGGTGACCGGCAGAGTAGAATAGCACCTACCTCTTTCCTGCCGAGGTGTCGTAAGAGGCGACTAAGGTATCGTACGGACAGCCTTCATTCGTGCAGAATAACAACAGAACAATATGCAATGCTGTCACTATACTGCTCGTGAGAACACAATGGTGTGTAAGAATATTTTGACACGTAAAAAAATAGCGGCGACGTGGTTCGCCACCCCCCACACCACATATATGGGAAATAGGCGTGATTGTATGTATGTATGTATGTAGTATGTATTTTAACACAAAACCAATCTATTATAGCACTAATAATGTAGCACAAAGCTTAAAACAAAAATGTCCTAAAATATTTCCCGCGCTATGGTGCACAGATTATAAGCGATACGTATTTGGCGCTTACACCACAACAATCGTTATCAGTTGATTTATCCGGCGTTGTTTACACACCAAAAGTCTTGTCAGTGATTCGGCATTTACGGGTACTTATTTTTACATAAAACCTAACCTGTGCATTATTTGTACCGCTTTAACGATTTTTAAGTATTTTTTATATTTATTAGTATTTTTAGCCGGGATTAAAAACTGTGTTACAATATTAAAAACAAAAAAATTGTTGACGCCATGTTCTCTCCGAATAGTTGTACTAGGACCCTATAGTTTTTTTTATTAAAGAAAGTGATAAAACGATTTTGCTCTTTTCATTACTTTATGTAACGACGAAACGAGCAAAACGTCCCCCCGATGGGAAGTGCAACGTCTGTCCAAAACAATATGCTGGTCCAAACAATGTGCCACTGGTTAAAACACTCTGGCTTATTACCGCTACCATCTCTCTATGAAATATGCATGTTTGTATGGAAGCATAAAAATTTATTTTTTTGGATAAAATGACGAAACGAGCAAAAACGTTCAACTGATGGTAAGTGCAACGTCTTCCTATGACAAATGCTGTGTCACCCAGAACATTGTCAGCCTGAGACATCAGTTCTGAAGTCCCATATGCCCAGTGATTACACTAGCTGACAGTGCCCTTCAAACCGAAATACAGTAATGTTTGCACACTACTGAAACGGCAGAATAGGGTCTGGGGTCGTAGTAGGGTTCCTAACCCTGCTGTAATGCCTGGGAGACTCCGTGAATAATGTACAATCTTTCACCTTTTATGATAATGTGCTAAAAAAAACATGAAATATTAAATTCTTCTTAAAAACAATGTAATTTTAAAAATTATAATTAACAAATATTTGAGACCTTTTTCATCACATTATTATTCTGTCGAGAGTTGGTAACCCTAACTAGACGGGTTCCTGCATAGGAATCCTACCTAACTCAGCACAAAATAACTATGACGTTTAAAATTTATGTGTGTAAATGTATTGCAAAACACGTCCTAAAACTTGAATGTAGGATTTTTGAGGCAAACGTGCCGTATCGTACAGCCACGAAGTAAAGCGTCAATTGCGTGACCTTGTACAAACTGTAATATCAACCATAGACCACATACGGTACTTTAACGTGGGAATAATTATTGAAAATATCATATGACTGCATTTACAATCATTTTAATTTAATGAAATATACGAGTACGATTACGTATGAAAGGACATTGCAAACCTTTTTGTAGTTATATTTCAATTCTTCAATAAATACACACGTAGTATTTAGTAATAAAATCTTACTAACTTTTTTAATTTGGAAAGTCAAAGTTAAACGTAACTTCATATAGTTTATCGTGTCTGGAGAAGACATGATAATAAAGGTCAAAAAAATTTAAACGATGACTCAACTGATAACTTCACGCGATTGAGTTTCAATTAAGTATTGTTATTAGAGTATTTTTTATAGACGACGTTACGGGTACTGCCAGTAAGCCGCCTACTTCAGTCAAAACTTAAGTTTATCCTTACTATTACGAGTATAAAAGCGAAAGTAACTCTCTCGGTCCCTCTGTTCGTTTGTTACCTTTTCACGGTTCAACCGCTAAACCGATCTTGACGAAATAGCTTACATCATAGAGACGGGCATAGGATACTTTTTAACCCGTAAAATCAAATAGCTCCTACGGTATATTTAAAAAATCTTTATCCACGTGGGCGAAGTCGCGAGCATCAGCTGGTTTCTAATAATCTTATAAAGTAAAAAAATTACTGGCATAATATGAATAGTACATATTTATTACAGTAAGGCAGTACTGGTTGTTGATGGAGCAATTCGTCGTTTCATCGTCGACGTTTCAGCCTATCACAAGTCCACTGCTGAACATAAGCCACCCACTTAGATGACCACGAAAGTTTGTAGCTCTCATTTTGGTGGGATTTCGCCATAGTTGCCACGCTTGGCAGGCATGTTAGCAACCGCATCTTATTGATTCAGATAATCCAAAAAGATGCTGCTGCCCATCTCCTGGTTGTTTTTTTTTTATGGTATTATAATGGATTTACGCAAAGTTACGCCTGACTCTTTTAACGATGTTCTGTATAGTTAAGAACCAAAATCTATTGTCATATGTCGACGAAATGTAGTGTCAAACTCAGCGGTACTGAATTGTCATCACTTTCTTGTATCTTGTATTATGGAATAGGATCATATGTTAGGACCAATGTATCATTAGCAGGAGACACTAGTACACCAAGACTCGAATATATCCAATAATCTGTGTTTGCGCCATTACAGGGGCATGGTGCTCACCTTTAATTTCATGGTAAGCAAGTAACCTGGGTTCGATCCCCGGTGCCAGCACCTCTAAAATTGTTCTACAATTATAAGTGCTTATTTAACACGTGCTTAGCGGTGAAGAAAACATCGCGAGGAAACATCCATGTCCGAGAAATAGAAATATTTCGAGGACATGTGAAGTCCGCCAACTCTAATTCGAGCAGCGCGGCAAACTATTCCCGGCTCCAACTCCCTCTCAGAAATGAGAGGAGGCCTGTGCTCAGCAGTGGGACATTTATAGGCTGTTACTTTACTTTTTCGGTAAACCACTAAGCGACACAAATAATATTACAAAACAGAGTAGATAGTGCCTCAAACAACATTTTAGTTGTGGGCCTTCTGCTCGCGAGTCTCTTCCGACGATGCTGTCAAAACAGCGTTTCAAAGTTAAATTCAAATATTGAAACATTAAGGAATTAAAACTATGAGCACTGACAAACTTCCAGATTCTTCACTTATTTACGGCCATTCCATAATTAACATAATACAAATCTACAAGAGCCACTGAAAAAAGTGACTGACAGCTGACTACAAATCTACAAGAGCCACTGAAAAAAGTGACTGACAGCTGACTACAAATCTACAAGAGCCACTGAAAAAAGTGACTGACAGCTGACTAAAAATCTACAAGAGCCACTGAAAAAAGTGACTAACAGCTGACTACAAATCTACAAGAGCCACTGAAAAAAGTGACTGACAGCTGACTACAAATCTACAAGAGCCACTGAAAAAAGTGACTGACAGCTGACTACAAGTTTATGAAGCAACACATCAAAGATGTAGACGGAAAAGGATTTGTTAAGTATAATTCAGAAACGGGGATACTCAACTTGAGGTTTAAGAATTTATTTACATTAATATTTACATTAATATAATGATAACGAACGAGAAATACACAAAACAGAATATTACAAACATAAATAATGTAATCGTAGAAAATACGTTTCATCGCAAAGAAATATGCGGTCGATCGAGGCAAACACTTACATAGACACAAAGACAAGCTTCACTAGAAGGGACTTATTTTCTTTTTTTTGTATTTATATTGGAAGTTATGAGCCGTGTGGTGGCGGCTCGTTAAAAGAATACTTCCACTCCATCTCATCCAATGGATTTCGTAAAAGGCGAGTAAGGAATTAAACTGCACTGTGCACCCAACAGCGAATGGTGGCGATAGGCTCACCACCTATCACACCAAGTTCATTATATTGTTTTGGTGAAACGCGGATTGTGGCAGTCATCTGTTTTTGCAGTGAGTGCCCAGTCTCTGACTACCCCTTATGGGATACAGTCGTGATCTTATGTATGCATTGGAAGTTATTTCATTTCTTTTTATTTTAATATTAGAAGTAGTGTTTGACATCATAATGTAACCCTGTAGGTTTACAGGCTGACATCATACACCTCAAATGGAAATAGCGCGGCAGCGTGTCATGGTATTATATATCAAGGTGGCGTGTTCCTCCTAATTAATTGTGTTATATATTTTTGGAACATGCGTGTGGATATAGGTAGTAGGACTAACTAGTCTGTCTAGGTAGGAACCCCCTGGTGTCAGTTAGTATACCGCCAAATAGTCATAATAGTACTTGACCCAGACTTGTCAAGCTAATACGGTAGAATAAGCGACCACGTACTCCCGAGCCACTGCTGTCTCCACCTGCTCCTTCCGAGATAGTAGTATCCTACACTCTATAGTTCCTTTCCCAACTCCCCATTCCCTACCCCAAGTCCATTTCCTTCCTGATGGAATCCTATACAGGAATCCGTCTAGGTAGGTACCATACCAGGTCAGTAATTCTGCGGTGAAGCAGTAGTGTGCAAACATTGCTGTGTTTCGGTCTGAAAGGCACTGAGAGCTAGTATAATCACTGGACATGTGACACTTAAGAACTGATGTCTCAGGCTGACGGGCACAGGGTGATTTCACACAGAACAGTTCTGTGTGACACAGAATTTGTTATTGGCGGAAGTTAGTGTAATTATTTGGCCAATGAGACTTAACAACCTGATGTCTCAAGTTGACGGGCGCAGTGCAACACACATGACTTTTCAAACCAAAGTTCTGGGCGACACCTGCCTGGCAACTGAGCAGAGATGGCACTTTTTATTCAGGGAACGATTATCTCGTTTCGTCCCTTTAAACCAAAAAAAAACTACAATGACACAATACATATAGTTCAAAAACACGAATTATTAGTTTGTGAAATAGTAAATCATGATAATCAATGTGACACATCATAATAATCAATGTGAAATGTAATCAACATTTTAGAATCTATATTATGAAATTTTACCTTTGCAGGAATCCGTTTAGGTACGACCCCAGGGCCAGTTATTCTGCCGTGAAGCAGTAGTGTGCAAACATTACTGTGTTTCGGTTTGAAGGGCACTGAGGGCTAGTGTAATAACTTCGCATTTGAGAACTGATGTTCACCCTCAGGTGACGGGCGCAGTGTGGCGTTACACAATGTCATGTTATCCAATAAATACATTAATATTTCCTTTTTATACATTAGAAAGTTTGATAGTCCGCGTGGATATAGGTTTTTTAAAAAAAATCCCGTGGAAACTATTTCATTTTTCGGGAAATCTCTGTACCAAATTTCGTCAATATCGGTTCAGCGGTTGAGCCGTGAAAAGGTAGCAAACAGACAGAGGGACAGAGAGAGTTACTCTCGCATTTATAATATTAGCATGGATTACGAGTACAAGGCAACTTAAAAGTTTTTAAAAAACAACCAGACTCATTTTTTTTAATTTAATGTTTTTTAAGGAATGGAGACAGTAATAATTCATGTTTATACAGAATACTTTCTAAATCGTGACCGCGTTATATGGGAAATAAATAAATAAAAATAATAAGTTAGGTTTTTTAAAGCGTTCGCGACCTTACAGTTATTTCCTATTTGGACGGGCAAAACCCACGGTAATCCAAAACAAATATGAATACTTCATTACCTGCCATATTATCTAATGCAAAGTAACTACAATTAACAGAAAATTAATAAAAACGCGCGGCTGTGGTGGCGGCCTGTTTCTGTGGTATTCCATTTTATTAACTGTTAATCTTTAAAAAAAAACTATAACCTATAATTTGTTTCTGGTTGTCTGTAGCGGCGGTCTATTTTTTATGGTCTAGCTTTTTGAAAAAGGTTTAACCTTTTGACGTTCATGGGAGCATTACAAAGTCTGAATTGAAAGAAATATAGTGTTACTTAATTTTAGGAATCTTCTAAATATTCTGAATTTATATGAGTTCCAAGATACACGTGAACAAAGTTAGGTTCTCAACTTGTGACTTAGTCGTCAGCGTAGCGGCATGACCGCAGCACGCAACGAACCTTCATAAAAATTGTCGAAGTTGAAATGGCGTTCGTTTAGAATGTTAAATAGCATGAAAGTCCACAGGGATTCACGATTAAGTATACAGTCAAGGTTACGAGTAAAAGTTATTTTATTAATAAAAAGCGATGTCCATCACACGTAATTGTTCCCAATGGCCGACCGATAACTCGCCACGACCTTGCCGCCATGACATCACCGCGAGGTCGCCGAGTCTACCGGAATTTTAAATTACATTAAAAATATTAATTGGTCATGGATTTTGTATAATGCTAAATATGATCTACTGGTTACTTCTGTTTTGTAAGGGTTTATCTATTTCTATTTTAGTTTTGCATTCACCAATTTTTCGAGCATTATTAATTTCTTTAGGAGGCTGTATATTTAAACACATATAAAACATGTTCACATGTGCGTGTAGGCCATGCAAATATTTATCCCGTGGAGGATACAATCGGGCGACCGCAACAAAGAAGCTAATCGCTTAGCCGCTGAGCTATATCGACTATATGGATAACTGTAAAATTAGAAACTTGCCTTTCATCAACCATTATGAAGTATATTACATGTCATTTAAAACGTTGTAAATACGATTATAAAATACATTTATTCATATAAGGAACATGTCCATGTCCAACAACAATTTTTTTTTAGGCAGGAATCCGTCTGGGTAACAGCAAGCGCGTGTGCGTTCGCGTGTTTGTATGTATGTATCTGTGTGTATGGGAGGGTGTGGATGCATGAGTGTCTGTGTGTGCGTCAATGCAGTATGTGTTATGCCCCGTTTTTAGTGTTATACCATATTCTAGCAAATAAATTATATTCTATTCTAGGAATCATATGCAGACTTACGCGTAGGTACGTACCATGGCAATGCCGGTTATTGTGCAGTCAAGCAGTGTAGTGCAAAGACCACTGTGTTTCGGCTTTAATGGCGTTGTAACTCGTGTAATTACAGAGCATATGAGACTTTTTTTTATTGGACAATGTGACGAGGCGAACTAAACGTTCACCACAAATGCTGTGTCACCTAGAAAATTTCTGTGCGGCACCACACCGCGCCCATCAGCCCGAGAAATCAGCCCTTAATTCTCTTATGCCCAGTAATGTTTGCACACTACTATTTCACGGTACAATAATTGATTTCAGGGTGGAACATAGCTAGACGGATTCCTGCGTAGGAATCCTACCACCGGCAAAACTCAATAACTGATGTCCTTCTGCAAAAAGTGAATGTAAAGATCTGAGTAAAACCATAACTGTCACGCATGTGGCGTTTACTATCAAATTAATGACTTGCTCGTCGCATCACGTCGTAGTTCCATAAAAATTATGTTTTAGAAATAAAATAAAAAAATTTAACTCGAGTAATCAAGGACCTCCTGGACCAAAAAACCGATATCAAAAAATAACATGATTTCTTATATTTACGCGAACATTTCAGCCCAAAAATGATAAATAAAAAGCTGAAGGTACCCCGGGTTAACTATGACATCAGGACATCTGTCACCTCAGTTCGCCCGTGTCCATGGGTGCTGTAAACCACTCGAAACGTCGAGTTTATTCTCAAATTAAACGCGATAAAATCCGTAAAATTAGTTTCATTTAAAAAACATATTGGTATATTTAAAGAACCAAATCAAAGAAAATAAGAATTTTGATACGTTCAAGAAAGACTCAATCTTTTCTACTTAATGAAAAAAATAAAACAAGTTTAACAACTTAAGCTGAATTCAGTATATTGTTAAACTCGTTGCATTGGCAAACAATACAACTTAATTCTTTATACAAGGATGACATAACATTATTTTATCATATAACCGTTTTAAATGTTTCGCCATACGGCCCTTCGTTTTTTAAAATTCAAGGTGACATTTCGTAATAAATACCGTCATATTTGTTCTGTATGACGAGCATTAGTTAGTAAAATGAAGACAATTTATCAAAAAAGTATGTAACATTTAATTTAAAAATATATATTTACGTAATAAAATCTGTGATCTGGGTATTTGTGCATGTTGAGTTCATATATGTAAAACGAGCCAGCATATAAAACGTTTGCCAATTTGTGAGTGGTCTTTCACTAGTGGACCACTGCCGACAATCTTTTGATAAGCTGTTGATAAACCAAACCATTGTTCAATTAAAAAACGGACTTCAACGCAACAGCTCCAAACATGCTTATGCGAATTTAAGAGATTGATGATTTTCTTATGAGCTCCGTCATCAGAACTTGACCAATTTATATAAGACCTACGGTCTACTATATACGGTCACCTATCTAATAAAAAAGCATCATTAAAATCGGTTCATAAACAAAATAGTTATGCTTAAAAACGAAATTGTGAATCCTCGTTTTTTAAGTCCGTAAAAAAATAGTGAAGTGTCTCTTTTGAATGATTCCTGTTCTGACTGTTACATCTCACGGATATAACGAAAAGTGGTAATTGGCGCCAAAATATACGCACTTTTGCAATTGGCGCCAAAATATACGCAGTTTTACACTTGCCGCCAAAATATACGCAGTTTTACACTTGCCGCCAAAATATACGCAGTTTTACACTTGGCGCCAAAATATACGCAGTTTTACACTTGGCGCCAAAATATACGCAGTTTTACACTTGGCGCCAATGACCACTTTTCGTTTAACCGTGAGACGTAACAGTCAGTCATCACTGGCGCAACGTACTGGTTGCTCGTTACTGGTGGTAGGACTCCTATAAACGAATCCGTCTAGGTAGGTACCACCAAAGGGTCTGCTATTCTGTCGTCAACCAGTGGTGGGCAAACGTTACTGAATCAATGCAGTGTAAGAAAAACAGGTTCAGTCAATTTATCCAAGACCAAAAAGGAACTACATTGCACTCATAAAGTTACGCAAATTCAAGCTCATTATTTTTTATTCAAGTTACTTAAAGTTATGACATTTTGATTCTGACATTAATAGACCGGCACCACTAAAATTGTTAATTGCAATTTTAAGTGCTGATTTACCACATGCTCGGCGGTGAAGGAAAACATCGTGAGGAAACCTGCATGTCTGAGGAATAAAAAATATTTCAAAGACATGTGAAGTCCGCCAACCCGCATTGGAGCAGCGTGGCGGATTCTTCCTAGCTCCAAAACCCTCTCAGAAATGAGAGGAGGCCTGTGCTCAGTAGTGGGACATTTATAGGCTGAAACTTTACTTTACTTTACTTATTAATAGACAATCTGACCGCTTACCCAAGCGTCTTTTAAAATCGTCTATCATATCTTTTTTACTGGTGGTAGGAATCAGTCTGGGTAAGTGCCACCGTAGTGTCAGTTATTCTGGCGTAAAGCAATAGTGTGCAAACACGACTTTCTCGGTCTGAAGGGCAATGAGAGCTAGAGTAATTACTGGGCATATGAGGCTTAATAATGAGTCTCAGGGGGACAGATGCAGTGTGTTGCTACACAGAAATGTTATAGTAGGCTTTTGTTCAGCATTAGACTTGAGATAGGTTGTGATGATAATGATGTTGAACTTCGCTTAGAAAGCGTACCAAAAAATAGAATAGCACCTACCTCTTTCCAACGTCTTAACGTCTTAAGAGGTGACTAATGTATTGTACGGACAGCCTTTATTTATGCAGAACAACACCATTATATGCAATGCTGTCACTATACTGCTCGTGAGAACGCAATGGGGAGTGAGAATTTTTTGACTCGTACCAAAACGGCGGCGACGTGTTTCGCCACCCGTCACGTAACGTTTCTCGCGAGGGCGGTAAGTGGGCTACGTGATTGGCCTCTGCCTTTCTCTTAAATGGGTGTAACTCAACGCAACTCTCTGTAGCAGATCGGTTTGGTTAATCAGTGCTCGTGATGTTTTCCAGCATTCGTCTTTATACTCGTTAGTTTGGTATGTATCAATTTATATATTTTTTAATTTTTTTTATGTATATTATATTTATTTATAATCATAGGTTACTTTAAAATATCATCTTTCTTTTAAATAGATAGCACCTGCCATTTTCTTTTTTTCACTATCAACCATGGTTGACTGGTAGAGAATGCCACAAGGCATTAAGTCCGCCCATTGTAGCTTTTACCTTAAGGTGTAAACAATGAAGAATAAATAAACAAATAAATGAGTGTCTGTTTGTAATAACAAAATAACAACTTTTTACTCAATGCTTATCATACGGCTGGACCGATTATGAGTGGAGTTTTACTAACACAGATAATATTATAGCGGGTAACTTAGTTTACTTCATTTTTGATAAATAATAATTTGCGCGGAATAATTTGACGACCGCGTGGCCTAGTGGTCAGTGTACCTGACTTCTAAGCCGCGGGTCCTGGGTTCGAATCCCGGCCGGAGCCAACATTTGTGCTAAAACATAAATTGTTGGTTTTCGGGTCTGGTTGTGTTGTGATTGTCCCCGTGTTTCTGACAGTGCATCCTAGCCTACCTCCGATCTTATCGCATCAGCGTTACATCGCGCGCAAGTAGGTTGGGACTAGTGAGTGCCTCTGTGTTTGCGCGTACACTTGTGGCACTATAATATCTCCTGCGCAGTTGATGGCTCTCGACTGTAGTCGAAAGTTGACGCCGTGGTCGAAATCGGCTAGGAGAACATCATCATTTGCGCAGAAGCAAAAAAAAACCCAAAATCCGATTCCCTATATATATCGATATACTTCCCTTTATATGTATATACTTCCCTATCCGCTGTGTGGTAGCGGCTTAAGAGAATCTACCACCTTATCCTATCCCGTGGGTGTCGTAAAAGTCGACAGACGGAAAATAAAATTCAGGAGATTGGCAGCAGCATTTTCTGAGCAAGTGGTTGCCGGTTGCCAACCCGCCTGCCAAGCGTGGCAACTATGGCAAAATCCCCCCAAAATGAGAGCTACAAACTTTTGTCGCAATCTATGAGGAAGGCTTTGTTCAGCAGTGGACTATTGATAGGCTGATGATGATGATATGTATATCATCGATCGGGGGGAGCTTTTTTACGCGGGTGAAACCGCGTGGAACAGTTCTTAAATAAACTATACAATCCTATAAAAATGTAACTTGCATGTACTCGTTAAATGTAAATAGACAAATCTATTGCCCTCACACCGATCATAAAAAAGATGGACGACGTAAAACTATAATGTAAAACTATAAATTTAAAGGTATGGTCGGTACTGTGCCAAACTCTAACCTATACTTAAAATAGTAATAAACGTATGCATTGTTAGCACAAGCACCTTAAAATCGCCTTTAATTTCATACTTTTTCTTTTTATTGTATAAAGTGACGAAACGAGCAAAACGTTCACCTGATGGTAAGTGCAACGTCCGCCCACAACAAATGCTCTGTCACCCAGAATATCACTGTGTGACACCACAATGCGCCTGTCACCCCGAGACATCAGTTCTCAAGTCTCAAATGCCCAGTGATTACGCTAGCTCCCAGTGCCCTTCAAACCGAAACACAGTAATGCTTGCACACTACTGCTTCACGGTAGAATAACAGGCCCTGGGGTGGTACCCACCTAGACGGATTCCTGCATAGGAATCCTACCACCAGTAAAATACTACAGTGTCCTGGGTTTGATCCCTAACATTGATAAACGAAATTTCAAATCCATATCTGCCTTATGCTCGACGGCGAAGGAAACGAATTGCATGTTAAACTAACAAAAAAATACGAAGATTTGTGATTTGTGAGAAGCTTAGCTCTTTCCGGCTTAAAAAACCGTCTCAAAAAAGAGCGGATAGCTCGGCAGTGGCCCACTCATAAGCTCTTACGAGTGCGCACGAGCAAGCGGATCACGTGATGGCTAGTAATAAACGCCGCCCATGAACATCCATCATCATCATTTCAGCCTATCACTAGTCCACTGCTGAACATTGACCTCCCTCATACATCATTTTGGGGGATTTTGCCATAGTTGCCACGCTCGGCAGGCGGTGAACATCCATACCAACGTTATAATAACGAAAGTAACTCGCCCGTGTGGTGGCGGCTTACGAGAATCTACCACCCGGTTTCATCCCGTGGTTGTCGTAAAAGTCGACAGAGGGAAAATTAAAAATACACAAAAAATATTTTTAATTCGTATTGTTTATTGTATGCATACCTATGTAACCTATGCATAAAAACAGGCTGTTTGATGTCGCAAAATACGAAATACATCGAGTTTTTGTTTCAGATTGTGACATTTCATGTAAACTTCGTTTTTCTAAACGCGATCGAAATGGAGTCGGTGAAATCGGTTAGACGAAAACCGAGATCAAATGATACATTTGAACTCAGTTAAGTAAAACGTGGTTTTATTAAACATTGGTTTCCAAAGCGATCGGTGAAATCGGTTCTTAGATTCGGCAATGGCTGCGAAACGCATCTAAAGATCCTACACGCCAATGAGTCATGTATAGCATGTCCATTTTTCTGTTTTGAACGAGACTGTCCCGTTTTTCTTATTCCGTATCTAGTGTCCCCAAGTGCTACTCAAAGGAAATGGCCTGTTGTATAGAAAGCTCGCAACTATTAAAATGGATGATTTGTAATCTGTGAGAGAGTAAAATAATCAGCCTAAGACCCAGTTCGTAAGACGATGTTAATAACTAAATAAAATATTATAATAAAAAAGAGCGCGTGCAACTTAGTACACGTGACCAAAATGAAAATAAATAAACGTGAATTTACAAAAATATTACGAACTGTGAAATAACTCTTTCCTACCGAGGTGTCGTAAGAGGCGACTAATGTGTTGTACGGACAACCTTTATTCATGCAGAACAACACCTTAATATGCAATGCTGTCACTATACTGCTCAATGAGGAATCCTCATTTGAGATTTTTTTTACTCGTACCAAAATGGCGGCGACGTGTGTCGACACTCTTCAAGTCTCGTTTCCCGAGCGGGCTAAAAGGGGAAAAAGGCGTGAGTCATGTTTTTGTGTATTTACAATAACCGTTTCGTATATAAACAATTATTAATTATGACAAAAAAGGTTCACGAAACTTCGACCTTGAAATTTTACTCTCAACGCGCTCAAAGAAGTTTCACTACACAGATTGTAGAATTCTACTGGTGGTAGGATTCCTATGAATCCGTCTAGGTAGGTACCATCCCAGGTTCAGTTATTCTGCCGTGAAACAGTAGTGTGCAAACATTACTGTGTTTCGGTTCAAAGGGCACTGAGAGCTAGCGTAATCACTGGGCATATGAGACTTAAGAACTGATGTTCTGCGTGACACAGCATTTGTTATGGGCAGACGTTGCACTTACCATCAGGCAAACGTTTTGCAAGGTTCGTCGCTTTATACAATAAAAACAAATATTCATTCTTAAAATATAATTCACGTTTTTATTCCATTTACAACTGTAATTTTTTTTTAATTCCTAATTTAGAAAAAGTTAATGTGCAGTTTTCAGTACAGAAATAAATGGTCGCACTAGTCATACGCCTTAGTTGTATGTTCGACAAACGTTTGAGCAAACACTGTTATGCGTACGCTAACTCTGAATGGTTCAGCGTTGAGTATAACGTAATAAGTACACATTATCTGATTAAGAAGCCAGATAAGTTGCACTCTACAGTCGTTAACTAGAACATAAATGTTAAAAAAATTATACGAGTAGGATTGACTAGTCAGTAAGTATACTGCATACCTTTGAGACAGAATAGAAGAGGAATCAATCAATGTAATGTCAATGTCAAAAGTCAATGCAGGTATCTGTACCAACGCAGTGCCAGTTA
The DNA here is from genome assembly GCA_019845155.1 of Luehdorfia chinensis. Classification (NCBI taxonomy): domain Eukaryota; kingdom Metazoa; phylum Arthropoda; class Insecta; order Lepidoptera; family Papilionidae; genus Luehdorfia; species Luehdorfia chinensis. The sequence goes on along the minus strand of JAHVAK010000252.1, from coordinate 2,968,647 downwards.
TTTTGCCGTGAAGCAGTAGTGTTCAACAATTACTGTGTTCCGGTCTGAAGGGCACTGATTGTAGTGTAATTACTAGCCATATGAGACTTAAGAACTGTCTCAGTATGACGAGCGCAGTGTGGCCACAAAATTTTTCTGGGGGACACAGTATTAATTATGGGCAGACAAAATGATAGAAATAACTCTAGCCCCTCTACTTGGTAACTGAGCAAGTATATTCAAAGTCAAGTCGAAGTCAAAATTTCTTTATTCAGTTAAGGCCAGTATAAAGCGCTTATGAATATAAAAATCTACACCGGTTCAAAATATAAGACCTTCTCAGAGAAGAACCGGCAGGAAATCCGAGGTCATTCTTTTTTTAAATGCACTATTACTATAATGTCATTTAAAAGCTACATAAAAATTACGTCATAAATTTAGTAGCAAGGGGGTTTGCAAGTGCAGAATAAGAGTTATTTCCATCATCTTTGTCTTTTATATTACTTTGTCTTTTTTATTACCCATAAGACAACCTGCATGTCTTCAAAAATTTCGTCGACATGTGAATTCCGCCAATCCGCTCTAAAGCCTGTTTCCAACCTTGGCATATTTATCCACATTTTTTTGGGCGTGCCACTTTATTGCTGTGCAACATCTGATAAAACATCATATTCAGCACGTCTGATGAATCTGGCCATTCTGCTATCTGTCGAAAGCCACGGCTAGATTTTGCACGCATTCAGCCGTTAATACCGGGGGTCAGATAAAAAATCACGATTAATCACGATGGGGGGATGGGGTAGTGTGACAATAACGAATTTTGACGAAATGAAGATTTTTTCGTGTAATTTAATTTGTGACGCGTTAATTTTTTTTACCACTAATTAATTGCATTGTGCGACACAATTATAAATAATAATACGTGATGCGCCGTGATGGCGTCGCGATGCTGCCCCAAGGGATCTACGGTGATAGTTTTTATATGATATATAGCACACCTGCCTACATCAGTCGCTGTGACTTCTAAGAAAGACTGAATAGCTATATCCCGTACGGCACTGAGACGTCATTTTCAATTAAAAAAATTAAGAAAGTTGCCACGCACTAGAATTTCTAATGTGTTGCGGGTGCGTTTCACAGACATACATTTCACATGACACAACACAACCAGACCCGAAAACCAACAATTTGTGTTTTTGCACAAACGTTGGCTTCGACTGGAATTCGAATTCTGGACCCGCGGCATAGATGTCTGGTACTCTGAACACTAGGCCACATGGTCGACGACAGGTCTAATAATGGTAAGTCTCATAAGCCATAAACTGCTAGCACCATACTGCCAGACAGTAAGAATAACTAAAACTACTACCGAAGTAGCCTCCGGAATGTTTTTAATTAAATACAGATTATTTACATATTACTTATTGAACGTCATTTTTTTTAAAACTTTACTGGTTCAATATGCCCCTGTCCTGGAAAGAACCAGCAAGAAACAAGAACTATTATACGAATCCTATCACCAAAGAGAAGAAAGAAGTGTTTTTAAGTAGTAAAATAAATTTTCTATTACATGCAATAGTTGCAGCAGTAGCAGTCGATATTCGCAGATCCTAGTGCACAGAAATAGGTACTCTGAGTACAACGTATCACCACTCAAAATTTGTGAAACCAAAAGACCTAACCTACTTTTAAAGCTTATTTTTAGTCTGTAAGCTACGTAGGCGTACCGCCCTACTGTAATGACATCACTATGATTATGTCATTGTTTTAAAAAAAAATTGAACAAATAAATGAACCTCTGAAGACAAAGTAACATGTGATGCAAGGATAATGTTATATTCAATAGTTTTAGTAGGATACACACTCAGGGTGACAAGCGCAATGTGTCTAACCACGGATGTGTTCTGGGTGGATGGATTTACAACATTTGTAAAGGGCAGACGTTGCACTTACTATCAGGTGAACGATTTGCATATCTCATCACTATCTTCAATAAAGGAATAATGTTTTTGACTACAACTATCTTTAATTATTTGCGTATATAATTCCCAAAGCGGGTCACAGTCCTTCACCCATTTAGAACCGGTAACAGCGCAGTTTGCCGCGTTGCACCATTGCGTGTTGACGAACCATACGCGTCAGCGAAATATTTTTTTTTCAATCGATTTTAATTTACATCGTTTTAAATTTAATCACAGTCCGCGGGGTGACAATGTATCCCACAACCCGTAGTACAACATTTAGTGATAAATTACATTACGCAGCAACACACTTTAGTATATTTGATCGTCGCTTAATAATTTTTTTGTATTATAAAATTTCAGTTACAGAAATGAGTAATGAAGAGATACTGCAGAGTTATTCTGTCGTGAAGCAGTAGTGTGCAAACATTACTGTGTTTCGATCTGAAGGGCACTGGGAGCTAGCGAAATCACTGGGCATATGAGACTTCAGAATTAATGTCTCAAGGTGACGGGCGCAGTGTGGTGCTACACAGAAATATTCGGAGTAACACAGCATCTGTTATGAGCTGACGTTACACTTACCATCAGGTGAACGTTTTGCTCGTCTCGTCACTTTATACAAAAAAAAATAAAAAGTTTCTCTCTAGACACTTAAGAACGTAATTTAGAGAAGCTTGGTGGAATTAAAAAAAGAAATTCGACTAATTACTACTGCGTTGCTTCTTGAGGAGGTTGGCCTGCTTGAGTTTGCAGTACACTTAGATATGTATTATTGAAACTGTCTTAATTGAAATTTTGTGGTGAAATCGTGCTTCGGTGGTCTATGAGACTATTATTTGTAAATTTATATATTAGTAGCTGATGTCCGCGATTCGAGTTCGCGAGGATGTAGGTTTTTTAAATATACCGTGGCAACATTTGATATTCCGGGATAAAAAGTATCCTGTCAGTCTCCAGGATGCAAGCTATCTTGTAGGCGTACCTCGCAGACCTGTGCATTCAATGTTCGGCAATGTTGGGTTCTCAGCTCGAACGAAAGGCACCTTAAGACCTTCTCCTCTTTCCCTACCTATTCTTTCCCTACCTACCTGACCTATTCCTTCCTTCCAATTCGAGTAGTATTTACTGAGACCAGCGCGTTCAAATATACCAACCCGCCCGCTTTATTGTAGTAAGATGACAAAATTCGAGTATCAGTTACTCTGAAGATTAAACATTGTCGATTTGGCTTCAATTCCCGTAACAATTTAATGTGCTGTATAAAACAGAACGTAATTTGAAAGATATTTTCGGATGCCTCTTGAATATTTCATATTTCTTCCGAGGCCCGTCTAGACAAGAAGCAATTTAACGGTTGTTGGAGGGCGTTATCCACCACTGATTTACGAATTTAACGACTCGACTGGCGCGGCGAGTTGCGGGTTCGATTCCCGCGTGTAATAAATAAAAGTATTTTTCTTATGGAAAAAAAACGAAACGCGTTCGTCATTCATCTGATAGTATGTGTAACATTTATGCATGGTGTGGTCGCCGTGTGGTGGCGGCTTAAGAGAATCTACCACCCCATCTCATCCCGTGGGTGTCGTAAAAGTCAGCAGAGGAAAAATTAAAACCAGGCGATGGGCAGCAGCATCTTCCTGGAACATCTGTATAAACTGCGGTTGCCAAGCCTAGTGTTAAGTGTAACTATGGTAAAATCCCGCCAAAATGAGAGCTACAAACTTTTGTGACAATCTATGGGGGAGGTCTATGTTCAGCAGTGGACTTGTGATAGGCTGAAACGATACGACGATAAAACTTTGTCTTTAAATCATAGGGTGTCATCAGAGGCGATATCGACCAAGTCAACACTATAAAGTCATATAAAAATAGAAATAAAGTCATAAAGAAAATAAGTCACAAACTATATCTAACAAAATCACTTGACATCTCAAATATTGTGTCATATTTTTTTTTGCGCAAACACAGCGGCGATCCTCTTTCTTTTTATCTCCTCCGATATAGAATGTCGATTCGATAAAAACAAAGTTGATATGTCTGACAGTTGCATTGAATATGTTGACCGCGTTGCCTAGTCTACCTGACTTCTACGGGTTCTTGGTTGGAATCCCAGCCGGAGCCGACATTTGTGCAAAAACACAAATCGTTGATTTTCGAGTCTGGTTGTGTTGTGCATGTGAAATTTGTCTGTGAATGCATCCATTACGTAGAAAAAATCCTAGTGTGGGGCACGGTCCATCCGAATCTTTAATGCTCAATATAATTATTGCTATCATATGGGGCCAGTGCTTAGAGTTGACTACCACTTGACTACTACGCCGCAGTCCTGGATTCGAATCCCAGCCGGAGCCAACATTTGATCGAAATATGATTCGTTCGGGTCTGTCTGTGTCAGCATTCCAACCTACAACCAAATCAAAGCATGAGCGAATTTAGCGCGGGTAAGTTAGGACGAGGGAGTGCCTGTTTTTGCGCATACATTTGTGACTATAATATCTTCAGCGCAGTTGATAGCCTTCTCGTAAATCGGCCACGAGGATATCAGTGCAGTGGCATACATAGAACACGACACAATACAACCATAATGGAAAATCAAAAGTTTGTACCTTCGCAAAAATTGACTCTCGTTTATATTCGACCCTAAGCCATGACGTCACCTGGGAATAGCGGTACCTCTATCACTTTCTAATATTATAGTGCTATGAGCTTACTAGTGGTAGGATTCCTATACCGAAATCCGTCTAGGTAGGTACCACTGCACGGCCAGTTATTCTGCCGTGAAGCAGTAGTGTGCAAACATTACCGTGTTTCGGTCTGAAGGGCACTGAGAGCTAGTGTCATTACTGGGCATATGAGACTTCAGAACTGACGTCTCAAGGTGACGGGCGATGTAACGCCACACAAAATGTTCCGAGTGAAACAGCATTTGTTATTGGCAGACATTGCTCTTACCTTTGCTCGTCTCGTCACTTTCTGCTATAAAAAAAGTTCCGGCACTATAATATATCCTACGCAACTAAAATCTAAAAGAACCGGTAATTAAATTATTGCTGTGGTGGCGGCTTAAGAGATTCTACCACCCCATCTCATCCCGTGGGTGTCGTAAAAGAAAGTTAAAACCAGGAGATGGGCAGCAGCGTCTTCCTGGAACATCTGAATAAATACACTCCGCCTCCCGAGCGTGGCAACCATGGCAAAATCCCCCAAAATGAGAGCTAGAACTTTGTAGCCATCTATGGGGTAGGACTATGTTCAGCAGTGGACTAGTGATTGGCTGAAATGACGAGATAACCAGACAAATACCGGCCAAGAAACCATCTTAGTGACTCTCCTATATATGTCCTATTCATTCAAAGAACAGAAACATATTTTAACGTATCTTGTTGAACAATTGTGTATTATTAACACGATTCGATTCGAATTTTCCGTATAGATTTATTTAGATTAGATTATTTTTAATTATATTTTAGGATCATCAACAATATCCCTTAACATATTATCTTACTTGTTGCATATAGAAACAGAGTAAATATTGCAATTGTCCCTCCAATAACAGATTATCACAGCACGCGTTTGAGAATTAATAAAATGTTGAACATAGAAAAACTAGAGCAAATTGTTCAAACTAAACCAAGTATGTACAAGGTATTAAAAAAAATTCAATTGAATAAAATGTAATTTTAAAAAAGTTTCAGCCTATAAATGTCCCACTACTGAGCACAGGCCTCCTCTCATTTCTGAGAGGGTTTTGGAGCTAGGAAGAATCCGCCACGCTGCTCCAATGCGGGTTAGCGGACTTCACATGTCTTCGAAATATTTTTTATTCCTCAGACATGCAGGTTTCCTCACGATGTTTTCCTTCACCGTCGAGCACGTGGTAAATCAGCACTTAAAATTGCATTTAACAATTTTAGTGGTGCCGGCACCGGGAATCGAACCCAGGTCACTCGCGTACTATGAAATTTAAAGCGAGCGCCTAGCCCCTGAGCTACCACGGCTCTTAAAAATCTAATTATAATTATTAACATTTACAATATATAATTAACTATCTGATCACCGCGAATTCGTCTGCGTCTTTTAAATATCCCGAGAGAATTATTTGTTTTTCCGGGATAAAAATTATCATATGCCCGTTTCCAGGATGCAAGCTATCTCTGTGCCGAAATTCGTCAAGATCGGTTTCTGCAGTTGAACCGTGAAAAGGTAACAAACTGACACAGTTTCTTTCGAATTTATAATATTAGTGTGGAATTACATATACTCGTACATATATGCGAAGGAACGACATCCGAGTGATCTCAACGTGTGACGATCCATCAAACCATGTCTCCCGTTGATGTACCAGGAGCCAACCAACAGAATATACTTACGAGCAACGGCATCCTCATTAGGTTCAAAACATCCTACTGTATTTGCCGAACCGCCCGACATGCGCATCGTAATTAGTCCATTATGACTATCTATAGGGGAGACTCGTCAGAAGTCGTCTACCGGCCGTCTGTTACGGTGATGAATATATTTGGACCGCAAAATATTTAATTATTTACATAGGGGTAACTCCTTGTCTTTATATTAAGAATTATAGTTGTAATTATTTTTCTTAAAGTTAACGGCTGTTTGCATGACGGGAAAAAAATATGTAAAAAATATATATATCATAAAAATTAGATTCAAAAAGTTTAAGCCAAAATGTAACTACAAGTATAATTAGCTGTGACTAACATTGACATTGACATAAAATAACCAATTTCCCGCTTCCAGTTAAAAATAATATAACATAACTAATTCAATCCCCTTTAATAAATAAAATTTAGCAATCATATTTTTTAGGACCCAAAAATGGTAATTTTTCTTTCACACGGTCTTTATAGAAAGAAATGAATTGTTTTACATTACGAACGCCATTTAATATATTAGAAATATAAAAATAACAGATAAAATATACCTTTCAACACAGATTAAACACGCACAGATTAAAACGGTCGAAGTATTTTTAAAGTAAAAACAACAAGCCGTTTTACATGACCAAAGCACTCAACACGCACGGAATAACTGAATCAAAAATCAAAACCTGCCTGTATGTGATCTGTGGTCTACAAGTACCTATTTATTTGTAAATCAAGCCAAATAAGGCGTTAACGTCGCGATGCATGGTACATATTCGGTTGTGTGCGAAACTGGATGACGTTTCTTTATTTATAAAGCACACTTAATGTATATTGCGTATTCGGGTAGCGACAATTTTTTTATCTGTAAAGTTAGCTGTAGTTTTGTCTTAATTTATTTATTTATGAATATATTATAACTATTATTTGTGATAACCGGTTCTCAGCTTTCGTACAATGCAGGGTTTGAATTTAAATCCTTACGAAAACGTTTTGTTACGAAGTAAAAGTTGTTACTTTTAAAAAAACTTAGGATTTGGGCTGCGTTTACAGATACCAATCACAGAAACACAAACACACATTTTCTGTTACTGGCTATGTATCTCACATGGTGGTAGGGTCAGCCTTTCTAACGACCGATATTGCTGGCTTCTGACAGGTGGCAAAATAACCGCCCCAAATATTATAGATTTCAATCTGTCAATTTGGTACTGCGATCGCTAATCCACTTGACCAGCGAGGCAAATTCGACAAATCCTCCCAACTTGGAAGCGGTATATGTCCAGCATTGGACTAAAGAGTTGATAATCACGAAGAGGCAAAACTGCTCGACCAATGCGACCAATGCAAAAAGTTGCGACCCACCTACGAGACTTATATGCCTCTGAGGTCGCCTCTGGTTACCGTAGTCAGGTTTCTCTTCACCTGTCCATACCATCGTAGCCTACTCTCCTGCATCGACGTCGATATCGCGTACACCGAGGCTACCGCGTACGTACTCGCTGCGGATTTTATCGAGCCTGGTGACGCGGCACATTCACCTCAGCATCTTTATCTTGGCAACTTGAACAGTAAGGACCTTTTCTCCGGGTGATGGCCAAGTTTCACTACCATACATGACTAAAGGAATCGACCCGTAGAATCGATACGTGACGTCGCAGGATCGAGCCCGCCATTCGACTATTGTCGTGTACCATCACCTAGCACAAACTTGAAAGCTTAGTTGGAGTGTTTAACGCGAATATTAGTCATGTTAATAGCATTTCTAGTATTTAAAAAAGAGCGACCTGCCTGGCTGAGTCCAGGATTCAAAAGCCACTCCAATCCGTTTGCCGTTGCTGTCGAAATCCAATATTTAGTTCAACATATAAATTATTGGTTAACAAGTTTAGATATAGTACACATCACATTTCTACGTTCATATTACTAAATATTTTGCTAACGGGTGGCAACCCTGTGCTGGAGCAGCTTGGCAGACTCTTATCGGCTCCAAAACAACTATGAGGAGGCAGCACTCAGCGGAGGGACATTTATGGGCCGATACTTCACTTTTTTTTTACTTTGGATCATATCGGATACAGGAAGCTGCAGATCAGTGAGTGCCTGTTTTTGCGCTAATACTTCAGGCGCTATAATAAATTCCGCACAGGTGACAATTCCCGACAGCCAATAACCGTGCCTTTAACTCGAAAGTAAATACTTTTAAAAAAAAACAGGTAGGAGCACATTAAAGAATCCTGAAGAAACCGGCATGGTTGGCATTGATTAATAAATGTTAAATGTGGGGTTCATGAACTCACAGCGAGGCAATATGGATAACCTCCAATACAACTTCATAAAGGGAGTACTGTCCCTGAAGTGGGACGTAATAAATCTGATATTATGTATTAGTCATATACTCATACACGCGCACATGCATAGACAAAAAAGAGGGAGACAAAAATAGTGAAAGACTGTAACAATGAGCTTTTTATCTTGAGCATACCGAGTAACGAACGAGACAAATTAACTCACAATCACTAAAAAGAATAGGTACTCATACTTGACTTAGTCTGTTGAACAGGTGCAATATGACATCACGACACAATTGACGATAGATTGTAAAGTATTTATATTGATGTAGCATCTTGGCGAACTTCAAATTACGTTAACGACATTTCATTATTTTTACTGTTTACTGATGACTGTTTATTTCATTTATTTATTTTATTTTGAAACTTTATTGGACAGTAAATGTACAATTGGTGGACTTAACGGCAATGGGCATTCTCTACCAGTCAACCACGAGTTAAGCAGAGATTTTAAGCGGGTGCGGTTTACTGTGCTGTTTACCTACCAACAGTTTACTGGTAATAGGATTCCTATGCAGGAATCCGTGTAGGTAGCTACCACCCCAGGGCCAGTTATTCTGCCGTGAAGCAGTAGTGTGCAAACTTTACGGTGTTTCGATTTGAAGGGCACTGAGAGCTTAAGAACTAATGGCCCAGGGTTACGAGTGCAGTGTGGTGTCACACAGCAATGTTCTGAGTGACACAACATTTGTTATGGGCAATCGTTTCACGTACCATCAGTTGAATGTTTTGCTCGTATCGTCACTTCATTAAATTAAAAAAGAAACTTTATTAATAACAGTAGCTATTGACAAAAATAATATTACGGATTGTTAATTTCATTCCATCCCGTGGGTGTCGTAAAAGTCAACAGAGGGAAAATAATAAGCAGGAAATGGGAAACAGCATCTTGGAACAACCTGGAACATCTGCATAAATAAACTGCGGGGGCCAAGCCGCCGGCAAAGCGTGGCAACTACTGGCAAAATCCCCCCAAAAAGATAGCAACAAACTTTTGTGGCAATCTATGGGGGGGGGGGCTATGTTCAGCAGTGGACTAGTGATAGGCTTAAATGATGATGATGATGATGAATTTTGTCACTCCGTGACCTGCGAAGACGATGACGACAATGCGAGAATAAATAGTAAAATTAAACGCATTTATTTTTGTACATTATTATTAATTATTATTATTGTTTTAGTTCTTATCCTATTCTTATAGCATTCGCGTGAGTATACGCGTGAGTAAATCATCAGCAGTAGTTAAGAAAGTTAAAAGGGAAATTGTTTAATAAATTGGGCCTATGAGCTCTACAGTTGATTGTGCTACGGTGATTTTAGTACTGGCAGCATCGGAAACAGACTTGGTTGAGTTCGCTTGAGCTACCTCGGCTATGAAAGATAAATTTTATCTAATCTCAAACGGATCAATCGTCTCTCCCGCAAATGTCGCAAAAAAATAGTCTTTACTAAAAGACTATCTAATTCGGCAGGCCTTTATGCCGCAACGGCAATATAAGTTTTATAATTTAAAGTCATTTTTATTTGCTTAAGGATAATACACATGTAATTCGCAATAGTCATCAAAATAATTTTAAATATGTCATACTGAATAAATTCAACCACCACCTTCTTCCGGATTGTTTGCAACATAAGCTGTCATCATAAATCCAATGACCGACCGTCTGTCAGAAAAGTTTTTACTTAAACACTGCTAAATACGTGTATATGTAACTTACTTAAGTTATAATATACTTCTGAAATTATATGAATTCTAAAATGTCATTATAATTTCAACTATTGTTAATTAATCTAAACGATATATATGATCGCACTTAATTTTCGCAGAAAAAGGCGCGAAATTACAACAGATTATACATACACGTTTAAATGGGGCTGTGAACTTCCATTCATATTTCGTAGCAATCAATGCCAAATTGTTTAGCTTATATTATCAAATACAAAATCAGCATTGTGAGGAGTAATGGGTAAATCATTTTTTTAGAAGAACCCTTTTTTATAGTGCAACACATCTAGACCCGTAAAACGTAATTTACGTTGGCGCAAATTTTGACTCCGCCTAGGATTAGAACTCAGGACCTGCGACGTAGAAGTCACATACTCTGACCACTAGGCCACGCGGTACACATTTTATCAACATTTTTAAGCGAATGATGGTCCAATAATAAAGGGTGAACAATTACTTTGCAAAGGGCGAAACAAATTGTGACTTGACAATGTGATAAATCTGTACTTAAAATTAACAATTGAATTTTTTTTATAATGCATAACCCGGGCGGGGTGATAGGGCGGTTCTCACCGCCAAAAGTAACAAATACAACAAGTTAACAGCCCGAAAGGAGGTCCGTACCTCCCCCGGACTGTCAATAAATGACTTATATTCGAAAGAATAATAAGACTATCTTTTTTTTTATTTGATAAAAGTGATGGCACGAGTAAAACGTTCACCTGATGGTAAGTACGACGTCTGCCCATAACAAATGCTGCGTCACCCAGAACAGTGTGACACCACAATGCGCCCGTCACCATGAGACATCAGTTCTTAAGTCTCATATGCCCGGTGATTACGCTAGCTCTCAGTGCCCTTCAAACCGAAACACAGTAATGTTGCACACTACTGCTATGCTACGGCAGAATAACTGGCCCTGGGGTGGTACCTACCTAGACGGATTCCTGCACAGGAATCCTATCCCTACCTAGACGGATTCCTGCACAGGAATCCTACCACCACAAGATACACGTGAAGTGTCTCGCCCGCTTAAAAGACTTCATGCAATCTCTTGGGATTCCCATCCACGAGCAGTTTGGATTTCGAGCCGAACACTCATGTACCCAACAGGTGCACCGCATAACGGAGCCCATTCACCGAAACCTTTATTTATGGTTTCGGCTAAGCGCCCTCATCGCTCTGCCACCTTTCAATCCGGCGAATCAGTGAAAGCCTTATTACTACTTATTAGTTATGTTAACAGTGAGAGTCCTAAAAAAACGTGAAGCGCGAGAGTGATAATATTAACTTTACGTATGTATTTATGTTGGGTAGGTAATCCTACCGAAACCAAGCTCGCGAGCTCAGTTGTCCAAAGAAGCTGTAAAAGTCAAGACGGCTAACACCGAAAACTTCACCTATACCATATATAATGACTACTAGCTGTTGCCCGCGACTTCGTCCACGTAGGTTTTTCAAATATGCCGTGGGAACTATTTGATCTTCCGGGTTAAAAAGTATCCTATGTCCGTCTCCAGATTGCAAGCTATCTCTGTGCCTTTCGTCAAGATCGGTTCAGCGGTTGAACCGTGAAAAGGTAACAAACAAACAGACGGACGGAGAGTTAGTTTGGCTGTACTTGAGTTAATCTGCCGTAATTAGAAATTTGATGATGTAATAATATTTTCTTCACCTGTTATTCGAACCCTAAAACTCGGTAGGCAATTCAGGTAACCACAGAGCAAACAATGAATTTGTGGGTGCGAAATCAATTTTGTGCTTTTTTTTCATTTATTTTTTTATTGTATAAAGTAACGAAACGAGCAAAACGTTCACCTGATGGTAAGTGCAACGTCCGCCCAAATGCTGTGTCACCCAGAATATTTCTGTGTGACACCACACTGCGCCCGTCACCCTGAGACATCAGTTCTTAATTCTCAAATGCCCAGTGATTACGCTAGCTGACAGTGCCCTTCAAACCGAAACACAGTAATGCACGTTACTGCTTCGCGGCAGAATAACTGGCCCTGCGGTGGTACCTAGACGGATTCCTGCATAGGAATCCTACCACCAGTGTGTTCGTTGTTCTATGATGTTCTCGATAGCCGATAAATTAAATTCAGGATAGATTCGACTCACTGTATATAATACGAGGCTTGTTCGTAACAGTTAATACGTAACAAGACACAGTCGCTTAGTAAATCATCTAAATTTCTAAAATGTGTTATCAAAGCTAGAGCAGAATCGATTATCTGGGTAAATTTGAATGTACATAACACAATACAATCACGTAAAACAAAATGGGAACATAGAATACGAAATAAAAAATTAGAAATGAGTTTTAAACTAAAATACTGCCAGTATCTAATCCTAGTGGCCAATCCGCCACGAGTTAAAAGTGCGACATTATTACAAATTCAACAAAGGTTAATAAACGACCGGCAACAAAGGAATTCTTACTATTTGTATAATCGCATGGATGTATGTCTCCACGACAATGTACTTTCGATGACCACTCTCAGACGCCCACATACCTGCTCCTAGCATTATTCTAATTTCGAATTTCGAATACGAGCTCGTACCAATATTCGATAAGTGATGTCAGTTCTAATTTCGAATAATTGAAGCAATGTTGGACACAGGCCTCCGTCAAGTTGGAAGGACGCGTCATAACGTCATACTATGCGAGTAATTGGCTGGTTCGGTTGATATTTTTCCTTAGCCCATCGCCACACGCCCGAGATTGTATACATACATACATACATAAGATCACGACTTTATCCCATAAAGGGTAGTCAGAATGGGCACTCACTGCAAAAACAGATGACTGCCAAACAATATAATGCACTTGGTGTGATAGGTGGTGAGCCCATCGCCACCATGCGCTATTGGGTGCACAGTGCAGTTTTATTCCTTACTCGCCTCTTACGAGATCCATTGGATGAGATGGAGTGGTAGTATTCTTTTAACGAGCCGCCACCACACTGCATGGAAATGTATAAGTGGGAATTACTTTAACATTACACACTGGTTCTAGTAAGCATGTTGTCTATTGTTCCAGGCCACTGCATTTCGTTCATTAATTTAGTAGCCGTCTACCAGTACAGTGCTCGTGTGCAAACATTACTGTTTCGGTCTGAAGGGCACTGATTAGTAGTGTAGTTACTGGACATATGAGACTTAAGAACTGATGTCTCAGAGTTGCAAGCGCAGTGTGAAATGTTCTGGGTGACATAGTATTTGTTATCGAAAGACGTCCCATTTTATGATTTACTGGTTACGTAAAAAAACATACAAGCGATTTAATAAATGATACGATGTTTGTGTGTGATGTGTTTGTGATTGAAAATCTAATTGATTTTCAATGCGACATTTTTCAATGACAATTCATAGTGCGTAAGTGTTCGCACGAACTCACAGACACTAGTCATCATTCATCATTTCAGCCAATCACTGGTACGCTCCTGAACATAGGCCGCCCCCACAGATTTCCACAAAAGTTTGTACCTCACGTTTTGGGGGGATTTTACCATAATTGCCCACTTGGCAAGCTGGTTGGCAACCGCATTTTATTTATTCAGATGTTCCAAGAAGATTCTGCTACCCATATTCTAGTTTTAATTTTCCCTCTGTCGACTTTTACGACGCCCACGGTATGTGATGTGGTGGATTCTCTTAAGCCGCTATCACACGGCACGGTACAGACACTCGATCTAACCTAATCTGTTGATATAAAGTCAGATCGATACGATCTAGGCGAGGTAAGAAATCATTGGAAACAGACACGAACACAATGAGTATTCAATCTGACTCGGAAACTAAAACATTTCTTACCCTTCTTACCTTTCCTTAGATTTAAACCCACAAACCACACGCGAAATAAAAATAAATTGTTCGCAATTAATTCTGCTAAATCTGGAATAATAGGTAAAACAACTGCTAATCGTAAAAAGATTGTGTGATGTTTAGTCTATTTACCAACAGTGATTATGTTCATTAAAATGTGATTGGCATACAAATTATAAACAAGGCAGGATGGACAAGATGTCATGGCCTCTTTTTTATCTTAATGTTTGTTCATTAATTACTATCATTAGAACCAATGTCATACATGTTGAATTTTTCTTTTCACATTGTCTTATTTTTTTCATATATTATTATTATAGCATATCGATTTATAAATACAAAAATACACTTGTTAACAAATTTAACCGAAAGCCAAAAAAGGTTGACTACGTTATTAATATAACTCATTACGCATTATGCATATTATATAAAAAAACGCATTAGTAACGCATAAACACGTACTGGTTTAATGAAGGGAGTTTTTATTTCAATTGCCTTCATTTTATTTAATAGATTAAAAAGCTCGAAATCAAGTACGTTCTTCACGGTTAATAGACATGAACTTAGAACTATTTTTAAAAAAAATCTACCGTCTTGGTATTTTTCTTTACGACAACAGTCGTAAGCTTTCTGCCACTATAGCATATTCAGTTATTCATACATAAAAAGAAATAAATAGCATTGTTAAATCCTCAATGTTAGTGAGAACATCAACAGTAAAACGATTGTACATTTTTACGAAAGAATTTTTGAACTGTGGAAACAAAACGAAAAGAAATATATCGGTCATAAATTGAATTTAGCAATCACTGAACTCTTTAACAGGCAGTTGCTGCATAATAAATAGGAATAATTAAAAACATATATACAAAATCAATAAAACACAACCGTCACTTTTCGAGTCAGCGCTGCATTATCTTTAAATTATTCTTATTTATTCATTTACGAGTATAACACGCAGCTTTACAGGCAAATGCCAATACCCAATGAGCGAAACGAACGCCTACAGTAAACCTTAGATTGCTATCCACAGAATTTATATTCCAGATATGCTTTTCCTATGTAATAAATCGATCGTTTTTCTATATCCTAGACACGCTTGCGTTCATTAATCCTGAATAGGCCCAAAGGTCTAAAAAGGACAACGTACCTATGTATATTCTCAACAGGGCACGTTTTTCTACTACATGTAATGGCGAGCCAAAACTAGGTTTAATACAAAGGCCTAATGTAGCATGTTAGACCTGTGCCCAGGTGTGAGACAATACAGACAATTTACTTTTAAATCCATACTAATTTAATAAAAGCGAAAGTAACTCAGTCCATCTGTCTGTTTGTTACCTTTTCACGGTTCAACCGCTGAACCAATCTTGACGAAATTTGGCACAGAGATAGCTTGTATCCTGGATCCGGACATGGGATACTTGTTACCCCGGAAAATCAAGTAGTTCCCACGGGATATTAAAAAACCTGTATCCACGTGGACGAAATCACGAGCAACAGCTAGTAATCTATATAAATGAAAATTAAATGATGGTCGTTGGTAAGCGCATCAATTGAGAACGGCTGGATGTTTTTGGCAAATTTAGTTATTGAGATTTAGATTATTTATTTTTTATTTAATGTTCGTAATAGTCCGAATAAGGTTTTAAGGGAAAGTAAAAATTGTTAAAGTTTCCCGTTATACGGTTGATTATTTTTTTGTTTTGCATGTCCATCTCGGGATGGAAATAACGAGCAGAACGTTCACCTGACTGATAAGTGCAACGTCTGCCCATAACAAATGCTGTGTCACCCAGAACACTCCTGTGTGACAACACACTGCGCCCGTCACCCTAAGACATCAGTTCTTAAGTGTCATATGCCCAGTGATTACGCTATCTGGAAATTCTGGTATAAATACTTCTAGCAGGGCTATAGTTTTAAATTTCGTTTGCCGGTTTGCATAGAAATCCTACCACCAGTAAAAAATACTTTATAGCAGAGCAGCAAGGCCGAACACAGTCATGAAGTCGGCTTGTTTTACGCGGGTGAAACCGCAGGGCGCAGCTAGTAATTAAATATAGTTAAGTATAGTGGCTTAATGTTCCGAGTACCTGCCTTATACGCCGCGGGTCCCGAGTTCCAATCCCAGCCCGAGTAAACATTTGTCCGAAAACACAATTGTTCGTGTTCGGGTCTGGTTGTGTTGTGCATGTGAAGTTTATGTCTGTAAAACACACACACAGTACAGAAGAAATCCTGGTGTGGTGCATGGTTTAAAACAACATCATAATCAAGACTTAGTTACAAAGTAATGAATACTCATTTAGTTATACAACTAACACCACTGTTTGACCCGGAGACTGTAGATATTAGTGTTATACTAGATGAAATCTAGCACCCACTAATCAGAAGGCCGGTACGCTCACCATAGTCCACAACCAGGACCAGTTATTCTACCGTGAAGCAGTAGTGTGCAAACATTACTGTGTTTCGGTTTGAAGGGCACTGTGAGCTAGCGTTATCACTGGGCATATGAGACTTAAGAACCTATGTCTCAGGGTGATGGGTACAGTGTAGTGTCACACAGAAATTTTCTGGGTGGCACAGCATTTGTTATGAGCAGACGTTGCACTTACCACCAGGTGAACGTTTTGCTCGTTTCATCACTTTATGCAATAAAAAAAATGAAAAAAAAAACAACCGCCATCATTGTGACTGGATAAAGAGCGTAAGATGTGTCTCGCTCAAACAAGTCACGCTTTCTAAACAACAGACGATAAGTTAATGCCCTTAAATAAAAGTAAAAAACAGTCTTTGGCTTAACGCTTGCGTAATCATTAAAAAGCTATAAAAAAAACCATACGTCAATGTCAAAAAATGGCGGGAAGGTTGTTAACCTCACCACAATTGCCTATGAACGTGAGTTGATTTGTATTTTTTGTAGATTGTGTTCAGCTTCAAGTCCAGAGTATTTTAGTGTAGCATTGTTAGAATAATAATGTAATTAAGTTTAAAAAAAACTTGAGTGTATTGCCTTATGCTATTCAGGAAGTGACAAAAAATAAATATTTTCGTTAGATGAGATAGGGACGAGACGGGGACGTTTTGTTCACTGGTGGTAAGTGCTAAGTCTGCCCATAACAAATGCTGTGCCACTCGGAGCATTTCTGTGTAGAACAAAAATGCGCCCGTCGTCCTGTGTGATGATGATGTTCTCCTAGCCGATTTCGACCACGGCGACAACTGCCGACTACTGTCGAGAGCCATCAACTGCGCAGGAGATATTATAGTGCCACAAGTGTACGCGCAAACACAGAGCCACTCACTCGTCCCAACCTACCCGCGCCCGATGAAACGCTGATGCGATAAGATCGGAGGTAGGCTAGGATGCAGTGTCAGAAACACAGGGACACTCACAACACAACCAGACCCGAAAACCAACAATTTGTGTTTTAGTACAAATGTTGGCTCCGGCTGGGATTCGAACCCAGGACCCGCGACTTAGAAGTCAGGTACACTGACCACTAGGCCCCGTGGTCGTCCTGTGTAGAACTAAAATTACACTAGCTCACAGTGCTTTCAGACCGAAACACAGGAATGACTGCACACTACTTCTTCACGGCAAAATAACTGGTTCTACCGAGACTGATTCCTGCATAGGAATCGTACAACCAGTTTACAATGACTGAAGTGAAGCTAAAGTGCCACTTTTAATTTAGATACTGGCACTAGAATGTAAAAGGCCTTTTTAGCATGTGTAGTACGCAATACCGATAAGTATCCGGCAGAGTAGAATAGCATCTATCTCTTTCCTACCGAAGTGTCGGACAGTATTGTACGGGCAGCCTTTATTTGTGCAGAACAACACCATAATATGCAATGCTGTCACTATACTGCTCGTGGTAACACAATGGGGAATAAGAATTATTATGACTCTTACCAAAATGGCGGTGACGTGGTTCGCCATCAGTTACGTCTCGTTGCCGACGGAGGCGAAAAGAGGCCTGCGTCGGTGGCCTTTGCCTACCCCTTTATATGGGAGAAAAGCGTGTCTATATGTATGTATGTGTGAGCAATCAATCTACTCACGACATTCGCGAATCACTATCACAGTGAACTTGACATACAATGACAGGAAATTCAAGTCACGTAATAATACTGTAATATATAAGTGCACGGTGTTACGTTCCTGTAAATTGTATAGGCTATTAACCTAATTGCATTTCGTTAGCGAGCGTAATTATTTTGTATGTCTGTTTGACAATACTTCAGAGGCGCCAGAGTAGCTTATAAACGCTGCCGTTCTCTAGTCTTATCTTACTTCTTACTACTATAGCAAAGTTGGAGAGTTTGTATGTTTTTTTTTATTAGAGTGTGCAAACGAGCAAGTGGCTGATCTGATGGTAAGTGATCACCACCGCCCATGAACAACCGCAATAACAGAGGAATCGCGGGTGCGTTGCCGGCCTTTGTGGAAGGAATAGGCTCTTTTCTTGAAGGTCCCTAAGTCGTATCGGTCCGGTAAAACCGCCGTCGGCAGCCGATTCCATAAAGTGGTCGTGCGTGGCAGAATATTCCGCGAAAAACGCACTGTGGTGGAATGCCAACCATCCAGGTGGTGACGATGGAATTTTGTGTTCTGCCGCAAAGTGCGATGGTGAAAACCGGCGGCTGGAATTCCTCGGAACACTCCCCCGTTGTAAATCCTGTATGTATGAACGATTCAGATTGTTATTCTGCTATCTGTCGGAAAACATCACACATCATATAGAAAGTACAATAATACAATAAAAAACGGCAAATAGGCAATAGAACAAAAGAAAACATAAATACATGATGAAGTGTGTCGAGCCTGCAAACAATTTTAGTAGCTGGCACTATCGGGAATCGAGCGCCTATCTCCTGAGCTACTGCGGCTTAATAAAGAGCAATAATTAATAGTAATACGGACTGAAAACAGTGCCAATTAAACGCAACTTTTATGAAAGTATCTTCAATTAAATAAGAATTGTTGAATTATAAAGCACAGGATTTTAACAGGTCGCTACTTAAAAACTATCCAAGACACCCTAGGACACCTCAAAAAGCGGAACATGTCCCGCTGATAGGATTCCTGTGCAGGAATCCGTCTAGGTAGATACGACCCCAGGGCCAGTTATTCTGCCGCGACGCAGTATTGTAAACATAGCTAGCGTAATCACTGGGCTAGGCGCATTGTTGTGTCCCATAAACATTTTTTGGGTGACACAGCATTTGTTGTGGGCAAACGTTGCACTTACCACCAGGTGAACGTTTTGCTCGCTTCGTCACCTTATCCAATACACAAAAAAAAACAGGACTGTTGGCAACTGGCACTACACTGCGCCGGTCACCCTGAGTGCGTTACTAGTCTCATATGCCCTAGCGATTAGCGCTAGTGAATTCACTACCTCTCAGTGCCTTTCAAACCGAAACAGTAATGTTTTCATACTACTGCTTCACGGCGGAATAACTGGTCCAGGGGTGGTACGTAGGTACCACCCCTGGACCAGTAGACCAAACTAGACGGTCTCCTCTTACTCCTTCTGACATAGTAGTATCTTATGCTTAATAGTTCCTTTCCTAACTTCCGCTTTCCCTACCCCAAGTCCATTTCCTACCTAATCTTTTTCTGTTCCTCTCCGCCAAAGCAGTTGTTGCAATGGCGAGGGCCCATGGCTAAAGGGCGAGCTAGCCTTATAGTCTAGCCTTATCCAAGCATACGGGACTCTTCCCTAGGTACTCGTGGGAACGCAAGAAACTTCGTCACACGTCACGTCTCCTTTCCTAAGTGGGCGAAAGTGAGCTACGGATGTGGTCTCTGCCTACCCCAATGGGCAAAAGCCGTGAATGTATGTATGTAAATTTACGTTAACCTTGTTACGTAATTAATCTCATTTACACTATTACCTCTGAACTGATTTTGGTTCGGTTAATTAGTAGGTTAGAGTTTCAAAGGCTGAAAACGTTAGCACATTTACTGATAATTTCACTGTGTTTCGACTGATAATTAGCGTGGAATTATTCCTACAAACTATTATTGGCTTAGTGATAGATTGTTTTTTTTTGTGACGAGGTACAGTAAGCTCACAGTAGAGAGAGCTGGCAGAAATCGTCACGTAAGGAAAATAACGTTAAGCTCCCAGGTGACTTTACCTCTCTTTCTGTTTCTCTTTGTCTCTTTCTATTATATACGGTTGTATGTGTGTGTGAATGCGAGTATAGAAATTCGAGCAGCAAGCATTGTGCACGGTAATCAGTCCACTGCAGAGCATATGCCTCCCTCATAGATTGCTACATGTTTGTAGCTGCCATTTTGGGAGAATTTTGCCGACGCTTGGCAAGCGGGTTGGTAGCCGCAGTTTATTCTATCTAAACTATTAATGCAATTTATTGATTAAACATTTTTGCTTTAAAAAAATTATGAAATATATAATAAAATATACAAATTAGAGAGAGAGAGAGTTGAATAAAAGTGGGCTGCGCTTTTTGGCGTGACAAAAAAACACTAAGTTAATCTACATGTCAAAAAATAGAAATCTACATGTTAAATCACGTTTAGAGTTTAAAAAATAACTTCGTTCCTGACGAGGGCCCCCCGACCGCACAATTTTTTTTAAAACAATGCCTCACACCATTTCATCTGTATTCACTGGTGGTAGGATTCCTATGCAGGAATCCGTCTAGGTAGGTACCACCCCAGGGCCAGTTATTCTGCCGTGAAGCAGTAGTGTGCAAGCATTACTGTGTTTCGGACTTAAGAACTGATGTCTCAAGGTGACGGGCAGTGTGGTGTCACACAGAAATATTCTGGGTGACACAGAATTTCTTGTGGGCGGACGTTGCACTAACCATCTGGTGAACGTTTTAATCGTTTCGTTACTTTCTACAATAAAAAAAAACTTACTATGATAATATGTCTGAAGAGTTTGTAAGTTGGAACGCACGTATCACTAGAAATACTAATCAGATATGATTAATTTTTTCAGATAAGGTTTTTATAGAAGAATGTTTATAAGCTATAAAACTTCTTCAGTTATGTGGTCGGCTTATTGTACACGTGTGAAACCACGGGGCGCATTTATTATACAATATTACTAGAACGAAACTCAAATCGTTACTTCCGGCTGGGATTCGACAGGACCCGCGGCGTAAGTCAGATTTTCTCACCTGGAACGCGCGGTCGCCAAATGTACTCTAAAATGCCCCGTCGAATAACTGGGAATCTTAGAGTGTTTGAAAAAGCAAATCGCAAATCATCGTACCCAAACATGGCGGTTGCAACACATAAAAAATGGGAGCAGCGAGGAGTTGAGAGGACTGTTTTCGTCATCATCATCATCATAACACTGCTGAAAATATATTTTATAGATAGGTCTCACTTATAGAATGCCATGAAAGTTATAGCTCTCATTTTGAGAGGGGGTTTTGCCACAGTTGCTATGCTTGGCAGGCGGTTGGCGTCTTTCGTCGTCGACTTTTACTTGCCCACGGGATGAGATGGGGTGATAGATTCTCCTACACCGCCACCACAGCGCTTACTGTTTACGTCTGAGAACTTCATTATCTCTATAGTTAATAGAATCAAGCGTTACTTTACGGAAATTATAATCAAGGAAAGAAAGTTAATTCTAAGCTAATTCAATTTAAATTTTAAGTTAATTCTAAGATCAACATGCTAAATATAAAATGGTGTATATTACCTACTTTTGAAGAGCACCACCCGCCCTCCCCCATTAGCGTGCACGAGCAAACTAACACCGCCACCAGATACCCTCCACAAAACACTACCACTAGGCAATATACACCACTGAAGTCGAGACCACGACACGTGTTTCATCTCAAAATATATGCCTATAAATAGACAACTCTTTGACCGCGCCGCTCACTCGACGGCGGATTGTAGTAAAGTCAAAATATCACTTGATAACGCCTCATTTTGAGGTGAAACACGTGTCGTGGTCTCGCCATCAATGGTGTATATTGCCTAGTGGTAGTGTTTTAGTGGTGGAGGGTATCCGGTTAATTTAAGTTTCAAGTTATAGACTTCTCCTTTGGATTCATTTTAATCTAACTTCTCGCTCCTGGGGAAGTTAGATTAAAATCAATTACTAAATTTGACTCGAACAGACGCACGCAAGCGAGTTAATAAAAATGTGGTAAAATAAAGGCCATCGCCGTCGATTACGATAGGCTTCCTAGTCCAGCAGTGGACTGTAAGCAGGTTGACTGACCGACTGGACCGATATGACCTAATGAAGGAAAGTAAGTCAATTTGCTAAGATCCTCATAAAACATATAAAAATGGTGTATATTACCTAGTTTTTTGAAGAGCTCCGCCCGCCCTCCCTCAGTAGCGTGCACAAGCAAACTAACACCGCCACCAGTAGTAGTATTGTACGAGTAGGTACCTTCATTATAATGGATTTCCGCAAAGTAACGCCTGATTCTATTAACGATATGACCTAGTCAATCGAATTGTTAAATGAAAATTCTTTTACATTCGAATGGTTTGAAACCGATAATGCACCTTATCACAGAAACTATATTTTAATGGCGCCCATGTTGAGTTTCTACGCAATTCTGTTCATGATTTAACTGCAGGCAGTAAAAACTCATTGTACCTAAATAAATCTACATAACCGAAAATAACTGATTATTTTTTGTTGAGAACGCGCTGCCGCTGCGACCTCGTTTGCGTAGATGACAGAAATCCAGTCTTTAAAATTTATAAGTAAACATACATACAGTCACACCTTGTTTCCATATAAGGGATACCCACCACACCCGTCTTTTTGCCCCCGAGGAAAACTAGACATGACGGGTGGCGAACCACATCGCCGCCACTTTGGTAGGAGTCAATCAATTCTTACTCTCTTCTTCTCCATTACCCTTCTTACTCCATTGCGTTCCCACGAGCAGTATAGTGACAGCATTGCATATTATGGTTACTATGCACGAATAAATGGTTTTTTTTTATTGGATAGAGCGACGAAACGAGCAAAACGTTCACCTGATGTAAAGTGGGACGTCTAACCATAAGAAATGCTATGTCACCCAGAACATTTCTGTGTTCAATTCTCATATGCCTAGTGATTACGCTAGCTCACATTGCCCTTTAAACCGAAACACAGTAATGTATAAACTACTGCTTCACGGCAGAATAACTGGCCCTAGGGTAGTACCTACCTAGACACCTTAGTCTTAGCCTACCTACAATACCTTAGTCGCCTCTTACGACACCTCGGTAGGAATGAGGTCGGTGCTATTCTACTCTGCCTGACACCTACCAGCTAATTAAAAACAAAACTACCAACCGTCTATAAATATCCTACTGCTGAACATTTATCGGATGAGCAAATTTTGTTCCATATATTTTTAAGTTCAGTTTTTAAATTTGGATGGAACTGTCGATGTTACGCTTTTGTTTTGTCTAAGCGGGACATTTTTACGTATTTTGGTCACAGCGGGACGTAGTCCTCAAGCGGGACGTATGGTCACGTTAGGCACCACACTGCGCTCATCGCCCTGAGACATCGGCTCTTAAGTTCACGTGCCCTATAATTACACTGGCTTTAGTGCCCTTTAAACTGAAACAATGACGATTTCACACAACAGAATAACTGGCACCGGGGTGATACCTACTACTACTAATTAGGTAGAATTCTACCACCAGTAAAATGTATGTAATGTAATGTTTCTGCATGTGAAATTTTTGTTTGTAAGATGCATGTCCATGTCACATGAGAAATTCTAGTGTGGCATCGTTTTTTAAAGAAAAATACATTATTTTTATTTGATAAAGTAACGCTTAAGAGAATCTACCACCCCATCTCATCTCGTGGGTGTCGTAAAGGTCAACAGAAGAAAAACAAAAACCAGGAGATGGGCAGCAGCATCTTCTTGGATCATCTGAATAAATAAAATGCGGTTGCCAACCCGCTTGCCAAGCGTGACAACTATGGCAAACCCCTCCAGAATGAGAGCTTCAAATTTTTGAGGCAACCTATGGTGGAGGCCTATGTAGCAGTGGACTAGTTATAGGCTGAAATGATGATGATGATGATGATGAAAGTAACGAAACGATTAAAACGTTTACCTGATAGTAAATGCAACGTCTGCCCCATAACAAATGCTGTGTCACCCAGAACATTTCTGTGTAACGCCACCGTAATTACACTAGTATTTCAGTGCCGTTTAAGCAAAAAAAAGCATAGTAATGTTTGCTGCACACTACTGCTTTACGGCGGAATAACTGGCGCTGGGGTGGTACCTACCTAGACGGAACCAGTTGAAGGCCGCTACCCAGCAAAGAAAAATTGCTCTCCAGATAAGATGAGACTGGCACAGGAGCAGGACAATCAATGAGAAATTTTACGGCTACAATTTTTTGGGTAAGACGTACGAAAAGCCTGGATGAAAAACAGAAGGTGCTTAAAGCTAAGTATAACAATAATATTCTGCTGGCTTCACTATTTTAGAAATGTGTCACTGAGTTGCAACAAACATAAAAGCAAATAAAAGTGAAAGGGGGTCTAGAATCAGGCCTCCACCTCTTTCGACCGATGACGAAATGTTTTTAAGAACTCACGACGCTATCAAACCGAAGGCTGGAACATATTTCGTAATAGTTCAACTGTTTTAAAAACAATTAACCTGCGAAATGTTGTCATATCACACGTACGAAGTGAAATGATGCATTGTGGGCCGGCCATATGCAATTAAAAAAATATTATGACATTCAGTCCACTTAAAAAGATGATACTTTTAGGCTCTGATTACTTATAATATTTTTTCGATGTGTCGCTAATAGCTGTTATTTAAAATAAAAAATAAAACTGATATCATTTAATTTGGCGTATAGATATAAAAAACATAACTGATAAATGTTATTAGCGTTATTTTAAAATACTTTTTGCGACTTAGGTATGCCAATTTCTGCTAAAAAATAACTAACTGCACAGGAAATAATAGCCAGGAACTTGGTTTTTTCTCATACCAAGGCGGGATCAATCAGGTACCTGGTACGGGACCCTAACATGATATGAGTACCAAGAAGTTGGAACGTCTAACACCACCGCAAACGAGTCAGATTATTAAACGTGACAGACGTCAGATTATAAATAGCAGTGATTAAACAAAAGTAAAGTAACAGCCTATAAATGTCCCACTGCTGAGCACAGGCCTCCTCTCATTTCTGAGAGGGTTTGGGAGCTGGGAATAGTCCGCCACGCTGCTCCAATGCGGTTTGGCGGACTTCACATATCCTCGAAATATTTCTATTCCCCGGAGATGCAGGTTTCCTCACGATGTTTTCCTTCGCCACTAAGCACGTGGTAAATCGGCAATTTAGAGGTGCTGGCACCGGGGATCGAACCCAGGTTACGCGTACTATGAAATTTTGTTATCTATGTGTCTATTTCAATTTGTTATGCTATAGCATGTGCGGGGGATTGCGCCTTTTAACCGCCTTAAGAAATAAGAAGAAGATTGCGTCTTTCTTTTTGTCTCTATCAGTCCAACAAATAAAAAAAGTCAACTATAATTTTTGAAAAAAAAAATAGTCTCACATAATCCTGTAAATTAAATAGCTATTTATAAATGTGACTTCAACAATAGCAGCAAGTTTTCGACTTTTAGAATAAATAAAAACACAATCACGTGATTTCCTATCTTCGTTCCGTTCTAAAGAATTTAATATAGAATTAAGGTTCAAAAATATTGCAAAGTATCTTATTACATTTAAAATTAAAGAACCATGAAGTGTTGTTACGTAGTTGCTATAAGTAATCAATTAAAAAAGATTATATATTATCATTTAATTCTGCTAAATAATATGTATAAAATATTATTTACAAAGTATCTCATAGAAATAACAATAATACAAGCATCAGTCACGGTTTTATGCCTTATATATTTGTATGGTGTTATGTAACGAAACGAGCAAGCCGTTCATTCCATTGGTAAGTGGTACCTTTAAATTGCAGTGTCATCCAGAACTATGGATCGCAATATCATGTGTGGGATTGCATTTCGCTCCACACTTTCAGACTAGTAATTTCATTAAGTACAGTGCCTTACAAACCGGTATACGGTTGTACCAACCGAAGTAGACTCCTGCATAGGAGTCCACCAAAGCAGCCCCGATAACTATTTAACGTATTCGTTTTTAATTGTAATTTAAAGCTAGTGTACACTATACCATATTGCATCTTTTTCATTGACTAATTTAGATTTTTTTTTCTGTTCCGATTAAACTGGATTGGTCAATGACTATATGACCTGGTACGTAATTATAGTACGTTACATTAAGAACTGGTTTAGAACGCGTTTAAAAGCAGTTCATAATTTCTTCACGAAATACAACTGGCCGATCTAGACAACGTCGTCATCTGTCATTTTACTTTGTGGTACGCCAACAATTAATGCATAACATAAAAATAAATATCGTATAATGTTTAACCTATTACAGGGATTAGATACATTATATACAAAAAGTCGTTGCATTCTGTCTCGATTACAGAGCATTAGTTAACCATTGCAAAAACATATTTTTGATTTAAAACTATGATGTTCTCCTAGCCGATTTAATACTGTCGAGAGCCATCAACTGCGCAGGAGATATTATAGTGCCACAAGTGTACGCGCAAACACAGAGGCACTCACTCGTCCCAACCTACCCGCGCCCGATGTAACGCTGATGCGATAAAATCGGAGGTAGGCTAGGATGGAGTGGCAGAAAGACGGGGACAATCACAACACAACCAGACCCGAAAACCAACAATTTGTGTTTTACCACAAATGTTGGCTCCGGCTGGGATTCGAACCCAGGACCCGCGGCGTAGAAGTCAGGTACTCTGACCACTAGGCCACGCGGTCGTCTTTTTTTTTTATAAAACTATAAGTACAACGCAAATATCTTTTTGCACAACATTAATTAAGCCACAGAACAGAAAAAACAACTAGCATTAAGCAGCCAACGTTAATCTGATTACTTTAATCGGTTTTAGTATTTGATCTATTGCTGCATTTGCCTACTATAGGTAACAGAAACTCCACAAAACTTCAAAGTATGTCTTGGATCATCCATAGAACTTATATTGTAACCCGATATCTATTACGGAACTTCCACTGTTCAAACGCTACGCTATGGTTTGAGGTAGGTCCAAATGCAGTGTTTAAAAGTCAGGGACAGTCTTAAACCTGTATTTTGAAAAAACAGTAAAAATTATTCATGGTTTACTTATACTTATATAGAGTACTAGCTGATGCCCGCGACTTCGTCCGCGCACTATTTGATTTTCTGCGATAAAAAGTATCTTATGTCCGCCCGCAGGATGCAAATCTTTTTGCCAAATTTCGTAAAGATCGGTTCATCGGTGGAACCGTGAAAGGGTAACAAACAGACAGAGGTACAAAGAGCATTTATAAAATTAGTGTGGATAATAAAGCTGGAGAATTTGTGTACTAGTATACAGTACATTTAAAAAAAAAACTTTTCTATTTTTGTTTTAGGCTATAAAACTTCATGCTACAGCCTAAGGGAGCCTCATGCTAAAAATCATTACCGAACTGCATGCTCAGGTCAGCGATGCACCATGCCGTACGACGCAATAATGTGACCGGCTTATTTTACGCGGGTGAAATCGCGGGGGACAACTAGAAGTACTTATAAAGGACGTAACAAGGTACAAGGACATCGCATATTAAATTCGAACAGACCTAAGTTTGACTAATATCTAACCTGATTTACACAACGGCGAGCACTGAGTGAGATAATTTTTTTAATACAAAAATAAAGTTAGTTTTCACATTCTTGAAGATATGCAGATGAAAAACGTTTTTCTTATACGCAATTTTCTGTAAACATGCTCCGATAAGCGACTTCTTAATCGTGCTTTACAAAAAATACTGCCAATGGCGGTAGGGAAGTTTTAATATAAATTAAAATCTTTACATGCAGTGTAATAAAAAACTATACCGTACATAACATTGTAGCTGAAATGTAAAAAAAACGCATAGGCTACAATGAATTTTTTTTTTCATTTTATAGGAATTGAATTATCACAGAATATAAATATAAATATTTTTTATTAAATCTGTTAAAAAAATGTGCAAAGGTTGCCAGCAAAGAACCATACCCAATAATGGTATATTAAATATTTACGAGTTAAAGGTAAAATTAAACAATTAAATTGCTGTCTCACCTTTATTTACGTCCAAAATTTTAATTCACCATTCGTCGGACACTACAATGTTTTTAAGAAATAACTTTATGAACAAAATTAAAGTGAAACCAGACAAATACACGAAACATATATTAATATAGTATTGGAACTGTGTACTATTTGTAATGTTTTTCGATCAAAACATCACAATAACACTGTGTTACAATGAGCGAAGAGAATCGATAAGAAACAGCGCAAAATACGCCCGTCAACGCCGTTGTCAATGCCGCACTAGCTCGCTGCTCGCACCTCACAAACGACACAAGTTACAAAATGGCGTGCTTACTTGAGTTTGCGCAATATAAAGCCGTTTTCACAGTTGTCTCATCATTAATTCTCATATGTTTTAAAGCGCTTAAATACAGTTCACGCTCTAGCATAGAAAAAACATTATTACGTTCGGCTTCGAAATGTTCGAAAACCATGTTATAAATCCATCATCTAATGTTCATTCATCTAATGTTATAAATGCGAAAGTAACTCTCTCGGTCCTCTGTCTGTTTGTTACCTTTTCACAGTCGATCCATTGAACCAAACTTAACAGACATAGGATACTTTTTATCCCGGAAAATCAAAAAGTTCCACGGAATATTTAAAAAACCTATATACAGTCAGACGAAGTCGCAGGCATCAGCTAGTGATTAATATATTAGAAAGGTAAATAAACGCTGGAACTCATTATTTCAATAATTTTATTTATCAATGACGACTAGATACTTCAAATTTAAGATAATATACCAATTTTATGAACCTAAACTACTAGAGCGGTAGAAAGGTCGCAGGGTATAAGCACGGTGGCATATAAAAGTAAAGTAAAGTTTCAACCTATAAATGTCCCACTGCTGAGCACAGGCCTCCTCTCATTTCTGAGTGGGTCTTGGGGGAGCTAGGAAGAATCCTGCCACGCTGCTTCAATGCGGGTTGGCGGACTTCACATGTCTTTAAAATATTTTTTATTTCTCAGACATGCAGGTATCCTCACGATGTTTTCCTTCACCGCCGAGCACGTGGTAAATCAGCACTTAAAATTGCAATTAACAATTTTAGTGGTGCCGGCACCGGGAAGTCGAACCCAGATCACTCGCGTACTATTAAATGTAGAACCTATGCGGAACTATATCGTGGGTCTTGGCTTCGAATCGTAACCGGTGCCAGCCCAAATTGGTTTTCGCGTCTGGTTATGTTATGATTGTACCTGTGTCTTTGACACTACATCCTAGCCTACCTCCGATCTTATTGCATGCGCGTTAAATGGGGCTTACGACTGACGAGTACTGCCAGTAAAGCCGTGAAATAAATCTTCCGACAGTAATCGAAAGTTGTCGCCATTGCTGAAAATCGACAAATGTTCTTCAGTGAATTATGTACATTGAACAATTGGTATAAAGTGGACTATAAGCTAATTTTTCACCTCAATTAAACACCTAGCTGAAGCTCGCGACTACGTCCGAGTGAATTTATGTTTTTTTTAAATTACGTGAGTACTCTAATTTTCTGGAATAAGTATGTTATGTCCGTCTATAGGATGCAAGCTATCTATTTGCTGAATATTATCAAGATATATTCAACGGTTGAGCCCTCTCGTGCACCCTCGATTCAGTCTACTTACGCGCACAGGGTAACAGCCCAAGCCGAGGTTCATTTTTGGGAGCCCTGGCGCTAGTTACCCATTATAAGGGTAATAGGCTTAGCGCCCTCAGCGCTCTGCCACTTTTCAATCCGGCGAAGCTGTAAAAGCCTTCGGGCTAACAGTGACCATCATCAATAAAAATATATATCTATATCAACGGTTGAGCCTGTGTTGTGAAATGGTAACAAACAGACAGATGAGCAGAGAGAGTTATTTTCGCTTTTATAATATTAGTGTTGACTAGCGGCCCGCTACAGCTTCGAACGGGTGCAATTTACTAATGAAGATATTGAGGAGTGCGAAAGTGAAACACGAATGCGAAAGTCACAATTATTTTATTGCTATGAAAACGTGACAGCGGATCTGTCAAACTGAACGTCAATTTTTTTGTTATTGAGATTTTATTACAAAAATAC
The DNA here is from genome assembly GCA_019845155.1 of Luehdorfia chinensis. Taxonomy (NCBI): domain Eukaryota; kingdom Metazoa; phylum Arthropoda; class Insecta; order Lepidoptera; family Papilionidae; genus Luehdorfia; species Luehdorfia chinensis. Next base: position 2,938,137 of record JAHVAK010000252.1, on the reverse strand, counting down.
CATCCAAATTTCCGACTTTTCCTATGCATTTTCCGAAAATTCCCACTGTATCAACAGAACATTTCTCTGTGGCATTGCGCTCGTCGCCTTGAGACGTCAATTAAGTCACCTATGCCCAGTAATTACACTAGCTGTCAGTGTCCTACAAACCGTTAAACAATAGTTTTTGCACACTTTTTTTCATTAGATAAAGTGACGAAACGACAAAAACTGTTCGCATAATGGTATGTACAATGTCTGCCCATAACAAATTCCCCTGTCACTCTGAATATTTCTATGTGACACCACTCTGCGCCCGTCACTCCGAGACATCAGTTCTAAGACCTCATATGCCCAGTGATTACACAAGCTCTCAGTGCCCTTCAAACCGAAACACAGTAATGTTTGCACATGACAGCTTCACGGCAGAATAACGGATCCTCGGGTGGTGCCTACCTAGACGGATTGCTGCATAGGAATCCTACCACCAGTAAATTCTAGTAACAATAAAAGAAACCTCTAGAAGATATCTTTTCTGTCGACGTGTTACACAATTCTTACCATTTCGACCGCGTAATGGTATATAAGAGCCGTGGTAGCTCAGGGGCCGCTCGACTTACATACGCGAGTTCGATCACCAGTGCCGGCACCTCTAAAATTGTTCTACAATTTTAAGTGCTTACTTATCACTTATGGGGGAGGCCTATGTTCAGCAGTGGACTTGTGATGGGCTGAAACGGCGACGACGACTTACCACGTGCTCTGTGGTGAAGGAAACATAGCGAGAAAACCTGCATTTTTGAGGAATAAAAATGTTTTGGGCACATATAAGTTCGCCAACACGCATTGGAGAAAACCCTAAGAGGAGGCTTTCGCTCAGCAGTGGAACATTTGCAGTCTGTTACTTTGGTCTCATGTCTCAGGGGGTACCACACAGAAATGAACCGAGTGACACAACATTTGTTATGGACAGACGTTTCATTTTAGGTGAACGCTTTTTTCTATAAAATAGCCAGGAGAACCTCGTCATATCATCTAAAGTGTGACACAGTATTCTTTTTTGTGTAACCAAGAAAATCTTAATAAAAGTTCATTCAAAAGATATTTTCTGAACACTATGATCTGATAAATGTATTTATAAACTTTTTCTATTTTACATGTTTTTTTGTCGTATATTCGTATCTTTATTTGTAATTATATTGTTACGAAAATTCTAGAACATTATATTTTCCCCATAATGAATAGCGAATTTTCTAGTTTTAACACAATAATTGTATTTATTATTTAATATTTCCTTAGAATTTTTCGGCGCTCTAGAATATTCGATGGCATATACATATATAAGCGCGACCGGATGGCAAATTGGGATGTTTTCTTACTCGCGGGCCATCTGCTTGCTAGTTAGTCCCTTACGATGATGGCGTAAAAGCCACAAAGCTCACAACATACTAAGCATTAAAAAAGAATTGGGATGTCTCAGTTAAGACGAGGTAAAGGGCGAAACAAGTAACAGTGATAAGTTTGTGGATTGGATCTTGTACATTTTAGTGAAATATATACATTTATCCCGTATCTGAGTGTCGTTTTATTTGCCCAAACCAGAAGCGGCGCGTAACAATAGATGTATATATACTAAAAGTTACACGCCCTCTTCGCTGGGCATAATGTTTCCAGCGAATAAATGTGCGTATAATGCATTCTTAGTGGGTGTCTTATGTTTGAAAAGGAATATGTATGCTGAATTTCAAGAAGCGATGCTCGATATACATCGGTGTATTGAAAACATCCATGTTTTCTATTCGATACATCGGATCGATCCGATGCATCGATTGTCTTAGTTGTTTAACGATGTTTGGCTTTTAACCGGAATAAAACAACCAAAAAAAAAACTACGATTTACTTGAAATTTCCCGCCACTGTATGGTGGACCTCAACGATATTACATTCGCACAGACTTAGCTATATCATACAGGTTATGCGCAAAATTTAGAGAGAAAGTATTGGGATTTTTTTTTATTATTGTATAAAGTGACGAAAGGAGCACGTTTACCTGATGGTAAGTGCAACGTCCGCCCACAACAAATGCTGTGTCACCGAGAATATTTCTGTGTGACACCACACTGCGCCCGTCACCTTGAGACATCAGTTCTTAAGTCTCAAATGGCCAGTGATTACGCTAGCTCTCAGTGCCCTTCAAACCGAAACACAGTAATGCTTGCACACTACTGCTTCACGGCAGAATAACTGGGGTGGTACCTTCCTAGACGGATTCCTGCATAGGAATCCTACCACCAGAATTCTTATCTCGATGTAGATAAAAATCTTAATGCAGCTCTTTTTTAGCACTTCTACATACTTTTACATCCAATTCTATCTGCTTATATATTCGGATAAGTAATTTAGAAATCCCACCAGACATCCATAAACCTCTATTCCTCTTGAATTTGGAACTATCCTTTTTTTTTAAATGACTATTTAAAAATATAAGTGCTTCTTTTTTCTCTTTCCTAACCTGACTATTGACTGAATGCACTTCAACAGTGGATAATGATTTACTGATATGTATATAAGTCGATGTTTTAATATGATGCATCGAAAACATCGACGTTTTTAACATTGTTGGCACGTTTCGATGAAAAAAACATCGATGTATTTTCTGCATGACATCCCTAATTACATTTACATAGGTCTATAATCGGACATATCGTGACGAGTCAGTGGTAAGTCGCGTAGATAGATAGAGAACGAGAAAATATATAAGATATAGAATAAATAAAAAATACTGCTCTGGTATGTGAATAGTTCTCACAAGCTTCGGCTATAGCCGTAAATATAGCTTTTACATGAGCTCAAGGGGCCCAAAAATATACGAAGATAAACTAGTGTTTTCCTGGACTTCACGCAGAAAAAGACAGGATTCTGAAATACCAATCTGTCATTAAAAAATTACATGAACATTAAAATTTGCGCAAGGTAAGCTGCTTACTAAATTTAGTTACTGTATAATCCGTCTTAATATTCCAGTCCGGACCCTCTCCCCCTACTGCCTTATATACGCCCATGCGGCTAGCTATAACCCATTCAATGCTTTTGGCGATTCCACATACGACACGGTTTATCCATCAGGCGACTCGGTTCCTAAAGTTGGAAGAGGCTTCGACCAAGCTCCTTCGAAGTGCCTTGTCAACCTCAAACACCTTACTGCGAACTATGGAGGATAGATGTAAGAAGCGACATCTCAGACAGAACAATTCACGAAAAAGTGTCACAAAATGTATAAAATAAGGGATCCAAAAATTTGCGAATTGGCGCTAATGTTGCAAAAAGTATGACCTGAAATTAGCCATATTAGATGAACTGAAGTACGCTAAAAGAAATTACTGAATTAGAAAAGTAGTTGATAGAAGTACTGTAATTAAAAATTAAATTAATAATAAAAAAATATACATTTTTATTACCGAAATAAAAGTAATAATGAAAAATGTGACATCTAGTTTGAAACAAAATAAAATAAATAACAATTTTTTTTTTAATTTCGCCTATACAGACTAGACAGACTAGACGCTTCTTTTCAAATGTAGCTCGTTTGCCAGTCACGCCATCTTAATTTGACTCGATTTCTCGGACAGTTACTCTATTGAATTGTCAGTCCTCTCTTTTTCTCTACACTTCATATTCGACTCACAGATTATGTACAGTAAAGTATTGTTAAAAATACGTAAAACCCACTACCGAGCTGTTTGTTTATCTTTTCATCAAACGATTTCCCTTCTTGTATACCATTATATTTTTGATAAGTCCACTTCAAGCATGAAGATTATGAGACGAGAGTCCAGAGGCGAACTGCTTCAGCCTGCAAGCAGTTCGTAGTAATAATTGTCATAACTAGTCAGCAAAAAATAAATAATAATATGACTACAGATCCAGACCAGAGTAATATATTTTTTTCACAGTATCGCTAACTTTGTTTATGTTGTTTTTTCTTTTAATGCCGCTTATTTTACAAAGGCAGTCTTAAAATATTTATACGTTAAGTATATAATATATATACAACACATATAACACTTTCGAACTATTTCGAAAGGAATGATGAGCAACTATTTGCGGCTGTCTTATGTTACCGATGATACATCAATATTATATAATTTGTTCTAAATATTTCGTTAGTACGTCAGTAGTGTTGTTCTTAATTGTTGCCATGCGGTGGCGGCTTAAGTGAATCTACCACCCCATCGCATCCCGTGGGCGATGGAGACCAGGACAAGAGACCAGGAGATGTACAGCAGCATCTTCCTGCAACATCTGAATAAATAAACTGCGGATGCCAACCCGCCTGCCAAGCGGGGCAACTATGGCAAAATCACCTCAAAATTAGAGCTACAAACTTGTGTCAATCTATATGGGAGGTCTATGTTCAGCAGTGGACTAGTGATAGGCTGAAATGATGATGATGAAATGATGTTCTAAATTGTTCGACAATAATTAGCTATTGATCGTTTTTAATTTTTTTATAAACATACATACATACATACATAAGATCACGACTGTATCCCATAAGGGGTAGTCAGAGACTGGGCACTCACTGCAAAAACAGATGACTGCCACAATCCACGTTTCACCAAAACAATATAATGCACTTGGTGTGATAGGTGGTGAGCAATTTTTATAAATGCAGCCTATAAGTAAACACTACTGGCAGGCACTTTGATACAACAGCAAACATTTCGTTTGTTTGTCGTTTGTCCCTGATTATTCGATAATAATTAGCATTTGCCCGTTCTGTAATTTTTATAAACTATATTTTATTAAAATGTTGGTCTTTAGCTTGGCATCAATTAAAGCTATTTTAATTCTGTAGTAAACAATTCGTTTGTCCATAACTTTTCAATAACAATTAGCCTTCATTGGTTTTCTTGGTGGTTTTTCTAATACGTCGAAACTTCCCATCGTTTGTTCGATTTAAAAATGTTGATCTTTTGTTATATTTTTAATTAATTAATTATTATATACTTACCGTACTATTATATACTATACGTAACTATATACTTGCATTGCACGATACGGGCCGTATCAAGGAGGACCGCCTTTTTATTATAATAATGATTGCGTGTGCGGTGTACAATTCAAATAGAACTGCGTTTACTAGTGGCAAATGCTATTGTGCATGTGCGACTATAAATACTTAATAAAAAATATAACAACGATCGACATTATTTAATCTAACATACGATGGCAAGCTCCAACGTATTAGAACTTTTCTTACTTTCGCGGTTATTTGAACTTTACTTTCGCGGTCACTTGGAAGGGAAGGCCAAATTGGCCTCTAAAAAGCTAGGCGTGCTCAGTAGAGCGTGACGGTACTTCATGCCATCCACCGCTTGAAACTTTATAAGGCGCAGGTTCAACACACAACAGCACATAGAGTACTGTTCTCATTTCTGGGCAGGCGCACCCCAGTGTCAGTTCCTTCCATTTGACTGCATTCAACGAAGAGCGGCTCGAATCGTCGACGACCATGTTCTATCTTATCAGTTTGATCAACTGGCTTTGCGAAGAGATGTTGCATATTTTTGTATTTTTTACAGGATCTATCACGGGGAGTGTTCCAAGGAAGGTTCGGATTAATTGCAGCCGCTGAAATTCACCATCGCACATAACGGCACAACTTAAAAGTATATCGTCTGGCACCTGGATACATGGCATTCCAGCACAGTGGGTTTTCCGCGGAATTTTTTGCCACGCTCAAACACTTTGTGGAATCTGCTGCCGCCAACTGTTTTTCCGGACCGATACGACTTAGGGACCTTCAAGAAAAGAGCCTATCCTTTCTCAAAGGCCATCAATGTATCTGTTATTCCTCTGGTATTGTAGATGTTCATGCGGTGGTCACTTACCATCACGTGAGCAACCTGCAGTCATCCGCCCCCGCTTCGATAACATTGCCATTAGTGCCAACATAAATATCAAAATTTTAATAATTTTTTATAAAAAAAATTTGAAGATTGACAAATGAATTGTTTACTGCCAAATAAAAATAGCTGACATTAGTGCCAAGCTAATGACATTAGTACATTTTAATAATTGTTTATAAAATAAATAAAAACGAACAAATACTAATTATTATTGAATAATTAGGACGAACGACGGGCAAACGAAATGTTTACTGCTGTATTAAAGTAGCTGCTATTAGTATTAATATTTAGAATATTTTTTTAATAACTGTTTATAAATAAAATTTAAAACGTACAATAGCTAATTATTATCGAACTATTAAGAACAACTGATGGACTAACAAAATGTTTATAAATAATTATAAAATATTATTATGTCACTGGTAACATAAGACAGCCTTTATTTACGAATGTTGCTTGCAGGTGAAACAGTATTGCTTGCAAAAATATACAATGTATTTACATTCTCACATCTAAAAACAATATAATAATCGATAAAAATAGTAAGTAACTTAAAAAAATATTATAATCGTATCTATTATTAGACGAAACCCAATATGCATGTCACTTGTTATATAAAAGGGCATAAAAACTATATTTATTATTAAGATCTATTAAATAATGTTGTAGTTTTAAATACTTCTTAAAAAGGTTTTTGATAATTAAAGCACTTCTTGTACTCACAAATGTACCTATATCATATGCAAATGATCACCGTTGTTGTAACTCTTTGATTATTGGACATAGTATTTATTACAGTGTTACCATACTAAATTGTAGGAACATTCTTCGATTTAAATAGAAAATTCCGACGCTTTATTAGAAGCTGGCAACCCTACCTTATTGATATTTGACGTTTCATAAACGTGAATCCATGAACTTGTCTCTTTTGGCGGGTTAATTTCATTATTTACCGTTTTTGTTATGTTTAGTCAGTACAGTATACAAATCTAAAAAATGGCTGAAAAACTTGAAGATTTGAATTTACCTATGACCGTTGTAACCCGTATAGTGAAAGAATCTCTACCAGAAGGTGTATCTATTTCAAAAGAAGCTCGTACCGGTTTGGCAAAAGCTGCATCTGTCTTTGTGTTATACGTTACTTCAGCTGCTACAAATATTGTTAAACACAATAAAAGGAAAGCATTAACAGGGCAAGATGTTTTAGAGGCCATGAAAGACATAGAATTCGATAGATTCGTAGAACCTTTGAGCGAAGCATTGGAACACTATAAACAAGCCGTTTCAGCGAGAAAATCTGGTGCAGGAAAGAAAAAAGAAGACGTAGAAGAAGTGGAAATGATTGAAGATGATTGATGTGATATTCAATGTATGTAATTGGTTTTTATTTTGTATATAATAATTATTTTTTGGCAATGCAAGTTTTCCAATAAAAAAATTATAAAAGTTTATAATATTTGTTATGAATTACTTTATCGAAGCTAATTTGAAGCAATAGCCGTAATCGTCTATGGTGTAGGCTGAAAAAAGCATTGTTTTAGATCATATATCTCATTTAACTTGGCCCTACCTTTTGGATTGATTTTTTTTTTTATATTCTGATAGGATATAGTTTAGCAGACTCAAAAAACAAAATTGTAAAAATTAGTTATTTGTACCAAAATGGTCTATTAAATAGGGTTTTTCATTCTGCAAAATAGAATCCAAAAATAATTAAAGGAAACACATTTTTTAGTTATCGGTAACCAAACTACTTATAGGTAGAATTTTTTTATTGAGTGTTCTTGAATTGTTTCAGATAAATTAAATTTTCAACTGCAACTTGTAGATATAATATTTAACTGTCTCTTAAACCTTATCTTTTATCCCAGTAAAATATTACTTATTATGTATGTTATTAAAGTATTTATTGTACAAATTAAATGCATAGTTAAAGATTCATGTTTCCAAACAGGGAAACATTGTTTTTTGACACATGATATTGCCAAGGAAAAGGGTAGCTACCCGCCAGATCGAATGGTCTGATCTGGGGAGGACGTCTTCTCCCACTAGTAATATTTAGATGCTGTGTATATAGTTTGCATCTCAGAAAACTTCGATAACAGGATAATGGAATGTATGAAATATACCTTGAGCTTCTCATGTGGCGACATAGATGTCGCTACAGTTTTTTGTTGCCAAATAGATAATTTATTTAACACATGAAATAGATGGGTCTGTTTCTTTACCTGGGTCTTTAGTCAATGGATTTGGTTTACTTCACTAAACTTTTTATTTATACTAAGGAGGTTAACAGGTAATAACAAAACCTTTCTGGCCAGTCTTTTACATTGTTAGTTCACAGCACAGATTACTTTATATTTACTTGTACTTGTGTTACAGTGACTGCATAAGACCAGCGGTGGATTTGATTTATATGGTAGTTAAAAAGTATCAAACACTAAATAATATTTCATATATAAGTATAGTTCATGGGCGGCGGTGATGGCTTAAAATCAGGTGTGCCACTTGCTCATCTGCTTCCTCTTCCGGACAAAAATAAGTTAAGTGTTTGTGATTTGCAGTACTAATAAATATATAAAATAAAACACCAATTTTATTATTATTATTATTTTATTTGGGAATAAAATTTGTTGAGAACCACCTGAATGTTAACATTGAAATTTTGATGACTTGTCTCATACTACGCTTAGTTACATCCTGTTATGTTGTTTGTATCACCATTATTTATTTACATTTCTCTGGAAGTATTCGAATCTACCCTCCATAACGAAAATAAATATCATATCTCTAATATATTCTGGCGACACTAATCTACATTAAGTTTCTTTGATTAAATTCAATTTTTATTGTAGTTATTACTAATACAGAGAAAACTGGAAAGACTTAACGCTATGAAAATAAATTGTCATTTTTGTACGACCATATTTTATGACAAACTACCGACATTTCTTGCATGTCACCAGCAAAACATGAAATACCTACTGTAGAGCCATTATTACAATTAGATATGAATGAAACGTAAATAAAGCATTTTATCTTAATTAAGATATACTTAACGGAACTAAACTCCTTGACTTTACTGTGATAACTCATTTTAAATACACTGTTAGATTGACTAGGACCCAGTCACTGCACATACATATATCATTCTTTTATGCCCATTATGCTTTCGAATGGCACTGATGAATTTTTACGTCGTGTGTCGTCGAATGGATCTCGTAAAAGGCGAGTAAGGGGACTAAACTGCACTGTGCACCCAACAACGCATGATGGCGATGGGCCTCACCACCTATCACACAGAGTGCATTATATTGTTTTGGTGAAATGTGAATTGTGGCAATCATCTGTTTTTGCAGTGAGTGCCCAGTCTCTGACTACCCCTTATGGGATAAAGTCCGTGACCTTATGTATGTATGTGTCGTCGACCGTTACAAATAATTTGCTTCGCCATTTTTGGAGCACACAGCTATAGAGTAACTACTATAATGTCAATAGCCTGGTCTGGGTTGAGCATCTTGAGGCCTTTAAACCAGGTGGAAACCTGGATACAGGTTGGCTTATTCACAATAATAAAAAAAAATTAACTGACTCGATTTCAGAATTCGCTACAAAAAACGATTGATTGAGTTAAAGATATTTGTTTGGAGCCCCAATAGAATCACCAGCGTTCCTGCAACTCAAGAAACTTTACAAAATCGGAGTATAAATAACAAGTTATCATTCCACATTAAAATTGTATACTTATAAGTGTACCTGACTGTAGCTAAAGACGTACTTTATAACAATTAAGTCATAAACTTGTCCAGAAAAGACGAATTCGCAGCGAATTGTTTCGCGCTTTCCGACCCCACGTTGAAGGAGCGTTCGCCGCGCGAGCGTTTGAGATTCCATAACATGAGGTCGGAGGAAGCGTTCGAGCTGTGGCTAGTTTGCCGGTCTCTTTTCTACTTCATCATAAACAAATCCGTATCAATGCCGCTCCATTTTCCTAGATCTGATTCCCGAAGTTTGCTCGTAAACTGGACGATCTATGGAGTTTCCGGTATCTCTAGTCGCACTAAGCACGCGCGATTCGAGTTTGTTGTACTGTATTAACGCTGGCGCCCAATGCCTCGTCAACTCGCGTATAAATTCGCTCCTTCTGGACAAGGTCTAATCAATCACATTTTATAGATATCCCTAATAACGGCTCCACTTATTCCATTTTTTGCTTGCATACGAAAAAAATATATTAAAAACAGTTATATAGCATTGTATGCCGAATTAGGTTTTTCTTATAATAGACGTTATACCAGACTTTGATTTTAAATTTTTAAATCTAGAGAAATTTATTACATCTCGCATATCACTATACGTGAATATTTGTTAGTAGTTTTAATTTTCGTTATAAAAATATAACGCCACTTAGTATTTAGACTTGCTATAACCTACGAAAATTTAAGTAACTAACAAATATTCCTACAAAATACTTATTATCAAAGTAACTACTGGTGTTCAAGATGTTCGACTATCGAACGACTTATTATTATAATTTCAAAAAATCCTTAAATCTAAAATAAGTAGCGTACCGCTATTTAAAAAGGTTTTTACTAGGGATAGCCAGATAAAAACTTATGTGATTTGTGGCTCGCGATTGTTGTCGTTTGGCGAAACACCATAATCAATAAATTAATTAATATCTACTGTCTTTTAAAGCAATAAAGGAATAAGTATTAATATATTAAAGTTGTAGTACAAACGAAGGACACTAAAGTGTTTTCATCCACACAAACTGCGTAAGGAACTTGGATTTAAAATAAAACAGAACATCAAATGTGCGGGGCTACCCCTAAGGAAATGGAAGTAGTAAGTTTCACAAGGAAATAGTAACAGCAAAGGTTTTTCGAAAGAAATAAGAGGATTAAAGACCATTCTTAATTAAAGGATCAACACCTTTATTTTTAATTTACCGACCGGTCTCGCCATACGACATCGGTGTTAAAGTAGGTGAAATGGGTTGATTCAGTCAGCAGAGAAATACAGTATTAGTTTATTTGATAGCCTTATTTCGTAGAAAGGAAATTAAAATTTGAATGGTTGTCTCTTTTAAAATCAATTCCTGCTGACGTTACATGTTTAACACTTGAAATCTCTATTCAAATGTATTTTCGAATTTTGGCGCCAACTCGAAAAGTGATGGTAGTTTTTTTTTAGATATTGTTATTTAATATTAATAATAACAATCGTAATTTATTTTCTTTCTATATGTTGTTTCTAGATGACAAACACCACACAAGACTAAGTTTGTCTGGCTTCACTTCCGAGTTTTGAATAAAATATTGATAGTGTTTTAAGATATATATACTAGATTAGGAATCGCCTTGCAAAAGCGTGGGTAAGCTTTTTGTGGTACTTAACATATGGCCACAGCCAAAGTCATACGTGAATGTCGCTATCTCTGTCTAATCGACGCCAAGCCAAGCAAGAAAAAAAGAGATGAATATATGTTTAAATAAAAATATTTAGTTTCAAATCTACGTCCGTGTCGTAACGATTGAAAACTGGTTACGTTTTATACAACAGGTGGTCGCGAAAATGTAGTGATTAGAAAATTCTATTCGATGCCTATATAGATTGTGTTACTGTAATAATAATTACAGTTGCATGTTTGTAGAACAAAGACCCGAAGTAGTCTTAACAATATTTTTATGTCACTAATGTAATGGTCTCTTTCAAGATATGCTATGAAATTTATTGATACATATCATGTCACTGATTGGTAATGAGGAATACAGTTTAGTTCGGTGCTATGTTTAGCATGATCAAACTTTCCAGCTATCACTAGTACAAACTATTACCTGCTATATACTGCTCTAAGCTCAACTCAATAAACAAATATTCAATGGTCGTATTTTCTAAAAATACGCTATTTTCGGTAATATTCAGTCCGTATGATATTCAAACTTTGGCAATTCTATGAAGGTGGAGGTGAGAAGAACCTTTTTAAATTTGTATTTACTACGATTTAATTTTACCGGCGACAGTTATGATGACGTAGAGTTTAGATATATTCACAAGAATCTGGTAAACGTCTTATATGTTTTTTTTACTCAACAAGGTGTGTAAAATGCGCGTGTAGTGTATGCGTATATTTAATTAATCGTTCTGTCGTCTAACACTTACACACCGCGCGCGGTAGCGGGGTGAGAGAGCAAAGTCAGCAAAGTTACTCGTTCTCGAACTCACTTCTTGCAGCACGAAGCGGGACGGACGCCAGTGTGGCGTGTTAAGCAGGGAACCGATACGTTAGTATTAGAAGAAACAAGGAACAGGACAGCGGTACCGGTGATTTTGACTACGACGGCCATTTTGCATTTCGCGCCATTTTTCAACCTCTTGTAAAAAATAAAATTAAATTACACTTTTCATAATAATTAAGTTCTAAGACTATATGACAACTGAAGTTATTCTAAAAATAATATAAGAAAAAACAGGAGAAATAAAAATCTAAACTGGAACATAAATGTTTATTAGGGGTGATATAAATAAAAGGGATTACTCAAAGCAACACAGTTCATTTTTACAAACGCAGTGGAAAAAATAAAAACAAAATGTTAAAAAAGCAAATACATCAGTAAGTTTTTGATGAATGATATTTTTTTTATATTATCACTATGACCTCAGGGTACAAATTTTAGATACCATACGAAACAAACAGAGTTACAGATCAGGAGTAAGATTCATTTTACATCTAGTACATACCACATAAGGAATAAACAAATCTACAATTTGCATTAAATTATTTTCATCTCGTCACAAAATAATTAAAGCAGCGCAGTACAAACTGCCTTCATTTTTTTGTGCAATGATTTCTTACTCCCTTTGGCATACAGCTATTACTTCTGTTAGAAAGAGATAGAACGCAGTAAGTTACCTACATTTCACGATTTCTAAACACAGGAAACATCTTGTATGCCGTTTTTTTGCTTGTTTCGACTGTTGTTGATTGGCAGAGTAATAAACTAATTTATTGTCTGTGTAATACTAATATAGTTTACAATAAATACATTACATATTTTTTTATTAAAGCCGCTGTCAGCAAGCGTCAAGCCAATTTAGCTTTTGAGTGCTGTAACTTTGCACTGATCGATTTTGTTATACCAGTAACATCAATGGCGGCTGAAAGAATAATTAGTTTTATTGCGTAATTAAGCATTGACATAATTTTATTGTATCTGAAATTGTCGAGTTCTGAAAAATATAACCTAATAATGAAAACGCATATAAACAATTTTAGTCAGGGATATATAAACCTTATAAATCGCCGGTACATTCGAAATCGATATTTTCGCGCCAACTCTCAAAATGCGGTTGCCAATAAAAAAATTAAATACATTAGAATTACGATAACTACACTAGTGATATTATACAATTGACTAAAACTAGTTGGAATATTTGTAATATTTACAAAAAATACATGAGCCAGTTTTATCATTTCAAAACCTCTATTATTAAAACTATCACGTATATAACATATCGAGAAAAATTGTCTTTTTCGTAATATATTTTAATGTTAATTACCCATTACGTTTGGCGTTAACCAAACAATTATCATTAATAATCACAATTATTTGGTTTTCATATAAGATCTATTACAAATAAATAAATTACATTTTTCACTAAACGAAAAATGCGAACAGAACTCGAAATTAAAACTTTACGTTAATATTTGAATAGATCAAGACACCGACCCGTACTATGCGAAATAATACTAGAAATAATATATCTACACGCGTCGAGTTATGTCATCAGTAAAGTTTATTATGTGGCGTCTTCATCATCAAAAAAAAAATTAAAATAACCGAAAGTAATTCCTGTGCGGTCGGTAATAAATTCAGTATTGATAACATTCGTACACGCGGAATTTTTTATACTGTTACATTTCTATGATATTATCTTCAGCAGTCTATTTTTAAATAGAGACTTCTTAAAGATCGATAATGCTATATTATATTTGACTATTTACGGTATTATCTACATCCTTAACCATTCTAGAGAATGAGAGAAAAAATTAGATGTCGAAACAAATGTCCTGTAACGACTTGTTTTCGTGTTTTCGAACCTATTACTACCTGCGGTTTTGTTTTGTTTTGGCGAGTGTCGTGAGTGACCGGGAGATGGATTCTAAAGAAAAATAGACATGCGCAATATGTATAATTGAGAAGAAAAGAGAGATATGGTATCCGTCGGATCTACTGATATATATCACTCATTTGTGTCAATAGCTAAGTTTTGATTAGTAGAACATCTGATCAATTTCCATATCTTGTCATTCTTGTCCATGTAATTAACTGAATAATAGTACTCTGTAGTCTGTCACATGACTGTATTACCGCCGAAATCGAATATTTTTATAAAGAGCCAGCTTATTTTGAAGTAATTGTCGATATTTTCTTTATGTAAAAAAGAAGTAAAGTTTCAGCCTATAAATGTCCCACTACTGAGCACAGGCCCCCTCTCATTTCTGAGAGGGTTTTGGAGCTAGGAAGAATCCGCCACGCTGCTCCAATGCGGGTTGGCGGACTTCACATGTCTTCGAAATATTTTTTATTCCTCAGACATGCAGGTTTCCTCACTATGTTTTCCTTCACCGCCGAGCACGTGGTAAATCAGCACTTAAAATTGCAATTAACAATCTTAGTGGTGCCGGCCACCGGGAATCGAACCCAGGTCACTCGCGTACTATGAAATTTAAAGCGAGCGCCTAGCCCCTGAGCTACCACGGCTACTTTATGTAAAGATACCTAACTCATGTGAGACAGATAGTTATGTACGCTGAAATTTAACAACTTTTAACGGATTTAAAAGTAAAAAAAAAAGTAAAGTTTCAGCCTATAAATGTCCCACTACTGAGCACAGGCCTCCTCTCACTTCTGAGAGGGTTTTGGAGCTATGAAGAATCCGCCACGCTGCTCCAATGCGGGTTGGCGGACTTCACATGTCTTCGGACGCGGATTACGGATTTAATCGCGTTTATTTTATATTATTTTAATCCTGTACGCTGCAAAACAGAAATTAACATTTTTAAATATGATAATCTACATTTAAAATAATCATGATCTCTCTTTCCTATCCACTAAAATCTGTCTATGCGTTTCTTTATCTCGAACGAATCCAAACCAAATTTATCCTAATGATACAATGATTTAAAGATGTATTAATAATACAGGCGATTTACTGTATCTATCTATCTTTTCTGCAGATTTATATCATTTTCGTTAATCAATCACTAGCTACACAAGTCTAAAGAAAACCCATCTCCCGACGCATTACAATTTGTAAATACTGAGTTTTATTGTGTTTTAAATTACGTTTTATTGCGCATTGTAAATAATAAGAAAATAAAATGGTTCGTGAAAATAAATTTCTAATAATCTTTGACGATCACATGGAATAATTACATTGTTTTCTTGCCGATACAATAAATAATAATACGCAGTGAATGTATTTCCGTCTACCCGAACTAAGTTTAACTTGAATTGATACATTGTAGCTCCCTCTGGGACTAACTTAGTTTTGATTTCATTATGATATTACAAAATGTACTGGTATTACATTAATTTTAAAGTTCTAGTGAAATAAGGCGCAAGCGAAAATTGTTAAATAATGAAATAGGCCTACTGGTGGTAGGATTCCTATGCTGGAATACGTTTAGGTAGTTACCACCCCTGCTGTGAAGCAGTAGCTTGCAAACATTACTGTGTTTCGGTCCAAAGGGTTGCTGGTGTAATTTTTTTTTTTTAAAAAAAACGAAGCCCCACACTAGGATTTTCTCCTGTATCGTGGGTGCGTTTTACAAACATACATTTCACATGCACAACACAACCAGACCCGAAAAGCAACAATTTGTGTTTTTGCACAAATGTTACCTCCGGCTGGGAATCGAACCCAGGACCGGTGGCGCAGAAGTCAGGTACGCTAACCACTACTCCACGCGGTCGACAAATTACAGGGTATATGTGACTTAAGAACTGATGTCTCGGGGCGACGAGCGCAGTGTCCACACATAAATGTTCTGGGTGATACTGCTTTTGTTATGTGCAGACCGTTTTCCCCGTCTCGTCACTTTACCCAATAAAAAGTTTAAAAATTGTAACGTTAAGCATACGATAAGTATACTAACACTAATACAGATCAGAGAACAGAGATATACAGTATTTTAGGTTCATAAAAAAAATATTATCATAGATTTTGAAACATTACTTAGCATTATCGATCTTTTAATTTTGCCATAATATTTTAAATAATTCAACTTACATAAACATTATTATTGCTACAGATCCAAACATGTCGGCAAATGTCAACATATCACATGTCAACTATTACATACATAATAGTTTTACATGAAATCGACGAGAATTATATTTCATATTGCTTTTGTATCGTTTCACGGAATGAAGATATAAGTGGCAGTGCTATGAGGAATTGATTTTATAAAGGCGTCTATGACCGCTTCGGTCATTGCCCTATAGATTATAAATGTGATTATATGGTGATTAATATTTAATTTCCATACAACATATAATATCTATGAAAGGGATCCCCCTTCAAAGTGTGCTAGTAAAAAAGATTTCTTACACCAACATGTCAATTCACATTGTATTTGGTTTAATTAAACCTTTGAACTGGCTGATTGGTTAAAATTAAAACAACAGGTAATAAATCACACATTTTAAAGCATCAACATCATTTTTAAACATTATTTATAACTGGCAAAACACTGAGCAAATTATAACTGTCCGATTCAAATCTAATTTGGACTTTCCAACAGCATAGGAATCCTAGGGAGTTTCAATGGTCTATTGTAAGCGGATCGCTATATGCAACTTCTAGTTACAATAACAAGCATTTCAGGTCTATATTAACGGGTAATTTTGTTCAACAATTAAATATATTATCTTGCTTGTGTTGCACAAATTGTGCATAACTTTGAACTCTGTAACTACCCAAAGTCGCAAAGTAAAAATCTATTACTCAATATAAAGCCCCCTTTGAAAGATCCTCACTGCAGACAACCCTCACACTTCAATATGAAGCCTCGTGACCGGCAAGGATGTACAAATCGTTGCCATCGTCACTTGAAAGCGTGTTGTGCAGTGTGTGCGACTCCAATACCACAACCCTGGAAAATTAATAATTTTATTATTTTATATAATGATATAAACTTACCATTGTTATTCATTATATAAGCAGATAGGTGTCCGGCAGAGTAGAATAGCACCTACCTCTTTCCTACCGAGGTGTTGTAAGAGGCGACTAAGCTATTGTACGGACAGCCTTTATTCGTTCAAAATAACACTATTACACGCATCGCTGTCGCTATACTGCTCGTGGGAACGCAATGGGGAGTAAGATTTTTGGAATCGTACCAAAATGGCGGCGACGTGGTTCACAATACATTACATGGAAAAGTGGGCTGCGGGTGTGGACTGTCTCTACCACGTATATGGGGAAAACGCGTGACTGTGAATTTGTTTCCATTGTTGCTCCAGCTTATTGATAACTATCAACTGCGCAGGAAGGAAATTGAAACCAGGAGATGGGCACCAGCATCTTCCTGGAACATCTATTTTTCTATTTCTATTTTAAAAAAACGAAGCCCCACAGTAGGATTTTCTCCTGTATCGTGGGTGCGTTTTACAAACATACATTTGACATGCACAACACGACCAGACCCGAAAAGCAACAATTTGTGTTTTTGCACAAATGTTGCGTCCGGCTGGGAATCGAACCCAGGACCGGTGGCGCAGAAGTCAGGTACGCTAACTACTACGCCACGCGGTCGAAAAATACTGAAAACTGAATAAAGAAACTGAATAAATAAACTGCGGTTGCCAACCCATCTGCCAAGCGCGGCAACTTTTTTTGTGGGATTTGCGGGAATTTGTCATATCCCTTCAAAATGAGAGCTTCAAACATTTTGTGGTAATCTATGGAGGAGGCCTGTGTTCAGCAGTGGACTGGTGATAGGCTGAAATTATGATGATTACGACGAGGTTCTCAAACTCACTTGTCGTTTCCCAACAGACGATATGCCCTGGAGAGGTCCGTGATCTCCTGGGTGACATCAGCGTTGCGGAGGGATCGACCCTGCACTCCGTGCCGGTGGAATGCTAGCACTGAATCCGCTAAACACACTGCAAGTAAAATACGCACACATTGAATTTCCAGTGCTTTCGAGCATATTACAATTTAGTTACCCGACTCCAAAAAATATTTTTGTTTGTGTATTGTAGCGACATCTTCGTCGCCACATGAGAAGCTCGAGAAATATCTCATACTTTCCATAATCGCGCTATGAACGTTTCTAAGATGCGAACAATATATATAACATCTAAATATTTTTTTAAAAATGTACATTATTTTAAAAATGACTAAAAAAAAAAGCCCGCTGGGTTTCTTACTGGTTCTTCCCAGGACAGAGGCATTTTTGCGAAACCAGTGTAGTTTAAAAAAAAAAAAAAATGACTTTCAATAAGTATTATGTAAATAATCTATATTGAATAAAAAATTATTCTATTCTATTCTATTCTATTATTAGTAGGAGGCGGCGTCCTCCCCAGATCAGACTGACATTAATGAGAAATAAAAAACAGAATATAAGACACTACAATGAAGTTACGGTGACAGATGCTGAATGTAAAACTAAACTCACGTATACTCTCTATGTGGAAATCGAACTGTATCCTAGATACAAGCTTAGCCCTCCGCTTCTCCTCTTCAGGCCTCCGTCGTTCCATAGCCGGGAGCACTGGGATAATGTCCACCATATTCTCGTGACAGACTAGCACCTGTTGAAAAATAACCTTCCAATTATTTAACATAAGCGGACGACGGAAATCTGGCCGACGTCGACAATAGCGACAAATTATATAATAATATAATTATATTTAACAATAATTATTATAGACTATTTATATACATAAAAATCTATCTGCATGTATAAAAGATCAACTCTAGAGATCGACTCGACCGAGTTGGCTGATTTTTTTTTTGTGTTCGTAAATTTCAGGACTAGGTTTGTATGAAAGAAAATATTTGGAAAATTCACGGGAAACGTCGGAAATTATTATAGACTATTTATATACATAAAAATCTATATGCATGTATAAAAGATCAACTCTAGAGATCGACTCGACCGAGTTGGCTGATTTTTTTTTTGTGTTCGTAAATTTCAGGACTAGGTTTGTATGAAAGAAACTATTTGGAAAATTCACGGGAAACGTCGGAAATTATTATAGACTATTTATATACATAAAAATCTATCTGCATGTATAAAAGATCAACTCTAGAGATCGACTCGACCGAGTTGGCTGATTTTTTTTTGTGTTCGTAAATTTCAGGACTAGGTTTGTATGAAAGAAAATATTTGGGAAATTCACGGGAAACGTCGGAAATTTTGATGGTATTTTGGCTCAGGTTGACAGTTCTGGTTTCAGTTTGATACAGACGATAGATATTGATAGATAAGTTTATCAATATCACCATCATCATTTCAGCCTATCATTAGTGAAATAGTTAACACAGGCCTCTCCCATCAGATCCATCACAATATTGGGCCTCCACATCAGATTATTGGGGGGGGATTTTTTCCATAGTTCGCTTGACAGACGGAGTGGCAACCGCAGTTTATTTGTTTGTCTGTTCCGGGAAAACACTGTTGCCTATCTCATACTTTTAACTTTCCCTCTGTCGACTTTTACAACACATACGGAATGAGATGGGGCAGTAAGTAGAATCTCTTACGCCGCCCATCACTCGGCATAACGACTTACCGCGTCTTTATTAAGTTGATGAACGGCCCGCAGGGTGTGCAGTCGTTCGGGCCTCGGGATCACAGTATTCGAACCCCCGACGCACACTTCCAGCTCGTCCGAATGGAACCAAGTCGCACCTGTGAATATAAGTATCTTATTAAGGAATTTATGTCTAACATGAACGGTATATATAAAATAATTTTGATTCAATACAAATAGCTTTATCACCTCATTCCGTTTCGTAGGTGTCATTATCGTCATCATGAGCGCATCCATCCAGGTGCAGAAGACAAATTCTAAGTTGTCTTCTGCATCCATCCAGGCGAGCACCTTTAGTTTCTAAATTAACGAGGTCGCTGTGATCGAAGGCAGCCAGGAAGACATCATCATTTACTAGACACGTTAACTAGCATGAGAAACCGGGCAACGCAACTAGATCGAAAATGGCGTCGACTGTATGTCTGTATGTAACCTAGCGCAGGTAATTTTTTGCAAATTAATTTACAATTTAATTTGTAACCATTACGTATTTTCCTCTGATTAGGTTCCTTAATGTTATGCCTCGTGACTATGGTTACACAGGGCAAGAATTACCGAGTAACAGGGCAATGCAAGTCGAGAACGCCCCGTTGCTACAGTATTTTCATAACAGTATAGTGACGAAACGAATAAAACGTTCCCCTAATGGCAAGTGCAACGTCTGCCTATAACAAATGCTGTGTCACCCAGAACATTTCTGTGTGACACCACACTGCGCCCGACACCCTGAGACTTCAGTTCTTAAGTCTCATATGCCCAATGATTACGCTCGCTCTCAGTGCCCTTTAAAACGGAACACAGTAATGTTTGCACACTACTGCTTCACGGCAGAATAACTGCCTTGGTGTGTAGTCGGATTTCTGCACAGAAATCCTACCACCAGTAGAGCTACTTTAATGGAACTAGAAAATAACCAGCAGCTTTCATTTAAACTAGACGAAAGACCAGAAACACACTCACCAGAGTTGATATTGATCAGATTGAGTCTTAAGGGTTTCCTCGTGGCCCCGATGCAGAGCAGCGGGTACTCTAGCTCCGGAGTGATGACCAGCTCGAAGGCTGACAGCGGTGTGGGGAGAACGCATTCGATGTTCTGCGAAGAAAAGTGTATGAGATAAAACAATTACATGAGTACATTATAACAAGTGACAGCATGGATCTGTATCTACTGAGTCGAGATTTGAAAAGTTTCAACTGCACTAGATGTATTGTTCTTTTGTACTTTTGGCGCCAACGCGAAATGTGACGGTATTGCTTTTTATTAAATTTTGTAATTTCTGTGTATATTTTGAGTTTTGATGTTCAACATTGATAGTTTATTATGCGGCAAGTGTTAAAGTATTATAGTAATTGGAAAAATCAATTCAAGACCAAAATTGTAATTTTCGTTTTGTCTCCATCAGTTCAGCAAATCTTCAGTGAAAGTCAACTATCATTATACTGTCGATCGAAACGAAGTCTTTGTTAAAATTAAATTATTAATCGACATTGGCCACAAAGGGCTCGATTTGGTAGCTAATTGCCGGGAACAAAAAATAAGAACAATATATATTGTTGTTCGATGTACTATAAACACCACCTAAGGAAGATTCGGATTTAAAACAGAAAGTCATGGACTTCACGAGCATGCACTGAAACATTACGTCAACGTTATGCCAACGATGCACTTTGTAATATACATCAAACAATGTAGCATTTAAATGGGATACCAATAAACGCTCCGGTATAGTAAGTTGTGATTTCCCTTTGCATACAACATATTACATTTTATGCTAAAGTCGAATAGTGACTCTAACATTGCTACGAACCGGATCTTATTGAACTTTACGATTGCGAATGGACTTTCCGGCCTCCTACGGTCACCAGCTCTATTTTGATCGCGTTTACGAAAACAAATTTTGCATGAAATATCGTCACATTCTAATACAAAAACTCCTGTTTTTATATATATAGGTCACAAACAATAAACAATACGAAATAAAAATAATTTTTGGGTTTACATAGTTGTGCAATTGACAATGCCAGCTCTCGAAACGCGTTTACAGAGTTAAACGTCGAAAATTGGACGTTCTGAATTTGAATCGCATATAGCTGTAACTTCGTTCATTTGATGTTGATGAAATGCAAACTGTAGCATGTACTGTAGCATATAATTATTGAATTAGTGTTTGTGTACAATTGTGAAAACAATAAATTTTATTATTTATGTGGTGAACTTTACTTCATGACTATACCCATTCACCCTTTCATACAACAGATTGCAGCATATTATTATGGTAGGGTCAAACAGTGACCCCGTAGCGTACCTTGAGCAGCATGAACTTCCTGAGCGGGTCGTACCACTGCATGAGGAACAGGCCGGCCGGCGTCGCCCCGCACAGGTACTTGTAGCCGTTGTACGGGTTGCGGGCCACCGCGCAGCGCATGCAGCCTGCACATTATGCCATTATATGATAAGTCCAATTAAATAAAGTGAAAATTCACATAAAAATACCATAAAGGTATGCAAAAATACAAGTTATAAGGTCTCTAGTGACAGCACGTGAGCTGAGAGCTCACCTCTAGTGTCGGGCACGTGCTGCGGGCTCACCTCTAGTGTCGGGCACGTGCTGCGGGCTCACCTCTAGTGTCGGGCACGTGCTGCGGGCTCACCTCTAGTGTCGGGCACGTGCTGCGGGCTCACCTCTAGTGTCGGGCACGTGCTGCGGGCTCACCTCTAGTGTCGGGCACGCGCGTGGTGAGCGCGAAGCGGCGCGGCAGCAGGCGCGTGTAGCGTGCTGCGGGCTCACCTCTAGTGTCGGGCACGCGCGTGGTGAGCGCGAAGCGGCGCGGCAGCAGGCGCGTGTAGCGTGCTGCGGGCTCACCTCTAGTGTCGGGCACGCGCGTGGTGAGCGCGAAGCGGCGCGGCAGCAGGCGCGTGTAGCGTGCTGCGGGCTCACCTCTAGTGTCGGGCACGCGCGTGGTGAGCGCGAAGCGGCGCGGCAGCAGGCGCGTGTAGCGTGCTGCGGGCTCACCTCTAGTGTCGGGCACGTGCTGCGGGCTCACCTCTAGTGTCGGGCACGTGCTGCGGGCTCACCTCTAGTGTCGGGCACGCGCGTGGTGAGCGCGAAGCGGCGCGGCAGCAGGCGCGTGTAGCGTGCTGCGGGCTCACCTCTAGTGTCGGGCACGCGCGTGGTGAGCGCGAAGCGGCGCGGCAGCAGGCGCGTGTAGCGTGCTGCGGGCTCACCTCTAGTGTCGGGCACGTGCTGCGGGCTCACCTCTAGTGTCGGGCACGTGCTGCGGGCTCACCTCTAGTGTCGGGCACGCGCGTGGTGAGCGCGAAGCGGCGCGGCAGCAGGCGCGTGTAGCGTGCTGCGGGCTCACCTCTAGTGTCGGGCACGCGCGTGGTGAGCGCGAAGCGGCGCGGCAGCAGGCGCGTGTAGCGTGCTGCGGGCTCACCTCTAGTGTCGGGCACGCGCGTGGTGAGCGCGAAGCGGCGCGGCAGCAGGCGCGTGTAGCGTGCTGCGGGCTCACCTCTAGTGTCGGGCACGCGCGTGGTGAGCGCGAAGCGGCGCGGCAGCAGGCGCGTGTAGCGTGCTGCGGGCTCACCTCTAGTGTCGGGCACGCGCGTGGTGAGCGCGAAGCGGCGCGGCAGCAGGCGCGTGTAGCGTGCTGCGGGCTCACCTCTAGTGTCGGGCACGTGCTGCGGGCTCACCTCTAGTGTCGGGCACGTGCTGCGGGCTCACCTCTAGTGTCGGGCACGCGCGTGGTGAGCGCGAAGCGGCGCGGCAGCAGGCGCGTGTAGCGTGCTGCGGGCTCACCTCTAGTGTCGGGCACGCGCGTGGTGAGCGCGAAGCGGCGCGGCAGCAGGCGCGTGTAGCGTGCTGCGGGCTCACCTCTAGTGTCGGGCACGTGCTGCGGGCTCACCTCTAGTGTCGGGCACGTGCTGCGGGCTCACCTCTAGTGTCGGGCACGCGCGTGGTGAGCGCGAAGCGGCGCGGCAGCAGGCGCGTGTAGCGTGCTGCGGGCTCACCTCTAGTGTCGGGCACGCGCGTGGTGAGCGCGAAGCGGCGCGGCAGCAGGCGCGTGTAGCGTGCTGCGGGCTCACCTCTAGTGTCGGGCACGCGCGTGGTGAGCGCGAAGCGGCGCGGCAGCAGGCGCGTGTAGCGTGCTGCGGGCTCACCTCTAGTGTCGGGCACGCGCGTGGTGAGCGCGAAGCGGCGCGGCAGCAGGCGCGTGTAGCGTGCTGCGGGCTCACCTCTAGTGTCGGGCACGCGCGTGGTGAGCGCGAAGCGGCGCGGCAGCAGGCGCGTGTAGCGTGCTGCGGGCTCACCTCTAGTGTCGGGCACGCGCGTGGTGAGCGCGAAGCGGCGCGGCAGCAGGCGCGGCGGCAGCACTCGCAGCGAGCGTCCGCCCCGCGCGCTGCCGAGCAGCGCCAGCAGCTCGTGTCGGTATAAACACGGTGTTTTACCTGCAAAAATAAAATTCATCGACATTATCACTGCAGCATATCAACTGCTAACCATAGGCCTCCCCTATACACAATTTCATAGCATAATTTAGTCTATCAGCGACAGTGGGATAAACATTGAGCTATCTGCAGTTGCTTACCAGAGAGCGACATGAGCACGTCTTTGATGACATGCATCCAGATGGTGCGCCGAGGACAGAGCTGGTCCATCGCAGTCTCGTGCAGTTCGTTCAAGTTCAACGTGTAGATGCCTTCTTCCGCACCTGCAAATAAAACAATCGTTGAATGCAACAGACTCGTCGTAAAGTTTCGTGGCGATATTTTACGGAGGAGTTTATCCTGTCAAAAATAAATGTTAATAATAGCTGTAAGGTCTTTGGTTTATAGCAGGAACCGCTAGGAAACTAAACGTCAAAGGTATGTCAATATTTTAAATACTTATCTATTTACCAACCTTACATAACAATGTTGTGGTTTTGAAATAATAAATCAAAAACGTAAACCAATTATGAATTGACCGATTTTAATTGGTACTGATCCGGAACTCTCATCGACTTTAATAAGACTTGATTCGTGCTAAGATATCGAAATACATACATACATACGATCACGACTGTGTCCCATAAGGGGTAGTCAGAGACTGGGCACTGACTGCAAAAACAGATGATTGCCACAATCCACGTTTCACGTGGTGGTGAGCCCATCGCCACCATGCGCTGTTGGGTGCACCGTGCAGTTTAATTCCCTTAATCGCCTTTTACGAGATCCATTGGATGAGATGGAGTGGTAGTATTCTTTTAACGAGCCGCCACCACACGGCGCATTCGATTCGATTCAGCGATTTCGAAATACCTTTCTCAAATGACTTATCTATAAATATATAACAATATAAAAGCTCTTATTTCTTTTCTAAAATTTAAAAAATAGTAAAAGTAATATATTGAAAGTAAAATGAGGAAATTGAAGGCTTAAAAGCTTACCGATCAAAATATGTTGATCCCTGGTGTCCGGGTGTATCCACGACGCCGTACAATTTATCCTGAGCGGACATCCGTTGAACACCTGATAAACACAATACAGATAAATAAATAGTTTTGTGAGGTGGATTACGGGTGGACACCTTCAATTAAATTCATATACCAGTAAAATGCCGCTCCTCATCTATCAATGTTGTATAATTTATCTACAACTTTAATATCCAAATAATTAACGATAGGTGGCGTTGTACTGTAAATCTTCTTTCCTATGTCGCGATGTTGAGATTCGTGTAGGTTCAATGACCTGTGCTACGATCTAAGAAATATATGGTTAACCACTGTGGAAAAGATTTGAGTGCGTTTTAATTTGGAACCCCTTATAACACACTTTCGCACCAAGTACACTTTCGGAGCTACCAGAGCCAAGGACTTGTTCAAATGTTTCTTCTTTCCACATTTACAACGTCACAGTCTGTTGTGTATCATCGTAACATCATATTTTTTTATGGGATAAAGTGGCGAAACGAGCAATACGTTTACCTGATGGTAAGTGCAGCGTCTGCCCATAACAAATTCTGTGCCACCCAGAACATTTCTGTGTGGCACCACACTTCGTCCGTCACCCTGAGACATCAGTTCTTAAGACTCGTATGACCAGTGATTACACTAGCTCATGGCTAGTGTTTTTTTGTGCTAACCGTGTCAGTAGTGAGACATTTATACATACATAGAGTCACACCTCTTTCCCATAGGGGTAGGCAAAGACCACATCTTTCCACTAGCTACGATCCTGACACACATCTTTAGCTTCCTCTACTTTCATTAGTGTTTTCATACAAGCTCGTCGCTTGCGGGTACTTTTGACGTGGCCTTACCCTAAAACGATTTCGATCTGATCGTAATACGTTCGCCTACGTCGACCCTTACCGGCTTGCCCATTCACACTCGTCTCATAAATCTGTTTCGTCAATCTTCTTTCATCCATCCTTTCTCTATTTTTGTCACTACATCTTCTACCACACCGCAACGTCCTCTTATCACGTTGTTTCTTAGTTAGACATTTATAGGCTGCTTTAATGTCTGAGAGGGTTTTGAAGCCGGGAAGAGCCCGCCACGCTGCTCCAATTCGGGTTGGCGGACATTAGATGTCCTCGAAATATTTTTATATCCTCAAATATGCAGGATTCCTCGTGATGTTTTCCTTCACCGTTGAGAACGTGGTAAATCAGAGCTTAGAATTGCAGAACAATTTTAGAGGTGAACCTCAGGCCACTCGCGTACAATGTAATTTACTAGCACGGCCTGTCATATCGCCTATTTTCACGCATACTCAATTGGGCTGGTGTGTGTATGCGGTACTGACCTTAGAGAAGCAGGCCCCCATGTGGACTTTGGGCGTGGGCGGAAGGCCGTTGGGCGCGGGGCGCGGCGGCGTGTGGCTGCGCCGAGAGCGCGCGCGCCGCGGTGGCACCGGAGGCACCGGTGGCACCGCGCCCACACCCACACCTGCACTCGCTGCCGACGGCACAATACAACTACACTTTAGGTAATGACTCGCGATCCGACTTTTGGCGCCAACTCGAAAAGTGGCAGTGGTGTTTTAATTAAATTTTCTAATTTCTGTATGTGTATAAGAGTTTTTTTAGTTTAATATTGATAGTTTATTATGCTGCATGTGCTTAAGAAAGTGTACAGTGTTTGGAAAATTCAATTCAACACCAAAATTGTACTTTTCGTTTTGTATCTATCAGTCCAGCAAATCGTCAGTAAGAGAGAACTCGAACGTCGTTCGAAAAGTTGAAATTATTACTTGACATTGGCAAAAATGGCTAGTTTTGGTAGCTAATTGCCTGGATCTAAAAAGAAGAAGACTTGCGACCGGGCTAGGCTATGCTCAGGTGACTCAGTCACTCACTAAATCACTTTTGCCATAGTTACCACGCTTGGCTGGCGGTTTGGAAAGCGCAGTTTATTTTTTTGGCTTTACCGGGTAGATACTGCTGCCCATTTCCAGGTTTTCATTCTTCCTCTGTCGGATTTTACGACACCCACGGGTCAAGATTGGGGTGGTGGATTCTCTTAGGCCGCCACCACACGACTTCGCTCGGGTAACATTTTTTGTAGAAATACTGTTGTAGAACAGTATTTTTGACTAGCTGTCCCCCAGCGGTTTCAATAACTTTCGTAAAATAAGACGATTGCATGATTCCACCGTACGGCATGGTACCTCGCTGACCTGGGCACTCACAGTTGGGCCCTTCTTACCCAAAATTTCCACAAAAAAGTGCTATCTATCTATATATAATGCAAAAATATGTTTTCGAATCGGATTAGTGTTCCATGAACATAATCAAACATACAGACTCTCTATCTTTATTATAGTAAGATAAGATAAAGCCGTAAAAAAAAGAACTACAAATTTTCTTAACCAATTATTTAGATATTAATCTCATAATCACTGGGCATGACTGAACTGACGTCTAGGGGAGACGAGCGCAGTGTGGTGCCACACTGAAATATTTTGGAATTGCTATTGGTGGAGGTTGCACTTACCATCAGGTGAGCGTTATGCTCGTCTCGTCTGTCTCCAATAAAAAATATTGAAGGCTTTGAAACAGTGAAGAGTATCTGGTGGCGGTTCCCAGTGGCGGGATGAGTTTGCATATGCACGCTATCGTGAGCGCAGGCGGTGCTCTTCGAAAAGTAGGTAATATACACCATTTTATATTTCGCATGCGGATCTTAGGAAATCACCTTCTTTTCTTTATAATAATAATATTTGATACTGTAGGCAAACTTTTTTCCGACTTGAACTCACCTCCTTATTTTTATTAGAGCAAGGGACGAGACGAGCCAAACGTTCACCTGATGGTGAGTGCAACGTCTGCCCATAACAAATACTGTGTCTCCCAGATCATTTCTGTGTGGCACCACCCCGCGCCCGTCCCCTTGAGACGTTGGTTCTCATATGTCCAGTGATTACGCTAGCTCTCAGTGCCCTTCAAACGGAAACAAACTAATGTTTCCACACTACTGCTTCACGGCAGAATAACTGGCCCTGTGGTGATACCTACCTAGATGGATTGCTGCATAGGATTCGTACACCACCAGCAAAGTTTCAGTGCGTTTGTCGACCTTACTAAGTTAAAAAAATATTAATAATTACCTTCGTTGTCTACTTTAGCCTTATCCCTCTGACTGTCCGACAGGCTCCTTTGCCTTTGACTGATTTTAGTCTCCTCGTCCGTCAGCTCCTTTCTATCTCTACCTTCATCCACCATTTTGAATATTTCGTCTACGGAGGAAGTCTTTCTCTTTTCCAACTCACACTGACAGAATTGACTTAAGTCGATACCGGCTGTAACTGTGTCAGAATTGTGCCTGTTGTGCCTTTTCCTGTGCTCGTACGTCTTCTCTTCCATGTTTAAGCTCATATCGATTTTCCTACACAGATCTTCGTCGGATGTCCCACCATTTTCGACCTTATCTGTATCCGATATCCGCAAACGATTGGCTATTTGCAATGCTCTGAAGTTGGAAACGGAGATCTTTTGCTTTTTACACGTCTCACAGTAGACGATTCCCGATTCCTGCTTTTGATGTGAACAGTTCCTGTAATAGTTCAGTATGTCGCCGTTAGAGTTGCATGCGTCACACGAGCATTTCGAAGCCACAGACCTTTGCAAGTCGCTCAACGTGTTGTTATCCCTAAGTTCCGGTTTAGGGCATAGACCGCACTCGCAGTTCGCGTTCCTAACTTGCGGTGATTCCATCATTACGTCGTTCTCGGGCTGATCCACATACATTATGTCCGTCTCACCCATTTTCCTACACAAAGGATCGTCAATTGAAACTCGTGAAGATTCGATAGGACTTTGGAAATTCGATGCCAGACTTTGGTATATATTAGCCGACGAACTATTCAGATAGTTCTGCTTCAGTTGAATGCATTGGGATAGATGTTGATCGTGTACTGAAAGCCCAGAGTTACCCTGCGCCATGTTTGCCGTTTCAGCTGTCAATGGTAGTGTTGCCCTGCGAAAAGAATAATGTTACCAATTTGTTAGTTTTTATGGGAGTTAGTAAGCTGCTTTTGGAATGCAGTGCAGTTAGGTTTTTTTAAAGCTCGGGGTGTGCTGTTAGACACAAAATGGGGTGTGTTTATTTTTATATATGTATAGTTTTAATTTTGTTTATTGTTTTATTTTAAATAACAAGTGGTGCAGGTAAGACAATTTCTGATTTTTAATAATTGTGGGAGGCGAAAAAAAATTACCATTTATATTTAAGACGGTTTTATTACGTTCTTCGTATTTTTTAACTATATTTTGGGATATAACATAAATATTCTTTTCAAAAGGTAGGAGCGGATTTCCCAAAATATGTCATGCCGCGTGCTTATATTATTGTTGGAAATGTATTGTTTACTTATGTTTTATATACAATATTTTTAAATGGTTTCCTTTTAATATCTACGCAAGCAATACTATTTAAGCAAATGAAAGCATTACTTAATTATGACCTCTAATTATATTTAGGAAATTACTACCATTTCTGAAGAATGTAATAAAATTACGTATGAAGAAATATGAAACAAATCGACAGACATTTCGATGATAGCTAAAAGTCCGAAAACAATTTTTAAGTCAGCCCTGTCGTAACTAATTTACTCTCTCTCTCTCTCTCTCTTTCTCTCTCTCCATAATAGTGCAGAATATGTGTAAACGCATGTAAGTGCTGTTTCGTTATGTTATCCACGTGTATTTACCAGGGACTGCTCCGTTTAGCCGTTGGAGAGAGTTATAACGCTTTTTTTTAAAGAGAAAAAATGTTATACCCCTTGCATTGGATAACATTTTCATAGGAATGACAGTTAGGAATAGACAAGACCACAGATAACACATAGAAGTCAATCTTTCCGTGTACCAAATTTAAGTTAGGCGGCAACAATGACGACGGCGTACCTTTTCAACGGGTAACCCTAGGTTGGACCTTGTTCTTGAGAAAATTTGTGCGAATATTCCCAGTCTCTATAGCATCTGTTCCCAGTCTCTAGAGTCTATTATAGTGTGAGTTTATTCCCAGCACTGTTTGAGGTTATGTTATATTTGTAATAAATGGATATTTATTTATTTTTTGTACGCATTGAAGTTTTCTAGTATTTTCTCAGTGGCAGCTCTTAATTGAAATGCCAGGCATTATGATTGCAGGACCCACCCCTAGAATAGACTATGTTTGACCCCTAGAATAGAATAGATTGTTATGACACAAGTTTTTTTAAGTAAGATATTTTATGATACAATCAATTTTTCACCTACGTTTTTTCGTTAATAATATAATATGTTACCCATTTGTTTATCATGTAACCTAATAAAATTGAGTGACCCAAACGAAGAGGTGATTATTTTTAAGGCTTAAGCAGATGGGCTATTAGGTAGATTGTAAAGTTATTTGCCGGACAAGGAAACTAGGATAAGTATCCCTGGCCTCTCTAACACTAAATCTAACGTCGTGATTTTGATGCGAACATTAATAATTCGAGTTGCTCTGCAGTAACTCTGGTCCTTATGAACAGTACAATAGAGTAGAATATTTTTTATTCAATATAGATTATTACACTGTTGATTCGCAAAAGTTCGCAAAAAAAATGCCTCGTGATGAAATGATCAAAACGTTCACCTGATGCTAAGTGTAACGTCTGCCCACCCAGAAAATTTCTGTGTGGCACCACACTGTGCCCATCACCCTGAGACATAAGTCTCATATGCCCGGTGAATACGCTAGCTAACAGTGCCCTTCAAACCGAAACATAGTAATGTTTGCACACTACTCCTTCACGGCATAATAACTGGCCCTGTGGCGGGTACCTACCTAGACGGATTCCTGCATTAGCTATAAGAACCAGCAAGAAGCCTTTTTTTAACATGATTACGAAGAATTTTTTTTCTTCGTAATCATGTTAAAAATAATGTACAATTACAGCAGTATTATAAATGTGTAGAAATAGCTTGGCGGTCATCTCATTGATTGTTTGAGTATTTCATTCGTTGGCCATATTGAAGATGGTATTTCTCCCACAAGATTTTCGTAATTTCCATAGTTTGTTCTCTTTAAAACGCCTTAGAGAAGCGGCGATAGGGTGATATATTATAGGTACCACAATGCATTTGCATCGCAATGACGGGTTCCTGCATAAGCGAGTGCGTGTCTAGGTAGGTACCACCGCAGTGTCGGTTAATCTGCCGTCAAGCATATATTTCTATGTTTGTGTCTGAATGGCATATGAGACTTAAGAAACTGATGTCTCAGGGTGACCAGAACATTTATTTGTGGTAAATGTTCTGGGTGGTACAGCATTTTTATGGGCTGCACTTACCAGGTGAATGATTTGCTCGTCTCTATTTTCTTACATAAAAAATCTAAAAACATATATGTTCATAATCATAATCATATCATAATCATCATATATGTTCAGCATTGGGCTAGTGAAAGGCTGAAAGCCTATCACTAGCCTAGTGCTGAACATAGGCCTCTCTCATAGATTGCCACAAAGGTTTGCAGTAATTTCGGGGGGGATTTTGCCACAGTTGCCACGCTTGGCGGGCGGGTTGGCAACCACAGTTTATTTAGATGTTCCAGAAAGACGCTGCTGCGCATCTCCCGGTTTTTATTTACTAATTGTCGACTTTTACGACACCCACGGGATGAGACGTAGTGGTAGATTCTGTTAAACCACCGCCAGACTGCTATAAAAACTTATATTTATTTATTTCAAAGCGACATTAATAAACTTTCATATTCACAATTGTTATGATTGAGTATGTTAAGGCGTTTCATTGCAACAGGATGTCACGAATGACTTGTCTTCCGTAAATAAATAATACCTTAACCTAATAACTTAACCTATGTTAACGTATTAACTTAACGTATTACATGAAAACTTCGAATAGGTCAAAACTCTTTTATCTCATTTGTCCTCTGTAATAGGTCACTAGATATAATTGGAAGTCATAATCTTTGTACAGTAATTTGTATTGATAATTAATTAATCAATAAAAAATGATCAGCTGTTCGAAGTAAGTTACAATGGTGTTCACTTGAGCACATGTGTGCGTTTTCCAGTTCAATATCTATTTCTAGCTTACAGTCGGTTCATATAAGCTAAAGCAGGACAAGTACACTCTATATACATTATACTTCATAATATTACAATGATTATCTAGAAATGTAGTTTATCTATTTATATATATATGATGCGTGAATGCTGAGTATTGTTAAATAGGTCTACTGTCAGCGGTATTTGATTGGAAAATGCACATAAGGCCTTATGAATATAAAATTTAATGAAACTTTTGCTCTGTCGAAAATTTTTTATTTTGCTAATATATTTAGGCATACATGTTAAAGTCGTTAGTGATGCCATTCTTTATCATCCAAAACAGCAAATACAATACCAAAATTGCCAACATTATTTCGAACAGCGCACACTACAAACTATCTATCTACACACAAAATGAATTCTGGAACGCATGCAGTGTAAAACCTCTCCGTTTACCTGAGCATTAACTCTTCGTCAATATATTGCAAGAGGCTCCTAAAACAAGAGAGACAACTTACAGATATGTGCCGGCCGTACGCCGTTATGTACTTTATGATAATGGAACATATGGTCTAAAGTTGTGTAGCGAGTTGCTATGAAATCTCAAATTTTAAAAACATCATTGTAATAGAAAAAAATATATATTAAAGAAAATGTAAAAAGAGACAGTAAAAGAACATAGTCTGAGAAGAAAAATAGAATGTTAAGGATTATTAGACTTAATTTGAAAACATCTATAGAAAAAAGAATCAAAAACCGAAACCTCGTAAAGACAAAGAAAAATAGTAGTTAATGAAATCAGGCGTTACTTTGCGGAAATCCATTATAACGAAGAGAAGTAGGTTAATTTGCTAAGATCCGCATGCAAAATATAGAATGTTGTATATTACTTAATTTTTGAAGAGCAACACCGAAATTATATATACTACCGCTGGATAATATTCACCACTGAAGTCGAGAGCACGAGACGCATTTCACTTCAGAACAGGGCATTATCAAGTGCGACAGACAGCCACCAATTCGGTGGTGCGGGAGATCTAGTGGCGGTTCCCGGTGCAATGCTCTTCAATAATTAGGTAATATACAACATTCTATATGTTCCATGCGGTTCTTAGCATGCATAAATGGAATGCATAAAGAGAACAGACGAAACTGAAAGAAATAAATTAACATGCAGAAGTCTTAAATTCCTCTTTTTTTATAAGCTGGATAGGTGACATTTGAGATGAGCTAAATTATTTGTTCCCTAGGCAAACTGAGAACTAGAACACGCTCACGCTAAACATTTGACGCAATTTGACGAATTCAAGCAGCGACTTCAATTAACTGGACACTGGAAATGGAACCCTTTACTGTTATGTTGATCCATACATATATACTTACAGTCACGCATTTTTCTTATATCCTAGCAGGCAGAGTCCAATCACTTAGCCCACTTTTCGCCCTCGCGGAAAACGAGACGTGACGGGTGGCGAACCACGTTGCTGACATTTTGGTTCGAGTCAAAAAACTCCTCATTGCGTTCCCACGAGCAGTATAGTGACCGCATTGCATATTATTGTATTATTCTGCCCGAATAAACGCTGTCCGTACAATACTTTAGTCGCCTCTTACGACACCTCGGTAGGAAAGAGGTAAAAAATTGCCGGTTTTATTTGTGTGTTTTGTTGATAGGACTCAATTATTATATGACTAGTTTTTAATATGTGTGTAGAATCAAGTCGTAAGATTTCTATACAGGGAACAATCTACATAAATATTTTACTGGTGGTAGGATTCCTATGCAGGAATCCGTCTAGGTAGATACCACCCCAGTTATTCTGCCGTGAAGCAGTAGTGTGCAAACATTACTCTGTTTCGGCATCGGACACTGATAGCTAGTGTAATTACTCGTCATATGCGACTTAAGAACTGATGTAACAGGGTGACGGGCGCACAGCAATTTTCTGGTTAACACAGCATTTGTTGTAGGCAGACGTTGCACTTACCATCAGGTGAACGTTCTGCTCGACTCGTCACTTTCTCCCATTAAAATGATGTATTGGATAGTAATTAAAATTCAGTTTTCATGAAGATTTGATTGCGTCAGAACATATTTTCATCATATTTTCAGTTCAGACATTACAAACCATCAAAACCATGTTTATTGTAACCTTATACATATAGGTATATTATTCTACCGGCTGCTCGCGATTTCGTCCGCGTGGATATAGGTTAGTAGGTTTTTTAAAACTACAGTGGGAACTATTTGATTTTCCGGGATAAAAAGTATCCTGAGTCAGTCTCCAGGAAGCAAACTATCTCTGTGCCAAGTGTTGTCGAATTCGGTTTAGCGATTGAACCGTGAAAAGGTTACAAACAGACAGAGGGACAGAGAGAGTTACTTTCTCATTTATAATATTAGTAAGGATGCCAGATCGGGAACGGGCACTTCGTTAGTCAGTTCCCGCCAGACAAATCCTCCCAATTTAGGAGATCCTATATCCATTATAAAGGTAAAGTATAACATTTAATTCCCAAATTGTTGAGAGAACCGCGTCGACTAATGGTTAAAGTACTGAAGTAGTCTACCACGCCGCGGGTCTTGGGTTCGAATCCCAGCCGGAGCCAACATTTGTACCAAAAGACAAATTGTTGGTTTTCGGGTCTGGTTGTGTTGTGTGATTACCGTGTGGTGGCGGCTTAAGAGAATCTACCACCCCATCTCATCCCGTGGGTGCCGTAAAAGTCGACAGAGGGAAATGAAAACCAGGAGATGGGCAGCTGCATCTTCCTGGAACATCTGAATAAATAAACTGCGGTTGTCAAACCGCCTGCCAAGCGTGGCAACTTTTCTTTCAACTTTCAATTCCCACCAAAATGAGAGCTACAAACTTTTGTGGCAATCTATGGGGGAGGCCTATGTTCAGTTACACAGTAGACTGGTCCCCTGGTCGTCGCTCCAAGTTAACGGGGGTCGCCCAACATTGCGTTTGCCGGTACGAACCTTTCTTCCCCAACGGTTAGTAAAACAGAATTGTTTAATGAAAAAAAAACATGTCGGTTCACAAAACACGACAAAATGATAATTAAAAATATGACCAAAAGAAATAAACAATTAAAAAAAATTGGACAATAAAAGCATTTTTATTTTGTTGACACAACTTTAGGCCATACTTTCAGTGCAATGAAGACGATAGACAGACAAAAAATATAATAAAGCTAACACTTAATAGATTCAAACGCCGCCATTCTGTAACCTTACCTTGTCTGACTTTTTAGCGCGAAAGTTTGACGTGTACGTCATGTTGGTGTTTATTGTTCATTTTATTGAGAAAGATCTCTACAGTAAGTAATAAAAAAAATCTCTCTAAATTTTAGTTACAGGGTAAATAATACACAGAAGAAAACATAGATATAGCTATAGTAATATTACGAAAAGATTTGCGAAAGAGGGATTATCTACACTATAATAATTTTGATGAATTGGTGGGTACTCATTTACACTGTAGCGCCACAAAAAAGGAACGCGCTACTAAAAGTGCACCCACCCCCGCCAATGTTAAACGGCTCGGGTGTGTGACTTGTGAGGGTCGCGAGTACGATTCCCGCAAGTAACTTATATTTGTACGGCTTACAGACAGTTGCTGTGTGAGGTCTGGGTGTTCGTGCATGTGTAATTTATGTCTTTAAAACTTAAGCCAGTCAAGGAGTGATGGTGGCTTTAATTTATTTGACTTACAAACATAGGAGGACGTCTTACATACATTATATATGCCATGCCACGTATGTCACAATGAATCTCCTTTCTCCTTCGCATACTGTATTTAGGTCCCAGATCTTACTTTGACCTTAACCTTAGCACTCCTACGACCTAGACGTGGAGTGCGTTAGCTTACACTTGACAGTTTTGCGTACATCGCTTTTATGCCTATATCACTTTACTGGTGGTTGGATTCCTATGCAGGAATCCGTCTAAGTAGGTACCACCCCAGTTATTCTGCCGTGAAGCAGTAGTGTGCTAACAGTAGTGTTTCGGTTTCTTTTTTATTGGATAGTGTCAAAACGAGCAAAACGTTCACCTGATGCAAAGTGCAACGTCTGCTCATAACAAATGCTATGTCACCCAGAACATTTCTGTGTGACGATACACTGCGCCCGTCACCCAGAGACATCAGTTCTTAAGTCTCATATGCCGAGTGATTACGCTAGCTCACAGTGCCCTTCAAGCCGAAACACAGTAATGTTTGCACACTACTGCTTCACAGCAGAATAACTGGCCCTGCGGTGGTACCTACCTAGACGGATTCCTGCATAGAAATCCTACCACCAGCAAAATGGCACCGAGTGCTAGAGTAATCACTGGACATATGAGACTTAAGGACTGATGTCTCAGGGCGACGGGCGCAGTGTCACACAGAAATGTTCTGGGTGACATAGCATTTGTTATGGGAAGACGTTGCACTTTACATCAGGTGAACGTTTTGCTCGTTTTGACACTCTATCCAATAAAAAAAAACGTGTGGGTCGTGTCCCTAACAAGCCAACACGACGCCATTAAAGCGCATGCATGTAACAGACAACTCCGGCGCGTGACATCTATGCTAAAGTTCCACTGTGCATTATTTTGGCAACCCAAGGTCGCCAAACGCTCTATTTAAAGGCCTTTGGTATTATTGCAAGTCTTTTCCCAAATCACTGTATCAATAAATACATATTTGACAGTTCAAATAGTCTTTCAATCGCCATATTGCTTTTTCTAATGTTTACGTGAATTTCATCTGCATCGGTCTCATAACAGTCCACTGCTGGACACAGGTCTCTCTCAAGTTGGGAAGATTTTCAGGATTGGCGATCGTAGTACTTCGCTTCACACCTTAAGACGCGGTGGCCCGTCACCGGTGTGCCATATTAGTAATTTTTTTTAAATTTGTATGCTAGAGATTAAGACCCGATTTCACCGATCGCATTGGAAACCAAGTTTAATAAAACCACGTTTTAATTAACTGAGTTCAAATGTATCATTTGATCTCGGTTTTCGTCTAACCGATTTCGCCACCTTGATTTTGATCGCGTTTAGAAAACGAAGTTTTCATGAAATATCGTCGCAATCTAAAACAAAATCTAGATATATTTCGTATTTTGCGACATCAAACAGCCTGTTTTTATGCATAGGTTACATACTCGTACCTATGTATGCAAACAATAAACAATACGAAAAAAAATAAACAGTACGCCATTAAATTTTCATTTCTTCTTTAAACAAAATAAATTTCGGTTCGTAACTATTTAAACTAAAAAGTGATTTACTAAAACTATAATCACTTTCCATGCTATCATATTGCAAACTAAAACTGTATGTTTGTTGTATTGCCAATCAATACGTTTGACGTTTTACATAAACGATAGGATATTTACGTAGACAGGTCATCATTATCATTATTTTAGCCTATCACAAGCCCACCGCTGAACATACTGCTACAAAACACAGTTCCGAGCCACCTGCATACATCAACTTCCCGCAAAACCGTGCAGGCCTTTGCTATATTTAATGGTGGGATCGCCCTGCACTGCATATAATGGAGGGTTGCCCTAGGCTGCATTTGCCGGTATATGGTCGAGATTTGAGAACCTTTCTTCTCCGATTATCTGTCCCGACACATATATGAGACTTAACAACCGATGTCTGAATGTAACGCATACGGTAAGATGTTATAGAGAAGGTACTTCTGGGTGACACGGCAACTGTTATTGGCGGACGTGGCGGATACCATCAGGTGAACGACTTGCTCGTTTCCTAAGTTACGTACATTTAAAAAAAATGACAAAAAAAAATATGGCCGGCCCTTCACCACTATATTTTGCTTATCATTAAGGCTATGTCGTATGTCGGTTATGTAGACAGACAAATGATTATGAATCTTAACAGACTTGCAATAATTTCCAAAATGGCGCCAAAATTCAAAATGTACGCATATAACAGAGACAAAAAAAAACTCGCTCGCTTGCATTTGCCACACAAGAGACATTAAAATAATCTCGATCGCACAATGTTAGAAATAAAAACAAACCGCAAAACCAAAGGCAATGTTAACAGAAAACGATTTTGACGTTTACGAAAATTAACAAACCGGAAGAAAACAATCAATTATTTTATTTAAAAAAAAAGATACCTCAGACTCATTCTCATAATATCATCACCCGTGATCACCCGACACCACTTGCTATAAAATAATAATAAATAATTTTCAAAATAATGAAATAAATAAATAGAACGTAGACAGTACAAAGCGACAGATAAGAAATAGGGTGGTACTGACTTTTCGCTCGATGGCAAAGTGTCTGTGGAAAGGTCTTGCAGATCGTGGGACAATGGGTTGTGCTTCGGGCAACTCATAAGTGACGCAACGCTCCAATCTTCGCTTGTCTGTCTGTGGAACTCTGGAAATAATTGAAAATAAATGTACATCATAACCAGTTAGGGTTCCTATGCGAGAATCCGTCAAGGTAGGTACCAGCGCGGTGCCAGTTATTGTATCGTGAAGCAGTAGTCCGCAATCATTCTCGGTTTAGGTTTGAAGAGCACTGAGAGCTAGTGTAATCACTGGGCATGTGAGACTTAAGAACTAAAAGTCACAGGGTGACGAGCGCAGTGTGGTGCCACACAGAAATGTTCTGGGTGTAATGCACTTATACATTACTTTTTGTTCGTCTCGTCACTTTCTATATAATAAAGGTTCCAATTAATCCACTGCTGGCCATAGGACTCTCCTAAGCTGAGTTTTGCTATAATCGCCAAACATCATTTACACGCGTGATATTTTAGATCACTTTTATAAATCCTCCCCATTCCCCTTGGTAATACGTCGTAAGGTTTTAGGCTACCCCTTCTCCCGCCCCTAGCATCACATTTAATTTTTATAATCGTGTCGCACAATGTGTATCGAACGCAATATTGGTACACGTCGCACGAAAAAATCGACGTCATTGTGGCTGTCCCGTCGCCCTCCCCCTCATCTAGCTCAGCTGTGGGAGAATAGACAGAAATGGCCGGGTGACAGCAGTTGTTATGGGGTCAGCATTTGTTATGGGCAGTACCGTCTCCGTCACATTATCTAATAAAAATAGTTCTGTGGGACCAGTGCTGATCAGTGGTTCATAGGTTGGGAGCCACTGGATTAGAAAGGCACACAGAGTTACCCTTAATACGCAGTCGACTGTGTCCAAAACTGTCCAAACTAATATCACAGCCGCGGCCATTACTGTGCGAGAACCATTTCGCGGCAATACTGCAGTAGTTTTACTGGTGGTAGGATTCCTATGCATGGATCCATCTAGGTAGGTACCACCCCAGGGCCAGTTGTTCTGCCGTGAAGCAGTAGTGTGCAAACATTACTGTGTTTCGGTTTGACCGGCAGGTTTAGCTAGCGTAATCACTGGGGAGACTTGAGAACTGATGTCTCAGGGTGACGGGTGCATTGTGGTGTCACACAAAGGTTTCTGGGTGACAAAGTATTTGTTATGGGCAGACGATGCACTTCCCATCAGGTGAACGTTCTGGTCGTTTCATCACCTTATCCAATA
Organism: Luehdorfia chinensis; assembly: GCA_019845155.1. Classification (NCBI taxonomy): domain Eukaryota; kingdom Metazoa; phylum Arthropoda; class Insecta; order Lepidoptera; family Papilionidae; genus Luehdorfia; species Luehdorfia chinensis. The sequence goes on along the minus strand of JAHVAK010000252.1, from coordinate 2,898,319 downwards.
AAAAAAAGCGCTCGAAACATCAGTTTATCATCATCATTTGAAGAGCACTGAGAGCTAGCGTAATCACTGGGCATATGAGACTAAAGAAATGACGTCTCAAGGGGACGGGAACAGTGTGGTGTCACACAGTGGTGACACAGCATTTGTTATGGGCAGACGTTACACTTACCATCAGGTGAACGTTTTGCTCGATTCATTACTTTATACAATAAAAAAAAGGTAAAAACAGCACCTCAGTATAGTCCTTGTTTTTTTTCTTTTCTCTGTACAGTCTATGACTACTGTTTTGGTGCTGCCATTATCCCAGTTAATTTTTTTTATATACTTTTAAGTTGTTTTGTTATTTTTTTAACACGTTGAGCCGTGAATTAAAACATATTTCTTTCTTTCATTCTTTCTAACTCGGACTCCTTCCCTTCCAACACCACTAGGCATCGATAAATACGCAAAAATCCCTCACCTTTCCGTTTCACAGTATCGCCATCACAACTCCTGCTTACTTCAGCGTTAAAATTAATCACTTGGGGCATGGAGCGGAGCCCTATCTCGTCGTCTTCGTCCAAATCAACTACCGGGGAGTCGTCGTAAACCCGTCTCGTATCGGTAGGGATTTCATCGAGCAGTCTCGGGTTCGGTGGGATCTCGTCGAGCAGCGAGGTGGGCCTGGAGACTCTTGTGACGGGTTTTAGTGCTCTAGTTGGAGCCCTATCTGCGAGACTCCTGGGGCGGGAGGGCGGAGCGCCGGGAATGTCTGGCTCACCGAGTATTCTCCTGCCGCGCCCCGTGTGTTTTGAAGCTATGCGTTGTGGAACGTTAGATACAGCCTGAAATATAAAGAATATATGCTAAATTGTATGAACAGCCTTTCATTATCATCATCATGATGAAATATAAAGAATATATGCTAAATTGTATGAACAGCCTTTCATCATCATCATGATGAAATATAAAGAATATATGTTAAATTGTATGAACAGCCTTTCATCAACATCATCATGATGAAATATAAAGAATATATGCTAAATTGTATGAACAGCCTTTCATCAACATCATCATGACGAAATATAAAGAATATATGCTAAATTGTATGAACAGCCTTTCATTATCATCATCATGATGAAATATAAAGAATATATGCTAAATTGTATGAACAGCCTTTCATCATCATCATGATGAAATATAAAGAATATATGTTAAATTGTATGAACAGCCTTTCATCAACATCATCATGATGAAATATAAAGAATATATGCTAAATTGTATGAACAGCCTTTCATCAACATCATCATGACGAAATATAAAGAATATATGCTAAATTGTATGAACAGCCTTTCATCATCATCATCATGATGAAATATAAAGAATATATGCTAAATTGTATGAACAGCCTTTCATCATCATCATCATGATGAAATATAAAGAATATATGCTAAATTGTATGAACAGCCTTTCATCATCATCATCATGATGAAATATAAAGAATATATGCTAAATTGTATGAACAGCCTTTCATCATCATCATCATGATTAAATATAAAGAATATATGCTAAATTGTATGAACAGCCTTTCATCATCATCATCATGATGAAATATAAAGAATATATGCTAAATTGTATGAACAGCCTTTCATCATCATCATCATGATGAAATATAAAGAATATATGCTAAATTGTATGAACAGCCTTTCATCATCATCATCATGATGAAATATAAAGAATATATGCTAAATTGTATGAACAGCCTTTCATCATCATCATCATGATTAAATATAAAGAATATATGCTAAATTGTATGAACAGCCTTTCATCACCATCATCATGATGAAATATAAAGAATATATGCTAAATTGTATGAACAGCCTTTCATCATCATCATCATGATGAAATATAAAGAATATATGCTAAATTGTATGAACAGCCTTTCATCATCATCATCATGATGAAATATAAAGAATATATGCTAAATTGTATGAACAGCCTTTCATCATCATCATCATGATTAAATATAAAGAATATATGCTAAATTGTATGAACAGCCTTTCATCACCATCATCATGATGAAATATAAAGAATATATGCTAAATTGTATGAACAGCCTTTCATCATCATCATCATGATGAAATATAAAGAATATATGCTAAATTGTATGAACAGCCTTTCATCATCATCATCATGATGAAATATAAAGAATATATGCTAAATTGTATGAACAGCCTTTATTCGTGCAGAATAACAACATAACATACGATGCTGTCACTATACTGCAAAAAAAAATCTTACTCCCCATTGCGTTCCCATTAAAATTTTTTACTCGTACCAAAATGGCTTCGACGTTGTTCGCCTCCCGTTACGTCTCGTTTCCCACGTGACCAAAAGTGGGCTACGTGTGTCGAAACAAGCAAAACGTTCGTCGTTTCAGCCTATCAATAGTCCACTGCCGAACATAGGCCTCCCCCATAGATTGCCAGAAAAGTTTGTAGCCCTCGTTTTGGGGGGATTTTGCCATAGTTGCCACGCTTGGCAGACGGGTTGGCAACCGCAGTTTATTTATTCAGATGTTCCAGCAAGATGCTGCTGCCCATCTCCTGGTTTTCATTTTCCCGTTGTCGACTTTTACGACACCCACGGGATGAGATGGGGTGGTAGATTCTCATAAGCCGTTACCAAAAACGTTCACCTGATGGTAAGTGCAACTTCTGCCCATAACAAATGCTGTGTCCTCTAGAATATTTCTGTGTGACACCACACTGCGCCCGTCACCCTGAGGCATTAGTTCTTAGTCTCACATGCCCAGTGATTACGCTACTGTAGGACATTATTTATCTTAGTCAATTTTATCAGATTCACACTAATGTGTGTAGGGTTAATCCCCTAGGCGACTTTTACAACCTTCACACGACATTACTAGACGACTTGTACGACTTCCACACGACATCACTCTTAATCGACTATACGACCTTCACACGACATTACTAGTCGACTTGTACGACATTACTCTTAGTCGAATTTTACGACTTGTACGAATTTTACACGAAATTACTACATAATCGAAAGTATTAAAACGATAATTCTTTACCTCATTAACCGATTTCGATATTTTTTTTTTTAATTTAAAATATAAGATAAATTTGGTCAAGTTCTGATGATAGGATTAGCCTGCCTTTAGCTTATTTACCCCCCGATGCTAATAGAGGTTTTAAAAATAGTACAAAAATGGCCTCACCCCGTCCTCGTCGAGTTCCTGGCTGCTGCAGTGGCTCGGCGGATTGGAATACTTCTGGAGGAGTTCTATTGCTAAACGTTTGTTCATGTCTTGTTGGAAGAATGCGTGCTGTGAAAAATACAAATATCAGTAACAAAGTGAATGGCTATTTAAACTAGATGTATCTATTTTCAAAAGCGCCTATTCAAGCAAGGTAATCTTCTACCATATACTTTAAATATTTTTAGCGTAGTGTTGACACTAATAATAATGCGATTTAGTTAATAATTAATTCAAAACGTAGTTGTTCTGTGAGAACGGACTGACATATTGTTCTTATATTATTTGAGTTTTGATATAGATGGCGTTAAATAATGTTTTATGGACTTGACTACTCTGTTTCATCAAAAACGTCAAAGCCGTTTTCTAGATACCAAATTGATCATAATTAGTTAAATTGTAAGGCACCGGTTTTTTTTTTACAAAAATTGCCACTGTGTCGGCCAAGGTGATTATGAAACTTGGGCCCTTAGATGATGTTACATACTTGGGCATGTGCAGAGGTTTCTAATGGTCATTAAAAAGAAAAGGTTTCTATTTACCTGTAACAATTTATCAGCGGTGGGCCTCTTCTTTGGGTTCTTCGTCAGGGCCAATTTTAGAAAAGAATGGAAGATCTGAGACCATCGCTCCCTGTCTTTCAGCTGCGGGGGCTTGAACCCGGACTTCGACATGAGGAACAGTACCCTCATGGGGTGTAGCTCGAACATGGGCGGTTGGAGTTCCGCTAGCTCTGTAAATAAGCCTATATTTGAAGAACACAAATGATTGGTTGTTGTGTCTGGATATATTATCAATGTCTCCCTGCCTCTGTCACAACAAAGAACACTGCACCTGACTGCATGCACCAAAGCACCTGTAGACATATTTTTCATCTGTCCCGGGACAAAGAAACAAGACACCCAGGTGGCAGTTTTTTCATGTGTCAAAAATAATAATGAAAAGAATCTACCACACCATCTCATGGAAAAATCCCACCAATATTAGAGCTACTAACTTTTGCGGCAATCTATGGGGGAGGCCTATGTTCAGCAGTGGACTACTGTCAGGCTTAAATGATGATGATGATTACGAAAAAGTATTATAGTATCATAAATATAAAGTTGAAGAAAGAGCTTGGCTATTATCGTCCATGTATTCTTTAATATTATAATAATACTTTTTTAAACCTTTATTTAATAAAAAAAAACCTACATAATATGACTGTGCACTTTCTGTGATCTTACCAATAGCAGTTATACCGCAGGCCCAAATATCGCACAGTTGGTTGTAACCCCCTTTCCTTTCCACCGCAGCCACCTGAAAAAATAAAACGTTTATATACTCCGCCGTTGTGTAAGTGAGAGCAACCATCACCTCTTTTCGTCCCGTGTATGTCGAGTCCATAAAGGGAAATTCCAGAAAGGTCTTGGGAGATATTATCATGGCGAGTTCAATATTGACACTTAACATTATGAATGCGAAAGTAACACTCTCGGTACCTCTGTCTATGTGTTTGTACCTTTTCACGGCTCAACCGCCGAACCGATCTAGACGAAATTTGGCACAGAGATCGCTTGCACCTTGGAGATTGATATAGGACTACTTTTTATCTCAGAAAATCAAATAGTTCCCACGGGATATTTAAAAATCCCGATATTCACGTGATAGCATAGCAGCAGACTAGCTGATGACCTTACCTGATTATAAGCATAATCGAGTGAACGTTCTACTTATGTTTTGGTTACTGAATGCATTACCTCTATCTATTTCCTATGAAATCGGATACTTGCCACATTATTGTATGTGTATGTCTCCATGTGTATATATGTATGTCTATCTATGTACATCTTAAATCTTATATATTGTATAATTATTAGTAATATAGTTATTATTTTTACCATAGTCATAGATTAGTTTCCTTTTTAGATGTAGTTTTGTTTTAAATTACTAACCTATTTTTTTTTCTTTTATTTTTTGAATTGTCACCCACTTCATCCTATCTGCTGTGATTTAAACCTTAAACGTTTAAATCATAGCAAACAACGGAATATACAGAAATAAAATAAATCACCGTTGCTTTCCGATTTGGCGCCGAAGGTCTATTCATTGGGTTGATTACAATATTAGTTTAAAAAAATTCCCAACCTCAGGCGCCATCCAATATGGCGTCCCTATGAAGGATTTTCTTTTATTGATGGTAGCTGTTATCTGTGCCGATACGCCAAAGTCCGCTAGTTTCACGTCCCCGCACTCCGTGAGAAGAATGTTAGCACCTTTTATATCCCTGAAACAAATAAGTTACATAAACATCCCACTTCTGGGTACAGGTATTCTTATTTAAGATGGGTTTAATCTATATACATTCATACACCTGAAGGGTGGCGAACCACGTCGCCGCCATTGGTACTGGTAAAAAAATTACTCCACATTGCGTTCCCACGAGCAGTATAGTGACAGCATTGCATATTATGGTGTTATCCTGCACGAATAAATGCTGTCCATATAATGCCTTGGTCGCCTCTTACGACACCTCGGTAGGAAAGAGCTATTCTACTCTGCCGGACACCTATTTATATGCAATCGCAATATCCAAATACATATACATAAAATTGCAGAACAAGCATTTCGGGAAATCTTGGGACCTCGCGAGTCGCTACGAGAACTATTCTGGGAGGCTAATGTTTTAACTTCCGTCGTTGTTTATTTTTTAAAATATTATGTACGTACGGAAACACATTAATTTTTTTAAGATAAAGTTTACTGTATCCTGTAGAATGGGTCGAGGCGACACGTTAGCCGCTAGACGTTCCTTTGTTCAGGTTGGCTAAAACTGGAAAGTCTTTTCTTAGCAAATGTATGAAAAATTTATAATAAAATTCCTAAATGTGTGACACAAAAATCGGACATAGATTTAAAAAAACTTATCAAGAAGACATTATTAGATAAAGCGTATTATAAAATAGATTATATAGAGGACAAAGATGTGTGGAAAAAACTCATACTTTGCACTCGCAAACCCCCTGGCTACTAAATTTATGATGTAATTTTTTTTGTAATTTATGAATGACATTATGTGATATGGCATTGAAAATAGAAACCCAGAGTTTCTTACTGGTTCTTCTCCGAGAAGGTCATTTTTTTGAACCGGTGTAGATTTTGACGATCAAAAGAGCTTGAAAAAAAAGAGGTGCGCCCTACCCCTGAACTGCATTACAGTGTTTCATCTTAAAAGGCACTGATAGCCAGTAATTACTGGGCATATGAGATTTAAGGACTGATGTCACAGGGTGACGAACGCAGTGAGACAATTTTTCTTAGGCAAAGTTCTGGGTCACACCACTTCGATTATGGGCAGATGTGGCATTTAATAAGGTGAATGACTTTCACGTCCCGTCACTTACTACTTAAACACAAAACCCACAATATGTAGAGATCGATGACATAGACAAAAAATTGGGAGTGGTCTAAAATGTAGGGATGGCCTTAGTATGATTACTAATGGCCTATGAATATGTCATACTATGGCCTTAGAATACCCTTCTTAAGCGTGCGTCAGTAAAATCGTACTCAGAGTCCGTTCTCGATAATTAAAAAAATACAAAGGTCGCTCTCACCTATGCATCTTGCCCATGCTGTGCAGGTAAGAGAGTCCAGTTAGCGTCTCCCGACACATGTACGCGATTTGTATCTCGGTAAGAGGCCCCGTGACGTGGTATATGTCCTGAAACGTAGAAAACATCGTACATATAAATATATGACTATTTACTTACTTTATATAGAGTGTCATGTCAGAAACACTACGCGGGTTTTACATTTTGTACAGATACTAGCTAACCCGTGCGAGCATTTCGCACAGTATCGTGATCACAACAGATGGCGCCATCTACGTTCTTTAAAGAATGTAAAGCTGTCGTGCATGTGAACAGAACGTCAACAGATGGCGCTTTCTAGATTCAAGATTTTTTTATTCAATATTTTTAAGGAAAACATTAATTTCAAACTATTTGCCTAATTTTTGTCAACAGCTGATAACATAAACTTTAAAATTCTGTTTCAATCATTAATTTCGATGAAGAACTAAGGAAGACAGTGTTTATTAAGGGAGACAGAGAACTAAGTATTGCCAAAACACACAAAAACAAATTTTAGAAATAATATATGATTAGTTTAGGTTAGGTACTGTACTAAGACAGCGTTGGCACTTTTAAGATGAATCTCTTGATTATGAACATTAATCCAGGTCTATCATACTTGTCTTGATACGGAATATGCAATTACACTTTTTTCCCAGCGTAGCTCATACTGCTTGCGTCTGACCGATGCGAGAACATACGTATCGGTTGGGTATCCTACCTAAGTCCACAACATTGTAGACAATTAAAGGATTCCGTTAATTGTCTAGCTGAACTAGAGAGAGTGCTGAGGGCAGTGAGCACTGTCCCCGGGTCGGGCTAAAAACATTTTAGCAAAGCGATGGAGGGGTTTACGGTTGCGTTCCGAACGGAGATCCCGTGACCCTCTTAAGCGCTGATGGAGACTACCGTGGGGTTTTAGTCGGTAAGAGTCCGACATAACCCGGCTGCCCCCCTGGCCAGTCGGATATCCATGCAGGATTTCCCCACGTACAAAAAAAAAGGTGATGGTTAAATAAACAAACCTGCAAGCTCCCGCCGCCACAGTATTCCATACTGATCCATAGCTTATCTCTTCTTAAATACGACCCGTAATAAGCGACGATGTTAGGATGCCGGCAGTCCTTCATCATCAGTATCTCTTGCTGGATGATGGCGAAGTCATCACCCGGCTCTAGCTTTATCACCTTGATGGCAGCAAGCTCACCGTTCCCGTTGAGACGTTTGGCCTGGAGAGAAACATACACAATTAATGTTTGAATGTATTTATTATCATCAATCTGCCTGTAGAAGGCCCACCGCTGGACATAGGCAAGTCCCATGTTGGAGAGATTTACCGAAATCAGTACCTGACGCTTCACACTTTGAATTGTTACTGTACATCACCGGTCTTGATGTGTTTTTAGATCGGTGATTTGCGAAACGAGCAAAACTTTCATCTGATGGTAAGTGCAACGTCTGCCCATAACAAATGCTGTATCAAGGAGAACATTTCAGAGTGGCACCACTGCGCTCGTTGAAATTCAATGAACTTTATTTATTCTTCAACGAAAGAATTCTAAATTTAGTTTGTCAAACTTCATTTTTTTACAATCAAACACCCTTTCGTAATGAGGTCCTTTAATAATCCTTTTACGAAGAATAAACAGGCGAAAGAAGAAGAAGAAGAAGAGGAGGAAGTTCTAGGACGAATATTCGTCTTTAAGCTATATGCCTAATTACGCTACCTCTCAGTGCTCTTCAGACCGAAACACAGTAATGTTTGCACACTACTACTTCACGGCAGACTAACTGACTCTACCTAGACGGATTCCTGCATACGTCACTTTATCCCGTTGATATACAAACAACCTCGATACACAGCCAGCAACTCGAAAACGTCTTGAAAAAAAGAGCGCACAATGCGCTCATTTTTTAGTTAATTTCGTATTTAATTCAAATTTTATTGCGTCAAATTAACAACAACTGTAAAAACGATAGGAGCGATAACTAATTTCATTTAAAAAGCTACTTTATGCCGTGGATATAACATTAAATTTGTGTTTATTTAATCGAAATTTGTGATCTTTATTTTTATGTTTTGATCGATCGAGGACGATTTTTGAAGTGATTTTCGTATGGAACTGTGTATATCGGGTTTTTGTCTATCAATGCTTTATCTGATAAAAATAAATAAATATGTAATTGGTTTCTCGCGAACGGCTTTAATGATTTTAATGAATTTTTATACTTAGATAGTGTTTTTCATTCCAACTTTTATATAGATAGTAACCTTTGAGAAAGTAATTAATTTGTTTTGATTAATATAATCAAAATATAACAACTTGATATTTGCTACTCAACAACAGATAGCACTACATGACTGTGTGAACAACCAGGTGACGTCACTGAACGATCAATATACAATTAAGCGAGCATCTCTTGTATATAATTGATTTATCAGAAACGTCTTTAACGATTTTGATTAAGTTTAGCATATTATGCAGTGTATATTATGTATCTAAATATTGGAAATCGATATAAGTAAACTAGAAATATGTCAATCGAAGCGTCCGTCGTCCAGGTATTTAATTAATAATAACCGTTAATGCTTTTGGTACCAGAAGATGTAATAGTGGTCGAAATCGACCATGAAAAGCTATTCGACTTGTACCATAAACACTATAATATACTAAGACTTAGCTCGTTACTTGGAGTTCTCATTTCATGCTTCCATTTTTCCGTTTTATCATAAAGTCAACATCATCGTCATCATTTCAGCCTATCATTGTCCACTAATGAACATAGACCTCCCCCATTGTCAAAAAACACGGTCCGGGCAATGGGCCGATCCGTTGGGGAAGAAAAGTTCTTCACGCCGTTTTGCCGGAAGTCGATGGATGAAGTAAACATATTGTAGTTTTAAAATTAAAAAAAAAACACGCTTGATCCGTAATGAGCAGTTGATCCCGGTGCGAATACCAGGCCATAGTCGTGAAATTATTATATTGTCATCGGTCATACATGTGTGTAAAATTTCAAATTATTCGGACGCCTGGATGTGGCTGAAAATTAAATTGAAAGATTTTATTATTACATACATACATACATTCATAAGATCACGACTGTATCCCATAAGGGGTAGTCAGAGACTGGGCACTCACTGCAAAAACAGATGACTGCCACAATCCACGTTTCACCAAAACAATATAATGCACTTGCTGTGATAGGTGGTGAGCCCATCGCCACCATGCGCTGTTGGGTGCACAGTGCAGTTTAATCTATCATTATTAATGTAACAGTATTGCCATTATTTTTTACAAAATATTTACAGATTCGGAAGTATTTGTTTATCTATGACACTCGATCTCGTAACTCGAAAACGTAGTAAGTAGTTTTATTTAAATGTGTAGTATTCGTGTAAATAAAAGAAAACATTATGCCGATGTATATTATGATGATAATAAGAAGACTTCAATCGGGATTCAAACTTACGACTAATAATGTAGGTAAAAGCTGAACACTATTCGTACATACATACATACATACCGGGCTACACATGCAGCCCATTTTTCGCCACCGCTGGAAACGACACGTGACGGGTAACTAACCAAGTCGCCGCCATTTTGGTAAGAGTCAAAACAATCTTTCAGCCCATTGCGTTCCCACGAGCAGTATAGTGACAGCATTGCATGTTATGGTGTTATTCTGCACGAATAAAGGCTGTCCGTACCACCACCACCACCACCACCATTTCAGCCTACCATTAGTCCACTGCTGAACATAGGCCTCCCCCATAGAGTGCAACTAAAGTTTGTAGCTCTCATTTTGGGGGGATTTTGCCATAGTTGCCACGTTTGGCAGGCGGGTTGGAAACCGCAGTTTATTTATTATGATGTTCCAGGAAGATGCTGCTGCCCATCTTCTGCTTTTAATTTTCCCTCTGTCGACTTTTACGACACCCACGGGACGGGTTGGGGTGGTAGATTCTCTTAAGCCGCTACCACACGGCCATTACCTGTCCGTACAATACCTTAGTATTCTCTAACGACACCTCGATAGGAAAGTGGTAGGTGATATTCTACTCTGCCGGAAACCAATTGGCACATTATTAAACTTGTATTCGTAAACACTTAAATAAAACTAATTTTACGGATTTTATCGCGTTTAATTTTACTATTTCTAACCCGACGTTTCGAGTGCTTTACAGCAACCATGGTCACGGAAGGACTGAGGTGACAGATGTCCTGATTTCACAGTTAACCCGGAGTACCATCAGCTTTTAATTATTATTTTTGGTCCGATCTACGCAGAAAGAGCTAACTGTATCTTGAAGTCTTGCAGTGGTATGCTTTGTTTTTGATTTAATTTTATTAATTATAGGATACCAATCTGGTGGTTATGCCTAACCATCTTCTCTATCTCTATTTAGATGTGTAGTATTCGCGTAAATATAAGAAATCATTTCGCAAACACTATTAAACTTCAGAGCAGTCACATGAATTAATTAACAACAATATTATTCATGTAATATCTATTCCGCGGTGAGGCTCAACCCGCCAGTGGAGCAACAATTAAGTCGACGTGGGTGGTTACCCAAATAAGTGCGGGTGACTCGCAGCTTTTGTGCATTCTCGGAGTAATGTACGGACGCTAATAGCCTACAGTATGCGAAATTGAATACCTACCGAAAGTACGAGTCCGTCGTTTTGCTATGATGCAGCGTTTGAGTGTGTGTTCACTGCTGGACATGGGCACATGGGTCTCCCTCGAGTTGGGATTTTACTTAGGGAGAGCCATCAACTGCGCAGGTGATATTATAGTGCCACAAGTGTACGCGCAAACACAGAGGCCCACACTCGTCCCAACCTACACGCGCCCGATGTAACGCTGATGCGATAAGATCGGAGGTAGGCTTGGATGCAGTGTCAGAAACACGGGGACAAACAGAACACAACCAGACCCGAAAACCAACAATTTATGTTTTAGCGCAAATGTTGGCTCCGGCCGGGATTCGAACCCAGGACCCGCGGCTTAGAAGTCAGGTACTCTGACCACTAGGCCACGCGGTAGTTAGTTATAGTTTTACCGGAACCAGCTCAATTCTGAAAGTGGTCTTTGAGAAAACGAGCCTTAGGACCTCTGTTTTATGGTTTAGAGCCCGTGACAGCTCAGAGACTGCTCGTTATAAATTTGAGCGCCGAGTTCGATCCTCAGTACTAGCACCTTTAAAATCAAGTCAATTTTTAAGACAATTTTAAGTTCTAATTTACCACGTGCTCAGCGGGGAAGTATAACATTGTAAGGAAACCAACATGAATGAGAAATAAAAATATTCGTGGTCATGTGAAATCCGCCAACCGGCATAGGAGTAGCGTTACGGGCTCTTTCCACCTCCAAACCCGAGTGTACCCGTATTTCTGACACTGCGTCCTAGCCTACCTCCGATCTTATCGCATTAGAGTAACATCGGGCAGGTAGGTTGGGACGAGTGAGTGCCTCTGTGCTTGCGCGTACACTTGTGGCAACTGTAATATCTCCTGCGCAGTTAATAGCTCTAGCCGTGTGGTGGCGGCTCGATAAAAGAATACTACCACTCCATCTCATCCAATGGATCTCGTCAAAGGCGAGTAAGGAATTAAACTGCACTGTGCACCCAACAGCGCATGGTGGCGATGGGCTCACCACCTATCACACCATGTGCATTATATTGTTTTGGTGAAACGTGGATTGTGGCAGTCACCTGTTTTTGCAGTATACGATATACAGTCGTGATCTTATGTATGTATGTATGTTAATAGCTCTCGACAATATTCGGAGGTTGTCGCCGTGGTCAATATCGGCCAGGAGGACATCATATTCAATGTACAACTCTTGACACGTTATTAGATCTTAATACAAGTCACAAGCCTTCTATCATTATTTGGTAAGGAGCTAATTTCGCCACGTCTCCCCACTGCGTTGGGCGACACACGCCTTTAAATAATTAACATTCTGGGACATGCAGGATAATATAATTTCAAAAACATTTACAATCGTGCTTGTGTAGCCAATTCAAAACAAAGCGACGAGTGTGAATATTCCGTACGGACATCAGCTTGTAGTACACACGTATGTAGGACTGAAGCTGACGCTTTTACCATGTGCCCGATGCAACGCTGACGTAAATTTTCGGAGCGAAAACAAACAACAAAAGGATTTTAAAAGCAAATTTACTGTGCATATGTCCTCAGATCGTTAATATATTAAAAAAATGTATGTTTAGATATAGAGGCTGTAGTTGTGCTTGTTTTGAAGATGTTGCTTGACTATAAGCCACACAAGTTAAGCGTTAAATAAGAAACCAGTGGTCGTCCAATGGTCTAAATTCCACCGTAATTCATTAACTTTTGTTAATTGAATATAAAGTATATGTAGCAAATATTATATATAAATTTTAGCTTTCTGCCTTCCTTCTCCATAAAAACTTTAGCTATGCCAAATCTCACACTCCTCCGTGCGCGCAATATGCTTAGAATGCTGTACAAAGTTTTCTCTTCACGTATTTATATACAGTTTTTTTTTATATAAATAAGTTTTGAGAAATTAAAATTATACCCTCTCGGTTTGTTTTGTGATGTGTAATAACATTTTTTTTTATTTCATAAAAGTGACGGAACGAGCAAAACGTTCACCTGATGGTAAGTGTAACGTCTGCCCATAACAAATACTGTGTCACCCAGAAAATTACTCTGTGACACCAGACTTCGCCCGTCACACTGAGACATCAGTTCTTAAGTCTCATATGCCCAGTGATTACGCTGGCTCTCAGTACCCTTCAAACCGAAACACAGTAATGTTTGCACACTACTGCTTCACGGCATAATAATTGGCCCTGGGGTGGTACCTACCTAGACGGATTCCTGCATAGGAATCCTACCACCAGTATAATCATTCAAGATTTTCAAATACGTTCATTTATGTTCTGCGACGTACGTATGACGTGCAATCTTTTTAACAGTGTATGATCTTTAATGGATAAGGATTTGTTTTGTTGTTGATGGAAAAGGATTTCAATTTCCACAATAAAAATAAGCTTCAGTTTTAATATAATAACTTAACGCTTTTCTTACGTTACTAATATTTTTTTCAGATTTTTTATTTCGAAAATAAATGATGGGTCAAGTGTGAATCGTACACTAGTTACAGTTTTACATAACCGCGTTATAGGAAATTGAACGAATTGACCGACACGTTCGTTCAAATGATATGCATTCACGGTCGCGACCCACAATATTGACCGAGTCGTAGTCGAATTGACTACAATGAAGTAACGTATCGGAATTGGCAAAGAAAATTAATTCAACGCCTGGTGTATGATCAAATTTCAACCGAAACATTTGATATTTTAGGACTTCATTTTGCGCGACCCGTGGCTCACCAGCCAGTGTTAAGAAGACATTATAACAAAAATAGTGCTGTAAAATAATCAATATAGAGGACAGACGTATGACAATAACTTGCCCTGCCTTTGCAATCCCCTGGCAATGTGACTGTCTACGGCTTTAGAAACCCTTTTAAAATTGAGAGGAGGCCTGAGATGAACAGTGGGGCGTCTGACTATTTTACCTTTAACTTTTCAATGTGCAATTATTGTACGATAACTTTTTTAAACTATTCGCCATTGACACGGTCCTATGTCACCTGCATCCATCGACTTCCCACAACATCAAGCAAGTTATCGCTCCATCTAGTGGAGAGACGACCTATACTGAGTTTACCAGCACGAGGCTATCACTCGAGAACAATTCTTCCCCAACGGTAATCGGGTCTATGAGCTACATGGCCGACTCAGCTTGCTGATCCTTAGGACTATATCGGTTGCTAGTTTTGCTACGGAAACTTTTTTTATAGATGCTAATTGAAGTGCCCATAACAAACAGTGGCAACAAAAGCGCAGTGTGGTGCCAATTTTCTGTGTGGTACCACACTGCGCCCGTCACTCTAAACTGAGACAACAGTTCTTAAGTCTCATTTGCCCCGTAATTACACTCGGTCACAGTGCCCTTCAGACCGAAACAGTAATGTTTGTACGTACTGTACTAGATTTGAATAAATCAATCATCCACCTTAGACTCTAGTGATTATTTCTGTTCCCCAACCTCAAGAAAGATCGTCGAGGTAAGCATTTTCCGGTCCATGAAGAGTTGAAGGCGGCTATTCTTCAGACAAGGAAGAAAAATATTTTTTTAGAGGGTATTTAAAAGTTACCTCCCTGCTCAAATAAGTGTATTGAGGTGATGGGGGACTACAATGAAAATTTTTTTTTTCAGAATTTTTATTATTTCATGCCTATACCGAGAATACATTGATCGCCCTCATTTTAATGTACCGATGAATCCACACTACTACGATGAATGCACACTACGTCTTCTTGACGGCAGAATAACTGGCACTGCGGTGATACTTGAGACGGATACCTGCATAGGAAATCCTACCACCAGTATTAATATGTCATAGATGTCGCTACACAATTTACCTTCAGCGAAATCCGTGTTAAAGTAACACAGTTACCATCAGACCATCAAATATCAACACCTCATACTCGCTAAAAGATGGCGCTGATATATTAGTCTGTTTTCATTAGTCAATATTATTTTTACAAGCTTTTATTTAACTTGCAATGTTTTTACGTTTGTTTAGGTCAAAATTTGCAACTGAATTTCGAACCAGTTCTCGTAGCCCGTGTAGGCTGAAATTAGGTATCAATGCAAAAACCTGATGGCAATGCAATATTACGGTGAGCTGGACCTGATGCTGCTACCAGGGCCATCAGCAGACCACCGTTTCACCACCACCCAGAGTTTAGGCTCGTTAGATTTGTCTCGACAAGTACTTTAACTCTGGCAACATTTGAAATCCACTACTGAACATCATCATAACTTCAGCGTATTACTAGTCCACTGCTGAACATATGCATAGATAGATATATAGATTTCCACAAAAGTTAGTATCTCTCATTTTGGGGGAATATTGCCATAGTTGCCACGCTTTGCAGACGGGCTGGCAACCGCAGTTTATTTATTCAGATGTTCTAGGAAGATGCTGCTACCCATCTCCTGGTTTTAATTTTCCCTCTGTCGACTTTTACGACGCCCACGGGATGAGATGGGGTGGCAGATTCTCTTAAGCCGCCACCACACGGCAGCACAAATGGACATAGGCCCTACAAATAAAAGCTGACTTTTGTTTAAAACTTTATCTATCATTTTACTACCAGTCGTGACATGCCTCAGAATACACGCAACGCACTATCTATTATGCATTGTCGTAATAGATATTATTGTACAGCAGTAATTGTTAAATATAACGATCCTAAACAAACAGTTCACTGAACCATCTAGGCCAGTGCAGTGCGTACGGTTTGATAATAATGACAAATTGATATCTTCCCGTCACCTTACTCAATTGTTTCTGGGGAATGACATAATGGCTGTATCCTAAAGCGGTGCGTCAGCATGCACGGTTATGGAGACGTGGTAGGTCAGGGGTTCGGGCGCTCGCCTTAAATTTCTAAGTACGCGAGTGACCTGAGGTCGATACCCGGTGCCGGCACCTCCAAAATTGTTATAGAACTTTGAATGTTGATTTATCACGTGATCAGCGGCGAAGGAAAACATGGGGAGGAATAAAAATATTTCAAATACGTAAATTCCGTCTACTAATATAAGAAGCAGCGTAGCGGACTTTTCCGGCTCCAACTCTCAGAAATGAGAGTAGGCCTGTGCTCAGCAGTGGTACATTTACAGTCTGTTACTGACCAATAGTCCACTCTTACTACATAACTTACTATAGAGGAGTGGTCGGATCACTGCCAGAGACAAGGGTTGCGTTTGTACCCGTTTGGCAGGATTCCTATGCAGGCATCCGTCTAGGTAGGTGCCACCGCAGGGCCAGGAATTCTGCCGTGAAGCAGTAGTGTGCAAACTGTGTTTCGGTAAGGGCACTGAGAGCTAGCGTAATCACTGGGCATATGAGACTTAAGAACTGACGTCTCGAGGGACGGGCGTAGTGTGGTGCCACGCAGAAATATTCTGGATGACACAGCATTTGTTATGGGCAGACGTTGCACTTAACACCAGGTCAACGTTTTGCTCGTCTTGTCCCTTTCTCCATTAAAAAAAAATCTACGATCAGCAGGCAGGTACACTGACCAGCGAATCACTCTGTCTTTTGTACTATAGCTGTGGCATAAGTGGTTAAAGTCGATTAAAGACAAGCATTAATTTGTGAAATATTAACGAGGAGCTACAGGTCAACGAATCTTTTATGTCGCGAGTGGAAAAAGTAACAGTAAATCTTGTGAATCGAATAAATCGTTTCCACTTACAATCGTTCGGTATTTTAGATGACGTCAACATATGCGGAGGTAGCTCAGGTGCTAGGCGCTCGCTTTAAATTTCATGGTACGCGAGAACCTGGGTTCGATGACCGTTTTTTTTATTGCATTAAGTGACGCGTCGGGCAAAACGTTCACCTGATGGTAAGTGCAACGGCTGCCTATAACAAATGCTGTGTCACCCAGAATATTTCTGTGTGGCACCCCACTGCACCCGACACCCTGACACGTCCGTTCTTAAGTCTTATATGCCCAGTGCCCATATTCACTACACTGACTCTCAGTGCCTTTCAGACCGAAACACAGTCATTTTTGCACAGTACTGCTTCACCTAGGTACCTGGACGGATTCCTGCATAGGAATCCTATCATCGGCAACACTAAAGTTGTTAATTAATATTTAATTAATCTACCACAAAACAAAGAAGAAAAACGTCGTAAGAAAACCAGCATATCTGAGAAATTTAAAGAATGCGTGGCGAACTCTTCTCGGCTCCCAAAAACCCTTTCAGAAATTATAGGAGGCCTGTGCTCAATCTAACGTTCAATTATTGTTCTCAGATTTATTTTAACATGAACGTGGATTCCATAGTGTTTAGATGATGGATTCCAGTTAGAAGTTCCCCGGGGATAAATGGATGACCTTACCATCGCCCTGTATTTGTCGAAGGCTTATGTCAAAAAGTCAATATGTTTCCTGCAGAGGAGAACAGCTCCTACCTCTTCCCTATCGAGGCATTAACACTGTTCTTTATATCTGTTTTATAAGAGAAGCGATAAATAAATTGCCTATGAACAAAAATGGCACCCGGCAGATTAGAATTGCACCTAGCTCTTTCCCACCGAGGTGTCGTAAGAGGCCACTAAGGTTTTGTACGGACAGATTTTATCCGTGCAGAATAATTCCAAAATGTGCAATGCTGTCACTAAACCGCTCGTGAGAACGCAAAGGTAAGTAAGAATTTTTTGACACGTACCAAAATGGCGGCAACGTGGTCCGCCACCCGTAAAGTTTCGTTTCTCGCGGGGGCGACAGCTGGGCTACGGATAAGGTCTCTACCTACCCCACCCTACATGAGAAAGAAGTGTATGTATTTGTTAATCCCATACATTTTGCTTAACGCTAACAATCCGTTTTGTCATTTTTCTAGTAAACACTAAAAAGCCTGATAATAGAAGTACTTGCCAGCGTTACCGGACCGAATGAATAGAGGCACCATTCCCATGCACATCTAATTCCGCAGGGTCTGTTTTAGGTACTGCTAAATTCAATAGCTTTGCTACTGCCACTGGGAGGAACGAGACCCATATAGATGTGAGCAAACATTTTTTTAGACATTTTGCCGTAATCACTACTCTTAGCAGGCGGTGTGTGGTGACCGCACACACTAGACGCTTCTGCCCGTCACCTTTCTCTCTTTCATTTTTCAAGCGGGTTATTCCGCCACTTCCCTTAGTCGACTTTAAAGACACCCACGGGTCCTCCCGTGGGTGTCTTTAACACAGCTCACCGCTTCCTAAGTGGGATTCTCGTCAAACATTTGCCTATTCATAATAGCAAAATCTTCTATCGTCCATTTGTTTCAAGTGTCGATTCCCTACCAGTAATCGCTGTTCACCGTCGCAACACCACTGCAAAGCTATACCGCCTAATTATTATCGTGTAGTCGCCTAGTGACGTCATACGGACACGCCGCACCAAGATACTGGCCGATACATAAATGGTTAAATGGGTCGTCCCGACCAGAGAGCTATGCTCTCAGAATATTAGTATAAAGTATCAGCATATTTATTTGTTTATTTTACTACTACGAGTATAATAAAGCTGTAGAGTTTGTATGTTTGAACGCGGTAATCTCAGGAAATAATAATCCGATTTGAAAATTTATTTTTGCATTAGATAGCCCGTTTACTAAGGAAGGTTCTAAGCTTTAAAACAGAGGAAAGGTCACGTTAAAAGAACTCGCAACCGACGAGCGTGTGTGAAAACGCTAATGAAAGTAGAAGAAGCTAAAGATGTGTGTCAGGATCGTAGCAAGTGGAAAGATGTGGTCTCTGCCTACCCCTATGGGAAAGAGGCGTGACTGTATGTATGTATGTATGCTACGGCCTTAACGCGCTGCTCATAAGCGAACATTTCCAAAAAGAACCGAACTGTGAATACTCAGCAGGGCTATTGCGTTTCCAAAGTGATGATCACTTATAAAAGTGTTGAACGAATATCTGCTACATAAGTGTCTGCATACTGGTTATGATTAAAAAAAAAAACGTCATATGAAAAAGAATCGTCATTTTCGTTAACCATATCCAGGCTCGACTCGGTTGGCGCAGTGGCTAATCCCGCGGCTTCTGCGCCGCGGGTCGCGGTTTCGATTTCCGCACGGGACAAATATTTGTATGGCCTACGGATAGTCGTTCTGGGTCTGGGTGGTTTGTGCATATGGAATTTATGTCTATAAAACGTACCCACGACACAGGAAAAGTCCTACTGTGGGCCATCGTTTTTTTAAAAGAAAGAAAGTATGAAAACAATTATTTGACAGATATTCGTTCAACACTTTTATAAGTGATCTTCACTTTGGATACGTAATAGCCCCGCAGGACGAGGCACCATGCCATACGGCGCAATCACGTGGTCGGCTCATTTTACGCGGGTGATAACGCAGGGCACGACTTGTTGTAAATAACTTTAATATGTTTATGTCCCTTTCTCTTTGTCTCTTTTGAATAGTAAAAAAAGTAACAGCCTATAAATGTCTCACTGCTGAGCACAGGCCTCCTCTCATTTCTGAGAGGGTTGCTCCACTGCGGGTTGGCGGACTTCACATGTCTGCGAAATATTTTTTATTTCTCAGACATGCAGGTTATCTCACGATGTTTTCCTTCACAGCCGAGCACGTGGAAAATCCGCACTTAAAATAGCAATTAACAATTTTAGTGGTGCCGGCACCGGGAATCGAACCCGGGTCACACGCGTACTACGTAATTTAAAGCGAGCTCCTAGCCGCTGAGCTACCACGGCTTTTGAATAGTGCAATTCGGTGATGATAATTGCATGTACGCTTAAATAAACAAAAAAAGTGGGACCAACATCCAGCTAAACTGAAGGTAGCCCGGATTAACTAAGACATTAGGACGTATATCACGCTGGAAAAGTCTGAAATATAAAATTGAACGCGATAAAGTTCGTAAATTAATGTAACAACCTCTACATGTCCCCCTGCTGAGCACAAGAGGCTTGTGCTCTCATTTCTAAAAGAGGGTTTTATAGCCGGGAAAAGTCCGCCACGCTGCTCCAAAGTGGGTTTGGCGGACTTCACGTATACGAAATATTTTTATTCCTTAGACATGCAAGTTTCCTCGCGATGTTTTCTTTCACCGCTGAGCACTTTCTCTAGTTTCATTCAACGTGTAATATTAGCGTAAATATAAGAAATCGTCAAAACTTTGAGCTCTAAGCCACGCAATTATCTTTTATCTATATTATCGTCGCCACGACGCGTCACGTCGTACAATCTACACGCTTTCTTATTTCTCCGTGAGATGTCGCTGCAATCGGAACTGCCGGAAACAAAGGCGCGCAAAAACAATGGGTTACGCAATGCGACGAAGCCGTAATCGAAACCGAACAATATCGCAAGGCAGAAGTTGACCCTATCAGGTGTCGGAGATAACGCATTTCGGGGAATTTGTCTAAAATTCTGTGTCGTCACATACAAACATATATTGCAAGATAAATAAAAGCTTGAAAGAATGACTCGAAAATGTTTTATTTTACCGAAAATTTATTGGACTAATGGAAACAAACCGAAAAGCATATCGGTCTTGAAATTAATTACCCAATCACTGTACACTTTCTCGGGTGCTTGCTGCATAATACACTATCAATTGCTGACGGTAGGATTCCTATGCGGGGTTCCGTCTAGCGGTGGTACCTACCGCAGGTCGAGTTATACTACCGTGAAGCAGTTGTGTGCGACATTACTATTTCGATCTGAAGGGCACTGTTGATTAGTGTAATACTGGGCATATGTAATTTAAAAACAGATGTCTGAAGGAAAGAAAGAAAGAAAGAAAGAAAGAAGAAAGAAAAAAAATGTTATTCACGGTCTAATCACAATAGATACAAAAGAAAACAAAAAAGACTAGAATTACACAGAACATAAAATAATATTGCCCAAAATTAACAAAAGTGAAAAAATAAAATACTATAAAATGAGTCTGTTTAGCATCATAAGACCGTGAAATGGGCAGACGACCATCAGGTGATCACTTGCTCATGTCGTCACTTTCTCTAATTAAAAAAAAATAAACATTCAACTCGAAATATACACAGAAATATAAAGGAGCACAATACAACAACAATTTTACAAGCCGGTAAGGGTCGACGTAGGCGAACGTATTACGATCAGATCGAAATCGTTTTAAGGAAAGGCCACGTCAAAAGTACCCGCAACTGACGAGCTTGTATGAAAACACTAATGAAAGTAGAGGAAGCTAAAGATGTGTGTCAGGATCGTAGCTAGTGGAAAGATGTGGTCTCTGCCTACCCCTATGGGAAAGAGGCGTGACTCTATGTATGTATGTATGTAATACAACAACTGTCACTGTGTGTCACAATCTAAAGAAATTATATAATTTGAATGTTAGTCAGGGTAAGAGAAATTACTCTACATGATTTTAAATCGTATTTGCCAGTCGTGTTACTGTTTACATATATAGGTATTACCATCTGCTTTATGTAGTTGAATCTCAATACTATTCCGGAGGTCTATTTTGTAACTCTGGTAGGTTTCGTGGTCGGTTTTATTTTGGCGTATGAAGCGCATTCATTGGTTAATGGGATCAAATGGAAACCGATCACGAAACTAACCAGACTTACACAGTACCTGTTCATAAACCGCTCAGGAGCTGATTGATTGAGAGTTCCATCCATAAACTGTGATAAGCCGAGAAGTAACTGGGAGAAGCTCGTACGAGCTCGCATCGTCAATGGTTATCATACCTTTTTCCCCTATAAGAGGTAGGCTAAACGGGTAGCGATCCACGTCGCCGCCATTTTAGCTAAAAAAATCTTGCTCACCATTGTGTTCCCACGAGCAGTATAGAGACAGCATTGCATATTATGGTGTTATTCTGCACAAATAAATGCTGTCCGTACAATATATTAGTTGCCTCTTACGACACCTCAGTAGGGAGGACGTAGGTGCTATTCTACTCCGCCGGAAACCTATCGGCCTGTTATCATATCAAACTCTTTTATTTGAGATCAGTGCCTTGCAGATGCACCAGTGTAGGCTAGCCAGTTATATAATGTGTCGCACGCCGTATGTCGGAAATTCTCTAATCTCTAATTCGCTAATGGTACTGCATCCATCGAGCGTCCCACTTGGCTTAGTTACGCAGTGTGGGTAGCCAAACGTTGGCTTGTAGGTTACATTCTATAAATTGAAATCTAGTTTCGAAAACGATACTGTCATAGCGATTAGAACAGCTGCATATATAGAGATATCCGATTGTTCGTCTCGCCGGTTCCGGCGATTTTTGATTGAGATTTTTTTATGGATGAAAGTGACTGGACGAGCAAGTCGTACAGCTGATGATCGCAACGTCTGCCCTTATGGCACTACACATTCCAGTGGCACTACTACTGCGCGCGTCACTCTAAGACGTCGGTTCTAAGTACATACGCTCACAGTAATTACACTAGCTATCAGCACCTCTTCAGACCGAAACACAGCAGTGTTCGTTTACTACTTAGCTTGACGCTAGAATTACTGGCACTGCAGTGGTAACTAACTAGACAAATTCCTGCATAACAGTCCTACCACCAGTAAACAACGTCTGCCCAAGATACATTACAGTGCCGCGAGAATGAAATGTAAACACAGAGACATTAAGTCTTATTTACGTCAGCCTACACCTACACATACATATATACAATCACACCTTTTTCCCATATAAAGAGTACTTCTCGCACCCGTGAGAAACGCGATGTGACGGGTGGCGAACCACGTCGCCGACATTTTGGTAGGAGTAAAAAATCTTACACCTTATTCCGAACCCGTCCCGCGAGCAGAATAGTGATATAATGGTGTGATTCTGCTGAAGGCTGTCCGTAGAATACCTTAGTCGCCTCTTACGATAACTCGGTAAGAAAGAGATAGGTGCTACTCTACTCAGCCGGACACCTACACCAATGAAAAACAACAATGAACCCTACTATGCTTCGTAGAAGATGGACACATTTCTATTATTACGGTGAACGTTACGATCTACTGGACTGTGTGAACGACCATTCATACTTACTTTTTTATTGGATATAGTGATGAAACGAGCAAAATGTTCAACGTGACGGTAAATGCAACGTCTGACCATAACAAATGCTGTGTCACTTTAAGTGACACAGCATTTGTTAAGCGAAAGTTAAGTGTCGCACAAACATTTCTGTGCGACACTTAACTGTGCCGTCAAACTGAGACATCAGTTCTTAAATCTCATATGCCCATTGATTACACTAAGTCTCAGTGTCCTTTAAATCGAAACAGTAATATTTGCACACTACTGCTTCACGGCAGATTAACTAGCTCTACGGTGGTACCTACCTAGACGGATGCCTGAATAGGAATTCCACGAGCGGTAAAAATAGATCCACTTTAGCGACCGTCTGATACCGCAATGATACGTCCTGTGTAGGTTAGAGAATGTAAATGATGATATTACATCAAAAATAGTGTCACCTAAAGGCCCGGGTGCCCGCCCTGACGTATAGTACGCGACCTGTGCCGGTGTATTTTGTTAATAAAACTCCCATGTTACCCTCATTTTACCGCATCTTTTCCGGGCTCGAAATCCCTGTCAAAATATTAGTGAGGTCTGTGCTCAGCAGTGCGATATTTATAGGTTGTTACTTTTTTACTTGATAACACCCAGAAAATTTCTGTGTCACACTGCGCCTGTCACCCTGAGACATAAGTTCTTAAGTCTCTTACATGTTACACTAATATAATCAAGAAAGATTCCTTAACGACTCTCTGACTTCGACCTGTTTGCCTGACCTGGCCTACCTAGAGGGTTTCCTGCATAGGAATCCTACCACCGATAAGCGTGCACAAGTTCGTACAAGACGAAAAACTCGGCAAGACAATAAGCGTGAATTGGTTAGTATTTTGTATCAATAGGAAAAAACTAGAGATAGGAATTTTAAAGTAGCCTGGCTATGGCGGTCTGAGGCGTCAGTTCATTTTGGAAAAGGGGTCTCTTGTCCATAATAGTTTGGAAATCCCCAATCTAGATATAGACTATAAAACTTCATGCTACAGCATTAAGGAGCCGCACGCTGACAACCGAACATTGCCGTGGACCGGCCTGTGAATGCTCAGGTTAGCAACGTACCATGCCATGCGGCACAGTTATGGTATATTCCTGTTATGGAGGTGGTATAACAGGAATTATATTAGCGCCTCTATAACAGGGACATATTAGCGCCATCTATTGAGTAACTTTGTTGGATCTTCTATAAAATCGTGTTTTTTAGTTTATTTTGAACTATTATTTTTTATTTTTTAGACGAATTATTGCATTGTCATCGGTCTTTGACATCGGTCATTAAATCGGATCGTTCAAAGTAGGAGAAAATCGAGCCCTAAGAAGTCGGTTACAAACATACAAACATACAAGTGAAGCTAATATCACGCGTGTAAAGACAAACGACAATGCCATTATAGAACAAAAAAGAAAAAAAAAATACAAAACTTAAACGATGCACTGAATAATGTCACTAGGAAAACTATATGGCAAATATTTGAATTAAAAACTATAGGAAAAAAATAAAACAAACAGAAAAAAAGGACTACCTATATCCACATGTACATGTCGGAATCGGAATCGGAATCTATCAGGCGAAGGAACTTTAACATGACATTAGCGAATGACAAACAAACTAAAACACACGGCTGAAGCCTAGCTTTGTGGTTATAAAGAAGGCTTGAAACGGCGACCTACTTTCAGCAAAGTGAGGGGGGAAAAAAATTGAATTAAATTTTAGGCCACAACAGCACGCCAGCCCTTTGAAAGCCGGCGAGCTGGGAAAATTGATTACGCGTTTAAACGCGGTTGGCAACTCTAACGCTATTGTTTAATTTTTTTTTTATAATGTAGCCTGCGATGCGATTTTTTCAAGTCCGTCAGAAATTTAAAAAAAACAGATTAAATCAAATTTAACACGTTTAAAAAGGTGACTGTTAGGCGGTTCTGGTAGCATCAGCTACTTAAGGTGGACAGTTTAATGGTGCTATCACTAAGTAATTTCTCAGTTGGGGAAGAATTCTGAACACTGCAACCTATACCTTATATTCATTATATTAGTAACACACCCGTCACACCGACAAATAAACACCGCCTGGGTCGATTTGTCACTTCTTACAAAACAAAATTGGTGCATAATGAAATTTCAGCATAATGTCTTATGGTAGTTTCCTATCGGGAAAAGGAACTGACGGTAAAAGTGTTTTTTGTTTTGCAAAAAGAAGGCCTTATAAACTACCTTTAACAGCAAAGGTTATAAGTAGCCTTTTTGCAAGGCTCAATTATCTCCTAGAGATAAATTTATTTAAATTAATATCTCAACCTTGGCGTTTCAATATGTACATGAAACCTTTATGTTTTCACATAAAAACAAAAGTGATATTCATAATGTAAATATCAGGGCTACGTAAACGTTACGTTAATAATGTGAAATAATCGACTTCACAGAGTCACTACAACTAGGAAAAAACGTGTTCGCAGGGTGACTTGGCTGATTATTCCCACTAGAGAGTCCTTTTCTGCAAACCAGCATAATTAAATAACTAAAGAAACATTCACAACCATAAAAAAATAATTTTTAACCATAAAGTTATTGTGCGAGTGTCGTTGAAATCGGTTTAGAAGGATTTCAGTTAATGTATTTTATTATACTGTATTAATTTTTTTTATTAGATAAAGTGACGAGACCTCACGAGTTCACCTGATGGTAAGCGCAACGTCTGCCCATAACAGATTTTTTTTATTGTATAAGGTGACGAAACGTGCAAAACGTTCACCTGATGGGAAGTGTAACGTCTGCCCATAGCAAATGCTGTGTCACCCAGAAAATTTCTGTGCGACACCCCAATGCGCCCGTCACCCCGAGACATCAGTTCTTAAGTCTCATATTCCCAGTGATTACGCTTTTTGATTAGTTATTCGATTTCTCGTGCTCGTCAGACCGAAAAATAGTAATATTTGCACACTACTGCTTCACGGCAGAGTAATTGGCCCTGGAATGGTACCTACCTAGACGAATTCCTGTTTATTTCCGGCACGGCTAATTGCCAGCCATTGGCGTACCTGGCTGCAGATTCATGGGTTACAATCCACATGCGTCATTCTTGCGAACGGGTGCCGTTGGTGGAGGCTGGTCTGCTCGAGTTTGCAATGCATTTATTCACATTGTCATGGAGTGTGCTATGGTTTTTCATGAGACTGTTCATTGTAAATTTATTTATAATGTACTTTAGACAAAGATTTTCAATGATTTTCAATGATTTTCATTTCATTTCATCCAAGTCATTCATTTTTTTTCGGCCTATACGGAATTGGACTGTTCATGTATCTGACACTACTACAAACCATACATCCGATATCTTTTTATTATGGCAGAAAATGATGAGGAAACCGTTTACCTGATGGTAAGGGCAACGTCTGTTCATAACAAATGCTGTATCACCCAGAACAATTCCGTGTGGCACCACGCGTCCCATATGCTCAAAAATTACACTAGCTACAAGTGCCCATGTTTGCACGCTATTGTTTGACGGCATAATAACTAGCACTGCGTTGGTAAGTAGGTACCAAAGCGAAATCCTGCATAGGAATCCTACCAACAGTCAAATATTTATAATTCTATATTACATGAATAAGTTAATACTAAAATCATCATCATCATTTCAGCCCAACATATTCTACTGTTTAACTTAGGCTGAGCCACCTGCATCCATCGACTTCCCGCAAAACCGTGCAGGTCGTCGCCCCGTCTAGTGGGGGGTCGCCCTACACTGCGTTTTCCGGTACGAGGTTGTCACTCGAGAACCTTTCTTCCCCAACGGTTATCGGTTCTACGAGCTATATGGCCGGCCCATTGCCACTTCAGCTTGCTAATCCTTAGGGCTATGTCGGTTACCCTGGTTTTTCTGCCGATAACATCGTTACGGATTTTATATATCAGAGAAACTTCGACCATACCCCTTTCCATAGCTTGCTGCGCGACTCTGAGCTTCTTCATGCGGCCTGCAGTGAATGACCACGTCTCGGGTCCGTATGTAATCACTGGCAACACGGACTTGTATATATATACTTTTGTTTTGAGGCATTGAGGTATACTCGATGAGAAGATGCGAAGCAATTTCCCAAGCCCAGCCGAGTTGGATCCGTCGATTGACCTCTTGGTCGAAGTTGGACTTACCTAGACGGACATCTGTCCTAGGTATACAAATTCGTCGACAACTTCGATCGTAGTGTGCCCAAAAAAACCCGGTATAGGTGTGACATGGACGTTAGACATGATCTTCGTCTTGACAATACTAAAATAACACATTACAGTAAGGTAATAAATACAATAAACTGTAGTACAAGGAGGCTAACGATTATTGCTGCAGTAATCATTTATTTCCATGCGTTTGTCCTTCACGTGCCGGACAATTCTATAGTAAGCCTTCCAATGGCGACTGTTGTTTTACTTTCTTAAATCGGAAATTTCGGAAATTTCGAAACTTCGAAAGATTCGGAATTTTGATAAACAAACCAACGTTTGAGAAACGAAACCAACGTCCGTATTCGATTAATCCCAAAACACTAAACTGACACCGATGCATATATATTACTACGCCAGCGGCTCGGGGTGGTTGACCTTTGACAGTTATGCGAAACGCACGTGCTTAAGACGTAATGCCTTGAATATTCATTGACAGCGGCCTTTAAAGCATCAACAGTTCGGTGGTCACGAATTAGGGTTGCCGAAAACAATAGAAATTAAAAATAATTATTTAATAAAAAAAACTCCTTACATAGGACGAACTTAACTTAACTCCTTCTAGGTAGGTACCACCCCAGGGCCAGTTATTCTGCCGTGAAGCAGTAGTGTGCAAACATTACTGTGTTTCGTTTTGAAGGGCACTGTGAGCTAGCGTATTCACTGGGCATATGAGACTTTAAAAACTTATGTCTCAGGGTGATGGACACAGTGTAGTGTCACACAGAAATTATCTGGGTGACACAGCATTTGTTATGGGCAGACGTTGCACTTACCATCAGGTGAACGTTTTGCTCGTTTCATCACTATATACAATAAAAAAAATAAAAAAAAATAAACATGCTTGTGCGTATGTGAGAGTTTCATGTTTTTTTTAGTAAATCCCATCATCAGAACATGAACAAAATGATATAGGACCTTTTGAATAAAAAAAAAATCATTAAAATCGGTTCATAAACAAAGAAGTTAGGTATGCCCAAACATACATAAAAAAATATACAGACGAAATGAGGACCACCTCCTTTTTTGAGGTCGGTTAATCTTTCATTGCACAACAGAGTAAATTTACCAAGCACTTACAGGGGTTTGGAATCAACCTACTAAGTGTAATGATGTTCTTCCGGCCGACTTTCGACCATGACGATAATTCTCCAATACTGTCGGAAGCTATTAACTGCGCAGAAGACGTTACACTGCCGAAAACCCTTCCAATATATTATAACTATGATAAATATCACACTCCTCCGTGCGCGCAATATGCTTAAAAAGGGGTACAAAGTTTTCTTTTTACGTTACAGTAATATGGATGTATTCATTAAAGAGTATTGTCGTTTAGTCTATAAACCTATCTTCATTACGAACCTGCGTACAACAAGACGATATCAAAAAAAGTATCAGTCACTTAAACAAATTGAAGAGAGCTGTCGGTGCTACAATCCAGTCTGTCAACTTTCACAGCGACTTACGGTCTCCTGTACTATCGACGGCGACGAGACCATGAACTTTAAGCTCAAAAGCAACATAAATGTGTCGAATGACAAAAAAAACCTTCCACATCTCTACAGCAGGGGTGCTCAAACTTTATCATTATGTATTACATACATACATACAGTCACGCCTCTTTCCCATTGGGGTAGGCAGAGACCACATCTTTCCACTTGCTACGATCCTGACACACATGTTTTGATTCTTCTACTTTCATTACCGTTTTCATACACGCTCGTCGGTTGCGGGTACTCTTAACATGACCTTTCCTCAAAATATTTCCGATCTGATCGTGATACGTACGCCTAGGTCGACCCTTACCGGCTTACCCATTCACAATCCTCTCTACGTATCCAAACCATCTAAGCGTCCCTTTCTCTATCTTTGTCACTACATCTTCAACCACACCGCAACATTCCCTTATAACGCTGTTACTCGTATATACATAAATGTAATATCTATGCCACGTTACACCCTACCTAGACGACAATCCAGCATCACAAATACTTGCAGCCTCTCAGAGTCGATCCATCATAGTTGTTAGGTTTATGAAACACAGATTATATTCGTTTGATACTGGTGGTAGGATTCCTATGCAGGAATCCGTCTAGGTGGGTACCGCCCCAGGGCCAGTTATTCTGCCATGAAGGAGTAGTGTGCAAACATTACTGTGTTTCGGTATGAAGAGCTAGCGTAATCAATGGGCATATGAGACTTAAGAACTTATGTCTCAGGGTGACGGGCGCAGTGTGGTGCTACACAGAAATATTCTGAGTAACACAGCATCTGTTATGGGCAAACGTTTCACTTACCATCAGGTAAACGTTTTGCTCGTCTCGACACTTTATCAAATTTAAAAAAAAAATCTAGGCATTAGACGTTAATGTTACTGAGCAGGTTAGTGCAGTCTATGTACAAGTCTGTACAAGAAAATACCCTCCAGATATTGCCAGCGGCAGCAGACATTGTCTTATTAATGGTATAAGATGTCTTAAAGTGCAATAGCCCATCGCTATAAATAGGCAATTTTTTAACCTACCCATATTTGTAAGCACGATGCCAAAGGAATCTCTTCTGAACACTTTGCTAATATAACAACGTCATCAGCATATAGGAGGCAATTGGCGGCAAATCATTCATTTTTAATCCTCTCGTTTCAATGTCATAATAATATCTTTCAATTAAAGTTTCCCCCACTTTCGGATGTCCAAATGATATGAAATTTTGCACACATATTATGGACCGATGGCAATACAAAAATATGTTGACTTTGACCTATATTCTCACGAAGATCGCGTTTTTTTTAATTTTTAAACTAAGTATAATATGTTTATAAACAATTTTTATTTTGCGGATCACTATCGCAAAAAAAAACAACTGGCCTGCGAAGATCTCTTTCTAATTTCTTTTTCGACATTTTAAAAATAATGGGGGGCGACAAATTAGGATCGCTGAAAAATTCATTCCATTAAGTAAGTAGTAAGTAGGTTCAGTATTCTATGATGCGAAGTGAACGTAGCGAGCGAGGCCTATATAACTTTAATTTTATTTACATAAAACATACATAAAATTACATATTTCACGTTTTACCACGCTTTAGTTTAGTTGTATTAAAAAAACGTTGCCCCACAGTAGGATTCCTCTTGTATCGTGGGTGTGTTTTATAGACATAAATTCCACATGCACAACCCACCCAGACACGCGGTCGTCAGTTTTATTAGCTTGATCTGTATATATGTATGTTTGTATAAGAAATTCTTTAAATTATATTTTCACCCAAATCCGTTGTTGTTATTATTTATTCAGAATACAACACGACAACTAACAAAATTCAAAATTTGTAAATGATGTGCAATGCAATTGCTTGAAAAAGGACTTCATTAAAAGATTGCATGGTAAATAAATCAAATACACATTTAATATGACTCCTGAATATGTTGTTAATCCATACTAATATTATAAATGCGAAAGTAACTCTCTCTGTCCCTCTGTTTGTTACCTTTTGACGGCACAACCCCTGAACCGATAAAAATTCGGCACAGAGATAGCTTGCATCCTGAAGATGGAGATATGATATTTCTTATTCCGGAAAATCAATGAGTTCTCACGGTACCTTAAGAAAACCTAAATCCTAGCGGGCTTCAGCTAGTTATTTATATACTAAGCAGGTTTTTAACAATCAGTAATATTTTCATTAATTCATGTTTATTTATTTTTATTTTAATCACATCAATACTAAGGTTATAAATGAGTAAACTATCTCCGTTACTGTGTCTGTTTGTTCCTAGTTACCTTTTCACAGCTCAACCGGTGAACCGATCTTGCCGAAATTCGGCAGAAAGATAGCTTGCATCGTGGAGACGAACATAGGACACTTTACTCCGAAAAAAAAGAGTTCCTACAGTATTTAAAAAAAAAATCTAAATCCACGCGGACCAAGTCGCGGGCATCTGGTAGTGATATATATACAAAGTTTCATTTCTGTCAGGCAGTTAGTTTCAGGCGCTCTTTTTTTTAAATACATCACAACAACCGCTTGTCTCGACGATTGTACATCACAGATGTGATACGTGAAATTTGTTTCTTCCATACAAAAGTTCGGCAGTCGTCTCTGAGACCGGTTTTAACACTTTATATTAGAAAGTTGATAGAAGTAAAAGCTCGGAATCAATTGACATGACCGATGTATTTCTTAAAATGATCAATTACTGTTATTTCTATTAGAACTATCTAAATAAATATTTACAATGCTTTTAACATTACTAATATTTCTGTTAACCTCTCACTTAAGAGCCCATTAAAAAGCTTTAAAAATATTGAAATCTAGTGCTAGCTAGATAGATAGCTTTACGACAATAATTGTATGTCGGGCTCGAACTTGCGATGTCATGTCTCTGTGCTCAACTAGCTTTTTTTAAAACTAATAGTGTGCGGTTGCAACGTTGGAGAATCTGTCACCCCATCTAATGGCGTGGGTGTCTTAAAAATGATTCACAGAAATTCCAGGACGATCTTTTGGTCTTCTTTTGATCGCTATCAACAATCATTTCACATGTGCCCAGATCAGATTGGAGAGGGGCATCAGCGTCTAAGTAGCGAAGTAGCAGCATACATACAGTAAGGCATGTTTCCCATTGGGTAGGCAGAAATCATATCTTTCCACTTACTACGATACTGACACACATTAGCTTTTTCTAATTTCATTACCGTTTTCATACAAGGTCGTCGGTTGCGGGTACTTTTGAGAAAGCCTTTCCTCAAAACATCTTCTATCTGACCGGATTGCCCATTCACACTCGCCTCATAAATTTGTTTCCTCTAACTTCTATCATCCATCCTCTACACTTCATGCTTCCATACGTGTCCAAACCATCTAATCATCCCTATCTCTATCTCCAAACCGAAACATAGTAACGTTTGTGCATTACTGCTTCACGACAGAATAACTGGCCCTGTGGCGGTGATACCCAGTAATGTTGCATTACTACCAGGTGAAGGATTTGCGTAGCGCCACTAATTTAATAAAAAAAATTCACACTTGGATTGACTTCCCAGTTCGGGGGATTTCATATATTCATAAAAAATCATCATTATTAAAAAAAGTGAGCGAACCTAAGACATAAGACCTAACCCGAGACACGTACGCTAACAACTGAGCCGTGTTGTAACAAGCCTAGGAATGAAAGCTTACACAAACGCACAAGAACAAAGACGAGACGGGAAGCAATGTGCCTCGACCTCGCGCAACGTTTCGCACGCTTGATGCGAGAGTGCCTACGCCACTCTTAATCAAGAGAGGGATAGCCGTGCTAATAAAGAGGGTTGTGCGTTCAAAATATTTTCAAAGAGATATCAAAAATAATCCCGTTCTTTTTTTGAAATTTTACCTACACATTTCTGCTTTTTTTAAATTACCACAAAATTTATGAAACTAAATTTTACGGATATAATTATATGATGATGTTCTCCTAGCCGATTTCGACCACGGCGACAACTGCCGACTACTGTCGAGAGCCATCAACTGCGCAGGAGATATTATAGTGCCACATGTGTACGCGCAAACACAGAGGCACTCACTCGTCCCAACCTACCCGCGCCCGATGTAACGCTGATGCGATAAGATCGGTAGGCTAGGATGCAGTGTCAGAAACACGGGGTCATTCACAACACAACCAGCCCCGAAAACCAACAATTTGTGTTTTAGCACAAATGTTGGCTCCGGCTGGGATTCGAACCCAGGACCCGCGGCGTAGAAGTCAGGTACCCTGACCACTAGGCCACGCGGTCGTCATAATTATATACGGATATAACAAACCAGAGATACACAGTAGCCCCCCAGGTAGTATGCGCACCATGAAATTTAGGACACTGCCCTGAGTTTTTCCTATTTACTTTAAAAATCGCAACTAAGCGTACTTAAACGCATATTTTAAAACTTTCATCGCTTTTACTGAGAATTTAGAGAACAATGAATTGTGAAACGGGAAGAAGGGGAAGGAAAGGGACGATTCATTTTAATGGCCTCGGTTGGCAAGAGTCGGGACAAATATTAATCCAGCTTATAGTCATGACGAACGTAATGGTGCAAATAGTTTTTTAGGGTCACACAACCGTTTTAAAACACACAAATTTTATGTTTTCGTGTATGGTTTTATTGTGGCCACGGAAACAGTGTCTCTGACACTGCATCCTAGCCTACGTGTACCACCGATCTTATCGCTAGAGCTTGTCTACATTTCGAAAGTTATAGATCGACAATCTTTTAATGAAAGAAGACGTAGATCCCTTAGACTTAGTCTTAAACTACGAGTATCTTGTTGATTGTTGTGTGGTGGCGGTACGTTAAAATAATACTACCACTCCATCTCATCCAATGGATCTCGTAAAAGGCGAGTGAGGAATAAAACTGCACTGTGCACCTAATAGCGCATGGTGGCGATGGGCTCATCACCTATCACACCAAGTGCAGTATATTGTTTTGGTGAAACGTGGATTGTGGCAGTCATCTGTTTTTGCAGTGAGTGCCCAGTCTCTGACTACCCCTTATGGGATACAGTTGTGATCTTATGTATGTATGTTAATATCTACGCAAATTGCATTTGTGTACCATATTACAGCTTGGTTGGCCGCAGTGGCTAAGCGATTAACTAGTTTTTTGAAGAGCACCACC
The DNA here is from genome assembly GCA_019845155.1 of Luehdorfia chinensis. Lineage (NCBI taxonomy): Eukaryota > Metazoa > Arthropoda > Insecta > Lepidoptera > Papilionidae > Luehdorfia > Luehdorfia chinensis. Next base: position 2,863,883 of record JAHVAK010000252.1, on the reverse strand, counting down.
CGCCCTCCCTCAGTAGCGTGCACAAGCAAACTAACACCGCCACCAGGAACCGCCACCAGATACCCTCCACAGATCACTACAATACTACCACTAGATAATATACCCCAATGAAGTCGAGAACACGACACGTGTTTCGCCCCAAAACGAGGCATTATCAAGTGTCATAGGACTCTACGACAGACGGCCGCCGAGTGAGTAGAGTAGTAGCCATACTTTCCTTCATTATAATGGCGACCGCGTGGCCTAGTGATCAGAGTACCTGACTTCTAAGCCGCGGGTCCTGGGTTCGAATCCCAGCCGGATCCAACATTGTGCTAAAACACAAATTGTTGGTTTTCGGGTCTGGTTGTGTTGTGATTGTCCCCGTGTTTCTGACACTGCATACTAGCCAACCTCCGATCTTATCGCATCAGCGTTACATCGAGCGCGGGTAGGTTGGTACGAGTGAGTGCCTCTGTGTTTGCGCGTACACATGTGGCACTATAATATCTCCTGTGCAGTTGATGGCTCTCGACAGTAGTCGGCAGTTGTCGCCGTGGTCGAAATCGGCTAGGAGAACATCACATCACATCACATTATAATGGATTTCCGCAAAGTAACGCCCGATTCTATTAACTATATTCGAAAAGCATGTAAAGTTATATTTGTTCAGGATAACATTAGTTTATATAGAAGCGAATATGCTATTTGGAAAGTATTGATATATCGTTTCCTATGCGTTCGCGTATTGTTCATCCGATTGAGTAGAAACTTTGTGCAGTTGTTACTACATCCGCGAAATTAATGAACAGAATCATCGTCTTTTATTTCTTTTGTACGTGTGAATGTGTCTGCTGTGTGTATTGATACCTACATCAAACGAAACGCATTAGTTAGTGTATTTATAAATACTAGTGGTCGCCCGGTGGTAGAAATTCTACGGTAATTCATACATTTATAAGTTTGAACTTTATTGACGTTTGAGTAATTATTTGTTGGCAACATTTTAACATTATATGGCGAAAATCTCTACTCTGTGCGACTGTTTGACCACAGACTATTTTGTTTAACATTGGCAGTACGGACGTAACAAACGAGAGACTATTATGTGATTGACATTGTAAGTGTGAACGTACATAATGAATGTTTTATTTTATTAAATTTAAAGTATTTGTAACACCAATATAAATTTTAGCTTTCTAGACTCTGCCATACAAAATAACTTTGTCAAATCTCACACTCCTCCGTGCGCGCAATTCGCTTAAAAGGTCTACAAAGTTTTCTCTTCACGTATTAATGTATAGATACGCAGATAATATCTCGAAAATTCCAACAATGCAAGTTTGTCATGCCCGTCTTTATACGGAACCCCTTCACTTATGACTGCACTTATCCGTTTTCATTGAACCCGCGGCGCTCCAGACAGTGGGGCGGAAGGAACCCCGCCGTCAAGTGAATCAGTTATTTGGCGAGACGGGTCGATGAACTACATAACTTTGTTGATTACACGTTAATGCAGTCTGCGTTTTAAATACCTAATGTCCTTTGTGAAATACATAACTTTGTCTATGCCTGGGTGAAACATTTAACATATTACATTGTATTAAAATGTATCGATAACCAGCTGCGCCCCGCGGTGTCATTCGCGTAAAATGAGCCGACCACATGAATGCGCCGTATGGCATTGTTACCTCATGACCTGAGCATTTCACAGTTTAGCCCTTCTCAGTAGTGTTAAGGTGAACTATAGTTTCATAGCGTAGCCTAGAACATTCCTCAACAAACGGGCCATCTTAAAGTCGTGTGTAAGCAACTTTAACAAATACAACTTAACAGACAACCATTCGCACAATAACTATCATTCACACACACGCGTGATTCTCACAAACACAAACACTCATTCACTCACATTCACACACAAACGCGCGCACACAGTCTTATAAACGCATACATATAGAACATTTGTATAAAAGTAGAGAGTAAAGTTTCAGCCTATAAATGCCCCACTGCTGAGCACAGGCCTCTTCTCATTTCTGAGAGGGTTTTGGAGCTAGGAAGAATCCGCCACGCTGCTCCTATGCGGGTTGGCGGACCGCACATGTCTTAGAAATATTTTTTATTTCTCAGACATGCAGGTTTCCTCACGATGTTTTCCTTCACCGCCGAGCACGTGGCACTTAAAATTGTTTTAAGTGCTGATTTACTACATTTTTTTCTGTGTATGATCTATATTGTACACCGAAAGATAGCCATTTAACGTGCGAGGGAACTGTCTTCTGACATACAGGGTTTCCTATTTCAGAAGCCAGGACTTTAACGAATTGTTAAAAATGTTTGGGTGTTCAAAAAAGATTTATTATTAATCTATTACATTTTTTAATATGATTTGTATTTCCTGAGATTAGCGCATTCAAACATACAAATCTCTTTTTTTTTTATTGGATATAGTGACGAAACGAGCAAAACGTTCATCTGATGGTTAGTGCAACGTCTGCCCATAACAAATGCTGTGTCACCCCGAATATGTGTGACACCCACACTGCGCCCGTCACCCTGAGGCATGAGTTCTTAACTCTCATATGCCCAGTGATTACGCTATCTCTCAGGTGCCTTCAGACCGAAACACAGTAATTTATTTACTTATTAATTTATTCTTTATTGAACCTTACTACAGGAACAAAAGGCGGACTTAATGCTAAAAGCATTCTCTGCCAGTCAACCTTTGGGCAGTGAGTAAACGAAGCTTCGCGGCAGAATAACTGGCTTGGGGTGGTACCCATCTCTACTTTATTTTAGTAGTAAGATATGATAATAAAAAAATTGAATTAAGTACATGTCAAATTTATATAACAACTAGCTGAAACTCAAACTTTCCGGTAGAAAAAGTGTCCTACGTCCGTCTACAGGACGCAAGCTATCTTCGTGACGTATTTCGTCAAGATCGGTTTCTACGCAAGAATCCGTCTAAGTATGTACCACCGCTGGGCCGGTTATTCTGCTGCAAAACATCCCATATGCCCAGTGATTACGCTAGCTCTCAGTGCCAATCAAAGCCGACATCACAGTGACGTTGCACACTTTTGCTTCACGCCAGAATAACTGGCCCTGGGATGGTACCTACCTAGACGGATTCCTGCATAGGAATAAAGTAAAAAAAAGTAAAGTTTCAGCCTATAAATGTCCCACTACTGAGCACAGGCCTCCTCTCATTTCTGAGAGGGTTTTGGTGCTAGGAAGAATCCGCCACGCTGCTCCAATGCGGGTTGGCGGACTTCACATGTCTTCGAAATATTTTTTATTCCTCAGACATGCAGGTTTCCTCACGATGTTTTCCTTCACCGCCGAGCACGTGGTAAATCAGCACTTAAAATTGCAATTAACAATTTTAGTGGTGCCGGCACCGGTGATCGAACCCAGGTCACTCGCGTACTATGAAAATTTTAAAGACAGCGCCTAGCCCCTGAGCTACCACGGCTCATAGGAATAACATGTATTTATGTTTGGAATTCTGGTAGCTTTCCGTGTAGACTCTACACAAAATATTGCACAAGGTGTTAACGTCCTCAGGACATTTTCTTGTTTCATTTTTTTGCGGTGGTTAACCCACGGACGGATTCCTGTATATGAATCCTACCAACGGTAAAAATATGAATATGGAATTGAACAATCGACCCATAGTGCAGCAGCCATCACTTCGCCAATCGAGCCAATTGTTATTGAGTTATAATATAAGAATTATAACTCACTAGCTATGCCCCGCGTTTTCACCCGCCGTTTAATTTAAAAGAAATAGTTGAAAACGTGATGTTATATAGCCTATAGCCTTCCTTGATACATGGGCTGTCCAACACTATAATAATTATTCAATTCGAACCAGTAGTTCTTGAGATTGGCGCGTTTAACCAAACAAACTCTTCCGCTTTATAATATTAGTATAGATGAACTTCGGAATTGTCAATCTCATGCCGTGGGTGGGGCAATTAATACCTCTCCTGGTATTAATTGCCTATGCGCCTGTGATACGCACTTATCAATCTTATCAAACAACATAATGGTTTTGCACAAATAATTGGTGGTAGCACCTTGAGAGAATCTACCACCCCATTACATCGCGCGGGTGTCGTAAAAGTCGACAAAGGGAAAATTAAAACCAGGAGATGGGCAGCTGCATCTTCCTGTAACATCTGCATAAACAAAATGCGGTTGTCATCGGCGACGTGGTTCGCCACCCGTCACGTCTCGTTTCCCGCTATGGCGAAAAGTGGGCTACGTAAACGGCCGCTCCCTACCCGTTATATGGGAAACAGGAGTGACTTTATGTACTCGTATGTATGTCGTCCTTCCTGTGAAATGAGAGCTTCAAACTTATGTGGCAATCTATGGGGTTGGTGTATGTTCAGCAGTGGACTAGCAATAGGCTGAAGAAGAAGATGATGATAAATACTACAGATAAGTTAGGCTTTATCTCCTTCATACAAAAAAGTCAATAACGCAGCATCCAATGATCCGTGAAATCAAGTACGACTGCAACTTAATGTCCGTCTAGTTGGGAATCCGGTTCACACCGCCTGACATTGTCAATGAATGGTACGCAGGTTCGACGCCCAGCCAAGGTCGGTGCGTGGTCGGCGTGAAAGTAAGCGAGTGCCTAATATGGGCGCGTGAACGTAGACGTCTTATTTCGTTGTTAGCTTTTATAGACAGAAATAAATAGGCTTTATCAGATTTTATTATTACTATTTTTTATTTATGGCAACAGTCGTAAAATGTTTGCCAGAGTATCCTAAATATATGTAGCTTTTACGTAAGTAATATTGAAATAAGTAAAGTGCAATCTTAGTACCATAATACATCTATACAGTCACGCCTTTTGCCATATAAGGGGTAGACAGAGACCACAAACTTAGCACACTATTCGCCCCAGAGGGAAACGAGACGTTGCGGGTGGTAAACCACGTCGCCGCCTTTGTGGTACGAGTCAAGAAACTCTTACTCCCCATTGCGTTCCCACGAGCAGTATAGTGACAGCATTGCATATTATGGTGTTATTCTGCACGAATAAAGGCTGTCTGTAGAATACCTAGCTCGCCTCTTACGACACCTCGGTAGGACAGAGGTAGGTGCTATTCTAGTCCGCCGGACACCAGTCGGCTTCTATACATACATACATACATACATAAGATCACGACTGTATCCCATAAGGGGTAGTCAGAGACTGGGCACTCACCGCAAAAACAGATGACTGCCACAATCCACGTTTCACCAAAACAATATACTGCACTTGGTGTGATAGGTGGTGAGCCCATCGCCACCATGCGCTGTTGGGTGCACAGTGCAGTTTAATTCCTTACTCGCCTTTTACGAGATCCATTGGATGAGATGGAGTGGAAGTAATCTTTTATCGAGCCGCCACCACACGGCTTCTATATATAATAATAAATAAATCTATCTATAATAAAGCTGGAGAATTTGTATGTTACAACGCGCTATCTCATTAAATACTAATGTCATTAAAAAATATATATTATTTGCTTTAGATAACCCGATGTTTGAGGAAGGTTCTAGGCTATAAAAACTTATGCTACGGACAAGCTGAGAAGGACCGAACTGTGAATGCTCAGGTCAGAGAGGTACCATGGGCAGTCATGTCGGCTTATGTTCGGGTCAAACCGCGGGGCAAAGCTAGTTTTCAAATAAGCCAAATATTTCCAGTTTCGATCGAAAGTAAAATGATAGTTCGCCTATTTCGAACTTGTATTGAATTTTCCAATCACTGTACACTTTCACGAGCACTTGCTGCACAATACTCCTATCAATATTAAACCTTGAAACTCTCGAAATATACACAGAATAAACAAAAATCAATTAAAAAAAACTACACCCGTCACTTTCCGAGTTGGCGCCAAAAGTCCTTAACCGTTTTTTTTTAAGCATGTTTTTGTTGCGAATAAAAAAAATAAGATGAATGTGACAAGATTAAAACCGATGAGGCCTGTTACATTAAGTTCGTGTTTAAAAAACGATAAACATTGGGCAAATAGAAGTGACATGTGTTGAGAATCATAACACACAAGTTGACGTCAGTGTAATATTACTACGTCAATGTCTGCAAAGCACATGGTATCCAAACAGTTGCGTAGACACGGAGTACAGAAAGGAGATATTAAGGTAGGCACATACTGGTGGGTATGGTCGCAATTAAATTTAATATATAGAACAATGATAACACGACCACACATGTGATACCATTAATAGAATCAGGCCTTACATTTCGGACATCCATTATACTCGTAATTATGGAAATAAAGTTAATTTGCTAAGATCCGCATGCAAAATTTTATTACATATTTTTTGAAGAGAACCGCCCGCCCTCCTACAGAAGCGTGCACAAGCAAACTAATACCGCTACTGGGAACCACCACCAGATACCCTGCACCACTACAACACTGCCACTAGGCAATACGTGTTTCATCTCAAAACGGTGCATTATCTAGTGATATTGACTCTACGGCAGACAGACGTCGAGGCTCTCTGTAATACACACCATTTCAATTTTGCATGCGGATCTTTGCAAATTAACTTTCTTTCCTTCTTAGCATATAAGCCTGCTGACAGTCCACTGTTGAACATAGACTTTTACTGATGGTAGGATTCCTGTGTAGGAATAAAGTTAGGTGCCACCGGCAGGGACCAGTTATTAATCAGTAGCGTGAAAACATTACAGTAAAGGAGAGAAAGTTAATTTGCTAAGATCCGCATGCAAATTTTTAATGGTGTGTATTACCTATTTTTGAAAAGCACCGCCCGCCCTCCGTCAACAGCGAGCACAAGAAAACCAATACCGCTACCGGTAGCCGCCACCAGATACCTTCCACCACTAGGCAATACACACAACTAAAGTCGAGAGCACGACACGTGTTTCACCTCAAAACGAGGCATTATCAAGTGATATTGACTCTACGACAGTCAACTACGACAGTGACTCGGCGGTTGACTGTCGTAGAGTCAATATGAGAGATATTTTTACTATAATGGATTTTACTATAATGGATTTCCGCAAAGTAACGCCTGATTCTATTAACTATATGAAAACATTACTGTGTTTTTGGGTTTGAAGGGCACCGATAGGTACTACTACTGGGCCTATTTCAGTTAAGGACTGATGTCTCAGGGTGAGGGGCCCGGTGCAGTGACACAGACATCAATTGGTATTTTCAGAGGTTGCACTTACCCATGAGGTGAAAGATAAAGCCGTCTCGTCACATTCATTCATGAATAATACATACATTTCCCAGCACAAGTTTGTGCACAGCTGTGTAAATGCTCTGCCTCGTATGTATGTATCTACTTCAAACGAAATAAAAAAAAATTAAAGAGGCATCGGCATATATCGGGCATTAGCTAGTGCTTAATAAAATGTCTTGTTTGTTTTTCGGCCAACTGTTTTAGAACATGAAACATGTGCGCCATCTTTTTTACATATTGTAAGCGTTATTGTAATTACAGTGAATTTCATCGGGCGGCTTAAAAGGCGAGACCACTTTACTTGCACAGAAAATGCGCGTAAAAAAGTGGTTTTAATTTTAATGCGCGGAACCCTAACCATTTTTCTAAAATTAAAGTAGCCGAAGTTACCCGCATAACATCAGCTATCTGTCAGTGCAAGTCCCGTCAGAATCGGTCCAGCCGTTTTGGGGATTATCCCCAACAAACATACAGACGAACAAAATTTTTTATAATTGTTTGTTGTTTTAAGTACCGTATATACTTTCATAAGAATTGAGTAAAAGGCTGTTGTTTTGTTATTGCAGTCAGACACTTCAATTTTATTTATATGTATAGATAGAGTATGATAACACAGAACATAAGTAATGTGATTGCTGCCAGTTAATGTACAGTCACTTAATGTTCTCGCCTACCTAATACTAAATCATTAAAAACAATGTCTTAATTACCATAAATTAGGTTAGTTATTTTTTTTAAAACGTCTTACTCAGGTGAGGTTTATCACGCTATTGCTCAACCGGTCATCGAACCTGCGCCCGTCGAGTTTCTATTGAGCACTGAAATACGTGCTAAGAAGTGTGTATGCACACTTATTTATAATGGACCGATGAATTTTTCTCACTTGCGTGATCATGGATGTGTGTATTATAAGTTTATTTCAGTCGCACTATTAAAATTATGATGTCTCATATGTGTCAGTGGGCAGAGTACTCGACTCCTACGCCGCGGTCCTGGGTTCGAATCCTAGCCTGAGCTGACATTTGTAAAAAAAAAACAGAAAGTAATCGTTTTCGGGTCGGATGGTTTAGTGATTGTCCTTGTGTCTCTGACACTACTAGCCTACCTCCGATCTTTTTGCATGAGTACTACAATATCAATTGGGCGGCTGATAATCTAGGTCGGTATTCGGAAGTTACGGTCGTGGCAGGAAATCGGTCAAGACGACATCAGTGCTGTAAGCAATATCGAAGACAGAGCCACCTACTCGTCTTCACCTTGCAGTATCCGATGTAATGTTTACGCTATAACATAGGAAGATGGGTAGACTGCAGTGTCAGCGACACTGGTCGCAACACAATACAACCTTAACCTATTTTTTTATATAAAAGAGTGGGCAAATGAGAAAGCGGCTCAGCTGATGGTAAGTGATCACCGCCGCCCATGAACTTCTACAATACCAGAGGAATTGCAGGGTGCGTTGCAGGCCTTTGAGAAAGGAAAAAGGTTCCAAGTCGTACCGGTCAGGAAAAAATGCAAAGAGCAACAACTCTTCGCAAGGCCAGTAGATCAAGCGGATTGGAAAAAACATGGTCGTCGACAATTCGAGCCGCTCTTCGTTGAATGTGGTTAACTGGTGGTAGGATTAATTAGCAGGAATCCGTCTGGGTAGGTCCCACCCACCGCAGGGCCAGTTATTCTGCCGTGAAGCAGTAAAAAAAAGTAAAAAGCAGTAATGTGCAAAAATTACTGTGTTTCGGTCTGAACTGAGAGCTACTGTTATCACTGGGCATGCGAGATTTAAAGAAAAAAGAAGGGGAAAATGGACTCGAGGTGTGGTGCTTTAGCACGACAACGCGCCAGTTCAGAAGAGCCACGTTGCGATGTGTTACACAAGTGTAGCTTCGTAACTTTAAACCACCCACCCTATAATCTAGATTTGGCATCGTCGGATTATTATTTGTTCCCGAAAAGGAAAAAGAACTTCGAGGATAAAAGTTCACTATATAATTTCGGTGATGTAATTGCTGTTAGCCTTTTTGGCTTTTACAGGTTCATCGGATACTGTGCTCGCGGGCCAGGGGCCCTCGTGCCAGGTTTGGTTTGACATATATACATAAATAAACTCCTACAACAACCACGAAATTCGGACTGTCGCGTTCGCTGCGTGCTTGCGCGATTTAGAATATCTCATTTGATTTTTAGTCCTCTGATGACCGTCCGATGGAGACTGCGGGCCTCATATTTTCGGACTGTCGACTTGTGTGTCGGTAACTCTGGGCGGTGAGAACCGCCCTGGAACACGGTTGAATCGTGTGTACGCGGTATGATTATTAACTATTGCGCGCCGCTCTCTACGGCGGTCGCGCGTCGTGGTGCGTGTTATATTAAAGGTATTGCCTGTGTGTACAGTGTGGCCTGGGTCGTGACTGACCGTATCTTGGTCAGAAAAGTTTACTGAGGACGAAGAAGCGAAGTCAGAGATTTAGGCCTATTTTGAAGTCCTCGACAAAACATTTTATTCGATGGTTTAAACAAATTATTTGACAGATCAGGAAAACGTATAAGAGTTAAGGGAAGTTAAGTTAAGGGAGAGTATATTGAAACGGAAAAATAAATTAGGGTTTAATTTCATTTTTCTTATCTTGCCATTCCGCGAACTTTTTGACCGCCCCTCTTTAGTAGTAAGATATACGAGGGGTGATCCAAAAGTAATGATAATCAATAATAAACACAATGAATAAAATAAATAAATAAATTTATTTCTCAACATAGTCTCCTAGCAAGTCTATACATTTAGTCCATCTCTTTTCTAATCCTAAAATTCCCTTAGAAAAAAAAATCTTTATCTTGACTCTCAAAAAAGTCCTCAACCGCGGCCATCACGTCGCTATCATCGTCAAATTTCTTGCCTCGGAGGTGTTCCTTGAGTCGTGGAAAGAGATAGAAGTCGCTGGGGGCTAGATCTGGTGAATAGGGGGGGTGTTCCACCAGCTCAAGCCCGCTTCCTGAATGGCAGCCATGGCAATTGCAGCTTTGTGAACCGGTGCGTTGTCTTGATGGAACAGCACTCCAGCCCGCAGTTTGCCTCGCCTTTTCTCCTTAATAGCCTCCCGCAATCTTCTTATTTGTTCTGCATAGTAGGAGCCTGTAATAGTGGCCCCCTTTTCCAAGTAGTCCACCATGATTATTCCTTCAGCGTCCCAAAAAACAGACGCCATAACCTTCCCTGCTGAGCTTGACACTTTGAATTTCTTCGGCGTCGGTTCATCGGATCGTTTCCATGTCATCGATTGTTGTTTTGTTTCAGGATCAAAATGGTGGATCCAGGTCTCGTCCATGGTCACAAAACGTGACAAAAAATTATCCTTGTCTGCCTGGAACTTTTCGAGATTTGCTCTTGACATGTCGACTCGTTTCTTCTTTTGCTCGTCGTTTAACATTTTCGGTACCCAACGCGCGGAGACCTTTCTCATATGCAATTCGTTCGCAAGGATTCTTTGAATGCTGCCATATGAGATCCCTGTGACCTCAGCTACATGCCCTGATAGTCACTCTTCGATCTTCCAATACAACTTCTTCAACTTTTTTCACATTTTCTTCAGTGAGGGACGTCGATGGGCGTCCTTCGCGGTGTTCGTCTTCCGTCGATGTTCTTCCCAACTTAAACTCCTTAGCCCAGCGTGCAACTGTGGAATATGGAGGAGAAGAGTCCCCTAATGTTTCCACCAAGTCGCTGTGTATGTCTTTGGTAGACATTTTTTTCAAGCAGAGGTATTTAATGACAGCTCTGATTTCGTGTTTTTCCATTTTGATGTTCACTCCTTGACAGTCCGTATTCAAATGAATGTAGCTCCCGGGAATCGTGGCCTATTTATATGATTTTTTTTCCCTGAACTAGTGGTTAACTGAGTAAGTGACTGAAATTTTTTTGTATTTTTGTGTGCACTAGAAATAACTGATTATCATTACTTTTGGATCACCCCTCGTAGATACAAATTTAAACTCGTATTCTTTTTTATTGTATTAAATGACGAAACAAGCAAAACGGTGACCTGATGGTGAGTGCAACGTCTGCCCGTAACAAATGCTGTGCCACCCAGAACATTTCTGTGTAACACCACCCTGCGCTCGTCACCCTGAGACATCATTTGTTAAGTCTCATATGCCCAGTGATTACACTTGTTCACAGTGCCCTTCAAACCGAAACACAGTAACGTTTGCCAACTACTGCTTCACGGCAGGATAACTGGCCCTGGGCGGTACCTACCTAGAGGATAACTGGCCCTGGGCGGTACCTACCTAGACGGATTCCAGCATAGGAAAATCTTCAGGACATTATTAATGCAATAGTAAAATAAACAAATATATTTTAAGAATTTATTTATTTATTTATTTAAGGATTACCAACAAGGTTAACACATAACAAAAATACATAAACACTTGATACTAATAAAAAAAAGGCATGTGCCACCTTACTTAAAGCCAACCACGGAAAGTCAGGTGATATAGTCTGTTACCGCTTACAGATGAATTAAAACTATAATTAAAACAATTTTTATGCTTAATTACTATTTTAAACTAACATGAGAAAAAAAAAGTTACTGCAATAATTTAAGATAATAAAACTATTTTAAAAAGAATTTATACAATTACTATAATATTAATGTATTAATTAGCAAAAATAAAAAACTAAAAATAAAAAAGTTATGAAACAAACAACAAAAGAAAATCAACTATGACTGCGCCAACAAGTCCTTGCACAATAAAGTTTGGATTTCAGTTTTGAAGTCCGAAATCTTCGTGCAAAATATATCCACATCCATTCTTATATATCTCGTTATATTTATTATATATCTCGTTATATTTATTAACCAATCTATTAAGAGGTGCATGCAATCCAATAATAAATTAGTAGTGCGAGACATTTTGGTGCAGAAGGGGACAAAACGCGACGTTCGGATTCATTTGCTAGGTGCTGAATATTGCTGTCGAGAGAGTAAATATGGGCAGTCAATAACGTTATTAACAATCTTGTATAGTGTAAGGTGGTCTGTCAGCTGCCTACGGGACCAAAGGCAAAGAAGTTTAAAGTCTCAAGTACTTTAAACTTCTTTGCCTTGATGCGAGTGTTATAATTACTGCGAGCTTCCTTACTTTTCCTTCATGTCGGCGAAATAAAAAATATTTCCGAAGACATGTGAAGTCCGCCAACTGGCATTGGAGCAGCGTGGCGGACTCTTCTCGGCTCCAAATTACTATCAGATATAAGAGGTCTGTGCTCAGCAGTGGGACATTTATAGGCTGAAATCTTTCGTTCACAACACTACAAGGCCGTAATGGCGTGACCACTTGAATAAATAATTGCTTTGACTTAATTGAAAGCAGGTTGCAAAAGTGGAACGTAAATACACGCCGAGCTACTACGGAGTACTACGGAGCTACTTTGCTTAGTTGAGGAGTTTCTTTCTCTTCCATGGTACCATATTATTGCATTGTCATCCGATTTATCTGGCGGTAGGATTTCTGTGCAGGAATCCGATCACCATGACCAGGATTCTACGTAGGTACCACCGCAGGGCCAGTTATTCTGCCGTGAATCAGTAGTGTGCACACATTACGGCGTTACGTGTAACCAGAGGTCACTTGTATTCTATTCTTATAGAAATAAGATCTTCGCCGACGTAGCCTTGTGGTCAGAGTACCGGATTTCTATGCTGCGGGTCCTCGGTTCGAATAAACCGTAGCCAACATTTGTGCAAAAACACAAATTGTTGATTTGCATTATGTTGTGTTGTGTGTTGTGTCTGTGATACGCACTTATCAACCCTAAAAACAACATAACGGTACCTATTGCACAAATAATTGGTGGTAGCGGCTTGAGAGAATCTACCACTCCATTTCATCCTGCGGGAGTCGTCGGGAAAATTAAAACCAGAAGATGGGCAGCAGCATCTTCCTGGAACGTCAGAATAAATAAACTGCGGTTGCCGACCCGCCTGCCAAGCGTGGCAACTATGGCAAAATCCCTCCAAAATGAGAGCTACAAACTTTTGTGGCAATCTATAGGGTAGGCCTATGTTGGCCTGTTCAGCAGTGGACTAGTGATAGGCTGAAATGATGATGATGAATTGGTCCCAGGTTGGTTTAGAACCCAAGACCCGCGGCGTAGAATATACTTTATACTATAAATCACTACGTTGCTTATATACGTTCCTATTCTTGTACACCCGTAATACGTTGAGATACATGATGAAGCAGGTAAGCACCCTGCTTACATCACAAAGTGTCACGGGTGTGAATATACGCGTTAATGTATCTATACTTAGTGGATATCATCGCGTTGTTTCCTGGAACTCATTGCAATTACTAAAATTGAATCATTACTTAGCTCCTTGACCTTCGCATCAAGTCTCAAGTTGCGTAGTAGTTTTACATTGATGCAGCGAATTGCTAATTACTTATAAGAAATCTATAATCATACATAGACATAAAAAACCAGCCTAGAGCGTGTCGACCACGCACAATGGTATTTACTGGTAGTAGGATTCCTATGCAGGAATCCGTCTAGGTAGGTACCACCCCAGGGCCAGTTATTCTTCCGTGAAGCAGTAGTGTGCAAACATTACTGTGTATTTTGTATTTTTAAACTTCTTTTCATTTTTTCAGACTATCTAATATATACGGCAGAAGCTGCTTCCCAACACCGGTGTTTATCTTTTGGACTTGCACTGCATTTTTCACGGTCGGAACGGAAGTTTAGTAACGAGTCCAATGGTAGGGCCATTTTGGTGCGAGTTGAAATTCTCGCTCCACAACCACTGGCTTGGCGGTGAAGAAGGTAAAAGGATAAGGTACGAAATGGACTTTGGGTAGGGAATGGGTAGTTGAAAAATCCATACTAATATTATAAATGCGAAAGTAACTATGTCTGTCCCTCTGTCTAGGGCACAGAGATCCTGAGCATCCTGGAGACGGACATAGAATACTTTTTATCGCAGAAAATAAAATAGATCCAACGATATTTAAAAACGCGGACGAAGTCGCGGACATCAACTAGTTAACTATAAGGTGTAGAATACTACTATGTCGTAAAGAGCAGGAGGAGACAGCAGTAGCTCGAGACGCCGGGGTCGCCTATCGTATTTGCCGTATCCCTGGTATTTGTAACGCATCCATACTAATCCATACAATATTATGTGAAATTAACTCTCTCTGTTCCTCTTTTCTCCACTGTTGAACCGATCTTGACGAAATTAGGAAAAGAGATGTCTTGCGTCCTGGGGACGGACGTTTTTATTCCAGAAAATCAAAGACTTCCCTTGTAATTTTTAAAAATCTAAATCTTACAGCTAGTATTACATATACATATCAGCTTTCCGCGCTCTTCGCCATATAAACTTCCAACTATGCCGAATCTCACACCTATCCGGGCGCGCAATATGCTTAAAGAAAGTTTTCTCTTCGCGTATTAATATACAGATTAAAACTTCTAGCATTGTATAACAAGAGCAACGTCCCAAATCCAGAGGCAATGACTAATGAAACAAATGTTGAATGTTAAAAAAACAACACCAGTAAAGTTCTTGGTCACAGTGGCCAGTAGAGCGAGACAGCTCTATGTCTATGAGTCACGCTGAATCACACGCGGGTTAACAAATATTCGCATTTCACGGACAAGTCCCGCCTTTAGCAGATGGTTCAGTAAATGACGAGGAACTAATCTGGAATGTTACAGGTAGGTATGAAGGAATCCATATCGGTGGGTATAATCAACACCTTACTGAGTTTTAAAGGCAGTGCTACGGGCTATACGATACCGAAAAAGTGATGTCGCAGTGTGGTGTCACACAGAAATGTTCTGGGCGACGTAGCATTTGTTACGGTCACATAGTTTGGTGATACGTCGTGAGGTTTTAGGCTACCCCTGCCAGCATCACGTGTATTGTGTGATTCCTGCATAGGAATCCTACCACCGGTACAAATATATGATATATAATAGTAAAGACTACGGTTAATCGACTATCGGACTAAGGTCGTCCACGTAAAGTTGCTCTTAAGTAAGATTTTATATACAATACTATTATCGTTAACCCTGAAATAATTATATTCTAGCTGCGTCCTCGCGGTTTCACCCGCGTAAAATAAGCCGACCACATGACTGCGCCGTGCGGCATGGCGCCTCGCTGACCTGAGCATTCACAGTTCGGCCCTTCTCGGTAATGTTCGATTCTCAGAGTGCGACTTCTTAAGACCGAAGCATGAAGTCAGTCTAGAACCTTCCCTAATAAACGATATATCTAACGCAAAATTTTTCAAATCTGATTAGTATTTTCTAAGATTAGCGCTTTGAAACATACATACACTGCAGCTTTACAGAAGGATAAGATAAGGTACGCACTCAAACTCAATATATTATGAAGCAAAACCAGTGGCGAAATCAACCCAGTAAACATCTGTTGTAATGTATCAAAACATCGGATTTTTACAAGACATATAGTTCTCATTTATTGCCTTCGAGCGTGGCCACCCTACACGAAAACAAATTCATTTCAATCACCTGATCCTGGCGTGGCTTTGCACGTTGACATTCATTTCTAATGGGTGTAACGAAACTACGTTTCATACGATATCCGATAACACTGTATATAAAGTAGCAAACAACCGACAGGTTCGATATCGAAACGTACTCCGGAAAGCCAACGGTACTTTCGTTAAATTATCAAAATATCAAAATATCTTTAATAAGGAAAGAAAGTTAATACCCTAAGGAATTGTGTATTCTTTCACTTTCTTCAAAAAATACCTAGTTTTATAGGAAATTGTCCGGCCTCAAACAGAAGCGTGCACAAGAAAACACCACTACCACTAGGTCGAGACCACGACACGTGTTTCACCTCAAAGCGAGGCATTATCAAATGTTATAGACTCTACGACAAACGGCCGCCGAGTCTGTCACCCTTCATTATATCATTAATTATAATGGATTTCCGAAAGTAACGCCTGATTCTGTTAACTTTTTCAAGTATTAAGGATGTTGCCAACGTTTGAATGTATGCTATGAACCTTAAAAAGTTTATAAGACCGAAACATACATTGATTGAACACTAGTGCTTCACGGCAGAATAACTGGCTCTGGGGTAGTGAGTAGCTACCTAGATAGATTCCTGCATAGAAAGCCTACCACCAGTGAGTGAAGATACTGACTGAGATTTTTTTCACTTCATTTGAATTCTTATACGTTATTTAATTTTTCGTATTTTGCAGGGTGCAGCGGGCGGCAACATTCCGTAGCTCTAAGGCAGCCATTACATCAAATCCTTCCCTGGGTGTCGTATGAGTAGACTGAAGGAAAGGGCTGAGAAGTCTCATGGCTTCCTACAGCTGATGGAATAATTACCCCGAAAAATATCAGAGCGAAAACACACAGGCTGGACGACCAGTAACGTCGTCTGGTACAGCAGTCACGAATCCTCCCGCCAGGCGCGGTGATTACGACCAATCCTCCCTCCTTAGGAGAGGCCTATGTTCAGAGTTGGACAATTAAGATGCTGACATATAAGAATGCCTCTGGTTCACACTATCTTAGTGTGAACCAGAGGCAATTTTATTTACACAATAAATGTGTACACAGTGTGTGTTCTAGATTAATGGCCACTAAGAATTGAAACAATTTATCTCAACCTCATAGAGAACCTATATCCATAAATTGCTTCAATGTCCTTTTAAATAAGTTTCTTCTAGGTATTACTTTGCAGAAATCCATTATAGTAGGACAGAAAATTGATTTAAAAATGTTGTGTAATGTCTCGTTTTTGCACATATATCTTATATACACTAGATCAATAGAATATCTGGCCTAGGGTGGTACCTACGACCTTCCTAGATGGATTACTGCATAGGAATCCCACCACCAGTAAAAATATTTTAGCAACTTAACTGTTTCTGTCCTTTCTTTACTTATTCTAGAAAATCTAAAAGTTACCTTTGACAGATTAGACTGTTGTTGTTGTTGTGTAGTTTACTTAAAACACACTACAGTAAAGAAAAAAAAGAGTTTACTGTAGCAGTAAAGTCAAGTTATAAGCTGACAGAATGATTGGAATACTAATTTGATTTGAAAAGTTATAAAAAATTATAAAAACATTATGCTACAACCATAAGGAACATTGCTAAGAACTGAACATTACCAAGACAGGGCTGAATGCTCAGGTCAGCAAGGTACAATACAGTACATCATCATTTTGTCAGCTTGTTTTACATGGATGAAACCCTGGGGCACTGCTTGTAGTTTGATAATGATAATAATACAAAAAGAGGGGGATACTGACCGAAATTTTTTAGACTGTTTGTTTGTATAATTGCAAGAGTTAAACTTGAAAATAATATATGATTGCCCAGCGAAATTTATGTTTCTTTCAATAAAAAAATTTTTCTTTCTTCATATACAGGCCTTTTATTTCATAGTACACAAGTAACCTGGTTCGATCCCTGGTGCCAGCGCCTCTAAAATTGTTCTACAATTTTAAGTGCTGATTTTCCACATGCTCAGCAGTGAAGGAAACCTGCATATCTGAGGAATAGAAATATTTCGAGGATATGTGAAGTCCGCCAACTGGCATTGGAGCAGCGTGGCGAACTAATCCCCGCTCCAAAACCCTCTCAGAAATGCCTGCAGTGGGACATTTATAGGCTGTTACTTTACTTTTTTTTATATACGCTAAAATAAATTCTTATTTTATTGTTGCATATATCTATTACATTAATTGGAGAAAAATGGATAATGTACTAAGGTAAATCTATAACCTTTTTTTAATTTTGTTTTTGTTCAACCTTGTTAACCTACCTCTGTCTGTTCTGATAAAAATTGTATGCATAAAACTAAGTATGCTAATTGGCTGAAAGAGTTTAATAATTACAGTGATCATTGAAACAATACATGTTACTTCACAATTGAAAATTCAAGGCCTCGCCATTGGCATAACTTCCTAACTGGTATTGTAATATATTAGTACTTATAGAATAATAGCAGTGAATGAACACTTTTCATATGGATTTTTTTTTGTTTCAAATGTGTCGGATTAGTATTTCCTGAGATAAGCGCATTCAAACATACAAACTCTCCAGCTTTATAGCAAGATATTTTAAATAAATTTTAAGGTAAATTTGGGATTTTTTTATCAAAGAATAGTGTCAAAGGTAACCGGGGCAATTTGTTGGCCTATGCTGTTCATTACAATTGTTTTAATATTTATTATTTCTCGCAATATTTAGTCAACATATTAAATATTTAAATTGTAGCACAGGGTAGATTGAATCAATGTCACAAGTACCCGCAATTGATATGCTTGTATGAAAACACTCACGAAAGTAGACAGTGCAAGAAGTGTGTCAGGAGTGTTACTGATGGTAGGATCCATCTAGATAGGTACCCACCCAGGGCCAGTTACTCTGCCGTGAAGCAGTAGTGTGTAAACCTTACTGAGTTTCAGTCTGAAAGGCACTAAGAGCTAGCGTAATCACTGGGCATATGAGACTTAAGAACTAATGTCTCAGGGGGATGGGTGCAGTGTGGTGACACACAGAAATGTTCTGTTTGACACAGCATTTGTTATGGGCAGATGTTGCACTTACCATCGGGTGAATGTTTCGCTTGTCTAAGTCACTTATTCCATAAAAAAAAGGAATGTAGCAAGTTAAAAAATGTGGTCTCGACCTACCACAATGGGAATGAGGCATGACTGCATGTATGAATCATTATTGTTTCAGCATATCCCAAGTCCACTGCTGAACACAGGCCTCCCCCATAGATTGGCACAAAAGTTTGTAGCTATTAGATACTAAAGAATATTAGCCTAAACATGGAAGTTAGATGATTAGTACAAGAAATGTGAATCAGTCTATAGGAAAGAATGAAAAACATAAAATGTAAATGAATTAAGCAATAAGTTAATATTTCTTTGTAACTCTGTAAAAAAGGACTCAGCTGGACATAACTGGACATTGACAGGATTTACAACCATTTGTCTGGAAAATTTAGATCTGGCATATTGGAGTTGAGATTGTTGATTTTTACAAAGCCAATGGGATGAAATAGGGAGGCAGATCATACAGCGCTGACTACCCACGGTGTCATGTGTGGTAAATCCTTTTCTCATACACTGAATATACATATGCTATCTATGTGTGTATTCAGTGTGTGATAAGTATTTTTAATTGTTTAATTTCATATTTCATGGAGTACAAAAACTATATGTATAATGTTTTTTATGAGAGATTTATGAGACGGGTAAAACATTTACCTGTTGGTAAGTGCGATGTCTACCCATAACAAATGCATTATCACCCAGAATATTTCTGTATAGCACCAAACTGTGACCATCACTCTGAGACATCAGTTCTTAAGTCTCATTTGCTCAGCTCATGTGGACGTTCCTACCTCCTGCATAGAAATCCTTCCACCAGTGAAAGGTCTTCTGTTAAATATTGGAAAGAGAAGATAAACAAGTGCCTTAGTGTTTTGGTCTACATGCCATTTATTTGGTTTAATTAGGTATTGCAGACAGCATCAATTTAACTAAGTACAAAAAGAAAAGGTAACTTTATTAAAAAATTAAATCATGGACATGACATCACTTAAATTATTTATTTATGTCTTTGTTAACTTCAAATATGAATTTTAAATGATATCTTAGACAGATTACCATTACTAACTTGTATACTTTAACATAAAAATTTTTATATGCATTATGATTGATACTAATTTTCAATTTTCAAAAGGCCTGTTTAATCAAATTTTCTTGTATCCATCCATAGATGTTGACAACTACATGGTGTAGTGATTAGAGTGCCTGAATTCTACACCAAGGGTCCTGAGTTTGAGTCCAAGCTGGCCATAGTTTGTTTAAAAACACTTATTGTTGGTTATTGGGCCTGGCTGTGGTGTGTATGTAAAATTTATGCACAATACAGGACTGTGGGCACTGTTTTTTTTTTAGCTAAAAAATAACCATTATCTTTTACTAGACAAAAAATACCACCCAGTTACCTTATCAGCCATAAAGCATCAATAATAGTGAATGAAGAAATTTAAGAGCTATTGCCTCATGGTGACAAGCGAAGGGCAGTGTTACACAGACCATACTATACAGATACACCACAACTGCTGTGAGCAGGTTCTTACCATCATGGGAAAGATTACCGCATCATGTAAATTACTGCCTTAACGAAATGGTTACATATAAAAAAACTAGAACACATTAGTTTAAATTTAAATAGGGTAAGAATAATTGATTTTGGTTTTTATGTAAATAATGTACAAAAAAATCGTATTTATTTGTTTTCTTTCTTTGATATTATGTAATGCATAAAATATATTATTTCAGTATTCATTTCAAAAGTTTAAGAATCTCTAATACTGTATGTTATAATGATTTAAGACTACAGTAATGCTTTGAAATAGTGAATCACCTGCATAAGTACACAGTGACAGCACAGAATTAACTTAATTTTTGATAAACTTTATTGAAGCTCCAAAGAATTGAAACATTTATTGTTTGGGTTCTAAAGATAATACAAATATATTTTAAGAAATAAAATAGAATACTTACTAAAATAATACAATAATAGATGTTTGTAGTTTAAATAAATAAATAAGATATTATGAAAATTTCGGAAACAAATTGCTACTGCAATTGTAAAATCGTCTGAAATAGTTAATGTAACTTATATTTAATAAGACGAATGCTTTGTCTAAGGTCTAAAACGATAAACACATGGGTGTGTTCGCACCTCAAAATATTATGCGATTTTTCTTATCAAGGCCAGTCCGTAACGTTGCGCTGATTAAAAAAAGTCGCAATACCCGCCTCACATATTGAATTTAGATATCTATTTTTCAGCTGATAAATTGACACCAGACCAACCGATTCTGTATTCACGCAACGATTTCAATCACCGTTACTATTCGCCCGCGACTCGCATGAATCAGTGACATACCAAAATAATATATTTATTAACGACGCGATAAAAAGAAAAAATAAAGTTTAGAAAGGTCCCCTACCTTGTATACATCGCCATAGGTGCCCGAACCGATCCGCTGCACCAGCTCATACTCATCTTGTGGATTCCTTCGAGATATATCCGAACTTAAAACACCACCACTATGCGCCATAATCACTAGCGAGCACTAAATTAACATTTATTTACACTTTCATCTCATTATTCACATAATTGTTTCACAAAACGTAGCGAAATTAATTATTTTTACAACACAAAATAGACATCTTTATCTGACGTCTGTCGCCACAGAATACATAATAATGTCACGTCTTACAAAACGCCCGTCTTGCGAGTGTTGCCACGAAAAGTAAAAGTCTTTATTGTTTAAAACGGCTGAAAAGCAGTAATAAAATTCCTTAAAAGTTAGTGTAAGCTTAGCATACTCGGAATTTTGTTAGTCAAGACACTTCATTATTTATCGCTGAAATTAAGTTTGACCAAATAATCCATAATGTTATATATCGGCCTTGCTACGAGCATCCAGTGGATGGAGCTTTATAATCATCTTTAACATGATTTAGAAAATATTGTATTCGTATGATCTTTACTCATCAGTGTAGAGTAGCATAAAAATATCCAGTCTAACCTTCTATATGACAAATCTTCTATATGAAGCCTATTCAAGTCCTGGACTTATTGCTGCCACTAGTGATAAGAGAGCTGTTTTTATTTACGTGTGAGTATAGTAATTTTGCAAGGGCATCTAAAGTTCAGAACTTTAACCAAATACACTCTATATATATCTCATATAATCAATCATATTAATAACGAGTCCTTTCTATTCGTTTAAAAGGAATAAATTTGCCTCGTACTTTGAATATTTCGTTTATTTCATAAGCCAAACATTCACTGTGTTACGAATGAAACATTCTTAATTTATTTAGTCTTCAATAGTTATTTACCAAGGAAAAACTTAGAATGAAGTCTGCATGTTCGAGAAATAAAAAATAATTTGATTACATGGAATTCCAAAAATCATAGATCACATTTGTATATTGAAAGTTATATAAAAATGCGTGTGCCACAAGGATGTACTGTGTGCAGTGTTTTTTTCTAATCTAAATAAATAATCTACCATAATTATTCTCGAAACTTGCAACTATATTTGTATGACTAAGATGAATTAATTATTAATTTTTTTTTAATTGTTTTATTTGTTATATTGCACCTGAAATTTAAAACCATATTCCTTTTTAAATTTTGTGGTAAACCTTATTAGTAGCCAGTAACGGCACGTAGAATGAAACAACAGACAAATGTTAAAATGGTATATTTATTACAATCCAATATCTCCGACCGGCATTCGTGTAACGTATTACAAAATTTGTTTATCGCCGACTCTAGAATAATAACCTCTAACACTTTATTATAAAATTATATAATCTTTTGGTACAATCCATTTTAAGTGCACTTTAACAAACGTTACCACGTAAGTGACGTAAAGGCTAGCTCTCACACTGTGGAAATTCACAATTTCCTACTATATTGATTTATAATGCGCGGGCACTGATATAGTTAACTAGCAACATTTATTCTTGTATGAGAGAAACCATAGACAAATTACTTATAGTTAACAAGAAATTACCGAATACGTTCCTCGATTAATAAAAACTATCACTAGATATTTATTTTGTTTGACACAAAAACTTTGCAACTATTGACACAATCATATCTAGCAAAAAGCTACATCTAAAAAGACGAATTTAAACTTGTTTTTCTTTCTCTTTCGTTATTGTTCTCTGATACAAGACAATAAATGTATACAATTTAAATAGTCATTAGTTTAAGTATCAACGATTTCACTTCCATGCGAGATTTAAAATAATTCAGGACAAGAGTAACCGAGTTTTGTAATATAATTTCGCATGAAAGCTTACAACAAAACTTGTTTGCAGTTAACACAACATTATGAGTTCACTTTACATTCTCAGTGAATGTTATGAAATAATAATAAGTTTAATTATTGTTTGTGTTATTATGCTTAAAGCTTGCTTCGTGTGAGGTCGACAATGCATTAATCAGTAATTATCTTGTAAATAGATAGAAGAATGATTTATAGTTTTTTTTCACCAAGAATGTAGTTTTCAGTGATATAAAAAGTATTTTTATAACAGGCAATTTTGTTTATGCACATTAACGGTGTTACCCTATTCAACGACAGATCGAAATATAACAAATTGTTTATATAATATAATAAATCGATATTGCTTCTGATATTTATACATCTCTTTGTACTTGCTTATATATTTCAGATATTAAACAATGTAAACAATTTCAGATTCAGTTGTGTTAAATTCAACAGTGCTTAAATCAGCTTTAATATTGTATCATATATTCGTAATGATTACTTTATACATTGGAAGTAATAGTTTGGGGCTAGTAAAATGAAAAATCATTGAAGCCAAAACAGTATGTTACATGTATATGACAATAGCAAACATGCATTAACATATGCCTCATAAAAATTTCCTAATACGGGAACATTAAGCGGAGTTTAATGGCCATATTTCCATTTACATATGTCATGTAACTACATTTATTAAAGTCAAAATTATTTGCTAGAAGGTCCCTGTCCTATAGGTCACCGATATTGCATAGAGAATATTATTTGCTTTATTATACTTGCCCATCCCCAAAGTTTGAATTAAACAATTCATGAAAGTAAATTTGATATTTTGTTTTTTTGTTAAAACTTCGTAACTTTTCAAATAGGTGATATATATAATTACGATATAAATATTTATAACTCTTCCACCGATTTTGTACAAAACGATAACTTTATTTACAGTGAAAAAGCCACATCTTTTTATTTGGTAAAGGCGCTTCAAAGTAAGAAAATCAAAGATATATAAAAGAAAGTAATTAAAAATCATTTTGATAGAGTCAAGACTAAATAAGCAAATGAAATATGTTACAAGCAACTTTGGCACTTTACCGCACTTTGAAAAACATTTTTTAAATATATTTTTAATTTTTTTTCTAAATTGGAAGTTAAACAATGTTCAATAGATAGTCGCAATTAAATTAATTTTATTCTCAAAGAAACATTTACAAATTTAACCTATTAATCTAGAATTCAAGAAACGGATATACACACACAAACTAAACTCATATAAGTTGACAGAGATCTATTTAAAGACTTGTAGTTTTCTTTTCAAAAATGCAAAGAAATTCCCGCGTTTTATCTACTGGAAAATTAAGAAATGGAGGCAGTAGGTAAGCAGGTAAGTAGGTAGCAAGGTAAGGTAAGGCTTCGACATAGAGAAGTAGTGTAATAGATGAGGTAACTGAATTATCTTAAATTATGGGTTAAACATATAACCTTGCATTAAATAGAAACATTTATATGTTACTTTTCTTTCGTTTGAAAATAAATTTAAAGCCAAATTAAAAATATTCTTTTTTTAATTCGGTCGATGGTTAACGTGTTTCACAAATTTCTCCATTTTATTCCGTAAAAATGATATAATTTAATCAATTAAACAACATTTTAGGAATTATTTACGCATTTTTGTCAAGAAAACTTTGTAATATGATATTGCCGCTAAGACTTTTAATTTGAATCAAAGATATATTTTATGATTTCAAACGTCTCATCATATACAGCGTGTTGAAAAATAAATTACTAGAATGATTTACCGTACTAAAAAAAAGGAAGAAAAATTTCAACTAAAGGGAGGAGACGCATCCACACCCAAAAATACCTAGTTACAATTATTTTAATTTATAACTACAAATACATAATAAACAACGTCAAAGAATTAACTCTAATGGTAATTATAGGGGAAAAAGGGTGTCTTAAAAATTAATAGTAACATTAAATAAAAAGGATTAAAATTAGAAAATACAAAAAAAAAACAGTTTGTATTAACCCTCGAAGCGGGAGTGGCTTATAACTTACTCTTTTGAATAAATAGCTTTTTTCAATTTTTTAAACCATTTTTTTACTAAACTACGCGTGAGCAAAGCGTCCATTTTTTAAATATTAATCGCATCACTATTCTGTCTCGATATTTGGAATTTGAGGTTAACGCCATATTGTGTTTATACAACTACGCCTTAGCGAGTCTAAAACGGGATAAATGGTTGGTATATAAAAGCAATGGCGCTTAATACCGGGACTTTTGTTTAGGAACGATTATTTTCACCTACGATTCGCTCTAGAGCGCGTCGCCCTGACCGGTGTCTTTTTCGCTTTGCTAACTCTCGCGTTCTTCCGCGAATTCGCTTTGGTATTGGATCTGTTACTCTCGATTGAGTTTACGCGACGGTCCGATTCGAAGGAGAACGCCGGGATCACGCTCTTGACTTCGGACGGAGAGAGGCTAATCTCTAATCTTCTCCTCCTGGAGCGAGTCATTCTCACATTCTGATCTATTTCCAATTGCAGCGGCGGTAAGTTCTTTTTCGCTCTGACCACTTTTCTGGTTGCTGTTTCTGTTGTTTTAGATTCTTCGCTGCATTTTCTAGAAGAATGACGGTTTTGCCCTTTCTCCCTAAGAACTGGCTTCGTTGTCTCTTCATATTTCCTCTTTCTAGTAGTTTTGGTAGTGGTACTCTTATCATTTTCGATAGACTCTTTTGTGGCTCTAGTTTTCTTCTCTTTCTCTAGACTCTTATTTCTGAGTACTCTTTTTTCTTCCGGCGCTTTCCTTGGTCTACCTCTACTTCTTTTAGTTTCTGTCTTCTTACGCAACTCCCTACCACTGTCTCCATTTACTTTCGCCTCCTTTTGGGACTGCCTCGTCTCTATTTTTCTGCGTTTTCTGGGCACGGGCGATTCTGGTTCTTTTGTCTTCTTTATCCGACTTCCTTTAGGGAATGCTACTTCCGTTTCCTCTAAGCCTTGACTGCTCTCTATATATATGTAATCGTCTAGTTTAGATCTTGATTTTCCGTAGGTCTTTTCAACTGGCTTAACCGATGGAATATCATCTATAATATCATCTGGATAACTTGGTTCGTCTTCTTCTGCTACTGGAGTGTCTTGCGTGTTCGCTCTTATTAATTCTACGTCGTTCTCTATCGAGTTCTTATTCATTCTACTCTTCAGGTTGTTGATTGTTTCTAAAAGTGAAGTCTCCTTTGGTTCCAGATCCATTTGATCGCTCTGCGACGAAGTCCCGGGTTCGGACGTGCTCGATTTTCGCTGTTTGTTCTTACTTCTGCGTTTGTATAGGTCAGCTTTGGTCATGTCCTGCAAGGAAAATTGTAAAGTATTTAAAAAGCAAATGGTCGAACTGAATTTGTTCAGTAAAAGTAAATAAGTGTAAGTAAATAAGTGTAATTATAGTACATGAACGACTGCATAGCCTTGCAGTCAGTATACCTGACTACTGCACCACGAGTACTGGATTCGAATCGCAGGCCAACAATTATACAAAACAAATTGTTGGTCTGGTTGTGTTGAGTCTGTCATCCCCGATCTTTTCGAATAAGCGTTATATGGGACGCGAGTAGGTTAGGACGAGTGAGTGCCTCTATATTTTCGCGTACACTTGTGGCACTATAACATCTCCTGCGCAGATGCGCTGCTTCTGACAGTATTAGCAAATTGTCGCTGTAGTCGTAATTAGGCCGGAAGGACATTATCATATAGGCACCACTGCTGAGTTAAGGTGTTAGTTTGGGGCAGTGACGTCAACTTTGGGATTACTTAAGATAACTTATTAGCTCTTATTTTAAAAAAGGTTAGGCAACTGATGCACGGAAAGAAAATCATTTGCACACTCAAAACGATGTCGTTGTTTGTTTTAACTCCGGCCCTCCAATAATAAGACCAAGTGTTGTCAATAAATAATGGAAGAGAAAAGGAAGAACAAACGAGTAACTTGTAGGCAACAAGAGGATAGGCATAGGTTTATTCGCGGTTTGTTTTTTATTGGAACATCCCGTGGGTGTCGTAAAAGTCGACAGAGGGAAATTAAAACCAGGAGATGGGCAGCAGCAGCATCTTCTTGGAACATCTGAATAAATAAACTGCGGTTGCCAACCCGCCTGCCAAGCGTGGCAACTATGGCAAGATCCCTCCAATACGAGAGCTACAAACTTTTGTGGCTATCTACGGGGGAGGCCTTTGTTAGCAGTGGACTTGTGATAGGCTGAAACGACGACGATGATGCTCAGAAATTACACTAGCTACAATCCCCTTATACAGAAACACAGTGAAGTTTGCACACCACTGCTTGACGGCAGAATAACTGGCACTGCTGTGGTGCCTACCTCGGTCGATTCCCGCATAGAGCTCCGCCAGTAATTTTTTATCGGGAATGGAGGAGGTGTATCCCGTGGGTGTCGCAAAAGTCGAGAGAGGGAAAATGAAAACCAGGAGACCGGCAGCATAATCCTAGTACATCTGGAAAAATAAACTGCGATTTCCAAACCGCCTGCCAAACGTGGCAACTATGGCATCCCCTAAAAAGGAAAGCTATAAACTTTTGTCGCAATCTATGAGGAACACATTTTTGAGCAGTGGACTAGTGATACTCTCCTAAACTACAAGATCCGTTGACTTGATTCTACGATATTTTTTTTTAAATTTATTTAGGATACAAACAGCTTATTTGAAAATGAAATTACAAATATACATAATAATAAAAGCCAAAAAAAGTTTCCACTACTAAATAACAAATTTATGTGTTGAGTAAACATCTAAATTCATTTAACAGTGTTCGATAATTTTAGTAAATTTTTTTAACAATAGATATATATCTGTTAAGATTGTAACGAAATATATCAGCATCTTTGTATTTTAATTATACTTTTTACATGATCTTACTATAAAGCAGTTTTTAAAATAATTGGTTCGACAAAACGGAATTGCAAAAGTTTTGGCACACATATTCCACATGCCCTGAGAACGGATTGTACGGACAGTCACTATTCGTTCCTCGTTACTTACGGCAAGTTTAAAAGCGGCGCTCTCGTCTGAGGTGAAGCCGAGCTCGGCCAGCAGCTCGTTGACGGTCAGCCTGGAGGTCTCCGCTGACAGCAGACCAGATACGACGCGTTTGCTGTCGTCCGATATGCCGTCCCAGATTGGACCTGGATGGAAACAGGTAAGATTAGCGGTGACATGGCTTATTAGATTACGCTAAACAAATCACAAAAAATACCCGCTTTTACTCCAATCACCACATATTACCCGAAAATTGAGATTTTTTTTGTAAGTGCATCGGCTGCCCATAACAATTGCTGTCACCCAGAACACTTATTTGTGACATCAAACTGTCCCCGTCACCCTGAGACGTCATTTCTTAAGTCTCATATGCCCAGTGATTACGCTAGCTCACAGTGCCCTTTTGATCGAAACACAGTAACGTTCGCACACTACTGCTTCACGGCGGAATAACAGGCCCTGCGGTGGTATGTACCTAGCATCCTGCGTAGGAATCCTACCATCAGTTATTACAAATTAAATAGATAAGCTCAAGCTAACTTGTTTACCACAGTTTAGTTATAAAATATCAGCATTTTGGTTGGCATTCAATGACAAAATCATTTTACATAGTAGAGCAATGCATGTATTGACTTACGGACACAGAAAACAGCGTCATTTTTTATGAATTAAAACTGTACAAAAAATACCTGGTTTTACCCCCAAGACAACAAATACCCGCCAAATTACCCGCTATCTAGATTTATTGTTGAATTACCCGCTATTCGGGTAATTACCCGCCAAATGGCAACACTGATTGTGAGGTAATCAGCACAATAGGTGACGAAATATCTACATATTTATATGTAATACGGTAGATTTTAAAAACATCGCTATCCAGGGTAAGGATAATGGAATAATGTTTTGTGGTTTCTTAATAATTTAAAACTTATTTTCTATAGAATAAGTGACGACACGTTCAAATTGTTCACCTGATGGTGAGAGCGACGTGTGCCCGTTCTATCTGGTGAATGTTTTGCTCGTCTCGTCACTTTATTCAATGTATTTTTTATATGGCTCAACAATGATACTTAAACTTACCCTCCATGGTGAAGCTTCCTGTTCTGATCCGGTCCATAAAAGCAGTAACGGGCTCCTTCTTAGACATTGGCTGGAACGGTGCCTTACCACACAGCATGCAGTACTGGAAATATAACAATTTGTTACATACATACAGTCCCGCTATTTTCCCATATGAGGGGTAGGCAGTATTTTGAAAAAAATCCATTAGATTCACTTATTTTGATGAGTGAATCTAATGAAGAAATTCGATACATTTTATTTACATATTATATGTTACAAAAAAAGAAAAAACGCAACGCAAGCCGCGAAAAAAATTTGTTACGTTATAGACCTAATGCAGAGTCAGTAAGAGTAGCGCAAAGTTGGTTTAAGCGTTTTCAATTCGTGAATTTAGATGTCAATCAATTTAGATGCCGCTCTTGTCGCCCTGTTACGGATTAAATGGACGCTATTTTTGAAAAAGTGGAGCAAGATCGGCATATCAGTAGTTACGACATAGCTGAAGAACTGGGAATTGACCCAGAAGCAGTTTTTATCCATTTGAGAAAAGCTGGATGGATACACAAAAAAGCTCTATATTTGCACACCATACGAGCTCACTGTTTCTTTCAGTGCAATGAACCGTTTACACATTTAGGATTTCTTTATTGAGGCGTAATGAAACCGAACCGTTTTTGAAGAGATTGATAGCTGGTGATGAAAAGTGGAACACGTACAACAAGAAGTGCGAAGAAGGTCGTAGTTAAAGGTCGGTCAGGCTTCATGGACTGTGCCGAAAACCGGGTTAATTCGCAATAAGGTGATGCTGTGTGTATGGCGGGATTGGAAGGGCGTTTTTCGTTATGTGCTTTTACCGCGGATTCGGATCTCTATTATCTCTTTCATTACGACAACGCTAGACCACACACATCTTCAGCCACTCAGCAAAAATTAAAAGAGTTTAGCTGGGAGGTTTTAATGCATCCGCCATATAGCCCTGACCTTGCACCTTCCATATAGCCCTGATTTTCACCATCGATCTCTTCTGAATTCTTTAGTAGTTTGTCAGGTTAACGTAAAGAGAGGACTGCAAAAACTACTTGTCGCATTTTTTTTGCTCAGAAGTCCCAAAATTTCTACAGCAACGAGATCATGTCACTGCCTTCAAGATGGCAAAAAGTCATCGTACATAATGGCACATATATACTGTTATTAAATGTAAATAAACTTTAAAAAAAATATCTTGAGTTTTCATATAAAGTGCGATAATTTTATTTTTTTATTGGATAAGGTGACGAAACGAGCAAAACGTTCACATGATGGGAAGTGCAACGCCTGCCCATAACAAATACTGTGTCACTCAGAAACCTCTGTGTGACACCACAATGCACCCGTCACCCTGAGACATCAGTTCTTAAGTCTCATATGCCCAGCGATTACGCTAGCTCACAATGCCCTTCAAACCGAAACACAGTAATGTTTGCACACTACTGCTTCACGGCAGAATACCTGGCCCTGGGGTGGTACCTACCTAGACGGATTCCTGCATAGCTATTAGATTTAGAATATGGAAAGATGATTTAGCCGTGAGTAGAGTATAGAGTAAGAGAGACTTACGAAGATGACGCCCAGGCTCCACAGGTCGCAGGCGGGCCCGTAGCCCGGCGCCTCCGGGGACCGCGCGCACCACACCACCTCCGGCGCCGCGTACGGCAGGCTGCGGGACCAACACATTGTTATTGCCACACCTGCCACCGCTACCACACACGCCACCACTGCCATTGCGTCAAGTTCGACGCTACTGGATTATTGCTATCACGATTATCACTACTGCCACAGGTGCCACTAAACGATCTCCCTTTGCTTATCTCGTATCATAAAAGTCGACTCAGCCTACTCAGATCTCATGTAAGCTTACGGATGGCGAAATAAAAACGAATGTATCTAGTATAGGACGTGTGGTAGCGAAAAATCTTCAACTCCGTCTCATCTGAGAGTGATGGAAAAGGCGACTTAGGCAAATACTTGGAGAATCTCTTGACTTTCTTATCTTGATGGTAGGATTCCTATGCAGGAATCCGTCTAGGTAGGTACCACCCCAGGGCCAGTTATTCTGCCGTGAAGCAGTAGTGTGCAAACATTACTGTGTTTCGGTTTGAAGGGCACTGTGAGCTAGCGTAATCACTGGGCATTTGAGACTTAAGAACTGATGTCTCAGGGTGACGGCGGCATTGTGGTGTCACACTGTTCTGGTTGACACAGCATTTGTTATAGGCAGACGTTGCACTTACCATCTGACGAATGTAGTGCTTGTTTCGTCAATTTTATTAAATAAAAAAAAAACTTGGCACGTATGTAAAAAAAATACGGACTAGACAACTCAAGCCGGTGTGGCGTTCAGTACCACGATACCTACACAAGAATCTGAGTTACGCCGCTCTGCGCTCATCCACATAAGACATCGCTTCTCCAAGTCTCATTTGCCCAATAAATACTCCAGTTTCAGTAACATTTTAACCAAAACACAATGGTGTTTGCAGATCCAAATTTCTCCTAAGGGCACATGGGGCACGAGCCTAGAGCTCCAAGCCAGATTCCACAATGCCAAAACCCAGTAATTTTTGCCATGCATTTTGTACCTAATACATCAGTTAAAAAAACATTGCAACCTAACATAAACAAAAATTATTCTGTTAATAATTTCATGTTTTCTTTGCTTTGCAAAAAAGCCTCAAACTGTGCCCAAGGGCCCTAGCAAGGCCTTAGCCGGCCCCAGTGTTGGCACACCACTATTTGACGGCAGAATAACTGGTACTGCGGTGGTACCTACCTAAGCGAACTCCTACATAGGAATCATACCACCAGGTTTACGTTACGAATATTTCGCTTCTATATTAAGTATAACCTTTAAGTAACGGACTTTAAGTATCCACGTGGTGGCGGCTTAAGAGAATCTACCGCCACATCTCATCATGTGGGTGCCGGAAAAGTAGACGGATGGAAAATGAAAACCAGCAGATGTGCAGCAGTATGGAGCATCTTAATAATTAAACTGCGGTTACCAACCCGCCTGCCATTGGCATGGCAATTATGGCAAAATCCCCCCAAAATGAGTGCTACAGACATGGGTACGTGTTTTGTAGCAATGTATGGGAAAGGTCTATGCTCTACAGTCGACTAGAGATAGGCTGAAATGATGATGATAAACTGTTGTTTCGAGCGCTTTGCAGTCTCCATGGTCATGGAAGGACTAAGGTGTTAGGTCTGGGATCATTTACTCTGGCAATGTCTAGACAAGGTGTTGTGAGCAGTTTACACGCTGACCACAATGGAGTCATGAAGCTTACCTGAAGCAAGGCGTCATCATGCGCTGGCGTTCGTCCATCTCGGGCATACGTCGCGCGAAACCAAAGTCGACCACTTTCACTTTGGCTTCGTTCAAGCGCGAACTAGTCAATAGGATGTTCTGTAAAGGAAACGTCACTTAAAATAAATTCGAAAACGGCTCTGACGATTGGGACAAAATTTACAGGCTGAGTTTTTTGGGTAAAATTTTTTTTGTTTTGGTTATGGTAGACCCAAAAGCTAACCTTAGGTAAGTTTGAGTTTCAAGAAAATTTGTTTTAACGTCATTTATAAAAGTACAAATACTTATCTATTTCTTTCATGTTGATGTTTGATTATGATTTATGATTAGTTACAATTTAAGATAACGGGTGTCCGCAGTAGCTGAGCGATTCGCTTTCGCACTACGCGTCGCAGTTTTTTTTTTGGTAGATGTGACGAGAGGAGCAAAACGTCAGTGTCATATGCCCGGTGATTACACTAGCTGTCAGTGCCCATCAGGCCGAAAAACAGTAATGTTTGCACAGTATTGCTTCATGGCAGAATAACTGGCCCTGGGGTGGTACCTACCTAGACGGATTCATGCATAGGAATCTTACCGCCAATAAAAAAAGGTTCGATTCCCGCACAGAACCGAATAAGTCCCAGTGCGAAGCAATGATCAGAGTATTTGCCTGACGATTCACAGCGCCTAGATTCGAATACCAGCCTAAGGTTATTAAGCATAACACTTATTATTTCACTTCGTTTCGACACCCCCCCCCCCCCCCCCCAACCCTCTTCCAATCTCTGTTTGTTGGATACGGTATCGAGCAAACACAGAGCCTGTGTAATATATCATACGCAGGTGTTATTCTCTAGTACAGTCTAAATTGGTAAAGAGGTGATATGATTTATCTTTAAACTCACCTCAGGCTTAAGATCTCTGTGGACAGTTTTCCTCGCATGCATGTGCCTGGTGGCTAAAGCCAGTTGAGCCAGAAGCCTTCGAGAAATTTTTTCCCCCAGCCCGCCCGCCAGCTGTCCGCACAGCTCCCCTCCTGACGCCAGCTCCATTACTATGTACGTGAACGCCTGACAA
Organism: Luehdorfia chinensis; assembly: GCA_019845155.1. Classification (NCBI taxonomy): domain Eukaryota; kingdom Metazoa; phylum Arthropoda; class Insecta; order Lepidoptera; family Papilionidae; genus Luehdorfia; species Luehdorfia chinensis. The sequence continues at coordinate 2,830,254 of JAHVAK010000252.1, read as the reverse complement.
ATGAAAGGAAATAACATTAGTTAACTATTATACGATAATATTCGCCTGCATTGCTGGATGTTTTCACTGGTGGTAGGATTCCTATGCAGGAATCCGTCTAGGTAGGTACCACCCCAGGGCCAGTTATTCTGCCGTGAAGCAGTACTGTGCAAACATTACTGTGTTTCGGTTTGAAGGGCACTGAGAGCTAGCGTAATCACTGGGCATATGAGACTTAAGAACTTGTCTCAGGGTGACGGGTACAGTGTGTTGCTACACAAAAATATTTTGAGTGACACAGCATCTGTTATGGGCAAACTTTGCACTTACCATCAGGTGAACGTTTTGCTCGTCTCGACACTATCAAATAAAATAAAAGAGAAACGTCTGCCCATAACAAATGCTGTGGCACCCCGGAATATTTCTATATTTCTATGTGGCACCACACTGCGCTCGTAACCATAACGTTCGTAAGTCTCAAAGGTCCAGTAATTATAGTCATCCGTGCCACTCAAACCGAAACACAGTAGTGTGTGTATATTACTGCTTGATGTCAGAATAGCTGTCCCTAAGTAGATTGAGGCCTCCCTAGAAATCCCACCACAGAGATGTTTTTGAGCAGCGGCCACACGGAAAATGGTGTGCCAGAGAATACCTGAAGTCTGTTAACTTACAGTGGGCAGCATTACGGACTTTATGTGTGGTTACTTTGGCTGTGCCCCTCAGTTTCACTATACTTCCCTATTTGAATCGGATTTGGGGTTTTCATTTGTATGCGCGGAACCCTAATTTATCTAAATGTCTTTATGATTTTTCCAAAATGAAAGGAGCATAAGTTACCCGCTGTAATATCAGCTATCTGTCAGTGAAAGTCCCGTCAAAATTGGTACAGCCATTTCGGAGATTAGCCGGAACGGACGGACAAAAATTTTAGTAATTGTGTATTTCTTATAAGTATCGTATAAACTTTATTTATTTGTATAGATTAACCCCTCCCCACTCGCGTGTTTCGAGGTATTTTGTGTATTTTCTAAGCATCTTTCTCTACCATCGTTCCATTATGACTGAGAATCTCTCTGTTTCTCTCTCAGGGTTTACTTACTTCGAATTGCATTTGGAGCCATGTCTTCATTCCAGTCATTATTTTAACAGATCCTACCACCTACAAGGAAATATTCCACGTGATTATATTCATATAAAGTATGAAAAGTATATCTTAAAAAACTTACCGAATCATGAAAAACTTCATGTAATGTGATTATATAGGGGCAGCCTTGACACGCTTTGAGCAATTCGATCTCTTGCTTCACATCCTTCTTCTGCGACGAGATAATCTGAAATTATACACGATTATTATATACATAGTAATTTATTAATAGCGCTGTGCAATTTAAATCCAATAGTAAATCATTTTTGACGCATACCTACCGTATTTTTTTTTATTTCATAAAATTGACGGAACGAGCAAAACGTTCACCTAATGGTAAGTGTAACGTCTGCTGTGTCACCCAGAAAATTACTGTGTGTCACCACACTGCGCCCGTCACCCTGAGACATCAGTTCTTAAGTCTCATATGTCCAGTGATTACGCTGGTTCTCAGTGCCCTTCAAACTGAAACACAGTAATGTTTGCACACTACTGCTTCACGGCAGAATAACTGTCCCTCGGGTGGTACCTACCTAGATGGATTCCTGCATAAGAATCCTACCACCAGTAAATATGTCTTAATGTTAGCGACATATTGTTACTCCATGAGTAAACTGCCAGAGAATGACTCTAAGGTATTAATCGAAAATTCTTATGCAGCATCAGAGACCGGAGAAAAATGTGGATGGATCTTGTTTTCTAGCCAATCGCCGGCATTACACAAAAAATAACCTTAATCTAATGTATTAACTGTGAATTTACCTTAACGGCATAGTCCTTGCCCGTCTGTCTGTGTATGCATTTCCTGCACACCGAGTACGATCCGTCGCCTAGAAGGGGAGTGCTCAAGTCCACTGCATACTTTTGAAAGAATGGAGAGTCCTGAAAGAAAATAATTTTTTTTAATATATTTTTTTAATTATAGTCACAATTGCAAAACAGGTGATGAGCAGCAGCATCTTCCAGACATCTGAATAAATAAACTGCAGTTGTTAACCCCGCCTGCCAAGTGTGGTAAAATTCCTCCAAAATGACAGCCAACTTTTGTGGCAGTCTACGGGGGAGGCCTATGTCCAGCAGTGGAGTAGTGATAGGCTGAAATAATGATGATGATGATGATAAATTCACGCCTTTTGTCATAATAGGAGTAGGCAGAGGCCACATACGTGGCCCACTTTTCGCCGCTTTTGGTGCGAGTCAAAAAATTATTACTCTCCATTGCGTTCCCACGAACGGTATAGTGACAGCATTGCATATTATGGTGTTACTCTGCACGAATAAATACTGTCCGTACAATACCTTTAATCGCCTCTTACGACACCTCGGTAGGAGTTTGTAGCTATTCTACTCTGTCGAATAAATGTGCTAGACGACACGGACGTCTCAGCACTCGCTGACCACGATACGGTCAGTCACGATCCGAGCAACACTGTACACACAGTCAATAGCTTTAACATCACACGCACAACGTCGCGCGACCGCCGTAGAGAGCGGCGCGCAGCTATCGTTAATAACACCGCGTACACAAGATACACCCGTGTTCCAGGGCGGTTCTCACCGCCCAGAGTTCCGACACACAAGTCGACAGTCCGAACGGAGGCCCGCTGCCTCCCTCGGACGGTCATTAGATGACTTAAGATAATAGTTTTATGGAGATATTCACAGTAGCGCAAGCACGCTAGCGAACGCAACGGTCCGAATTAAGATGTTTAGTAGGAGTTTATATTTACGTATTTATGTTTGGGTCAAACCAAACCTGGCACGCGGGCCCCGGGCCCGCGAGCACAGCATCCGATGAAGCTGTAAAAGCCAAAAGGCTAACAGCGATTACTTCACCGAAATTATATATATCTTCTTCATTATATATATTTTCTTCATTATAATGGATTTCCGCAAAGTAACGCCTGATTCTATTAACTATATTATATATATCTGTCGAACACCTATCGTCGACGACCCCTATCTATCCCCAATAAAGATGAAAGATGCACCTAGGTAAGCTATCTCACCTTCGCCACCCAGCCCTTCAGCTTGTCGTGCTTCTGTCCGGTAGCTTGCATCCATATCTGGTCCGATATTATGTTCTCCGAGAACAGAATGCTCGGGGCGACGTATGAATAACCTGAAAACGAAACATTTATTTTAAATTGTATTTCATTCAGTATGGCTACTCCGTTGTGTGCTTTACTCTTGGTGATTATGATTAAAAGTTTAAAGACAGACACGCTTCATCATTGGTGGTCAACGCCAACTTTACAAAACTAAAGTAACAGCCTAATGTCTCACTGCTGAGCACAGGCCTCCTCTCATTTCTATAGGGGTTTGGAACAGGGAAGAGTCCACCACGCTGCTCTAATGCGGGTTTGCGGACTTCACTTGTCCTCGAAATATTTCCTCACGATGTTTTGCTATCACCGCCGAGCACGTGGTTTGCAATTAACAGTTTTAGTGGTGCCGGCACCGGGGATCGAACTCAGGTCACCCGCGTACTATGAAATTTGAAGCGAGCGCTACCACGGCTACCCTGAGCTACCTCGGCCAAGATTTGTGCAAAAACGCTGCAGAAGTCCCAACAGATACTGTGCCCTGTGTGGGTGGTGACTACCTAGACGGATTCCTGCACAGGAATCCTACCTAGTTTGTTAAAAAAATACATTTGACAAACACAATTTGTATTTCTTACGTCAGAGAATAGACATATTTCATTTCATTTCAATCGGCTTAAATTTACTCTCTATCTAAAATTTCCCCATCTAGAAACGATCAGCGACAACTTTCGCCGTGGCTGGGATTCGAATCCAGGACCCGCGTCGTAGTCAGGTAGGTACCCCGTCACGTCAACCACTCACCTAGGAACAGTTTGTCGTGATGCTTTGGCGCCTGCGCTGGTGAGTCGGTGGGCGGCATGCGGGTGAACTCGTCTGCGAAGTTGCAAGTGTCGGCCGCGTGCGACAGCTGGGGGACGAACGGGGCCGACACGTCGCGTCGCGACACCGCCTCCCAGTCCAGGTTCTGTTCACAAATGATGGTGATGAACGAGAACATAGTGAACATTGACACCCACATCCATCCACGGTAAAACATCAACGGAGGAACGGATAGAAAACAACGTTAATTAAGAGATGACGCTCTTAATAATTGTAGGATTCCTATGCAGGAATACGTTTAAGTAGTGCCACCCCAGGGCCAGTTATTCTGCCGTGAAGCAGTAGTGTACAAACTCTACTGTGTTTCGGTCTGCAGGGCACTGAAAGCTAGTGTAATCACTGGGCATGTGAGACTTAAGAACTGATGCCTCAGGGTGACGGGCGCAGTGTGCTGCCACAAATATGCTGGGTGACACACGATATTTTATGGATAGACGTTGCACATACCATCAGGTGCACCTGTCGCCCATAAAAACCCAAAACCGTCCTCGTTGAAGAAAGATGTACGTGCTTCATGATATCTGAGTGATTTTTTTTTATAAGAAAACGACGAGGTGTGCAAATATGCCACAACCTGATGGCAATTGCAACGTTTGCTCATAGGAGGCGCTGTGTCACATAGAACATTTCTGTGTGGCATCGCACTGCGCTCGTCACCCTGAGACATCACTTCTTAAGTCTAATATGCACAGAAATTTCGCTAGCTCTCATTACCCTTCAGATCGAAACTGTAATGTTTGCACACTACGATTTCACGGCAGAATAGCTGGCACCGCGATGATCCACCGAGGCGGATTCCTGTATAGAAGTAAATTGGGGTCCGGATCTGTCTGGAGCAGTCACCATACGAAACTGAACATCGTTTGCTACTATTTGAAATGGTGTGTATAAAGTAAACAGCTTATAAATATCCCACTGCTGAATACAGACCCCTCATTCATGAGAGGGCTTTGGAGCTGGGAAAAGTACGGATCGCTGTTTCAATGCGTTGGCGGACATACAAACTTTAAAATCTAGGCAGATATGCGGACACAAGTTATTCCGGTCACGTTGAGTTTCGAATCTCTTTAGATTTAATTGATAACGTAAGGAATAGCCTAAAAATGTAGTGCAGGGCGACGATCAGCGCCGCAAGGCAGCTGGCATCAACTGGAATCGTGAAGCTTGTAATCTGGGTGATGCTTATTGAGAGAGTCCTGTCCAGCAGTGGACTGGCGCAGGAATAATAACTTAAGATATTTCTAATATTTACGCGAGCACTACACATTTAAATAAAACAATTTATTATGGATTTCATCGCGTTTAATTTCGTACTATTTATATATCCATGGTCCTCCCGTGACGTGGGTTATAAACCTCCATCCAAATAGTTTTATTCAAATTAAGAAATGTTTTAATTTTTGTCAAATGATCTTACTAGCCCTGAAGGAAATTAGTCATATACATAAAGAACCACACAAACTGCTATCTCTGCATTTTAAACTAATTAGCAGGGACAATCGTGTGCTTATACTATGAATTTTCAAGTTAATTTCACGATAGTAAAGATATGATTACTTCTTTCAAAAAGAGTGATGTCTCTTGATGAAAGTACAATATTATGCTTAATAGTTTGGTCCCATATGTGTTTTAAAAAATTTACTCTATTGAGCAATAAAACATTATTCATTTAAATATACGAAGTGTGTGCGCGTGGATTTGCGTGTATTCGACGTGTGCATATGTGTAATATTTGAAACTGATCTACCATTATTAATACATTGTATTCCGTTAATAACAATGTATTTACATAGTTATATCTTATTTTTATGCGAAAAGATACTTTGAATAACATTCATTAGAGTACTTATTCGTTTTTATCGTTTTAGCGTTAGTTATGAGATTTGCGTAGATCGAACTAAAAGTAACAATGAAAACTTGATTAAAAACCATTAGAACGTTTTACGCAACAGTCCCGCCGGGACCATGGGTGCTGCAAACTGCGAAGCGCTCGAAACTTCGATAATAAATAGTAAACTAGAACGCGATAAAAATATGATATGCACGAAGTTATAGACAGCATTTCATATAAAAAGTCAACACCATTTTTTGTTCTGTCGCATCTAGGTTATTGTGCAAATGTAAGTAGTAAAGATGAGTCATCGATTATAGTTCTGATTATAACCTACTATAGAATCTAGATTTTGTTTTTTTTAACTTCGCGTTTCGTGAACTTCCGAAAGAGCCCCATATTAGTACCGATAGGCAGGGGATAATTAAAATAAAAGTAGGCGATACCGCGTTGAAATAATAAAACTATTACCGTGTGGTGGCGGCTCGATAAAACAATACTACCACTCATCCAATGGATCTCGTAAAAGGCGAGTAAGGAATTAAACTGCACTGTGCACCCAACAGCGCATGATGGCGATGGACTCACCACCTATCACACCGAGTGCATTATATTGTTTTGGTGAAACGTGGATTGTGGCAGTCATCTGTTTTTGCAGTGAGTGCCCAGTCTCTGACTATCCCTTATGGGATACAGTCGTATTCTTATGTATGTATGTATGTATGTAATTAACACGGATATTGCACCCGACCAACCTTGGAACATGGGTCTAACCTGGAAGAACGGATGCTTCTTGAGTTCCTCGGCGTCGCCATCTCCGCCGCCGAGGCGACGTCTTGGATCTTTTACCAGGAGTCTGCAAAATGCAAATATCTTCATTATGATTATGGTAATAAAACGTTTGGGCCGTCTTGCGGCGTCCTAAGAAAATCTACCACCCCATGTTATTATCGTGTCGTTAAAGTCGACAGAGAGAAAATGAAAACCAGGAGATGGGCAGAAGCATCTTCTTAGAACAACTGAATAAATAAACTGCGGTTGCCAACCCGCTTGCACCTATTTAGAGACCGATTTAATAATTTCCTAACAAGGAATCAACTTGACCAAAGCTGAGTGAAGAGGCCTTACGAACAACGATTCATTATATCATAGTTCTCAGGGGTGGAAGGATTCTTGTTCAGGAATCCGTCTGGTAGTTAGCCGTCAGGTAGGTACCACCGCAGGGTCAGTTATTCTGCCGTGAAGTAGTAGTGTGCAAACATTACTGTTTCGATCTGAAGAGCACTGAGAGCTGTGAAGTGTCTTTCTAATCTCCGGGCAAATGATACTCAATAACTGATGTCTCGGGGTGACGGACGCAGTGTTTTATCACTTCGTAATGACTGGGGGGCACTGCATTTGTTATGGGCAGACGTTGCACTTACCATCAAGTGAGCGTTTTGCTCGTCTCGTCACTTTATCCAATAAAATAAAAACAACGTACATATCTACGTATATTCTTCAGTCCCGAGGAATGTAAAGTGTACAAGGCAACTACAAGAACATTGGATTCTCTTTGTTTACGACGAGCAAAATGCTGCGTCACCCGGAACATTTTTGTATGACACCCGAAACAAAAGTATCGGACTGATGGTATCCAACTAGATCATAGGAATCCTACCACCAGTAAAAAATAAACAAAACACAATAAAATATCTACAATTTTCATAATATTCAACAATTGTTTTCTCATGATCTCATTTTCTGATCTCAGACTAATCAATGTCTTTCTTCTTTAATTAAAAGAAATGGTTAATACATATCGATGTTTGAGTATAAAAAAAGTAAAGTAACAGCCTATCAATTACCCACTGCTGAGCACAGCCCTCTTTCCGAGAGGGTTTTGGATCTAGGAAGAGTCTTCGAAATATGTTTTAATTCTAAGACATGCAGGTTTCTTCACGATGTTTACCTTCACCGCCGACCACGTGGTAAGTCAGCAAATAAAATTGCAATTAACGATTGGAGTTTTTATTATTATTATTGCATAAAGTGATGAAACGAGCAAAACGTTCACCTGATGGTAAGTGCAACGTCTGCCCATAATAAATGTTGTGTCACCCAGAAAATTTCTGTGTGACACTACACTGTGCCCATCACCCTGACACATAGGTTCTTAAGTCTCATATGTCCAGTGATTACGCTAGCTCTCAGTGCCCTTCAGACCGAAACACAGTAATGTTTGCACACTACTGCTTCACGGTAGAATAACTGGCCCTGGGGTGGTGCCGGCGACGGGAATCAAACATAGGTCACTCGCGTACTGTGAAATTTAATGCGGGCGCCTAGCGTCTGAACTACCACGGCTCTATAACGGGTTTAAGTATAGCTGGTTCTAAAATGGCAGGGTCAAAATACTCACTTCTTAATGAAGTCCTGCACCTCAGGGCTGACGTCATTGGGCACCGGATAACTGCAACGGACGATACGCTTCGTGATCTCCTGCTGCGTGTTTCTCTCGCCCTCCACCGTGAACGGGGAGGCGCCGGTGAGCAACTCGTACGTCAACACTCCCACCGACCACCAGTCTACCGCCTGGGGACAAGGAAAATTGTTGTTTCAATACACAATATACTTTAAATAATAATTTAATCAAAAAACAGACATTTCTCATGGATCCCATCATCGGAACTTGACCAAAATTATATGGGACCACCCTTACGATATTTCTTTCTTTGAAATTAAAATCATTAAGATTAGTTCATTAACATAAATATATATATACAGACAAATTGAGAACATCCTCCATTTTTGAAGTCGGTTATAAAGATTGACTTTCTCAAGTACTCTAAAATAGAAGTCGATTATTTCGCTACTGAGTTGAATAAGTGAGTATTTTACATACATACATGCAATCATGCCTCTTTCCTATTGGAATAGGCAGAGACCACATCATTCCACTTGCTACGATCCTGACACACATGTTTCGCTTCTACGTTCATAAGCGTTTTCGTACAAGCTCGTCGGTTGCGGGTACTTTTGACGTCAACTTTCCTTAAAATATCTTCGATCTGATCGTGATACGTTCGCCTACGTCAACTCTTAACGGCCAGCCCATTCGCACCAAAAAGGATAGACCTATTCTATCTATTCATCACATATATCTAGATATATGTGATGAATAGATTTGATAGTTTTATTCCACTTTTATAAGCTTTCATTTAACTCCATTTGTTGGTTGGAATCATGCAAATCATAGAATGAAATGAAATATACTTTAATGTACATCTATAAACATAAAAATATATTTAAAAAAAAAAAACAGAAAATGCTAACAAATTAAAGGTACAATTGGCGGACTTATCGTTTACAAGCGATCTCTACCGGGCAACCACGTTACAAAGGATATTATGACCAGTGAGAAAGGGTTAGGCTGTAAGAAAATTAATAAAAAAAAAGAATAATACGAATAATCAATTCCTGCTATGCGAGCAGCCTGAAGTTTTGCACAAGTTTAAAAATCCTGTGACAATACATTTTATTTAATAGATCTGACATTTGGACGCCACGATCGCCTACTCATGAGAGAACTATCTAAAAGTATGCCGAACGTATACTTATTGTTCATCGTACACAAACATTTAATATAATAATGAATGAATGAAAGTTATCAATAAGTATTATAATAAATTATTTTATTTCCAATAACTGAGGAGGTTGTCATACGTATACCTTTTAGTGATTGATTCCAATAGACACTTGCAATATTTTCTTTTAAAATTGAGACATATTCCTTAATTTTTTGTCCAATTCGGTTGTGTAATATAAGAACATACAGGCAGAACGGAATTATGTATGATTATTGTGACAGCGGCACCCAAATACTGAATAATAACTGAATAAATTTACATCAGATCTCTGATTTGATTCCAAACAAATCGTTCAATTTGTAGTGTAATTCGTGTTACAATGCAAAGACGTATACATGTGAACGGTTTTGAAAGCTTTTGAACCTTAGCGCAATGGAATAAGGTTCAATTTGTTTGCTTAATTCATTGCATTTGCATTGCACGTAGTTGTACGTGCTGTGGTCTTGCGATTCTAACCTCAATTTATAAATTTGCTTTTAGCTTATCATTGGCCGTGTTTTACATGAATAATTTCTTGGAAACCTATCTTAGTTTTTGTGTACTCGGTAATAACAATTTATGAAGGTTTTTGTTGAAATTATAATAGTTCAGTAAATAATTTAAATGGAATTGTGCAACAACTTGATTGCTTACAATTCTATAGAAAGTCGTAGGATTATTCGTGTCAATGTAACCAGTACGACACGTAATACTGGTGGTAGGATTCCTATGCAGGTCGCTACCATCGCAGAGCTTGTTATTCTGCCGTCAAACGGTAGTGTGCAAAAGCTACTTTGTAATTACGGGGCGCATGAGACTTAGGAACTGATGTCTCAGAGTGACGAGCGCAGTGTGGTGCTAGCAGAAATGTTCTGGGAGACAGCATTTGTTATGAGCAGACGTTGCTTGTCTGGCCACCATATTCCATAAAACATATGATTTAACAATTGGTTAGCGTGGAAGAAAATGATCCTGGAAGGACTTGCATGGCGATGGATAACACGATTATAAGGTGTTTTTTGTGAAGTTTATCACACAGCGAAGAGACAATAACATTTAATAGAGCGCACGCAGAGGATTCCTGAACTCGAAAATTAGCACCTAAGTTACTGGAGTCTTTTCAAAAACCTGAGAATGGACTCGTATGGAGTTTTCTCTATTGAATAGCTTCGTTCTTCGGCAAGGTTTTACACTATAAGTCCAGGGAAAGCCGCTTACTTTTGTATCTACATAATTTTACTTCGAAACAGGGACTGCATAAGCCCTTCATTTACTTAAGACTTACCTAATCATTAGGGATAAGTCAAATGTGAAGGTTATCAAATCAAACGAATAACCTACCTAAAGGCCTTGGATTTGCTTAAGCCTTTCAAAAGATCACCTATTCGCTTGGGTAAGTCACATTTTGTATAATACGATCAACGAAAGGATAACACGTGTAATGGTAACACCTTTCTTTGATAGGGGTAACCGGGTGATTCTTTTTTTGCATACGATTACCGATATAAAGTTACACGTTATATATGCAACGATCTCACAAATATACTGCATGATGTATTGACGAATTGTTGTTAACGAAATTTAACACTTAACATCCTATATAAACGGTTTTTTATGGCATTAACATAACATAAAATATTTTATGGCGGCATCAACGTTAAAGATTTGACACGTGCCGACTTGGCGGCGTAGTCTTTCCATATCGTTTCTATAAACACGTTCGATAATAGACGCTAGTAAATTAAAACAGTGTGACCACTGTTTCAATTTACTAGCGTCTACATTCGCGCGGATTTCTAAAGGGTTACCGATCGAAAAGGTGACCGCTACCTTTTAGGTAGCCCTTTCTATTGTACCTTTGGTAAGTGGTTAGCTTATTGAATGGGTAATTAAGATTAAGTAGGTACCCGATACGGTACGGGTTACCCGTATAAAAGGCAACCGCTACCGTTGATGCCGCTTCTTTTAGTTCTGGTAAGCGGAGAATTTAGCTATAAAGTGTTATTAGTTCCAAAGTGTCATTCTAATAAAAGGGTTATCAAAATCAAGAGGTATAAAATTCTACATCTTCAAAAATTACCCTTATAACTTCATCGGCTTATCGGAACAGTCCCTGCTTCGAAGTTAACAGGTGAAAGAGTTAAAGGCATTTTATCATTTCGAAAGTAAAGAAATTAATACATTCTTAAGCTTACAACTGTTAACACTTACAAAAAAACAAATAATCAAATTGTTGATACAATACACTCAATATCACAAGGACAGGTAACATATTCGTCATAGTGATGTGTTAGTGAGTCATAGTTCATAATCATTCATCTTTTTTTTTATGACGGATGGTCACTGTTACCTAGCCCGAAGACTTTACAGCTTCGCCGGATTGAAAAGTGACCGAGCGCTTACGGCACTCAGCTGGAAGGTCTGAAAGACCCGAGATTGCCCGACAGGGCCGAACGAGCTCGGTCAGTTACTTCAAATGGAGGGTAATCAATCATCACCATCATCATTTTAGCTTGAAAACCGAACATTACCGAGACGAGCTGAACTGTGAAAGTTTAAGTCAAAGATGTACCATGTCGTACGGCGCAATGTTACACGGTTTTTTACGCGAGTGTATCATATTCTATAGCGTCGAGACGAGTGAGTTTCTGTATTTACGCTTATAATGAAACACTAACACACTATAAGGAGATGAAGGTTGAAATCGGGCATGTCATCATGATCATTGTAATCATGTTACATAACACATTGATATTTCATATTAAAAATAGCACCGTATATATATTCCTCGACAAACTGGGAGAAACAAGTACATCCGAACGTTTCCGAGCAGACCCGAAGCAGTGGCGAGCGTATCATTTCCTCGAAACCTTGGCAGCCATTATTAGCGTGATAACTATAATGTAAAGCGTGTAAATGTTTGTAACGTTTTCGTTGATGTAGAACAGACACATCTTCAAGCCGATAAGTCATATTGCGAGTTTGCAGAGCGCCTAAAACTTCCACGTTTCGGAATCATCGATCATCACTTATAAGACTGATAGTCGTAAAAGAATAGGGTAGGACACTTTTTTATATTGTGATGTTTTTTTATGGATGGTTAGTGTAAAGTCTGCCCATAACAAATGCTGGTAACCTAGGACATTCCTGTGTGGCACCACACTTCGCTAGTCACCCTGAGACATCCATTCTAAGTCTCATATGGCCAGTAATTACATTATCCGACCTTAAGAGGTTTTTTTTCTTCAATTCTGCAAAAGATTTTTCCTACATAGGAATGTTTATATGCCGCTACCTCAGGCCGAATTAAATAGCATTAAGCCTATTCATACCCCAAGACTTTATTTAACCTTAGTGAACATTATATCGTGTGCATTCAATTTATTTACAACTGAATTTTTCACAATAGTGGCAATGGTTATGGTAGCATCAAGCAAACAATCACACAACAATGCAATAAACGAATTAAAATTATAAACATTGAGTCGAAAATCGTTTGAGCAACGCTAATAGATACCTTGAACGTGATAGAAGCGAGGCCAAAACTATACTCTTGCGGAAGGTTATGCTGCAAGATAGCGGTATTTTTTATAAAATCAAATCAATTCGCACTGTAGCTCCAACAAAATAAAGGTCAAAATCACTCATCTCAGATACAACAGCGAATAAACAAATAACTTTATACTCTAAGCTGAATAACATGAAGTGCGAATTTGTTCGCAACCAATAATCTAGGTCACTCGATTATACAGAATTTTTTGGCAACTGTTTCCCATAGCAACGAGTTTTTTTCTCCAATGCGCTGAGTGATCGGAGAGGGAAAGGCCAAGTTAAGGCTATGCGGACTCTCCATCCAAGCAACGACTTAGTTATACACTATTCGATCAAAAATAATTACAAAATTTAAATCAGAACAAAAAGTATTAAATTAGAAATAAAATGACGACTCTTAAATTGTTTGAATGATCTTCTCGTGGCAGCCGTGATCAAAATCAACCATTAAGTAACAACAGAATGAACCGAGCAGTTTCAAATACCTAGTACCTATACTTAACGACCAGGTTTACACAATGGTTAAGCGATTACGATATCTGTGTGACACGACACTGCGCTCTGTTATGCGGGGAATCAAAACTATATTTTTAAGAAAGGTATATTTAATAGCTGTAATTATAACACTTTATAATTAATATTAACCCGCTCAACTTTTATATTGAATAGAATTTATTATCATCCTTTAACAGCCGACTCTCCGACTCAGAACTGAAGGGGCGGCTCTTCAGGCAGAGTATATATTGTTATCAATTAGCTGAGTCTAAAATAACATAGCCGGGATATAACATCTCGCCACCCTGAAACGTCGGTTCTTAAGTCTCATATACCCAGTCTCATTACACTAGCTCTCAGTGCACTTTAGAGCGAAACAGTAATGTTTGCACACTAATGCTTCACGGCAAAATAACTAGTGCTGCGGTGGTGGATTTCCGCATGGAAATCTTACCACCGGTTGTTGTCACCGTAGCTGAAAATCGGCAGTAGGTAGGACCGGCGGTACATATCCGAGAATAAAAAAATATTCGACGACATATGCGGTCTTCCAACTGTCACGGGAAAAGCGTGGCGGACTCTTACGCGTTTAGACAAATACAACAATTATTGACCCAAAATCTGTCAGTCATTCGTGTGCCTCTTTGCACAATACACGTAGTGTATGAATCTGATTAATCTTTATATTTAAAGATAATTAAATGATAAAACATTCTCAAGGCAAGGTCTTTCGTTGGAATCGACTAAAGAGAGTTGAAAGAAAAAGGTCGTTTTAACAGGCCGAATCTGGATGCAGAACAAACTAGCAAAATTACAGTTAATATGGCATTATGCCGTGGTAGTTCAAGGGTCGCAAATGATCTGAGTTCGATCCATGATGCCGGCATCACTAAAATTGTTCTGAAATTATAAGTGCTAATAGGTACCACCGCAGTGCCAGTTATTCTCCCGTCAAGCATTGAGTGTAGTGGAACTGAAGCGAGAGTACTATTGGGCATAGGAGACTTAAGAACTAATCTCTCATGGTGACAAGCACAGTCACCATGAGAGATTAGTTAGTAGAGATTAGTAGTAACGATTACACATAATTTCTAATACAAAGTCCTGGGTAAGACAGTTGATGTTATAGACAAGCGTGGTGAACTATCTGGTGGTCACTTATCAGGTGAACGATCTGCCCGTATCTTTGATTTTCAATAAAAAAATAAAATTAGCGAGTGTATGCCTATGCAGGAATTCGCCTAGGTTCCACAGCATACAGGTGTAAACACTAAACCATATGAGACTTAAAAACTGATGTCGTGACGGGCACACTGTGGTGCCAGATGGGTGTGTTCACAGTTCTTATTTCTCCAGATCAGTTCTTAAGTCTCGTGATTACACTTCCTCTCAGTGCCCTTCAGTCCAAAACACAATAATGTGTTAAGTACCAGCAGCAAAACAGTCTATCGACAAGCTGTCTGTCGTAGAGTCAATAAAAAGTCAATTTGCCTAGTGGTGGTGGGTATCTGGTGGCAGTGTCAGTTTGCTTTTACACGCTATTGTGCGTAGACGGGCGGCGCTCTCCAAAAACTAGGTAAAACAGCAAATCTTAGCAAATTAATTATTAAGTATTCCTATTCTACATACATATTATATATATTTATTATAAAGTATTCCCGCAAAGTACCGACTGATTCTATCGACGAACGTATTAGTCTATTGATCTTTAAGTAGAACCCGTTCGAGCTAGTATCGCACTGGTGCAGGTAAATAGAACGACGCAATTTGGAGCGCAGACATACAGACCTACATACAGTTTGCGCCATTGTCTGGAACACAAAGCGATTTCAATTTACTTTGACGCAATTTATTTTTTATCGAATTTCAGTTCGACAACGACACATTTCGGTTAATAGAAGTAACCTAGTGCATCGGGTGTCGTAGTGTCGAAAGTATGAGCGTTGTGTTTTTTTTTAAAGAACGCTCGTGGGTGCGCTTTTCAGACGTAAATCCCACACACAACTACCCCTAATGCTGTGTCACCCAAAACCATTCTGTGTGGCACTGCGCTCGTCACCCTGCGACGTCAGTTCTTAAGTATCATGTGCCCAGTGATTACACTAGCTCTGTGCCCTTAAGACCGAAACACTAATATTTCCACACTGCTGCTTCACAGCAGAATAGCTGGCACTGCGGTGGTACCTACCTAGACGGATTATTGCATAGGAATCCTACCTATCCTAGTTTAGGGTCGGGTTGTGTTGTGTGTGTAAAAGTTTGTCTGTGAAACGCACTCATAATACAGGAGAATTTCGATGGTATTTACCTTAAAAAATAATAATCGTATCTATATCAAATAGCAATACAACACGTTACTACATGTCGTGTCGTGGCGGCTTCCGTGTGGTGGCGACTTAAGAGAATATACCATTCCATCTCGTCCCGTGGGTATCGTAAAAGACGGCAGAGGGAAAATGAAAACCAAAAGATGGGCAGCAGCATCTTCCTGGAACATCTGTTTAAATAAACTGCGGTTGCCACCCGCCATGCGTGGCAACTATGGCATATTGCCCCTCAAAATGAGAGCTACAAACTTTTGTAGCAAACTACGGGAGAGGCCTAGCTGTACCTACTCTGCCGGACACCTATCTGCTATTTTTTTCGGAATAGTATCTAAATATAACAAGTTAATTAGAGATAAAAAATAAGAGATTAAAAAATAAAAAGTTAATTATACTAAGAGCCGTGGTAGCTCAGGGGCTAGGCGCTCGCTTTAAATTTCATAGTACGCGAGTGACCTGGGTTCGATTCCCGGTGCCGGCACCACTAAAATTGTTAATTGCAATTTTAAGTGCTGATTTACCACGTGCTCGGCGGTGAAGGAAAACATCGTAAGGAAACCTGCATGTCTGAGGAATAAAAAATATTTCGAAGATATGTGAAGTCCGCCAACCCGCATTGGAGCAGCGTGGCGGATTCTTCCTAGCTCCAAAACCCTCTCAGAAATGAGAAGAGGCCTGTGCTCAGCAGTGGGGCATTTATAGGCTGAAACTTTACTTTACTTTTTACTTTAATTATACTGGGATTCGAACTTCACTTATTCGTGATGAAAACTTTCGATATATTTTATTGTAATTGCGTGGAAGACATATGCAGTTTATTAAATCAACAAACTTAAACAGCAATTAAAAAAACAGCATAAATTACGACTCTTGTTTACTCGTCCAAAGCAAAGATACGTAAGTTGGGTCACTGGGTGTAAAGAACTGGGTCAGTTGTACCCGGTCCGACAGTTGACTCACTCGACCGAGTAAATTCAAATCGTTGCTTGAGAACGAGATCGTTGAGATATTCTGTAGTAACGTCATCATCATCATCATCATTTCAGTCTATCACTAGTCCAATGCTGAAAATAGATTGCCACAAAAATTTTAAGCACTCATTTTGATGGGTTTCCATAGTTGCCACGCTTGGCAGACTGGTTGGCAAACGCAGTTTATTTAGATGTTCCAGAAAGATGCCCATCTTCTGGTTTTCATTTTCCCTCTGTCGACTTTTACGACAGCCACTAGATGATATGGGGTGGTAGATTTCGTTTAGTCGCTACCACACTTGTAAATAAATAAATATTTTTAAAAGCAATGTGCGTAGAAAGAGAAGGGGTGAATACATTCGAGCGGTTAAGACGATTTATTATTGAACCTTGTAGTCCCTGCTCACAGCGAAACAATCCAAGTGGTCCTAGATCCAAAAAAGTATAGAAACCGCTCGTATAGTTACATGAAAGTTTTAACAAATTTGGCGTACAGAGCGCAAAGCAGGCCAAGGATAGTAACGCGCACTATGTTATAAATTGGTATTGATATTTAGTGACACTTTACCAAGTTGTATTCGATTTTAGGCTTTATTACATTGCAACTACGATGAATACTATACGTGCAAGAACGCGATAAGGAGTACGGCTTACATTAGGTAAAGATTTTAAAAAAAATACCATCGCGACGTTGAGAAAGCTAGTCGGGCTGCTCGTTAACGATCGCCAACATATCGCCAACGTGATCGCAATTTACACAAATGTAAAAAAAATAAGCCGATTGCAAAAGTAACCGCATAACCTCATTCTGACGATGATTATTTCTTCTTGATTGATTGCTAAACTTCACTTCGGCATCATCTTGTTATAAACTGAAGTTGTTATACATATATAGAGTCACGCCTCTTTCCCATAGGGGTAGGCAGATACCACATCTTTCCACTTGCTACGATCCTGACACACATCTTTAGCTTCCTCTACTTTCATTAGTGTTTTCATACAAGCTCGTCGGTTGCGGGTATTTATGACGATACTTTCCTAAAAACGATTTCAATCTGATCGTAATACGTTCACCTACGTCGACCCTTACCGGCTTGCCCATTCACACTCGCCTCATAATTCTGTTTCGTCAATTTTCTTTCATCCATCCTCTCTACGTGTTCAAACCATCTAAGCATCCCTTTCTCTATCTTTGTCACTACATCTTCTACCACACCGGAACGTTCTCTTATCACTCTTATCATCTTATACCACACCGGCACGTATCTCTTGTCACGCATCTCGTTATTATAGCTAGTATAATATGTCCTCAGGGTGACTAGCGCGGTGTGGTGCCCTACAGAATTGTTCTGGGTGACATAGCATTTGTTATGGGCAGACGTTGCACTTACCATCAGGTGAACGTTTTGCTAGTCTCGTCACTTTCTCCAATAAAATGCCGGCAAATCAATAAATTGTTTGTTGCATAAACATTGCATTCGATATAGCGTTGCCAGGTGCCCCGATTTATGCGGTACGTTTTCATTTTCAGGGGTATGGTGACATGTTTTCATTTTAATTGTAAATAATAACGAAACGAGCAAAAAGTTCACCTGATGGTAAGTGCAACGTCTGCCCATAACGAATGCTGCGTCACCGGGAACAATTCGGTGTTCCACCACAATGCGCCCGTCACCCTGAGACATCACTTCTAAGTCTCATATGCCCAGTGATTGCACTAGCTCACAGTGCCTTACAAACTGAAACACAGTACCTAATGTTTGCACACTACTGGTTCACAGCAGAATAACTGGCCCTGGGGTGGTACCTACCTAGACGGATTCCTGCATAGGAATCCTAGATTTTTCTAGTTTAAGTTGTATTTGTTTTGTTTTTTGTACTCACCAATGATAAAATACCATTAAAAATGATCAATAAAAATAAATGATGATTCACAAAAAGCTAGTATTTGTGGCTACCAATACCAGCTTTTGCAATGTTAATGTAGATGTCCCGATTTTAAAACCAAACTCTCGATTATTGTAGCTTCCGACCCGAAATATGTGCTATATTAGAAGGTACAATAACTGGACTGGACCTGGAAACACAAATTCGAACCCAGGTGGGCCACTGTGTAACTCTAGTTGGTTTCGTGTTCGGTTTTATTTCATCCCATTAACCAATGAATGAGCTTTATTTTGACGTATAAGTTCACTCAAGAAACCAACCCCCAGGATCCCATTGCGCATCGCGATCATTTAAAAACTATTGAAGCTCTTGTCATGTAATCTGCTTGTATTATGAAAATGTAAAACAAATAAAACATTGGACTTCATTTCGTAACTTTACATAGATCTTAAGGAACACGCGAGCAAACTCGCGTGCAACGCTGATTCTCTCTAACCAGCTACAATACAACACGTGCACCAACATTTCCAGCAAGGAATCAAACTTCGCGAACTTTCCGTATGCCTTTGAAACCTACCGTTGCTCGCGTGAAACAATCGTGGCGACAATCGTCACGCGACGGCTGCTCCTAACTAACGGGCCACGTGGCCTTGTCACGTTGTTAGTGTTCGAGGACTGTTTAATGACTTCGTTTCGGAGTTTCGACGGAAATTTACATCAAAATTGTACCAATGACATTTTATTCGGTATTATTAGAGACAATTTTTTTTATTAGATAAAGTGACCCGTGAGTGAGCCGTGTGGTGGCGGCTCGTTAAAAGAATACTACCACTTCCATCTCATCCAATGGATCTCGTAAAAGGCGAGTAAGGAGTTAAACTGCACTGTGCACCCAACAGCACATGGTGGCGATGGGCTCACCACCTACCACACCAAGTGCATTATATTGTTTTGGTGAAACGTGGATTGAGGCAGTCATCTGTTTTTGCAGTGAGTGCCCAGTCTCTGACTACCCCTTATGGGATACAGTCGTGATCTTATGTATGTATATATGATAAAGTGACTGGACGAGCAAAACGTTCACCTGATTGTAAGTGAAACTTCTGCCCATAAAAAATGCCGTGTCACCTAGAACAATTGCAATAATACAAATTGTTTGTTTACGGGCGATTCGGGAGAAATCCTTTCGTTTCAGAAATAGAAATCTTTAGTCCCGTATTCCCAATTACACTAGCAAACAGACCGAAACACAGTTATGCTAAGACACTAATGCTTAACGGCAGAATGACTGCCACTGCGGTGATGAGCATAATGCTTCTGGCGTTTCGTGTGGTCAGCAACGAGAACCGGTACCAATTACTGACAACGCAGGTCATATTTCGATTCTTCATCGTAGTTCAAAGTTCAAATCTCTGTAGGTCATACAAATGTTTGTCTCGTGCGGGTATCAAACCAGCGCCCTGCGCTTAGCGACTCTACCAACCGAGCCGCGACGGCTTATATATATGAATCAACGCAACATAACGGTCATTTGTTGAATATAATTTATTTCCTACCTACCCCTTTTTTTTTATTACACACCTAAGTGCTTTCCAATTTCGACACGCAAGTCCGTCCAGTCACGTCGTCGGAAGCCGCAACTTGTCGGTCAGCTTGTTTTCATTATCGTTCGCATATTGAATCGCATTGAACACTTCATAGCAATCAATGCGATCTTGATTTCATAGAAAAAATTTTAGTAGTGCCAGTGCACTAGCTCTCAGTACCCTTTAGACTGAAACTCTAATGTGTACACGCTACTGCTTCAAAGTAGAATAACTGGCACCATGACATAATTTCAGTCTGGTTGTTCACTGCCAAACCGACCCCGTCCTAAATTACATTCATGTAAGGTTACTATCAACTTGTTAACATTTTGGCAGCATTTTTCATCACTGGGCATATGAGACTTAAGAACTGATGTCTCAGGGTGACGGGCGCAGTGCGGTATCACACAGAAATGATCTGAGTGCCACAGCATTTTATATGGGCAGACGTTGCACTTACCATCAGGTGAATGTTTTGCTCATTTCATCACTTTATCCAATAAAAAAAAATATGTTACTTTATTACATTTGTATATACGAAACATCAAGTTTCTTATTCCCGTGGGAATCGAATAGACAGTTCTCTGGCGCTTCTAATTTAACTTGAATGGAGTTTTTATTGTATTAGTTCGTTCGCCTGTAATACAATCGATGAAGTTAAATGACATTTTTAAATGAATAGGTTGTAATAAAGGAAAGAAAGTTATTTTGCTAAGATCCGCCGAGAGGGCTGACTTTTGTAGAGTCAATATCACTTGATAATGCCTCGTTTTGAGGTGAAACACGTGTCGTGTTCTCGACTTCATTGGTGTGTATCGCCTAGTGGTAGTGTTGGAGTGCTGGAGGGTATCTAGTGACGGCTCCCGGTGGCGGTATTGGTTTGCTTGTCCACGCTGTTAAGGGAGGGCGGGCGGTGCTCTTTAAAAACTAGGTAATACACGCCATTTTAAATTTTGTATGCAGATCTTAGCAAATTAACTTTCTTTCTTTAATTATAATGGATTTCCGCAAAGTTACGCCTGATTCTATTAGCTATATGAATAGGTTGTGTTGTTAAGTGTGACTTATTACAATTTTGAGATATGATATTTACTGGTGGTAGGATTCCTATGCGGGAATCCGTCTAGGTAGGTACCACCCCAGGGCCAGTTATTCTGCCGTGAAGCAGAAGTGTGCAAACATTACTCAGTTTCGGTTTGAAGGGAACTGAGAGCTAGCGTGATCACTGGGCATATGAGACTTAAGAACTGATATCTCAGGGTGACGGACGCAGTGTGGTGTCATACAGAAAGGTACTGGGTGACACAGCATTTGTTTTGGGCCGACGTTGCACTTACCATCAGGTGAACGTTTTGCTCGTTTCGTCACTTTACACACTTTACAAAAAAAAATGATAAAAAGTTATATATCTTGTACTACGGTCGGCGACCATATGCTCATGGCGTGCACAGAAAAAATAACAGTGTGGTTTTTAATCAAAAAACCAAATTTAACACAGCAGCTCCTAACAGAGTTTAATGATTTTCGAATCCGATTTAATAGGGAAGTGTATCGGGGTCGGCTTTTATACGCGTATCACATCGCGGGCACATCTAGTTTCTAATATGAATCATTAAAATCTGTTCATAAACAAAGAAGTTATTAACACATAAAAAATATAAAGACGATTTGATAACCTCAAGTCAGTAAAATTATTACAAGCTTAACTTCTCGATCCTAGATCCTCGTGTCTCGGGCAAAGATTGTTAGTAGGTATTGGGACAAGTAATGTCTGTAGACTAGATCATTCGTGATCGTCTCTTCTGTACGTGGGTGTTTTCCAAATTAGAGAATAGTTAACGTTAGTTTTATTTAGTTATTAAATAATGTCTGACACTTGATGTCGCCGTGAAACTAGGAAATTTCCTTCATTATCATTAAAGTGAAACTTTACTGTTGGTAGGATTCCTATGCAGGAATCTGTCTAGGTAGTGACCATCCCAGGGCAACTTATTCTGCCGTGAAGCAGTAGTGTGCAAACATAGCTGTGTTTCGGTTTGAAGGGCACTAAGAGCTAGCGTAATCACAGAGCATATGAGACTTAAGAACTGATGTCTCAGGGTGATGGGCACAGTGAGGTGCCACACAGAAATGTTCTGGATGACACAGCATTTGTTATGGGTATACAATAAAAAAAATCCAGTCGCATAACTCAAGGTATCGTATAAAGAAAAATGCGGGCAATGAGCGCCTGCATATGCGCAAATAACTATTCACAATAATTTATTATACGTAATAGAAAACTGACATCAACCGGAAGATGTGACAATAATATATAACTGGGGAAACATTATAATTCTATAGAATAAAGTAACGTGAGAGTTCTCATATGACCAGTAATTACACTAGCTCTCAGTACCCTTCAATCTGAAACACAGTAATGTCTGCACATTACGGCTTCACGGTCGACTAGCTACTACTGCGGTGGTATCGACCTCGACGCATTCCTTGAAGAACCCGACCACCAGTTAGTCCATCGTTATAAAGTTAGTCCGGTGTCTATTTAAAACAAAGCTGTTAGCTTTCTGACTACTCCGAAAATAAATAGGTATATTGTTTCGAGGATATTGATGTATTTGGATGTTGCGTAACTGCATATTACGATTCAAGTTCAGGGCTGCCGGGCGCATACGCGTGGCAAACTTAGGTCTGACACACTGACACCGTTGCGCGACCTAGAGCGGCGCGGCGGTACATTTTCAGCTCTGTCACTAAAACTGTTCGGAATTGAACCTTACAGACACGAAATAGAATTGGCATTACATTAGCAAATGTATCAAAATAGTATTAAGGACATTGTGTAACTTTTCGTAGCTATTTACCTAACATAATACAACACTATATTGTTTGCAAATCGCAACATAATAAGGATAGGTACCATAGGCAACCAAAGTAGTGATGTGAAAATACATACGTAAACACGCCTTTTTCCCATATAAGGGGTAGGCAGAGGCCACTCACGTAGCCCTCTTTTCGCCCTAGCGGGACACGAGACGCGACAGGTTGCGAACAAGTGGTTCGCAATTTTGATACGAGTCAAAAAATTCTTACTCTACATTGCGTTCCCACGAGCAGTATAGTGACAGCATTGCATACTATGGTGTTATTCTGCACAAATAAAGGCTGTCCTTACAATACCTTAGTCGCCTCTTACGACACCTCGGTAGGAAAGGAGAGGTGCTATGTAGTCAAAACATAATACACATACAAGTCGTATACGGTTTCAGTCGACTTAGCCCTTTTCTGTCTAGAAGTATAGTTTAAAGTATCTATCTACCACAAATCAACAAGTGGTGGAAAGGGACAGACAGGTGGTGGAAAGGGAGAAAGAGAGAGAGATTGAGAGACTATCGGCAAGTAAGTCTTCCCTTGATTTAAATCAAGGTTCATGGTCATTTCTAAAATCTACGATGAAATGCCATGTTGTCAGCAATTTTGTTCTGGACCACGTGGCCGAGTTCTCTACGCCTAGTGAACGCCCCGGATCCTGGATTCGAAACCCAGCCGGAAACAATAAATTGTGCAAAAATCCAAATCGCTCTGGTTTTGTCGCGCATGTGAAATTAACGTCTATTAAAACTCACTCGCGATCGTTAAAAAAAATTGGGTGTCTCGTTCGCTCAACATACGCTCACGCTGACATAACACTGGTCACTGCGACTCAAGTTCACGGCTGGCGTGAACATACGCGCGGCGTACTGAAGCCTAACCCACTGACCCCGTTGCGCGACCTAAAGCGACGCGTCGGCACATTTTAGTGACGCGCCACGGACAGCTCGAATTTGAACTTTGCGCCATCGACACACCGTTCGGATTGCTCTGTGCGGTGTTAATAGCTTATTATTTAGTCATCTTCGATGTTGGTTTCTGGTAAAGTATTTTAAAGAGATATGATAGTAACTGCTTTACTTGTGTAATGCAGGGAGAAAAAAGTCAACCGCAAAATTCGCAGTATTGTAACAGGGAAAGTTGAGGTTATTTAAAGTGTCCGATAGGGTAGAATAGCACGTACATCTTTACTACCGAGGTGTCGTAAGGGGCGTCTAAGGAATTGTACGAACGGCCTTTTTTCGTACAGAATAATAGCATAACATGCAATGCTGTCACTAATGCTTGCAAACTACTGCTTGACAGTAGAATAACTAAGAACTTTCACTGTGGTGATACCTAGAGACGTGGTTCGCCACCCGTCACTTCTTGTTTCCCGCGGGGGCGAAAACTGGGCTACGGATGTGGTCTATTTCTGCCTCCCCCTTTCATGAGAAAAAGGAGTAAAGTGTATGTTTGTCAAAGTTGAAGCCAATACTTATGAAATCAACTTATTCTTGGTTATCCGTTTTGGATGTGTTCGACACTGCATCTAACTATATTCGAATTTATCGGAATAAGTATTATAACAGCAACTGCGGGAAGGTTAAGACGAACGAGTGCTTTTGTATTTACGAACTGTTCTGGATATTATGTCCAGCAACGTTGCAACTTTAGGGTGTTAAGTAGAAGATGTCGCGTGATGTAAATCGGTTATGTATTATTACAAATAACCTAACTAGCTTTCAAAGAAATGTAAGTTTTCACGTCAAATTATGCAGGAACCCCAGGGCCAGTTTTACCGCCGTGAAGCAGTAGTTTGCAAACATTACTTAGTTTCAGTTTGAAGGGCACTGTGAGCTAGTGCAACTGGCGCGGTGTGGTATCACACAGAAATGTTCTGGGTGACAGCATTTGTTATGGGCAAACGTTGTACTTACGATCAGGTCAACCTTTTGCTTTTGCTCTTCTCGTCACTGCCTCCAAAACAGTTGAAAAATTAATATTTTACTGCTGAACATAGACCTCCCCATAGATATCAACAAAACGCGTCAAGTCAGGTGGGGGGTCGCCGCACACTGCGTTTACGCCAGTACGAGAATGCCACTCGATAACATTGCTTCTCAATTTGGTACGGTTATTGGTTCTACTATACGACCGGCTCATTGCCAGTTCAGCTTGCTGATAT
The DNA here is from genome assembly GCA_019845155.1 of Luehdorfia chinensis. Lineage (NCBI taxonomy): Eukaryota > Metazoa > Arthropoda > Insecta > Lepidoptera > Papilionidae > Luehdorfia > Luehdorfia chinensis. Next base: position 2,804,912 of record JAHVAK010000252.1, on the reverse strand, counting down.
CCTTAGGCCTATGTTTTATAAATTCTATATCGCAGAGAAACACCGAGACCTTTCCATATCTCATTGAACGTCTTCTAGATTTCACAAACGGAATATGTACATACTTGATGATGTTCTCCTAGCCGATTTCGACCACGGCCACAACTTCCGAATACTGTAGAGAGCCATCAACTGCGCAGGAGATATTATAGTGCCACAAGTGTACGCGCAAACACAGAGGCACTCACTCGTCCCAACCTACCCGCGCCCGATGTAACGCTGATGCGATAACATCGGAGGTAGGCTAGGATGCAGTGTCAGGAACACGGGGACAATCACAACACAACCAGACCCGAAAACCAACAATTTGTGTTTTAGCACAAATGTTGGCTCCGGCTGGGAATCGATACCAGGACCCGCGGCGTAGAAGTCAGGTACTCTGACCACTAGGCCACGCGGTCGTCACATACTTTATACATACTTATACTTACAATGTCATAAATGCGAAATTAACTCACTCTGTTCCTCTGTCTGTTTGTTGCCTTCTCACGGCTCAACCGTTGAACCGATCTTCACCGAATTCGGTACAGAGATAGCTTGCGTCTTGGAACCGACATTGGGTATTTTTATTATAGAAAATCAAAGAGGTATCGCAATATTTTTAAAAATCTATATCCACGCGGACTTAATCGCGGGCTTCAGCTAGTACATATATACATACATAAGATCACGACTGTATCCCATAAGGGGTAGTCAGAGACTGGGCACTCACTGCAAAAACAGATGACTGCCACAATCCACGTTTCACCAAAACAATATAATGCACTTGGTGTGATAGGTGGTGAGCCCATCGCCACCATGCGCTGTTGGGTGCACAGTGCAGTTTAATTCCTTACTCGCCTTTTACGAGATCCATTGGATGAGATGGAGTGGTAGTATTCTTTTATCGAGCCGCCACCACACGGCCCTAGCTTCAGCTAGTAGCTAATAAAACTATGAATATTCGTGATATCTTATCAACGTTAGACCTTTAAAACGAGGACAACATTGATCTTGCGTTTTTAATAAAGGTAACAATTAAGTTACATTCATTTCTTCGCTTAGTTCTTTAAGTATCTCCTAGTAGAATATTCTTTTTTTTTATGAAAGAAAATGATGACAACAGCAAATCGTTCGCCTGATGGTAAGTTCTGTGTTACCCACCTGTGTGATACACGCAGTTCGTTCGTCACCCTGAGAGATCAGTTCTTAAGTTTCAGTTTTAATTACAATTGCTTCTTACAGTGCCCTTCAGACTGCTGCTCGAGGTCAGAATAACTGACACTGTGGTGGGACGTAACTAAACGGATTCCCGTATAGGAATTCGAATCGAAATAAGTGGTAGGACCACTAGAGAATTTTATAATACACGGATTGTAAATATTGTAATGCGTGCGGGGTCCGTTATTCCATCTCGAGTCGATTCAAATAATAAAAGAGCTAGGGGACTAGAAGATCGTCGATCGAACTAGAAATTCTATTCGTAGAATTCGTATTGATTACTTTTCGTATTACATTGCTTGCCAATCCATTTTTTTGAATATTTTTTTTTTTGGAAAAATTTTTCGGCCGGGAGGACAGTCGATCAAGTGTGCTTGTTCATATAAATACAAGAAAAACCTGTTTTAAACGAACGCAGCAAAGATTAACAGACGTAAAGACATACGTTCGGTAATGTTTCGTCGCAAGACACGGTGTTTGGGTATGTAGGTCAGGCGGTCGCTAGTTGGGGCCGCCCGGGGGCAAAGTCAGCGCGCTAAGTTTGGTTAACGAATGATATTGGATCAAATGATTGCAAAAGGTTGCCACTCGAGAACTTTTCTTCCCCAACGGTTATTGGTTCTACGAGCTCTATGGTCGTTCCATTGCCACTTCAGCTCACTAATCCGCAGGGCTATGTCAGTTACTCTAGTCGAGTTCTGTTGCGGACATCATCGTTACGGGCTCCATCTCGCAGAGAAACGCCGATCATAGCTTTTTCTATAGCTCGCTGAATGGCTTCGAGCTTTCACATGCCGTCTGGTCTGTGTCTAGTTACTATGGGCAGACGTTGCACTTACGTGAACATTTTGCTTGTCTCGTCACGTTATCCTATAAACAAATTATGTTTACTTTTGTCACGATTTTAGTAATAATATGTGTAATGAGACAAAAAAATAATATATATTTTTTTTCTTTTTTAAAAACGAAGCCCCACAGTAGGATTTTCTCCTGTATCGTGGGTGCGTTTTACAGACATATATTTCACATGCACAACACAACCAGACCCGAAAAGCAACAATTTGTGTTTTTGCACAAATGTTACCTCCGGCTGGGAATCAAACCCAGGACTGGTGGCGCAGAAGTTAGGTACGCTAACCACTACGCCACGCGGTCGACAAATTATTACTACTTATGTTTATACTTTTCAAAAATAATTTTCCTCTAAGATTCAAAGATTCTTGCTCGTCTTACCATACGAGCGATATTGTACAAAACCACAACTACTTCTGTTGGTGTCAGATCTCTCCCAAAGCGTGCAATTATTAGCACGCTCTATAGGAGGTTAATTCGCATTATCACAAAGCAAGACAAACAAGAATAGACTGAAAAGACTTGTAACGTCACATAAAATTAAGTATTCTGGTGATGTAAATGACTGTATGGTTTTGGACTGAAGGTTTAATATCGGTTCGTCTTTCTTAAGCAATAAGGGCGATTATTGTTTTTATACGAACGAGTTACGTGTGTATGTAATTTTATATAATGTCTTATTTCGAGTTTGTTTTTTGTCCGTACCAAGAGGCGTGTAATGTGAAAGGGTAAACGTTTATTACCACTCTTGGCTGCAAAACGTTGATGTAATCAAACTTGGATTTCAACGGCTTATGATCTCCTGTTCGATTAAGACGGTAATAATATCTACCGCCGTGTGGTGGCGGCTTTTTGTATGTAATAAATTGTTGAGACAAACAAATCATTCACCTGGTGGCAAATGGAATGTCTGCCCATAGCCAACGCACTGCCAGCCATGCCATAATCACAGTCCCAAGGGTTACCAACATAGCAAAACTGCGCATAGGTCTTACCTTCGGAAAGATTCATTTAGTAGGTCATCATCAATCGTTAACTAGTTGTAATAATAACGTCTGTTGTATCAAAAAAATCGATTCTTGTGTACTGAACATTTTTTTTTACTTCGCTCTTTCCTGTGCTAACAATGGTTGCACAGGATATAGATACATGAATATGTCGATGACGACGTCAGCGTTTACGATTTCGATCACGACGACATCATCTGGTTAGTTAAAGTTTTCGTCAGCTCAATGCCATCAGCGTTAGCGCAACAATAGATGCACTCACTTGTCTCCACCTTCTCATAAGTTTTTTTTTTTATATAAGAGGGGGCAAACGAGCAAGCGCCTCACCTGATGGTAAGTGATCACCGCCGCCCATGAACATCTACAATACCAGAGGAATAGTAGATGCGTTGCCGGCCTGCGAGAAAGGAATAGGCTCTTTTCTTGAAGGTCTCTAAGTCGTATCGGTCCGGAAAAACCGCTGGCGGCAGCAGATTCCATAAAGTACTCGTGCGAAGTGAATCGGCTGTGGTGAATAGACACGGGACGGTCATAAAGCTAGAAACAAAAACCAATAATCTTAAGTGTTCCATGAATACTAGCCTCCGCCTGGGATGGCTTTGGGCTTTTACAGCTTCATCGGGCTGGCGAGCTCAGTTGGCCAATGCTTGGTTGGGTAGGACTACTTACCCAACATAAATATGCGTGTCTCGTGAGATATTCTTAATATTATTTCGAATATAAATTAACTATTGGCCGCACGAGGAACGTTCGGACCTCCTTTCGGGCTGTCGACTTGTTGTATCAGGAAATACTACACATTTAAATGACTTCAAAAAGAAGAGTTAGCTCTTTCTGCGTAGATCGGACCCAAAAATAATAATTAAAAGCTGAAGGTACCCCAGGTTAACTATGACATCAGGACATCTGTCACCTCAGTCCTCCCGTGACCATGGGTGCTGTAAAGCACTCGAAACGTCGGGTTATAAATAGTAAAAAAGTAAAAATTAAACGCGATAAAATCCGTAAACTTAGTTTCATTTAAATGTGTAGTGTTCGCGTAAATATAAGAAATCATTACAGGAAATACTAACTTCAGCTGGATAAGAACGTGGACTTACGACAAGACGGGTACGATGATCGTGCCATCTATTATGAATGCATAAAAAGTACAGGAATCATAATCAGGCGATGTTCGACTTGACTTCTAATCGAAACGACACATCCGATCAATTCAATTGCAGTAATAGCCTCCCCCCTCGCCCCTTTTTAGGTAAAGTTTCGCGGCTATGGATGCCACCAACGCCGTTTTGGGCCGTAGCAAATTGGGTCGTCACATCCGTGTCAGATATTATTTCGTCGTTAATATGCTCAGACTTAATCATTCTGTCGCTAGGTTTTTGATGATATGGTAGACCAATGCCCGGCCAAATAATACCTTCTATCTCACTAAAATAAGAAAGCTGGAGATCAACTCGCTAATCCTAGAAAATACCAATCCTATTTGGAATGTTACTTGCATTAGATACCCCATTTATTGAAGAAAATTCTACGCTATAAAAATGCCTGAGCCTTAAGGAGCCGCACGATGAGAACCTAACACTACTGAGAATGGCCGCACTGTGAATGCTCAGTTCAGCGACGTAATACCCCGTGCGGCACACTCATATAGTTGGCGTATTTTTAGCGGCTAAAACTGAAAAGACGACGAGAGCGACTCTTCGCGCTCAGCAAGCTATCGAAAGACCAATGCTCGGAGTTTCTCTGAGAGATGAAATCCGTAACGATGATATGCGCAGCAGAACTAGATTAACGGACATTGCCCTAAGGATAAGCAAGCTGGAACCGATAATCGTTGGGGGAAAAAAATGGCAACCTCGTACCGTCAAACGTAAATAGAGCGACGGCGTACACGGTTTAGAAATCAATGGATGCACGTGGCTCAGGACCGTGTTTTGCGACAACCTCCACACATACCGGGTACATCACGAGGTTTTATATAAAATTATTCTTTATAAAAGTCATACATTACGAATATGTTACTAACAAACTGTCGATATCCATAGCGACAAGCTATATTTGATGAGGCATCTGTATTTTCAGCTAATAGTTTAAAAAACCTCGATGTGAAAATCCCTGCATCTCTCGTTTCCTAGATCGCGATTTTTTACGGCAATCTCGAACGCGTTGCGCCATTCTAAATCATCCGTTTCACTTTTGCACAGAGCACTTTCACTGCTAACGGTACGTACTACGATCTCTTGCAAATATCAACTTTAATACAAATAAATACAATACAAAATACAGCAAAGATGCATCCGCACTTACCGCTCGGTTAATCTCTTCACAAATTCAACTTTCGTTCGAATAATAATGAACTGTATTTGTGCACAATAAAGTAGAAATTTAAACGCAATCTCCAAAATAACGAAGTAACCCGAAGACGGCTCGAAGTCGCCCGATCACAAGCGTTATGGCCGCCGGCGCAAGCGCACTTGCCCCACCTCCATAGTACCGTAACTTGTGTCATTTGTTACGCGGTGAAACTCGAAGTTACGTCCGCGAACCGCTATCTTACATTAATGGCGGATCCGTAACGATGCGTCTTACAAACAGGTCGACAGCTGATGTTGGTTTTTACTCATGCCGTGATTGAGGAAGTAGGAAAGCCAATTAGATTTCTGTATGGCATACACGTCAGAAAATTTTCACATTTCAACAATGTGATACTTATCGGGGGCACTTTAATACTGTCTACAAAAATAAAAGTTACAAGCCGCATTTAGAATCTATATATATATATATATATACAAATATATAATTTCTCAAAGGTGTTTTTTATCGGTATGAAATGTCCTCCTTATCCTATATTAAAATTAGCGTTTAATACGCCATTTTGAAGATTATTTTTCATTTAATGACAAAAATACAAAAATGTATTAAAATAAATGTTTTCATAGATTTTATTAATTAAAGAAATTGAATTAATTAATTTAATTGTAGGAAGCGCTATCTGTTGAAAAAATCTTCTCAACTGACATGCGCGACAGCTGTCAGTTGGAGTTGTTTACAATCCTTAAAGGAGGTAGATGGCGCCATCTGTCCATTATCACAATACTGTGCGAAATATTAGCAAGGGTTAACCAAAAATGTTACACGGATGACTACTAAGATACCTTTTTAATATTTCAAAGCATAGTAAATAACGAATTGAAATACTGATGAATATAATGAAGTAAATCATACATATATCGAGTTTTTTTATGGTAGAGAGCAAACAAAAAAAAAAGACGAGCAAAACGTTCACCTGATGGCAAGTGCAATGTCCGTCCATAACAAATGCAGTGTCATACAGAATATTTCTAAGTGTCATCACACTGCCCTGAGACATCAGTTCTAAGTCTCATATACCCCAGTAAATGAGCTAACTCTCGGTGCCCTTCAGACCAAAACATAGTAATGTTTGCCTTTGCACGCAGCTGCTTCACAGCAGAATAACTGGCCCTGCCGTGGTACCTACTTAGACAGAGTCCTGCATAGGAATCCTACCACCAGTAAAACTGTACTTGAGAGCGTGACCTTCTTTCTGCGGTTTCATAACCATCCCAAAAAGGATTGTGCCCAACTGTGGAACATGTACATGCTGTCACTGTAAATAATCGAAGGAAAAATGTTAAAGTAAATCAAGGAAGTGCCGTTTGACGGAAGGTTTGTAAATAGAAATATCAAAAGCAATCTCGCTTATACAAATGGAGACGACCTTAAACTGGATTCCACCGTATGGTAAACAAACAATTAAATCTAATAGGGTGACAATCTTTCACTGAGCCGTGTAAAGTTCGTACGCAGCCCTCGCATTTTCTAATTGATGATCCATATGGTAGTTTGAAACGTCATATTTTTGCCGCTAGGTGTCCGGCAGAGTGGAATAGCACCTACCTCTTTCCTACCGAGGTGTCGTAAGAGGCGACTAAGGTATTGTACGGGCAGCCTTTATTCGTGCAGATTAACACCAAATATGCTATACCTATATAGATACCAAAATGCTATATAGAAATATATGCTACATTATGCCAAATATGAAATAATACTGTCACTACACTGGTCGTGGGAACACAATAGGGAGTAAGAGTTTTTTGATTCGTACCAATATGGCGGCGACGTGGTTCGCCACCCATCACGTCTCGATTTCCGCGAGAGCGAAAAATAGGCTACGTAAGTGACCTCTGCCTACCCCTTATATGGGAAAAAAGCATGACTGTATATATGTGTATGTATATTTTGATTTGATTATGAAAAATTTTCTGTTTTAGACATTTTTTGAATAATAAAATTTAGCTTGAATTAGTTAGGATTTAAAATTTGATTAATGACACAAATAAATAAATATATAAACCCTGTTTGCTATTTCAAACACTAATCTTTTTAGAAATAGCCACACTAAAAGTCGAGCCGCACGAAAAAAGAAGTTGAATCCTCTGAAACTTTTATGTGTACTATTGCAGGGACCTCTTTCATATTTTTTTATTGGAGAAAGGGACGAGAAAAAAACTTTCACCTGATGGTAAGTGCAACGTCCGCCCATAGCAGTGCTGTGTCACACGGAATATTTCTGTGTGACACCACACTACGCCCATGAGACGGTAATGACACAGTATTGTTTGCAGACTACTGCTCCACGGCAGAATAACTGGCCTTGCGGTGGTATCTATCTAGACGGATTCCCGCATAGGAATCCTGCCACCAGTACCATAGTATGATAACGCGTATTGCGTACTCTACCACATTGCTCCACTGCGCAGTAATCATAAATGTGTTGTTATCGTACACGTTGTATCGTTATTGTTATATTACATAATATTTAATATAGAATGAAACTCTATCAATCTTAAAAAACAAACTTAACGAAACGATAAAAGTGTATGATCGTTAATATTTCAAACTTTAAGCGTCAGTGTAATATTTGGCATTATATTTATCTCCTCTATTACTTTTTCTCTCTATGGGCCACTATCATTAGCACAAAGGGCTATGCCACATCCGTTTATCTACATTTCGCAATTAAATTATGTTAAAGAAATAAATGCAATATTATGAAATGTAATACAGCATTGCTACCACACAGCAGAGCTTAAGGACCCAAAACCCAGCATTAAAAGAGACAATGTCCCGGAAACTAAAAGATGATGGCGAGCCTAATTGACGTGTCTAACTCACGTTGAAAACTCGACTGTAATAAAAATCAAAATCGCGTGACTGTATGCAGATATTTCAAATGAGATATTCCGAAACATCGTCACGTCTACGGACGAATATAGACCTAAGGTACGAATGGCTGTTGAGATTATTTATAAGCATATTAAACGTCTCAAATAGACACTGCGACCTTTTAGCGTAATTGCGAGTTTAATTTACATTGACGGTGACATTGCTCATTCTCTTTTGTTGTGAGAGAGTAACGATGCGATGATTGTGTATGCTTTGTTTGTATTACGTTATATTTTTTTATTTGTGATATTATAATAGTGAATGATACGCCAAAAATAAATTGATAAATATCCTGCTTTCCTATTTGCTGCTACGATGACTTTCCAGAAGGTTATGGGAAAAATGCGTCATAGTATCGAAGGTGTGAGTGTAAACACAGGGGCACTCACTCGTCAACTTAAGGATAGAACAGTCTCAGAGACACTTTCACATAACTTGAAAGGATCCGATGAAGCTGTAAAAGCCAAAAAAGGCTAATAGCAATTACATCACCGAAATTATATATACATAACTTGTCCAAATTCTGGATTCGTCAAGGTTTCAAAACCAGGGTCTTCCACTCGGCAATGTATGCCACATTGGCCGCTAAGTTCGGTAAATGTAAAGCTATAATAAGCAAAGTCAAGTGAATGCTAACAGGAATTAACTTATATATATCGTTACTATAAAAAAAGAAAAAAAAAATTAAATGCCCACAGTAGGATTTCTTCTGTATCGTGGGTGCATTTAACAGACATATATTTTACATACCAACAAGACCCAACACCAACAATTTGTGTTTTGCACAAATGTTGCCTCCGACTGGGATTCAAACCCAGGATCCGCGGCGTAGAAGTCAGGGTATGCTAACCACTAGGCCATGCGGTCATCTATTTAAATCTGAACTGGAATTTATCCCGCCCATAACTTAAGTTTGTTACTTTATGACCGTAGGTACACACTTTTCTTCACTAAGGCTAGCACAAACCACAGTTCAGTAATTTTGAACCTAACACTGTAAGGAATATTTTTTTCCTTACTACACGATCTGGAAGTGAAGTGTACATGTAACATGGGGAAATCCGAAGAGGGTCGAGGTAGGTTGGTGAATTGCCTTCTCACTCCCTCTCGTATATTTCAAATTAGCTGGAGAGAGAGAGAGAGAGAGATGGATACGTGTAAGTATAACAGAACTTATCAGGCCCCTATTTATAAACTGGACCGATGCGATATCGATAATCGTAAGCGATGTGAAAATCATAAGAAAGAATATTTTAATAAATTCTAAGATTGGTATTCCCGTGTTTTTACGTCTATTAAATGCAAAATTCTGTAGGCGCTCAATAGTAACAGCCTGTAAACGTCTCACTGCGCGACATAGGTTCTCTCTTTCTTTAATGGGTTCTTATTCTTTTTTGATCCTGGCAACTGGCTACCAAATCGAGCCATTCTTGCCAATGTCGAGTAGTAATTTAATTATAACTTCATTTCGTACGACAGTAAACGATAGTAGGCTTTTACTTTAGATTTGTTGGATTCATGAATGACGATGGAGATGAAGATTTGCTGGACAGAGGGAGACAAAACGGATGAACAATCTTGGTCTTGAATAGAATTTTCCAATCACTGCACACTTTCACGAACACTGGCCGTGTCTACTATCAATATTAAATATCAAAACTCAAAATTAATACAGAAATTACAAAATTCAATAAAAACACCACCACCACTTTTCGAGTTGGCGCCAAAAGTCCCTTGAATTTTTTTTTTCTTTGACATGCAGGTGTTATGAATTATGAAACTCTTAAATTCCCATAAGCATGTTTGGAGCTGCGTAGAAGCAGGTTATTTGATTAAATAATTATTATAGAAGAAATTGACGAGACGAACAAATCGTTCGCCTTATGATACATGCAACGTCTGTTTGTTACAAATGCTGTGTCACCAAGAAAATGTCTATGAGGCACCGAACTGCGTCCGTCACCCTGATGCATCAGTTCTTGAGTCTCATATGCCTAGTAATTACACTAGCTATCAGTACTACTCGGTTTTACCTATTACCTATACGGTTACTTGCATAGGAATGCTACCACCACCGATAACATTTCCTTTTCTTGTGATGTTTTCCTACGTAACATACGTAACAAACAATTTTAGGGTCGCTGACATCGGGTTCGAATACTTGTTACTCGCGTTCTCTTAAATTTATGACGAGCGCTCGGCCCCAAGCCATCACGTCGTCATATTCTACGTTAAAAATGTAAATAATAATCCCAGTAAAAGTTCGATGCTTACTGGCTTCGAGATTTGTAACTGTTACACTTTTCAGTTGATTAAATCCGACCGTAACTTAAATCTGATTCACGGACCGCATTTGCTTTTACGAGTATCAAATTGGAGAAGAAAAAAATAAATGGTCAGTGAAAGCAACGGTATCGGTTAGCGGCTAATGATTGAAAATACAATATTCGCACATGGCGACCTCATTTCGAGCGCGTCCACGCAACAGTGTGGACGCGCGGGTCGGTCGGGTGCAAAAATAAATTAATAAAAATAGTACAAAACTCGAAACTAAAACTATCAAAGTGTTGTATATTAACGTCACGTTAAATAATATAAATTAGTCGCTTTAAAATTTACTAAATAAATAAAAATGCCCGTGTGGTGGCGGCTCAAGAAAATCTACCACTCCATCTCATCCCGTGGGTGTCGTAAAAATCGACAGAGGGAAATTGAAAACCAGGAGATGGACAGCAGTGCCATCCTGGGCCTCAACGTCTGAATGAAAAAACTGCGTGGCAACCGCAGTTTATATATTCAGACCCGTCAGCCAAGCGTGACAACTACGGTAAAATCCCCCCAAAATGAGAAATACAAACAAAAAAATTGTTTGCTAGAACATTCCACATTGTTTAATATATAATGTTTAATATTCAAGTCCATTATCATCTCTTCAGATCGTTATAGTCAACTGTTAAACACCGGTCTCCTCCATATATTACTACGAGTATATTTCAAAATTAGGTTTACGTAGCTTTTCGGATCTGATTGTGTCGTGCATGAAAATTGTATGTTTGTAACAACGCACTAACAATACAAAAGAAATCCTATTGTCGGCAATCGTTTTTTGAAAGAACGACAAAGAAAAATCGTTAGTTAAAATAAGCTAGAAACAATAAAATGCAATTTCGGAATCAATATCTGAAGTTTAATCCAGTGGCACTGCGAATACAGTTCAGTAACGTCGTTGGTAGTTTTAGGTTCAAACCGTAACATCCACCACCACTACTTCAGCCCGTCATAATTCCACTGATGAACATACGTCTCCCCATTAATTGGGCGAATTTTGCCATACCTGCCGCGTTTGGCAGGCGGGTTGCAAACCGCAGTTTATTTATTTAGCTGTTCCAGGAAGATGCTGCTGCCCATCTCCTGGTTTTCATTTTCTCTCTATCGATTTTTACGACACCCACGGGACGAGATGGGATGGTAGATTCTCTGAGGCCGCCACTACACGACATTAAATATCGCTGCCAAATTGACCAGGTTATCAGAAATGGTTAACGTATTCTTGAACTTCCCGTTACAAAGGATTATAGGCTCTTGTGGCAATGTCATTATTTACGACCAAATATCATCACGCTCTGTTAAATAAATAATTTCGCCAACTTTCTCTTCGCCTTGCTCCGATTTCAAACGGATGCTACGAGTGTTGGTGGATTCTGCAAGCTATATAAAGAACGCGTTGTGTTGACTTTTGGCTCCAACTCATTGTGGATACAAATCCAATCTAAATTACCTACTCGTAATTTGTAAATGGTTCTCATTTACATATTTAAATGTGTATTTGTAAATTATCCTGCAAGTAAGGAAATTCAAGTTTGCAGACTGAACTGGCAATGGGCATGGCACATCCGTCGCAGAAATGATAACCGTTGGAGTAAGCGAATCCTGAAATGGAGACAGCGTTTAAGCAAATGTAGTGTGGGGCGTTCCCTGGCTAGATGGTGCGACGATCTGCGCAAGGCGGCTGGCAGCTACTGCATGCGTGAATCCGAAGATCGGGCTACTGAGAGAGGCCTATGTCCAGAAGTGGACTGCCGCAGGCTGATGATGACGATGAAGCAATTTAGAAGTGTAAATTTAGAATTTAAAACCGAGGAGAGAACCCTCGCTTGCATATTATGAACTGAAACTTAAGACGACCTACCACAGCATAATGAGTCCTATACCTTATCAAATTCAATCTTTTTCTCAAAATTACACACGGTAGTTATTAATAACTAGCAGTATACCGCGTACATACCCCGTATTAGGTACAATAATTCGTCGTCTTCTGAACCCTGCGAGATATCGAAATGGAACATACACGAACATTTAAAATTCGCGTTTCAATCCCTAAATTTTTTATTGAAATCCTTTGACCGGTTTTTTTGCCTATTCGAGACAAACTTTCAGATATACAGACAAAAGAATCTAGAAACGGTCATTTATGATTAGACATCGTATAAATATCTGTTTTCGCTTAAATTTAGCAATTTATTTTGAACAGACACAGACAGACACTTCATTTTTATTATTGGTATATTGTCAACATAAATTGTTAAACTTGGTCAAACTGACGTCGATCCAATAGAATCTAGTTCCATTAATTTTCTGATAAAATAAATAAGTGATTGCCGCGCTCCAACTAAAGACGTACCAAACAATTTAATATAATGGAAAGTCCAGTAAGAATAGCTCGGAATCTGTTATAGCACTTTCACTGTTTCACAATAAATTTTGCAGGCTTTGTAAGTCGCGTCACGTGATAACGAAGATCTCTTAAAGTAAAGTAACAGCCTATAAATGTCCCACTGCTGAGCATAGACATCCCCTCACTTTTTTTTGAGAGGGCTTTAGAGCTAGGGAGAGCCGTGGTAGCTCAGGGGCTAGGCGCTCGCTTTAAATTTCATAGTAAGCGAGTGACCTGGGTTCGATTCCCGGTGCCGGCGCACCACTAAAATTGTCAATTGCAATTTTAAGTGCTGATTTACCACGTGCTAGGCGGTGAAGGAAAACATCGTGAGGAAACCTGCATGTCTGAGAAATAAGAAATATTTCGAAGACATGTGAAGTCCGCCAAGCCGCATTGGAGCAGCGTGGCGGATTCTTCGTAGCTCCAAAACCCGCTCAGAAATGAGAGGAGGCCTGTGCTCAGCAGTGGCACATTTATAGGCTGAAACTTTACTTTTTTTTTAGAGCTAGAAATAGTCCGCCACGCTCCATTGCAGGTTGGCAGACTTCACATGTAACTTTCCTAACAATGTTTTCCTTCACAATTCTGCACGTAGTAGATCATCCCGTAAAATGGCATAACAATTTTAAAGGTCGGACCCTGAGGACCGAGGATCTAACTCAGGTCACTCGCGTAATATGGAAATTAGAGGCAAGCGCCCGGCCCTTGAGCTGCCACGGCACAAAGATCATTTAATAAGCACTAATGATAAAAATTAAACCATTGTAATATTCATTTTAATATCATCAATATTTACGTTCTCCTGCACAGGAGATATTGTGGTGCCACAAACGTACGGGGGAATCGCTGAGGCATCCGCTTTTTTATTTTTTTATAAGCGGGGATTCTATTTGTCTCGTACGAAAATGGCACCGCTAACCACGTAGCGGTGCGGCCTCTACCTACCCCTTATATTGGAAAAAGGCGTGACTATATGTATGTAAATCCTGCATGCATACCCCGACTAGACAGCTGGGTTATGTCGGACTCGATACTAAAATCCACGGTGGTCTCAGCTCAGGTCGTCATCGCTGAAGAGGGTTCACGGCATAACCGTTCGGAACGCAACCGGCGCCCTTCCATCGCTTAGTTACAACTGTTACTCGACCCGGGAATACCGTCGGGCTAGTATGTGATTGTCATCAATCAACATTCAACACCAACGAACAAATTTGTGATTTTGCAGAAATAATTAAATAGTTCTCCGCGAGGGCGAAATGTGGGCTACGCGAGTGGCCTCTGCCTACCCCTTACACGGGAAAAAAGCGTGAACTGTATGTTTGATTAATACTCATAATAGAGAATTTGATAATGTCGATATTTGATTAATGTTTGAGTACTTTTTGAAAGTGTTAATTACATTTTGTTTAATATTTTACGGCGTTCGTTACCTTGAGACGCCAGTTTTTAAGTTCTCATATACCCTGTAATTACACTAACTATCAGTCGCATCAGTAAAGTTTGCACACTACTGCTTCACGGCAGAATAACTGGCCCTGGGGTGGTACCTACCTAGACGGATTCATGCATAGGAATCCTACCACCGTCAAAACAAAAACAAATATATATAAAAATAATATATAAAAACAAATCCCAAAACTTCAGTTTTGATATTCTGTTACGACGAAAGCTTTGTGACAATGCGTGACATAATTAATGACAGTATTCATCATTAAAGAGGTCACGACCCCCGGAAATAAAAAAAAAAAACTACAACATATTTTTGAAACTGTTTTATATGAAACAAAACATATGTACGTTAACCTTCAACGATGTAACGTAAAACTATTTTTGTTGTTAAAGAAATTAATGTAGCAATATTTAAATTCGGCCAATGACATTTTTCGACACTAGCACAATAATCATATAGATTTTTCTGTTCTGGATTCTTGTGACGTCACTATAATACTCCAAACTGGCAACGTGGCTGCTGTTTAAATTAAAAAGAAATTTAAAAGTAAATCCTTTTGCCGAATTCAATTTCTACTAAAATGACAGCATCGTGGTATTGAACTGCAAAGATAGAATTAATTTTCAAAGTATGCGACTGCCAAGCATGTCGGTACAAGCCTCGGCACCTTCAGATATCACAAAACGTACAAATTAATTAATCCCCATTAGGAAAAAACAAGAGCATCGATAACAAAAATGTGGCATCGTAGCGCCAGCGCAATATACAAAATGGCCGACACTAAAACTAGGTCACGGTGAGCCGTGGCTCAGCCACTCTTACCGATTTGTTAACCGAAATTTTGTTATTACGTGTAAAATCTTAACTTTTATTATTTATTTTAAATGTTGAAGTTGTGAAAAGCATCACTAGTTACATTGATTTGTGTCGATTTAAACGGAGTAACACAGACGACATGTTTGTTATATATAAGGTATACATACTTGTAAGTAAAATGTCTTCTGTGTTAGACCGGACATACAGTATACGGTATATTAAATGATAGGCTTATCTTCATAATCATTTCAGCCTATTACTAGTCCACTGTTGAACATTGGCCTGTCCTGTGCCACCAGCATCCATCGACTTCACACAGAACCGTGCAGGTCGTCACTCTATCTAGTGGGGCGTCACCCTACACTGCGTTTGTTAGTACGATTTTTCCATTTCAGAACCTTTCTTCGCTAACGGTTATCAGTTCTACGAGTATATGGCAAGCCCATTGTCACTACAGCTCGCTTCCTTAGGGCCACGTCCGTTAATCTAGTTCTGCTGCGGATATCATCGTTACGGATTCTTCTCTCAGAGAAACACACGACTTTCCACAGCTCGCTGGCTTGTAACTAACAACAATTAAGCAACGTGTTGTATATGAAAAACTTTTCATTGTTAGTTCAGTATTATCTCCTTTCTATCTAGGTCACTTTCCTCATTTAATATTTTGACTAAGACGGTAAATGTAAACAGGAGAATATGTATAGTTAATCGATAACCTTCCATTTATCGAGCATTAATAAAAAAATGCAAGTCATGTCTGTCTGACCTGATAGTTTATAGAATAAGGCGTTACTTGCGGAAATCCATGAGAGTAAAATACGTGACTTCGGTAGAGTGCATTGCCTAGTAGGGTATCTAGTGGCGGTTCCCGATGTCGATTTCCGGTAGCTAGGTAGGTCTTGTGCACGCTATTTTAGAAGAGTAGGCGTTTTGAATTTCGGATCTTTGATTCTCTCCTTTTACCATCTGATTTAGTTGAAATCGAAAATTAAAGGCAATAAAGAAAATTTAGTTATTTTTATGTTGTAGATCGTCTCAAAAAATTTGTTGTCCCGTAGAACAAGCAATTGCTTACAGATTTACGATACACGACGAGTTAGCGACTCATTCATCAGCATTTTAATGTAATTTCTATCACACGGTTCTATATCTATTCTTAATGGTGACTCGAATTGTTTATGGACCGTGGTGACCACTTATGACCATGTGGATTGTGCGCTCATTTGTCATGTTTAGACAAGAAGCAATGATAGATTTCAATAAATGAATGACTACTTCTGTCCGATTCTTCACTACTTTTGAATAAATAATTTTTCTTATACATAATTCTGTACTTTTATTAAGGTAATTCTAGTATATTTAAAAACGTCTTTTGACAGACGGGATTCCACGTTTATAACCTCTTTTGTGAATCTCTTTTTTTTCATAGTAGATAGTGCGTCACGTCACTAAAACGTCAGCAAAACGTTAACCTGATGGTAAGTGCAACGTCTGCCATTAATAAAATGCTGTATCACCCAGAACTTTTCTGTGTGGTAAGTCTCATATGCCAAGTAATTACACTAGCTCTCAGTGCCCTTCCGATCGAAACACAGTAATGTTTGCACACTACTGCTTCACGGCACACGGCTAACTAAACGGATGCCTGTATAGAAATCCAAACACCAGTAAATACTTAGCCAATTTCGTATGGTTAATTGTAAGTATGGTTAGTATTAGTAAATAAGATTGACAAAGTTTGGCGAAGGCTATATTTTGCTCTTAATTCAAATCATTCACGCCTAACAGCGCGTTGAAAAGTTTTTGATGTCGCAATCAAATAATTTGAAACGTGATTGAAAACCACTCAGCGGTCCACGGTTAATTTGAAAGCGAACACACTTGCATAACTTCAATGTTATGGAAGTAAACGCACTACGTTATCGGATCTGTTGATAGTGTTGTGGCGTATCGATACTTTTAAGAATTTTTTGTAATTGAGAATGTCACAAGATTTGGTAGATAAAGGTGTCGAAGGTAAAGGATAGCTTTAGATAGCACGCCGGAATAAACGCACAAGCTTATCAAATCTGTTAATAGTGTAGTGACGTATCGATACTTTTAAGGAGGTCGGAAGTTATCAACTGCGCAGAAGATATTTTAGTGTCACAAGCGAACGCGCAAACACAAGGACACTCACACGTGCCAACCTACCCGCGCCCGATATAAGAACAACAATTTGTGTTTTTGCAGGACCTGCGGCGTAGAAGTCACCACTACTGAAGTAACGTATTTTTTTAAAATACAACAAATATTTGTCCAATAATATGCCGTCTAAGAGGATGAGCGTGTTGGTGTTGCAAGAAACCGATACTTCCTTAAAAGTGTTGAAACTGATAAACTAAATCGTTTCTTCTTCTTCGTCTTTTTTGATACTGGCAATTAGCTAACTAGGTTAATCGAGCCATTTTTGCTCATGTCGAGTAATAATTTAATTACAACAAAGACTTCGTTTTCATTCCATCGACATTAAAATTATAGTTGACTTTTGCTTGACTGATGGAAACAAAACGAAAAGTACAATATTGGTCTCGAGTTGAATTTGCTGGACACTTTCACGAGCACTTGCTGCATAATAAACTATCAATATTAAACATTAAAACTCAAAAAATACACAGAAATAACAAAATTCAAGAAAATCACCATTGCCACTTTTCGAGATGGCGCCAAAAGTCCCTAAATCGTTTCAGTTTCCGCAAAACACAAGCAAGGAGAGTGGCAGCGTTTCTCTTAGGCGCTTTTACGAACGCTGGATTCGGATCAAGTCGCACTATCGATAAATCGACTTTCTTTTTCGCTTCGTATGTTATAGTGCGTGTTACCAACCGGCCACTGCGTACTTATCCTTTATCTTACAACAATCAGTGAACGTGCTAGCCTCGATGTATGTGCATGTGCCACACTGTCAACAACTCATGAGACCCTCATTACTGTAAATTAATACAATGTTAATGAGAAAGTGTGTTTCAGTGTACGAGTTTTATTATTTACCGTTGCCTCTATTATCACAGAATTGTATTTTTTTATTGTATAAAATAACGAGCAAAACGTTCACCTGATGGTAACTGCAACGTCCGCCCACAACAAATGCTGTGACACCCAGAACATTTCTGTGCGACACCACACTGCGCCCGTCACCCTGAGACATCAGTTCTTAAGTCTCAAATGCCGAGTGATTACGCTAGCTCACAGTGCCCTTCAAACCGAAACACAGTAATGCTTGCACACTACTGCTTCACGGCAGAATAACTGGCCCTGGGGTGGTACCTACCTAGACGGATTCCTGCACAGGAATCCTACCACCAGTGAAAGCAATACCATCTGATAGCAATACATAAATACGTGTTTACAATTAGCGTCTTATATTCACATGATATTTATGCTAACACATGATTCTTATATACTGGTGGTATGATCGCGTGGCCTAGGGGTCAGAGTAGCTGACTTCTAAGCCGCGGTTCCTGGGTTTCGAATCCCAGCCGGAGCCAACATTTGTGCTAAAACATAAATTGTTGGTTTTCGGGTCTGGTTGTGTTGTGATTGTCCCCGTCTTTCTGACACTGCATCCTAGCCTACCTCTGATCTTATCGCATCAGCGTTACATCGGGCGCGGTTGGGACCAGTGAGTGCCTCTGTGTTTGCGCGTATACTTGTGGCACAGTAATATCTCCTGCGCAGTTGATGGCTCTCGACAGTAGTCGGCAGTTGTCGTCGAAATCGGCTAGAAGAACATCACATCATGATTTTTATGCATTAATCCGTGTAGGTAGGTACCATACCAGGCCAGTTATTCTCCCGTAAAGCAGTAGTGTCAATCACTGAGTATATGAGACTTAAGAACTGATGTCACTGGGAGACGGGAGCAGTGTAGTATCACACAGAAATGTTCCATGTTTGCGGCAAAATTATTTTGTTTTAATCAATTACTTTAATGGATTTCCTCAAAGTAACGCCTGTTTCTATTCACTAAGCTAATAAAGTTTATCAATAATTTTTTTTATTGTTGTCATGCGCTCATATTATCGTTTATTTATAACACATAGTGAATGGACAGAAGCGTTAGAGAGTAAGATAACACACTTCGGACAAACTCGTAAGTTTCCGATTATCAGCCGAACCGCACCGTAAACAAACTTATTACACTTGAAAACAATTAGGGCGTGCGCACATTGCTACGCCAATTTGTGTTCGCCTCGCTCGCACTTGTATTCTGAACAGTCTTGACATCCTTCTCTAACGACCTGCACGTTGGTTTTCTTTTTCCGCAATATTACAATAGATTATAGATGTCTCGTTTGCACTTGTGCTGGGGCGATATCATTGTCTCCTTGCGTGTTCGTTAGCTTTCGTACCTTTAAATCTCCGCCAAACTGTCACATATCGCGCAGACGACGTTAAAATGTTTTATTTTGCACGCAGATAAGTAATTAATTCAGGAATTCCTCATTTAAAATAAAATAGGCAGACAGATGTCCGGCAGAGTAGACTACCGCGGTGTCGTGAGGGGCGACAATGGCATTGTACGGACCGTCAGCCCAAATTATAACGTTCAATTCATTAATAGTTATAGTGATTATAATTTGGAGGAAATTAAAGGTATTCATTCAAATTAACACCAAAATATGAAATGCAGGCACTGTACTGCTCGTGGGAACGCAATGAGGAGTAAGAATTTATTGACGCTTACCAAAATGGCGACGATGCAGTTCGTCGAATGCAATAATTGCCAAATACAATAGTATTCGGTAATTGTTGCTGTGATCGAAAATCGCTCCCCCTCTCTGACCCATTGACTAGCGACGCTTTTATATATGGACCTGGTTTAAATAGCAATAAAGAGATCGAAACCATCATCAACATTTCAGCCTATCACTAGTCCACTGCTGAACATAGGCCTCCCCTATAGATAGCCACAAAATATTGTCACTATCGTTTTAGGAGGGATTTTCCCATAGTAATTCCAGGAAGATGCTGCTGTCCTTCTCCTGGTTTTAATTTTCCCTTTGTCGACTTTTACGACAACGACGTGACGGTATGGGGTGGCAGATTCGGAGCAAAACAAAACCTGGTACCTGTTTCATTCTGCCAGATCAGATTATCTATGAAGATAAAAAAATATGTAATCATAAATTTAGCAAATAATCTCGTCGGAGATTATGGAAAAGTCTATAGTTTTAAAATATCAAATATTTGCAAAAGCTACAAAAATAACGTTTTTCACAGTAAATACATAATAATAATAGTGATTGTCCTACAATCAATATTGAAACTTGTGTCATATGCGTAGAGTTTAATTTTTATAAATAATTATATTATTTCGGGCGTTATTACATCGCAGATGGCAATGTGTCATTTGCACTATTCAAATGTGACGCCATTCAATTTTGATCCATATATCAATAGCGTTAAGTGTGACGAGGTTTTTTTTTGCAATGCATTTGCACTCGACGTAGGTTATAGAAGACATGCAGGTCATCGACGTTTCTTTGCTTGTTTACAACGCATTCCGAGTACATTCGTCATTTGAAATTGTTGACAAATAAAAAAAACGGGCGATTAAAAATGACATTTATTACCAGTGCTTAAGATTTACTTTTGACAGATTTCTTTTTGTTTATATAGTATTTTATAGAAGCCAAGGCATCGAGTGGTATCACACATTCCATAATTTTTACACGTTATATAATCATGCAGTATCTAAATCAAGTAACTGCATAACATATGAGCTATGCCTTAGTCTTAATGACCACCATCATCCTCTAAACCGTAAACAAGACATGGGCATGAGCCTCGCGGAAAGTTCTCGAAAAAATCGCCACGTTTCGCAAACGGAAAATAAAGGAGAAAAACAAATTAATTTGCTAATTCTATTAACCTTATAAGGTCTCGTCATGAGATGGAACACGTGTCGTGTTCTCGACTTCGGTGATGTGTATTACCTTGTAGTAGTGCTGTAATGTTGAAGGGCATCAGGTGGTGTTCCCGGATCCCTATGCAGGAATCCGCCTAGATAGGTACCACCCCAGGGCCAGTTATTCTGCCGTGAAGCAGTAGTGTGCAAACATTACTGCGTTTCGGTCTGAAGGGCACTAAGAGCTAGCGTAATCACTGGGCATATGAGACTTAAGAACTTATGTCTCAGGGTGACGGGCGCAGTGTGGTGCTACACAGAAATATTCTGAGTAACACAGCATCTGTTATGGGCAAACGTTGCACTTATCATCAGGTTTGCTCGTCTTGACACTTTATAAGATTTGCTTTGACTTTTGGATGGATTGTCAAAGTAACGCCTGATTTTATTAACTGATGAAATAAATTTACGACTAAATCTATGTCTACAAGGAAAGTGCCATCATCACATTTTAATTTCGTCTATAGCAACTATTACCTCATATTCAATAGTTAGTAGGCAATAATAGTCTTAGTTGCCACGTTTAGCACGCTGTTAAACACCTGGATTATATTCTGTATTCCTCTTACGACACTCGAGTTGGAATATTATTCTTGAATCCATAAATATTATTCCCGATTCGAAGTCAGCAGCAAAGAGTATGCTCAAATCGAATATAATTTTCATTCCAACAATCCCAACATACAGAAATAGAATCGTTATTCAAAAATGATCCGTTACAACATACAATTAAAATTTATAATCCTTTAAAATTGAATTGTTTCTGTACAACCGTAAAACAGTATTAGTATTACACCCAAATTAGCGCTACTGAGCTACAAGCATGTAGGTCACGACTGCTACGATGAAAGCGAGACTGCTATACAGATTGAATAATGCGATAGAATAAGACGGGACGAACTGTGGATACATTGATGAGACGAGGAAAGTCAGCAAGAATACAATGGTAAAATTTTGAGCAGCAAAACTTAGTTATTCAATTACGATTTAAGTTTATAAGACAGGCCACAGGAAATGAAAATACGTTTCCTTGACTCCAAAATAATACAATGTATATAACAATTTTATACTAGAACACTTATATTAACTATGTTACAAACTCGGCAACTGGGTCAGTTTCTTTAATGTTATTTTAAAGTAAACAATTTCTACTTGAGTTTTGAGATAAGAAAAATACGTTCCATGTATCAGGTTATATTTTATTCTGTTTATTTTTATCCAACCTTTCCATATCTACTAAAAACCTAACTTTAGGCAATCAAGTGTACACCCACCTTAACAGTAATTTGGCTTTTAAAACAATAACAGAGTATTTGCGACTTTGATAAATTTATCTTTACGAATAAAATGACGATATAAGCTTATTACGACTGAGGAAGAATTGGGTAATGGGTTAAGATTCGCAGTAAATCAGGGTCATAACTGTCAAGTGGGTTTAATTTCGTAACGGTATTTAACAACAAAATAATTACGGTTTTGTTGTAACTTTGTGGGTGATAAAGCGCGGGAAGCAAACGGAACAATTGTAAGTTCATTTATATGATTCTAATTAATACTGCGAGCGAAGTAATAAACTGTAACTTTAACTCAAACCGCTGCCGTAAATTGTTCTAGAAATTTATATGAAAACTTCTTAAATTTATAAATCACATGTTGTGAAATTCATTCCAGGGAGAATATAAAATATTTCTACAAGATTTTCCCAACATTTTTTTGTTATGAACACATGATTACGACTATAAATGTACCGCCATTTTGATGTAAAGCGTCAACCATTTTGAAATGACGTTTCAAAATTTCCCGCGCGTTTCGATCAGACTGCTAATCAGAAATGTCACGACATATTATTAAAGACATATCCATCTCCTTGCATTTATTTATTAATATAATCAGCAAAGTGAATTTAGTGCGGCTCTGATTTGATTTAAGTATACATGAATTCCAGATAAAATTATATATACATACATTAATAATAATTGTAGAGTACTGACATTTATTAGTATTTTAGTAGTCATTTATTAGTGAAATCTCATTGTCAATTGGAAATTACTAAATACATTATTCGGAATAATATAATGTCGTTCCATATTTGTATTTAAAAAAAAAACGATTGCGAGCGAAAATACGAATTCAAAAGGAGTAAAGACTCTTTTCGTATGCAAATTTAATGCGCCAATTACCATATCTGTTTATATTTTACTCATTTCAAATTCTTTCTACATAAATAAGCAATACGAAGCAAAACGTGTAAATAAAGGCAAAAACATATCGCTTTCATTAAACAAGACCATTCTTTTATATTTGAAAGATACAGGAGCAAAATAAGATACAATTAAGATTACAAAATAATTTCACGAACAAAAGTTTATTTAGTAATGGAAAAACAAATTAATAGATACTTTCAAGTGAAGAAAGCAATATATAACGATAGTGATCAACAATCTCAAAATTTAGCTCATTACCAAAATGGGAATATTAAAGCACTTATAAAATAAGATAGGTCTTTAACTGGCCACCGATTTAAAAAGTTTTACAGAAATAAAGAATTAACCATTCAAGAGATATTTTGTTACGAAGGAATTACTTTGTATTGTTCGGACTAATGATAGTGAACAAAAAAACGGATGTTTAAATGCACTGTGATAGTTCACCTAAAACTCCTAGTTTATACTGCGGAGGCAAATCTCTTTGAATCTTACATCTAGTTTAATGACGTCCTCCTGGCCGATTTTTAACCACGCAATAAATACCGAATCGAATCGACGGCCGCGTGGCCTAGTGGTCAGCGCACCTGACTTCTAATCCGCGGGTCCTGGGTTCGAATCCCAGCCGGAGCCAACATTTGTGCTAAAACATAAATTGTTGGTTTTCGGGTCTGGTTGTTTTGTGATTGTCCCCATGTTTCTGATACTGCATCCTAGCCTACCTCCGATCTTATCGCATCAGTGTTACATCGGGCGCGGGTAGGTTGGGACGAGTGAGTGCCTCAGTGTTTGCGCGTACACTTGTGGCACTATAATATCTCCTGCGCAGTTGATGGCTCTCGACAGTAGTCGTCAGTTGTCGCCGTGGTCGAAATCGGCTAGGAGAACATCATCATCACATCCTCATCGAATTACCGAATAGTATCGGAAGGTCCCAACCAACCAACTCTGCGGGAGATAGTATTGTGCCACAAGTGTTAACTTAAATTGTGGCGTTCACTAGCTCTAATCTAACCGCACTCGACATAACACTCATGTAATAAAATCAGAAGTAAACTAGCATCAATGTTATAATCACAGGAACGACCACAAAACCAAACCTGAAACAGTAACTGATTTTTGCAAAAATGCTATGTTTTTCCAATTCAGGACCCACGACGTAGTAGCCGCCTATTCTAACAGTGATGGGTGATCAACAGGACTATATGAGCAATTATTTTTGCATATAAATTTACACTGTACACCAATAAATCTCCTCTAAAATATCTAGAAATGGTCAACGCTAGCATCCAACGTGGCCAATCGACCGATACGCGCAACAACTTTCGCCGCTCGCTTTCGTTTAATAACAGCTGACTGCTGTTGGATTCCTCATTAGCGATTGTCTCGGTTACCGGCCGTGAAGTCACACATTTCAGCATTTAACAATTCAGATAGGGATACAAAACTGTGTTGAGAAACCCAAATCGAATTGTAATCTTTCAAAAATAATGGTGTTGCTCAAGGACCTTGTTTAGTACCTTAGTTATTGAATTGTTAAGAATTTGTCAGCAGGATGTACATAGGGCTGCAAAGATGACGGTGTTAATTTTATCATAACATTAATAGAATCGACAGTTAGATTATGTCATTATATTGAACGACAATGCTAAATAATACTCATCATCATCGTCATGATTTAAGCCCTCACAAGCTAATGCTTGTAGGAGTCTAGATCAAATTAAATAACTTCAGATACTGTGATTATTTCATACAAGTAATTAATCTTTTCACTGAAAACGCTTTACGTAAACGATAGATTAATGCATATGCCACAAAATCAAAACACAGAGCTTTATCTCCCTCGGCGGTGACAATAATTTAGAAAGAATTCGCCGGAAGAGTCATGCTGACTTCAAATTTAAATTTAACAAGATGTTATATGACACAAAAGATATTTCAGACGACAAATTTCATCACGTTGCTATAAACACGTCTTTATTTAAAAACCGGAGACTTTATTTTTTTCACTGGGAACATTTCATAGTCAAACGAATTTTACAAAATCCATGTAATTTAACTTGACTTAAAGGGAAGAACAAATATACTTAAAGCTGATTCGTAAGCGGCAACACGTATCACCAAGGCATAAACAAGGCTATTCGTACCGATTCCGAGGGGCGGTATGTTAGCAATATAAATGATATGCACTGATGTTTGACTAGTATCTCGATCCTCAAATATTTTTATGCTTTATATAATTATTTACATTCATATCATGACTTCCTTACTAAACGGTAAAATACTAATCATCTTCAAGACTTCGATACATTTAATATGATCACTTTTCAGTTATAAAAGTAACAAAAACACTGTTTACTACATAATCATGAATTACAATTTCCTGGAGGATGAATCCAGACTTTATTTTTTTATTTTCCAGCCGGTTTTGGCGTATTGTTATCATAATGACCTTTACGTAATTACTGGTGGTAGGAGTCCTATGTAGAAATCTATGTACTGTTATTGTGGTAAGTTATTCTGCCGTGAAACAGTAATGTATAAACATTACTGTGTTTCAGTCTGAAGGGTACTTACAGTGTAATTGCTGGGCACATTGGACTTAAGAAATGATGTTTCAGTGGTGGTCAGAAATGTTCTGGGTGACACAGTATCTGTTATGGGCAGAATTTGTACTTACCATCAGGTGAACGTTTTGCTCTTCTCGTCACTTCCTTCCATAAAAAACGTAGAAAAAGATAGGAAAAATGAGGAGTATCGTTGTCAATGGTTACGTTCTTTTAAATAAAATATTTATGTACAGTCGAACACACAGCATGGAGCAGGAAATGTCTTAATTAACATTAAACCCAAGACCGACATGGGATCATGACTCACACAAGCTATTGTTGTTCTATATCGAGCTCATTTGCTTGAGGTACGGTGCACGGCTATCAGCTTTATCGACTGCCTGAACAGATATCATTGACCTTATTGATTGAAGTCGATTATACTCGTATTTCGTAAGAACAACGTTCATGTTGGTTATTCATTTTTATGAATGCCTTGGTGCGTACACTTGTGACACTATAACATCTCCGGCGCTGCTGATAATTTCCGTCAATATTTCGCACCAGGCGAACATCACAACGTATAGGTAGACGAGAACCAGAGTCCCAATTACAGGCAATGGGACATTTCAAATTCAATCCTCGAGGTGATAAGGGATCTACGTAAAGATTGGCTGATGATAAATCTAAGTGTGTATAGACCACAGAGAAAAATTAGCATCAGGGATGTGCGCTCGCTCAACCTCATAAAAAAATATCGTCATCTGGTAACGCGCCACTGCAGGACCTAGGCTTCTCCCAAGAAGGATTTCCCATTCTGTATATTTTCGGTACGGCATTTTACGAAAAAGTTTTTACGCCATGAAGTTTTCAAAGCGTTACTTTTAGACGTCTCTATGACACCCATGGGTTAAATATGTGTTGGTTTTACAACGCCACTATACGACTAATATGTTTACTGATAAAATATTTTATTTTAGAACCTAAACGTAAGGCTAGACGTAATAATATATGTTACATATTTTTTGGATTGTAAACACAATCACATTTGGAATAAAGATACCATTTCGCAACAAATTAGTATGTTCAACTAATTTGTTGTTGTAATTTGTAATTGTAATCTAAGAAATATAACAGATGCTGTTTACTAAATTCAACATAAAAATAATCGATTATAACTGACTGTACTTATCAAAGGAAAGAAACAAAGAGTGCGATATCATTGCGACATATTATTGCAAATGTAACGCACAAGGAGCTCGCTGCAACGCACTTGAGTAATATTGTGCAATAAAACATCCATTTTTATATTCGTAGGAGGAAAACATCCCAACTAAACGTAATGGAGGACGGAACTCGGGCTTTTCCTGAGAATGCTGTTATTTTTGGCAATCGCTTAAAGTGGACTGTAATTATTATTATATTTTATTTACAAATAAACTGTATTCAGTTTGCTGTGCTAATTATGGCACTATGTAGATGCTTTACGGACTAAGCCTTAGGTGTCACCGGTTCACACCTCTCACAAACAAGATAAATGAACATTTACATGCTTTTTACTGAAAAAAAAGAAACGATACTAGCAAATCGTTCACCTGATGGTAAGTTCGGCGTCTGTCCATTATAAATGCTGTATCATCCAAATGTTTTGGAGCTGTGAGACGTCGCACTGTTCTCGACACCCTGACATTTTAGTTCTTAAGTCTGATATTCCCACTAGTGCTTGACGGCGAAATAACTGGCAATTCGGTTGTACCTACCCAGACAGATCTCTGCATAGGAATCCTACCACCAGCTACAATCAGTATGATTTAATTTCGCGCCGTTAAAGTATATGCGACAAAAATGGCATAACGTGTATGCAACCTGAAATATTTAATTAATAAAACTATATAAAAGTACTTACAATATCATGCCCCTGACTGCCACTTCGGACCACCTCGGGAGCCATATACTCGATGGTGCCACAGAAACTGTACGCTCGGCTTTCACCGCCGCAGAACTCCTTGGACAATCCAAAGTCCGTCAGGACTATGTGACCCTCGGCGTCCAGTAGAATGTTCTCCAGTTTGATGTCTCGGTAGATAATGCCGAGCTAGAGAAAACAAAGGAATCCAGACAGAGTAAATGTAATGTAATTGAATAGAATCATGCATTTCCGTTATTTTTTCAAAGTAGTTTTTATCGTAATGAAAGAATAAGGGCGGATTTCACCGTTGAAAATAAACGCGATCACTTCAAACTAAAGAAAGTTTAAGCGTTTAACTGAGTCCAATGTTACAATTTGTATTTCATCAACGTCAAATGAACGCAATTAAATCTCAAGGCGTTCCAAATTCTGAACACCCAATTTTCGTTAAGTTAAGTTTTGTTCCATTAAACTCGTTTAGAGAACTGAACCTTTTTTATTTCGTATTGTTTTTTGTTTGCTTACCTATGTGACCTATGTATAAAACAGGCTGTTTGATGTCGCAAAATACGAAATACGTCGCGTTTTTGTTTTAGATTGTGACGATTTTTCATATGAACTTCGTTTTCCTAAACGCGATCAAAATGGAGCTGTTGAAATCGGTTAAACCAAAAACCGACATCAAATGATACATTTGAACTCGGTTAAGTAAAACATCCCGTGTGGCTTAAGAGAAACCACCCCTTCTCATCCCGTGGGTGTAGTAAAAGTCGACAGAGGGAAAATTAAAACTAGAAGATGGGCACCAGCATCTTCCTGGAACATCAGAAAAAATAAACTGCGGTTGTCATCCTGCCTGCCAAGCGTGGCAATTAAGGCAAAATTCCCCCCAAAATGAGAGCTACAAACTTTTGTAGCAATCTGTGGGGGAGGCCTATGTTCAGCAGTGGACTAGTAGATAGGCTGAAATGATGATGAAGTAAAACGTGGTCTTATTAAACTTGCTTTCCAAAGCGAATGGTGAAATCGGTTCTATATGGTTTAAGTATAAATTTATTATGACCCAGTGTTTACTTGAAGTGTTCTAATGTTTTCTGCTAATGCAGAGTTAAATATCAAAATATTGCATCTACTTTCCCTACTGAAAATAACTAAGAAGTTATGATATATTAGTCTCACTTTAAGAACTGTACGAAAGGACGTCCACCATAAGCCTATCCCAGTTTAGTGAGGTGCTTAGTCGGTTAGCTCTTTTGAAAAGAGTTGAATTATAAGCATAGTTTTGATAGGGTCGTATAAAAGTGAACGTGAACATAATATCTTACCTTATGCAACTGCTCGAGTGCCAGGATGATCTCCGCGATGTATATCCGAACCTCGTTTTCGTGGAAATGCTCCCTTTGGTAGAGATGGGTGAACAGTTCCCCACCAGCTACGTAATCTGTGAAAGAATAGCGTTAATTAATATCCCGCTGGAATTATTCGATTTTCCGGGGTAAAAAATATCTTTTGCCGTCTCCGGGATGCAAACTATCTCTGTGCGAAATTTTGTCAAGATCGGTTCAGCGGTCGAAGCTTGAAAAGGAAAATGACAGAAGGACATAGATAGTTTTTGAGGGTTGGGTATTCTGGATTTAACACTTTTCTTAATCAAGTCCCAAACATGGTATATGGGATTCATATCCGGGGATCTTGCTGGCCACTGCGTCACTGTTATACAATGGTTGCACATGGTTTAGATAGGCTAGGACTGAGCGAGCACTGTTCTAAATAAAAAGGTAGCATAACTGGCCAGTCTTTTATAAAATATTATGAAAAGTAATGTTTTTTTTTGCGTTCCGCTAATTGTGCCGGTGTGTGTATTAGTATGGCTCGGTTGGCGCAGTGGTTAAGCTGTTGGCTCCT
Source organism: Luehdorfia chinensis (assembly GCA_019845155.1). Taxonomy (NCBI): domain Eukaryota; kingdom Metazoa; phylum Arthropoda; class Insecta; order Lepidoptera; family Papilionidae; genus Luehdorfia; species Luehdorfia chinensis. The sequence continues at coordinate 2,775,067 of JAHVAK010000252.1, read as the reverse complement.
GCGCCACGGATCGCGGGTTCGATTCCTGCAAGGGACAAATATTTGTATGGCCTATAGATAGTTGTTCTGGGTCTGGGTTTTTGTGCGTGTGGAAGTTATGTATGTAAAACGCACCCACTACACAGAAGATATTCTACTATGGGCCATCGTTTTATTTAATAAAAAACAAAAAAAAATAGTATTCGAAACTTTTACAACCCTGGCTTATTAACAGGTCAAAAGTAAGGGTACAACAATATTTCAGGAATGTATCGCCCAACCTAAACTACATTTAGTATTATTCATCTCTCGTATTTTACTTTTATCGTTGACCGTCACATCTAGGTCAAAGCCTCACTTAGATATTTCGACCCAGATCTATGTACTGTACGGTCGACCGTTTATCGAACGAAAGTTTGTAAAAGCTTATAAATGACTTTTACCACGTGAACTTTACCACGTGCTCGGCGGTGAAGGAAAACTTCGTGAGGAAATCTGCATGTCTGAGAAATAAAAAAAAATATTTCAAAGACATGTGATATCCGCCAACCCGCATTGGAGCAGCGTGGCGGATTGTTCCTAGTTCCAAAACCCTTAAACGAGAGGCCAGTGCTCAGCAGTGGGACATTTAAAGGCTGTTATTTTACTTTTCTTTTATGGAACTGGGAAGGGTCCGTCCCAACGCTGCTCCAGTGCGATTAAAGAGCGTAACATTTCCTTCCTACTGTTGCGTTGATGTCCTCCTGGCCGATTTTCGACCACAGCATCAAGTTCCGAATAATGTCGGAAGCCATCAACTGCGCCTCCTCCTCTGCAGAACTAGAGAAGCGGACGTAGCCCCAAGATTAGCAAGCTGAAGTGGCAGTGGGTCGGCCACATAGCTCGTAGAGCCGATAACCGTTGGAGAAGAAAGGTTCTGGATTGGCCGGACCGGGAATGCAGTGTAGGGTGCCCCCCCCCCCTAGATTCAAACACAGTAATGTTTTCACACTACTGCTTTCGAGGAATCGAATACGTTATGCTAATGAACAATAAATCGTGAAGCGTCGATACTTTCTGCTAGGAGGCCGACCCTCCCAATCTTAAAAAAACCCTAAAAACTCAAAACATCTATGTATGTGTACATTCTGCCCATCATGAAGGTCATCTCCCGTACTCGTCAAGTCCAAGTTAAAGCGAATAAGCGAAGTGATTAAGAACTTTGATAAAAACTGGATAAGCCTATCGATCCAGTTATCCAGCGGTGCGGATAATGGTGATTGGATTTTGATATTTATACCCAGAGCAAAAAGGTAAAGTATTGCGCTATTAAAACGATTACACGCGACGGTTCTACATAATATATAATAGCAATCGCTTCTCTGTTTTATGTCAAGGTTAAATAGAAAAAATATCTACGCACAGCGGAGTGTAAATGGGTGACAATACAGTGTGAAAATGGGCCTTATCGATAAGTAATTAACGGTATAATTATCGGTTCCTTTGTAATTATGTCCAACGATCCCCTATACAGAGAATCCTCGACTCCGTCACGCCTTTTGGTTGTCGCAAAAGTCGATAAAGAGAAATTATAGAAAAATATTGCGGCCTACGAAGCTTGACAGAATAATAATTAGGCACCTATGTCTTGTTTTCGGTAGTTGGTAACTAGCTAGCGAATGTCACGAACATACGAGGGGTGATCCAAAAGTAATGATAATCAGTTATTTCTAGTGCACACAAAAATACAAAAAAATTTCAGTCACTTACTCAGTTAACCACTAGTTCAGGGAAAAAAAATCATATAAATAGGCCACGATTCCCGGGAGCTACATTCATTTGAATACGGACTGTCAAGGAGTGAACATCAAAATGGAAAAACACGAAATCAGAGCTGTCATTAAATACCTCTGCTTGAAAAAAATGTCTACCAAAGACATACACAGCGACTTGGTGGAAACATTAGGGGACTCTTCTCCTCCATATTCCACAGTTGCACGCTGGGCTAAGGAGTTTAAGTTGGGAAGAACATCGACGGAAGACGAACACCGCGAAGGACGCCCATCGACGTCCCTCACTGAAGAAAATGTGAAAAAAGTTGAAGAAGTTGTATTGGAAGATCGAAGAGTGACTATCAGGCATGTAGCTGAGGTCACAGGGATCTCATATGGCAGCATTCAAAGAATCCTTGCGAACGAATTGCATATGAGAAAGGTCTCCGCGCGTTGGGTACCGAAAATGTTAAACGACGAGCAAAAGAAGAAACGAGTCGACATGTCAAGAGCAAATCTCGAAAAGTTCCAGGCAGACAAGGATAATTTTTTGTCACGTTTTGTGACCATGGACGAGACCTGGATCCACCATTTTGATCCTGAAACAAAACAACAATCGATGACATGGAAACGATCCGATGAACCGACGCCGAAGAAATTCAAAGTGTCAAGCTCAGCAGGGAAGGTTATGGCGTCTGTTTTTTGGGACGCTGAAGGAATAATCATGGTGGACTACTTGGAAAAGGGGGCCACTATTACAGGCTCCTACTATGCAGAACAAATAAGAAGATTGCGGGAGGCTATTAAGGAGAAAAGGCGAGGCAAACTGCGGGCTGGAGTGCTGTTCCATCAAGACAACGCACCGGTTCACAAAGCTGCAATTGCCATGGCTGCCATTCAGGAAGCGGGCTTTGAGCTGGTGGAACACCCCCCCTATTCACCAGATCTAGCCCCCAGCGACTTCTATCTCTTTCCACGACTCAAGGAACACCTCCGAGGCAAGAAATTTGACGATGATAGCGACGTGATGGCCGCGGTTGAGGACTTTTTTGAGAGTCAAGATAAAGATTTTTTTTCTAAGGGAATTTTAGGATTAGAAAAGAGATGGACTAAATGTATAGACTTGCTAGGAGACTATGTTGAGAAATAAATTTATTTATTTATTTTATTCATTGTGTTTATTATTGATTATCATTACTTTTGGATCACCCCTCGTAGACACCTGAACAGCAGAAGGTTCAGATGCAGTATAGTGTAGTCAAATGTGAGTAGTGCCTTGCACATGACAATCTTAATAAAAAGACGTGGCGATAAGTGACATGCCCGTACCCAGAATTTCACCAATAACCCAGTTCGGTTGTCAAGTCGATAGTCGAAGTTGTATAATTCGATGTCGACACCATAAATCGCTTCCCGTCTTCTTTATGGTCCACCAGTGACCCCACGAACACTTTTCATGCATCCTTAATAATAAATCACTACGATCTAACGACGAATTATTAAATATAATAATTCTCAAATATAAATATTCTCAAGAGTGACAATGCTGGTGGGTTGCGTAGGCTATGAGCGTGAGCGTGGGCACACGTTGCCGACCATACGAAACTGATTCTTGAGTGTTTATCATTAAGTGAAAGCTACTTGACTTTTATTTGAGAACATGGTCCTTCTGAGCACTATCCGCACCAATATCATGCTCAAGCTGCCGCGTGCATCTACAATCATCATGTATTAATTTTGAATTGCATATAATATTTACATACGACGAATGACACAGCAGTCAAGGTTGTCTGCCTGCTGAGTTGTGCTCTGAGTTGAATTCAAAGCAATACTTGTTGCACAAATCAGACCCATAATTTTTTTGGTTCTCGAATATACTGGATATTGTCATTTTCACTGTGTTTCCTATATTGCCTCCGAAACTTACGGCGTTACATTGGACATGGAACGAAGAAAGTGTGATAACAGGCCATAGGTAATCTGGCCTCTGGCCACTGATGGTACCAATGCTTTAGTGAACATAAAATCTTGGCATATGCCAATGAAGATGATGACTTTTGACCTAAAACGTTTTGTCCTTTCTCATGCCATATATACTTATTTATATTACTATTTCAATAACTAAGTTCAGCTAGTAATTAAGCTGAGTTTATTAAGACAATAAATTGTAAACTAACACTGGCGTTAAACGCAAGGGGCACACAATACATCCGCGCCGCTATGAGATTACATTCATCGAGTGTTTCCCAACCTCTTCAACGCTGCAAGCGGGTTTAATTTACCCGAGTTAAAAGATATGAGCGTTATATAAACAGTGCAGTAGTGTGTAAAAGTTTTCAGCATTCCCGCGTTTCTATCGATTCGAGGACTTTTTTTTATTTCACAAAAGTGACGGAACGAGCAAAACATTCACCTGATGGTAAGTGCAACGTCTGCCCATAACAAATGCTGTGTCACGCAGAGAATTTCTGTGTGGCATCACACTGCGCCCGTCATCCACCGACACCACCGAGACATCAGTTCTTAAGTCTCATATGCCTAGTGATTACGCTAGCTCTCAGTGCTCTTCAAACCGTAACACAGTAATGTTTGCACACTACTGCTTCACGGCAGAATAACTGGGTCTTTGTTGAAATCTGTATATAAATGAATGATAGGAAGATAAAACGTGCCCTTTTTTAAACAAATTAGGCGAACGTAAGAGTGTGAGATTATGAGGAGAAGGAGTGAATTATAAAGCAAAAATTTATATACAACATGCGTTACAAATACATTAAATGCATTGACGACTTCATTAATTACGGTCCTACGGTCGAATTTCGACCATTGGGCGACCACTGGTCAGAATGAAATGATGCCACGACAATATTCAGAATACAAGTTTTATATATACACAAGTTTTATCTATATGCTATGTCTCTATCAAATGCTGGCGTGCAAAAATAAAGTAGCATATAAACAATAAAGTAATGTAAAATTGCGAGATTATTATTTTGTAGATTCAAGATTCAAGACCGCCGAAAACCTATACTATTATAAGTAATTTGATTCTCAAAAGATCTACCGCAAATTTTCACACCGTCTATATGAAAACGCTATCACTCCTACACTTAACACTCACTCTAAATCACCGCTCAATATACCACACGTGAAACAACGCGACGAACAAAAGGCGGCACGGTGCGAGAGGGAAAGAGCGAAACGCGTCCGTCGTCGGGTCAAGGCGACGGAAATCGCTCCGCTTGTGAAATTCACTATATTATCAGAGAGGAAAACGACTAAGAGAGGGGAAACGCAAATGCATTGTTTTGTGTCTATTTTTATTGCGTTACCTTCGTGCTATTTAGGACTTGAAATATAACAATAAGGTAGATAGCCTTGTAATGTAGACGACAGAACAGTACGTAATCACAGGGCCTGTTAAAAAAGATCAAAGAATGAAGAAGCAAGGAAGATCTTTTTTGTTTTGGAAGAAAATGACGAGACGATCAAAACATTCACCTAAAGTACATAGGCGCAACATCTGTCTATAACAAATGCTGACTAACCCCGAACATTTCTGTTTGGCCCCACACTAAGGTTGTTACCCTGGCATATCAGCTCTTATGTCACATATGCCAAGTAGGTCCCAGTGCCCTTAAAATCAAAACAATGCACGGTAGAATAACTGGCACTGCGATGGTACCTACCTAAAAAAAAGTGACTAGTAATCTAATGAACGAATAGCGAATATTAAAGGAAATGGTTATTTTTAACTAGTTTGAATATGTCTCCGTGTCTCTAACATTGTACGAGACTATTCTACATCCCCTAGGCCTCACGGCGTAGGATACGGAAAGTAAGGTAGAATGAATGCCTCTGTTTGCGTTAACACAGTACTATAATATCTTGTGAGTATATTCAACTTCAGCTTATTAGGAAAATGGAGCAGTGACCAAACTCGGCCAGAAAGACCAAAATGAGTCGTGTAGCGCGTTGTTAGCCCAGAGGCTTTCGCAACTTCATCGGAGGCGATTCGCGAGCAGGTAGGCCCCGCTCGAGAGACGCTCCGCTGTATTCCTTCCCCTGAAACGAATAAAAGAAATATCTGACCAACAGGGGCAGCTCGCAGCGATCCAATGGCCCGTCGGAAGGAGGTCGAAACCTCGGCTCGGTGGAATCGCCGTCGAAAGAGAAAGTCCTTTTATAAAATTGTATTACGTAACGCTATGTAATTTTAAACAATATAAAATATTATTTTAATACACAAACATTAGTTTTTTGTGCCGAAATTAAAATCGTTCTGGCACAGAAATGAATCTTGTGTAGGCCGTGTAACTGTGACGCGAGCGCGGTGTAACCGCTGAGTTGCGGGTGCGTGTGTGTACCAAAATGAATACATGAGCGCGTGTACAAAGACTCCTCGTGCCTCTATACAGTGGTAAAGTATTATTTTTATTTTTTTAATTTTATAAACGATGCCCCACAGTAGGATTTCTCCAATCGTGGGTACGTTTTACAGACATAAATTCCACATGCACAAATCACCCAGACCCGGAACAACTATCTGTAGGCCATACAAATATTTGTCCCGTGCGGGAATCCCCCCGCGACGCAGAAGCCAAGAGCTTAGCCACTGTGCCAACCGAGTCGACAAGTTAAAACTTAATAACACCTTGACCACTTGTAATGCGTTTAAGATATTTTTGTTATTGGATAACGTGACGTGACGAGACGAGCAAAACGTTCACCTGACAGTAAGTGAAACGTCTGCCGATAACAGATGCTGTGTCGCCCAGAACATTTCTGTGTATAACATTGCGCTCGTCACCCTGTGACATCAGTTCTTAAGACTTATATGCCCTGTGATTACACTGGCTCTCAGTGCCCTTCAAACCGAAAGTGACATAATTGAAGTACAAATATTTCATGAAACTATAACACAGCAGTGTGGCGGATTATGCTCCATAACTACAGCAAGCTTGCAAAACGTGTAAGCGATGTAACAAATGACCATTAATATTGCTTTTGATTACTTTTTCATGACATTCTCTAACCCTATCGTGGACTATAAAAACATGAAAAATGCTGGATTGTAGTAATTTCCCTTGGGCTTTAATTCGACGCATGGTAGGTACGGCAAGGGAATTCTTTAATGATCGTAAAGTATAAGCGAGGTCAAATTATATGCCTAAAATTGGTGCACTGCTAAAACGTATTGTATTATACAAAAACAATTATCTTCTGTAGTATAAAATATATTAAACAAGCTGTACCCGAGACTTTGCACGCGTGGATTTTCGGACTTGCCTAAACAGATTATTTAAAAAAAATCTAAGTGAACTGTATATATATATATAGTATACTAGCTGATACCCGCGACTTCGTCCGCGTGGATATAGATATTTTAAATATCCCTTGAAAACTATTTGATTTTCTATCTCTGTGCCAAATTTCGTCAATATCAGTTTAGCGGTTGAGGCGTTGAAAGGTAACAAACAGACGGAGGGAAAGAGTTATTTTCACATTTACTTACTTATTTCTACTTTATCATTTTACACACGAAAAAGGTGCTCTGTAAAATCATATTCAAAATCAAGGTGAACGATCTAAGTCGATAGTCAATTAAGCGTAGTCTTTTCCAATTCAAAAAAACTTTTCCAGAAGTTTTCAAACTATGGCGGCTGTAGGATTTCTATGCAGGAAACCGTCTAGGTAGGGTCCACTCTAGGGCCAGTTATTCTGCCGTGAAGCAGAAGTGTGCAAACATTACTGTGTTTCGGTCTGAAGGGCACTGAGACCTAGCGTGATTTCTAGGCATATGGTACTTAAGAACTGATGCCTCAGGGTGACGGGCGCAGTGTGGTTCAACACAGAAATGTTCTGGGTGACTCAGCATTTGCTATGGGCATACGTTGCACTTACCATCAGGTGAACTTGGTATACTTTTCATGATTGCTTAGGTCTTCTTCAATGCAGTCTTTCCATCGTTATACGGCGTCAAGCTAGGAATGATAAAAGTATGTCGACTCGGTTAGTGCAGTGGTTTCATCAAGCTTTATTCAAATTCAACTCTTTATGTACCGCAGCGTTTTCTTTGTGTCAAGGTTGATGGACATGTGAACCGTGGGTATAGAGATTCGAATCGTTCGCGAATTTTTCAATTAAGAAAGACGAGGCATTAACAATTTAACGGTATAAAGGCGTGAACTAAAGGCTATAACAGACGAATGAAATATTCAATTAAATTTACAACTTAGCTCTGTATTAGTAGATAGTTGCTTATTGCGAGCAATTGTCGCATTTATTACAAAATAACATTATGTCATACACATTATGTAAAATTAATCCGGTGTTCGAACACCAGGAGGCGACGCCATTTTGGTGTATTGTGACCGACGACTGATTGGTAAGCGTGCTTGACTTTGACATCGGACGATTCCTGGGTTCGACGACTCCCGGCCATAGCCAGTATTTGGACTACACTGACATTATCGCTTCTCGGGTTTGGATGTATTGTATTCATCAACGGTATCCCGATACTGTACTAATTCATTATTTATGCGATCTTAACTAACACTGACAGCGGAATATGAGGACAAGTGAGTGCCTCAAAGCTTGCGCGTAGACAATTTCCGACAGTTGTCGCCATTGCTGCCTTTCCAGCTACGAGCTATATTATACGTCACGATTACAATTTGAGTGGGTATCTACTGAGACACCGTTCGTTCGTTTGTGCTAATTGAGCTACTTCTAGTCGGAATTGGTAAGAAGATTCATCATGTTCATTTCGCAGATTACAGGGCCAGTTATTTTGCCGTAAAGCAGTAGTATTTAAACATTAGTGTTTCGGTCCGAAGGGCACAGAGAGACAGTGTAATCGTTGGGCGTTTTTTTATTTTCATTAAGTGACGAAACGAGCAAAACGTTCACCTGATGGTAACGTCTACTCATAACCAATGTTTTGTCACTCAGAACATTTCTATGTGTAAACCAGTTATATTTTTTTTTTTTATAGAATAGGAGGCAAACGAGCAGGTGGCTCACGTGATGGTAAGTGATCACCGCCGCCCATGAACACCTACAATACCAGAGGAATAGCAGATGCGTTACCGGCCTTTGAGAAAGGAATAGGCTCTTTTCTTGAAGGTCCCTAAGTCGTATCGGTCCGGAAAAACCGCTGACGGCAGAACATTCCATAAAGTGCAAGTGCGTGGCAGAAAATTCCGCGAAAAACGCACTGTGGTGGAATGCCAACCATCAAGGTGGTGACGATGGAATTTGAGATTATCTAAATATATCTAACACCACTTTATACGTATTACAAATGTATTTAAAAAAAAATCACTACTAATTTAATTCAGTAAAAAAAACTCGCTAGCTAACGCAAAGAAAACATTTTTGATGGAAGGAGTACAGCTATATAATAAGTTACTAAATGAACGAAAAGAATTCGATCGAATACATATTTTAAAGAGTAAACTTAAGACCTATAATTTACACAATGGTATATATTTTTTAAATACCTAATGTCGATTGCATTGGAGGTAAATAAAAAAGGTTTTAATTTAAGTAGAGCAGACCGGGGATGGATGATCACGTTTTTGGTCATCATTTAAAAAAAAAAAAAACTATTGTCTTGGTGTTAATAAAAATATTGTAAACTGTGCCAAATCTCATAGACAATTATAAAAAAAAGGTTCTATGTGGATATTATTTAATAAAATCCGGATTTTTTCAGTTTTAGGAAACCTCTCCGAGGTGGTCAACCTGCCCCAATGCCGTAATTTTTGAATTACGGGATGACAAAATTTAATGTGTAATAAAAATTTCACAGAAATATTCTTGGTGACACGGCATCTCTAATGGGCCGACGTTGCACTTACCATCAGGTGAACGTTTTGCTCGTCTCGTCACTTTATCCAATAAAAAAAATCATAAGTTTTGCTGAATTCTACCCAGATGGGTTTATTTATAATTTAATGATTATTTTTTATCCCAATCTTTGATTTGTTTCGTAAACCATAAATATTTTCGAAAAAATGGGACCATATGGATCATAGTCAGTCAACCAATACGCAACTGGCTTACCAACCCCGACCGGAGCTTTTGCTTTCAAAAATTCACTAAACTAAAATGCTTTGCATAACAGTCATAATACGTATTTGTATACCATTTATAATAATTTACTTTCTATTTCAAATTAAGTTTGTGTGAACTTGACTATAAATTACAATGTGATGTGAAAAATTACAAAAAAGATGTGTTGATAAAAAACTACTTAGGTATCCCAATTATTGATATTGCGCTCTAACTGACAGTGAGACATTTCCTCGTGTCTCGCGTTCTGTGCAAATGGTCGGTCAAGCAGCAGGCTTTTTTGAGTGCAACGTTGATTCTCTCACTCAAACCTGCAAGAAGTTAGGAGCATCTAGTCTACCTACCCAAGTCCCAAACCAACCCCGGTCTGCCCTACTTTGCATCGCATTTTTAGCGAACTTAAAATGAGATGCAAAGTACTTAAATTAAGTTTTTTGCTATTGTATTATGAGAAATAAAAAATTCTTTAAACCTATCTTGTACCACGCGTATCCGTGACAGCCGCGGTCTCATACAGAACTATGCATTTTAAGTTATTTGTAGCACTGCGCTCTTAACCATGTGACATTGGTTCTCAAGTATCATATGGGCATATTACAGTGTTGTGTAATTACAGTACAGTCAGGGGCCGGGCGACCGCTTTAAGTTTAATAGTACGCGAGTGACCCGAGTTCGCTGTGAGTGCCGGCACCTCTGAAATTGTTCTTTAACTCTTGCTCAGCGGTGAAGAAAAACTTCGTGGGTTGGGTTGAACCAGCATGTCTAAGGAATAATAATATTGCGTCGACATGCGAAGTCCGCATTGGGGTAGCGTGGCGGACTCTTTGCCTTCTCAAAACCCTCTCAGGAATACGAAGTGGCCTGTACTCAGTAGTGGGACATTTATAGACTATTACTTTACTTTTAATTAATACACCGGCGTCGGCCCTAGAATCCGAAAGTGTGTGAGCACAACACTGCTTTACGAGAGAGTAAAGAAAATCCTACAAAATACGACTTCGCATTTTGTCCATTTAAGAAATCGATTGCTTATACAATTTTAAACTTTATTGACGTGTCTTTAAATAGCTTGGCCATTTTACAACATCCTAAAATGTGACAAAGGAGACTGGAATAAGCATGATTTCGTATTAGCATTCGATTGAACGCAACAAACGATTACAACTCATAATTTCTTGTCAAGGAGTAGTAAATTCGCTTACATTCAGTATCCATCTGTGTACAGCAATCAGCCGATATTGTTGTTGGTGTCAATTTGACATTGCCACATCACGAACAGTGTTAACTAATGTCAGTGAATAACGCAACTCTATGATATGACAGTCAGTCGAAGTACAGGCTTTAAGCGTCTCACAGTAGGGTAGAGGCCACATAAATGGACTTTAAATCTGACCTTCAACTTTGCCAGATCAACTTATTTGATATTGGTTAATGAAAGTACTTTGAAAGTATTTATTTATTTCGAGAGCACCTCCGGTAGAATTTTGCTGCCCATTTGGAATACCAACGATGTGACATCGGCCTGGTTAAACTGGTACATGATATTTTATTACAGAAACAGTAGTTTAAGAAACAAAACGAAATGTTTAAGAACATTGATCTACAATGTTCAACAACAGATAAAAACGTAATTAATCTTACTACTGTAATAAAACTGGAGAGCTGGTACGTTTGAACGCGCTAATTTCAGAAAATACTTATCCGATTTGAAAAATACTTTTAGCATATAGCATTAGATAGACCGCTTATTGAGGAAGGTTATCGATACTAATATTATAAATGCGAAAGTAATTCTCTGCCATCAAAAGTTCCTTAAACCGATATTGACGAAATTCGGCACAGGGACTGCTTGCAACCTGGAGACGGACACAGAAAAGTTTTTATTTCGAAAAACCAATGAGTTCCCATGGGATTTTACCAAAATCCAGGCGGGTGCAGTTGCGGGTTTCAGCTATATTAGCAGTAGTCTATGAAACTCTTAATGCTACAACTTCAAGAAGCCGCACTCTGAGGACCGAACATTACCAAGAAGGGTCGAACTGTGAATGCTCAGGTCAGGGAGGGAACCTCCAACCAAGTCGCAACCTAGTGGTCGGCTTATTTTATGTGGGTGAAACCGCAGGGCACAGCTAGTAATTAATAGTCATTAACGGAATGTAGGGCGACCACCCCACTAGATGGAGCGACCACTTGTACGGTTTTACGGGAAGTAGATGGATGCGGTTGGCTCAGAACCGTATATTATGTCAATCTATTGGGCAAACCTTTGTTCATCAGTGGACTAGTGACTGGCTGTAATGGTGGTGGCGGTGACGGTGAAGGTTGTTACTTTAACTTTTATGTACGGGGGCTCACTTTTTCCGTAATTGAATCATAGAACTACTAGACAATGTTTGAGACGGGGTAATGTATTAAGAACAAGCTGTAACAAGTACAAAGAAAAGGTCGACAGGGGAAGGACCAAACACAATACCATCGCAATGCAAGCAACGTAATGCTGCCGCATTTAATATGACGAGTGACAATAACCGAACTTTTATTAAATTATTTTTTAAGGCCTGTTTGCCCGAAGCTTTCACAGCTTCGCCGGGTTGAAAGGTGGCATAGCGCTGAGGGCGCTTAGCCGAAACCTTTATTCATGGATGACCGGCGCAAGGGCCCCGAGAGGGGACCTCGGCTTGTACCATAATCCTGTGCGCCAAAGTAACTGACTCGAGGGTGCCCAATGGTGCCGGCCTCGGCTCGGTCAGTTACTTAAATCGGTTACTTATGCTATTAATATTATCAGGATTATTATTAACTAAATTTACCACCGATTCGGAATGCATTTCCGGTGGAGACGAAATGGCGCAACATAACCGAACATAGAAAGTTATTTTTATGGAAGAAAGTGATCAGTCGAGCAAAACGTTCACCTGATGGTAAGTGCAACGTCTGCCCATGAAAAAAGCTGTGTCACACAGAACATTTCTCAGTGGCCACACTGCGCTAGTCACCCTAAGTCAGTTCTTAAGTCTCATATGCACAGTGATTATGCTAGTCTCCCTTCGACTTTCTTCAAATCGAAACACAGTAATGTTTGCACACTACTGCTTCACGGCAGAATAACTGGCGCTGCGGTGGCACTTACCTAGACGGATTCCAGCAAAGGAATCCCATTACCGGTAAAATATTTAATGTTTTAACAAAAAAGTTTTTGACATACTCGTAATTATACATACATACATACACAGGGTCACGCCTTTTCCAATAATGGGTAGGCAGAGACAACACCCGTAGCCCACTTTTCGCTGCCGCGAGAAACGAGAAGTGACGGGTGACTAACCAGGTCGCCGCCATTTCGGTACGAGTCAAGAAATTCTTACTCTTCATAGCGTTCCCACGAGCAGTATAGTGACAGCATTACATATTATGGTGTAATTCTGAACGAATAAACGCTTTCCGTACAATAGTTTAGTCGTCTATTACGACACCTCGGAAAGAGCTATTCTTCTCTGCCGGTCACCTATCGGCTAATAGGTGTAATTATACTGGTTCCGCCGTATCTGCATTGTACGTTAGTGCCCGTAACACGAAGCGTATCTCGCGGCGTGGTAACTAGATCCACCATTATGCAGGTAACGTACTGGTATATTAATCGTAACAAATTATTGAAACCATATGTCAGCGCTTGAATTACAAGTTAGTTCATGATGCCTTTGAAATAAATACTAGCTGTCTGCGCCGGCTATGTTTGCGACTCACTTTGGGGGGATTGTGCCGTAGTTGACACGCTTGGCAGAGGGGGTTACAACCGCAGTTTATTAATTAAGATGTTCCAAGAAGGATTTTAATTGAATAAAGTGACGAGACGAGCAAAAGACCTTTACCTGATGGGCAGACATTGCACTGCCCCTAACAAATGCTGTGTCACCCAGAACATTTCTGTGTGGCTCCACACTGCGCCCATCACTCAGGGACATCAGCTCAAAAGTCTCACTTGCCCCGTGATTACACTAGCTCTCCGTGCCCTTAAGACCGAAACACAGTAAAGTCTGCACACTACTGCTTCACGGCGGAATAACTGTCCTGGGGTGGTAACCTAGACGGATTCCTGCATAGTAATCCCACCACCAGGGATATATCTTTATTTATAAACATAGCAATAACGCAAAATACTCAGTATCCAATCAATCACATCAGATTTTTTCATAAATCTTAAGTCCAAAAAAAATTCTTCAAATTCTCCAGACTTTAATCTACATTACTCGAGGAAATAAAACTAAGCGTAATTAGTGAATAAACCTACACAACATACAGGATCCAGCGGTCTACAATTGTTTCCTATCATAGGCCACAGCTCGGTTAAACTGAAACCGACTTAACATCAACTCAATAAAGTCGAAAACGCCCGCACATTAAAGACGCAGCAATAATTTGCGTAAGGCGAACCTCCCCTTGACCTGGTTGCCAGCTAGTATCGGGGCTGAGAATCGCGCGGCCCATCAATCATGCTTTACTATCGGTTGTAAATCGACTGTTGAAAGTTAAGACAATGGACTGCCCGCGGATTCGCCTGTTATCTTGTGTAATCTAATTAAAGAAAGCGTGACTTTGGTGCCCATAAATATCGTGTATTAGGAATCTAGCTACCCGCCCTGTCTTCTTACGAGTGAAATTTACTAACGAAGATTCAGACCGCTCAAACTGTCCCTTTTTTATTTAGACTTTAATTCAAAAATACCATGCAAATGTTTTGACTTTTCCGATGGATTTTCCACAAAGTTTCTTTCGTGCAAAACTTGTCCTGCCATTTACCTTACTTTTTACCTGGACGGATTCCCATGCGGAAATCCGTCTGGGTCGGTACCACCACAGGGCCAGCAATTCTGCCGTGAAGCAGTAGTGTGCAGACATTACTTTGTTTCGGTTTGAAAGGCACTGAGAGCTAGCGTAATCACTGGGCATATGAGAATTAAGAACCGATGTCTCAGGGTGACGGGCGCATTGTGGGGTCACACAGAAATGTTCTGGGTGACACAGCGCTTGCTGTGGGCAGGCGTTGCACTTGCCATCGGTTAAGCGCTTTGCTCGTTTCGTCACTTTTTCAAAAAAATAAAAATCGAACACTACCAAAAAAATTAACCAATTCGGTCGAGCCTTTCTCAAGTGATGGCCTTTTATACATGAAGCTATTGGTTTTATACAGATAGCAGATAGAAGATAAGTATTTTAATGCTTATTAAAACCTTCAGTCGGAATAAGAACAATAATTGGGCGGAAATGAACTCTGTTATCGATTTGAATAAGAGATAATGCAAAATGTCGTCTTAAAAATCTGTTAGTTGTTAGATACATCACAGACTACTAGCATGCCACAAAGAAACACCCTTTCAGTAAGCAGAAAAAATAGTTCATAATGCCGCTTTTTCATCATCATCATCATACCTATCACTAGTCCACCGCTGAAAATAGGCCACCCCCATAGATTGCCACAAAAGTTGGTAACTCTTATTTTGAGAGTCTTTTGCAATAGTTGCCACGCTTGGCAGGCGGGTTGTCAACCGCAGTTTATTTATTCAGATGTTCCAGGAAGGCGCTGCTGCCCATCTCCTGGTTTTAATTTTCCCTGTGTCGACTTTTACGACACCCACTCGATGAGATGGGGTGGTGGATTCTCTTAAGCCGCCGTGTGGTAGCAACTACCATACTACGGCTTTTTATTATTTATATTTGCAAGTTTTTTTCCTCCGTTTACCTCTCGTTTTTTTACAAACATTATATAACTAGTAATCTTTTTTAAAAGTGGCGGTATAGGGGTTCAAATTCATCAAGTTATTTTATACGAAATTTAAGTAAGCACTCCGCCCTACAGCTGTCACATGTCAGCACCGAAATGTAAGCCTGCAGTGTCAAAGACGCGAGACTTGCCACAGATAATGCCTTTTCATTGAATTCAAACCCCAGGACGAATACCTTGTCAAATACGCCGACGGCAGAGCGAAGTAGTCGCCAACACACAAACGTAAATACATCGCACAATTCCATTACAGACGTTCATCTCAGCATGTACATAGACGGGTCTCGTTTCCTTTTCCAATCTAGCAACATTGTAAGGCTGGGATGGATTACAGACACGCGGAATTGTCAACGTTTTGTTCATTTGTTTTCTCCTGCCCGTCGCTGAGCAGAGCTAGTCCCCGTCTGGTTTTGTGATACTTCGAGTACACTTTCTCTTACGAGTACACATACATACATATAGTCACGCCTTTTACCCATATAAAGGCTAGGCAGAGGTGGCGAACCACGAGCAGTATAGTGATTTACATATTTTGGTATTATTCTGCACGAATAAAGGCTGTCCGTACAATACCTTAGTCGCCTCTTACGATACCTCGGTAGGAATGAAGTAGGTGCTATTCTACTCTACCGGACACCTAACGACCATACAACGAGTTACGAGTATACAACTGTTTAACCGGGTACAGCTATTTGCAGTTATCACTCACGGCTTTGTGAACATACATACATTCACTCCTTTTTCCCATACAAGGGGTAGGCGAACTCTACATCCGTAGTCCACTTTTTGCCTCCGCGGGAAACAAGACGTGACGGGTCGATTTCGGTACGAGTCGAATAATTTATTCTCCTTTACATGCTCTTAAAATTTCATGTGAATCAAAAATCCAATACAAATATATTTAATGTATGTAAAAAGCACTGTACAGACGGTCGGAGCATATCTCCGTTTTAATGTTTATTTGTATTAAAAAGGTGGATTACATTTTTCATACATACGCACTTCACTATCTTTACTTTTATTATCACTTTAGATATAGATTTAGTATCCTAGATCTATGAGATCTCAGTTGTCATCTTCACTACAATGCCTGTCTAGTTTATACAACAGTTAAAATATTCGGAAAATAACCTTCAATGTAAAACACATCGTTAAGCGTATTAGATGTTGGCTCAATGAAAGTGCAGGAAAGAAAGTTAATTTGCTAAGGACTGAATGAAAAATTAAAATTGGTGTGTATTTCATAGTTTTTGAAGAGCAACGCTCGCCCTCCCTTCATAGCGTGCACAAACTAATACCGCTACCATCAACCCTTCACCACTACGACACTACCACTAGTAGAGTTACGGCATATTAAACTTAAAAACTGATGTCTCAGGATGACGAAAACAGTGCGTCGCCTTAAAAAAATATTCTAGATGACGGTCTGATTGGTTATGGACAGTATTTACCATCAGGTGAACGATTTGCTCGTCTCGTCGCTATCTTGCATAAGAAAAGGACAGAATTAGACTTACCTAATATGAGGTGCAGCTTCGCGTCCGTTTGGAAGGCATAATGCAACGTTACCAGGAACGGGCAGGCTCGCACCGCCTCTAGGACCTGCGGGAAGAACAAACTTATTAAGCACTATGCACCGTAATTAAGAGAGTAACTAAATATTTCACAAAGGTACACAAAAAAAAGTATTTCACAGAAATTCCCGGCTCCGAAACGCACAGAAAAGAGTAGCGGCCTGTGCAGCAGTGGAGCATTTATAGGCTGTAACTTTTTTTTACTTTCATTTCACAGATGTTTAATGGAAAGTGAATAAATACGACGAATTAAGCTGTCTATTATTACATCAATAATTTTTAATAACATCAAATAAACACTACAACTAGATGTATTACATTCCCAAGTAATTGTTCTACGAATGAGTTCATCTATGTAAGCAACACAGTGCCTCTTATTCTGAGACTGCAGTGGTGTGCAAGCTTTATTGTATTACGGTTTGATATGTACCTAGTGGCATTTTATTAGGCATGTGAGATTAAGTAACTGAGGTCTCAAACTAACGCGCGCAGTGTAGTGCCGCCCAAGACTTCGCAATTTAAAGGTAAAGACAATTGTTATAGGCAAGCGTGTCACTCACCGGCGAAAGAATTATGTGTCTCACCACTTGATTTTATTTTATATATGTTTTGTATGTCTTTATTGTGAACAAGCTGTGCCGCTCGGTTTCACGCGCGCAAAAAAGTCGGCCCCGATCGATGATATACATATTTACTTCCCTATAAAATAAAATAAAATGTTTTTTTCGTATATGTACCGCATATACTTTCATAAGCATCAAGTAAAAACCTGTTATGTTGTTATTACAAGCAGGCACTTCAACTTTATTTATTAGTATGTATGTGAAAAACCGTGGTAGCTCAGAGGCCTGGCGCTCGCTTTAATTTCATAGTACGCGAGTAACCTGCGTTCGATCCCCGGTGCCAACACCTCTATCATTGTTCTACAATTTTAAGTGCTGATTTACCACGTGCTTAGCAGTAAGGAAAACATCGTGAGGAAGCCGGCATGTCCGAGGAATAGAAATATTTCAAGGACATGTGAAGTCCGCCAACCCGGAATGGCGGACTATTTCCAGCTCCAAAACCCTCTCAGAAATGAGAGGAGGCCTGTGCTAAACAGTGGGACATTTATAGGCTGTTACTTTTATATAGATGGAAAAGGTAGTATAATAACATTTGTTAAATTTATATTTTAATCGCTGTATATAACGTGTAAATACAACAAACATACGCGTTGACCTCAGTATAAATTTATTTACATATTTTTAGACAGAAAGAAACATAACAAATAAAAACATCTCGAGGATCTGGAGTCCGCGAACGTGCACTGGAGTAACACGACGGACTTTTTACGGACGGATTAGACTTTTCCTTTTATATTCCTAACAACGATTACTGCGCGTATCCTGCGCACTGATCTTACTAATTATATCTGTGTATTATTGACTTTGGGTGGTCATATAGGTTACGACGCAATAATGAAACTGCGTACCATATCAATAACAAACTGTTTCTGATGTGAAATATGTTGACGTAATCGTTTTAGACCTAGAAACGCGTCTAATGCATTGTTGCACTGGGACTGTCGAAGACGAATATAAGCATGGTAAGAGAGTATAACGACATAGTCACGCATCTTTTCTATTGGGGTGGGCAAAGACCACATCTTTCCACTTGCTACGATCCTGACACGTCGTCCGCTTCTTCTACTTTCATTCGCGTTTTTATACAAGCTCGTCGGTGGGGGGCAATTATGACGGGGCTTTTCCATAAAACGACCTAGATCTGATCATGATACGATGATCGACTACTTTGACGCTTACCGGCATGCCTTATAAATCTGTTCCGTTAATCTTCAGCCATCTACGTGTCCTAACCATCTAAGCGTCCCTTTTTCTAACTCTGTCACTGCATCTTCTACCACACCGAGCCGTTCCCTTATCACGCTGTTATAAACACAGTTATAAAAACTTGAAATATATGAATCGAAAAAGGAATCGTTACGTTATTTCGAAACCCTTTAATTGACAGTAGCCTTTAGTTTTTAGCCCAAAATTAAATATCCCACGCGAAACGGACTCGCGGCGGAGGCGTGGCCATCGCAGGCAAGGCAAGTGTGTTGAATGGCCAGCCGCCCGACGTAGCCATGTAGCTCTTTAGTGGACCGGTTCACTGTTCGGAAACTTCAATGTGATCCTTCATGTTTTGGAACACTTTTGTCGGTACAGTACAAATGTTTCATTTAGGACCCTATTATTTCAAGTGACACTAATGTTCGTGTTCTATGAACCAAACGCGAGCCGTTTGTTGTTTGAGATTGAGGTCATTTATCCTAATAAGCTCTGACACGGCGTTTTAATGCTAAATGACCACTGATTATTTACGTTTTTTTGATTACGTCCCGCTTTCGACGTAGAAATCCCGCTTTTTTAGTCAAAAGGTTTCAAAATGCCGCTTCGCCCGATAAAACAACGCTACCTAGTAGACAGAGTACCTGACTAATACGCAGGGCCAGAGTGCCTACTACGAAAATCGAAGTACGAAGTTTCAGATCGATTCGGAGCAACGATGGTCGGCCTTCTTTCGGATCCATTGGCAACCCATGGGTTGCCAATGGTTAGTGAAGGGTGATATCGTGTTAGGTAAGGTGCGATCCGGCAGCCGATAATTCGTATTTCGATTTTCGTTATAGACCCCCTTAGGTTCGAATTCCAGCCGGAGAGAACATTTGTTCTAAAACAATAATTGTTAATTTTCGAGTCTGGTTGAGTTGTGATTGTCCGTGTGCCTCTGAAACTGAACTTAACACCTACCCCCGATTGAGTGAATGCGTGCGTGTCTCTGTGCTCGTCCGTACACTTGTGGCATTATACTATCTCTTGCGCAGTTGATAGCCTCCGACAGTATTCGTAAGTAGTCGCCATCGAAGTCGAATCGACCAGTAGCCTTAATAGGAGAACTTTTAAATTTCATAATAAAATTGCTAAAAGTCTGACGCATAACCTGACTTGGATTTCAAATAACAATATAAATAAAGTGTGTTATATACAAAATAGATACTTATATAGTTAGCTTTAAAGAAGCCTAAATTAAATAAAGAAATTTTGGCTTTAACTTTAGATTCTGACCATGAAAGATGCGCTGGGTACTGAGTAGTCAGTGAGCCGAGTAATCCGCTAGTTTTATTAAAGTTAATTATCATTAAAAAGCCTAAAACAATACAAATATGAAAAAATATTAATTAAATTTTCCCTACAGAAAATTAAAATTTATTATCTGTGAGTCACGTGATTGAAAACGACAATCAAAAAACGTGACGTCATCGTTCAATAAATATTTACTCTTAACAAAAACATAAACTCAAGAAAAGGTAAATTTTTAGTGGAATTATTTAAATAGAAATAAAGTACATAGTAGGTAATGCCATGGTTTGTTACTTAAATCAAAATGATCTTCACAAAAAAAAAAATTCGCTGATACCTCTTTTCGAGTAAGTTTCTACCACTCATTTCGAATATCTGCTATAACCGGGAAATGAATAAACTTTGCGGGCATCTTGATACTAGTGTTCCCGCAAGAAGGCACAGCACAGCATTGATAGTAATTTTTCAAACTAATAATTAAAATTCGAGCGCTATCAACTTAATAATTACCTTAGTTTCATTTTTTGAACAACGACGGTCACATGATCATAACGGCGCGTTATTGAGGTTTTTTTTATTTAAATAAAAAAATATAATTTTATTGGATTTAAAGGATTAAAAAAAAAACTAATTCATGGGTATTATTCTGAGCTTGTAAAGATCGTTCGTTCGTTTCAGCCTATCACTAGTCCACCGCTGAACATAGGCCTTCCATGTAGATTACAAGAAAAGTTTGTAGCTCTCATTTTAGGGGGATTTCGCCATAGTTGCCACGCAAGGCGGGTTGGCAACCGCAGTTTATTTATTCAGATGTTCCAGGAAGATGCCGCTGCCCATCTCCTGGTTTGAATTTTTCCGACACCCACGGGATGAAATGCGATGGTAGACTCTCTTAGCCGCCACCACACGTTTTGTAAAGTGTTTTATATGGTATATAATTTTTCAGCAGTTGTCTACTCACGGATTGACGAGTATTCGGTTGAAATATCATAGGTAATGTAAAAGACCAAAATATAAAGTACTTCAGAAAGTTTTCTTATTTTAAGTTAGACTATTTGTGTAAAGTTAATTTTTATTTCTTCTATTTAGATTAGATAATAATTTTACAAAGATGACCCTCCATACTGATATTTAAAGTATGGTGCAAGATTTTTGTAATCGCATTTGCTTTATTTTAACAAATGTTAGCACATCTAACAAAATACAAGTTTTTATACCAACATTGTACTTTTCGTTTTGTCCCCACCATTTATTTATTTATTTAATAAAAGTGACGGAACGAGCAAAGCGTTCACCTGATGGTAAGTGCAACGTCTGCCGATAACAAATGCTATGTCACCCAAAACAGTGTGACACCACAATGCGCCCGTCACCCTGAGACATCAGTTCTTAAGTCTCAAATGCCCAGTGATTACGCTAGTTCACAGTGCCATTCTAACCGAAACACAGTAATGTTTGCACACTACTGCTTCACGGCAGAATAACTCGCCCTGGGGTGGTACCTACCTAGACGGATTCCTGCATAGGAATCCTACCACCAGTACCAGACCAACGAAGCTTCAGTAACAGTCAACTATCATTTTACTGTCCATCGAAATGAAGTTATAATGAAATTATTAGTCGACACTGACAAAAAATGGCTCGATTTAGTAGTTGATTGCCAGGATCAAAAAAGAAGAAGAAACAAAGCGGTTGTTATGTTAACCCTTTGTAAGAACGCCGGTAGGAGATTAAAATGTGTAGTGAAACACTTAAGTGGATTGTAAGCCTTATATATGCGTATGTTAACTTTTCTAATCCTGTAAGTGAGATAGGCCCTTGTAGTTACTTAACACGCCTTCATTCTTTGTACGTAATCAAGTACAAATGGCGTAGAGAAAGGTATTTGCCGTATGGCAACGAAAAATGAATAAATATGAAACACCACGTCGTTACATGGGTAATGTAAAAGTAGACAAATAGATGGTTTTAATTTTTTTTTATTGGTGAAAGTGACGAAACGAGCAAAACGTTCACCTGATGGTAAGCGAAACGTCTACCCACAACAAATGCTGTGTCACTCAGAAAATTTCTGCATAATACCACACTTCACCCTGAGACATAATTTCTTAAGTCTCATATGCCCAGTCATTACAATAGCTCTCAGTACCTTTTAGATTAGTGCCCCTGCTGCTTCACGGTATAATAACTGGCCCTGAGGTGGTATCTACCTAGACGGATTCCTGCAAAGAAATCCTACCAACAGTAATAGACAGAACAGGTTTCAATATCCTTTCTGTCCTTTATCAGTATCAGTAACTAAAAAGGCACGACTGGCTGTACACAGAGGAGTATTGGTCTCCACACTTATGTGCGGTAGTGAATGTTGGGTCTAGCAGAAAAAGCATGAAAGTAAGATTAATGCTGTGGAAATGAAAAGTTGTGTGTGGAACTGTGGAAACGAAGTATAGCTGGAATGACTTTGATGGACAAAGTGAGGAACAGCGTTATAAGAGAACGTTGCGGTGTGGTAGAAGACGTAGTGGCAAAGATAAAGGGATGTTCAGATGGTTTGGACACATAGAGAGAATGGATATAATAAATGATATAATAAAGAATGGATATAATAATAACATATAAGAAGATTGACGAAACAGATTTTTATGAAGAGTGTGAATGGGCAAGCCGGTAAAGGTCGAACGTATCACCACCAGATCGAAGTCGTTTTAATAAAACTCATATGATAAACACTAATGAAAGTAGAAGGATCGAAAGAGGTGTGTCAGGATCGTAGAAAGTGGAAAGATGTGGTCCCGGCCTACCCCAATGGGAAAGAGGCGTCACTCTATGTATGTATGTATGTAGGGACGATATTCTGTACACCGCACTTGCTCCAGCGACAATGTTGTGGATTTAACCTATAATTAAAATGTACAGAACAGTACCTCGCTGACCTGCGCGTTCACAGCTCGGCACTTCTCGATAATATTTGGTTCTCATCGTATGGCTCCGTAAGCGCGTAAGTTATAGTATAGTATATATATATATATATATATATATATATATATATATATATTATATATATTATTCTACAGCTTTAATACAGTAGTTAGATTTAAAGTCATCAGTAACGAACCTGTCTTTCAGTCCGCGTGTGCTCCGCAGTCTTTAGCTTCTGTACAATGGATGCTTTCTTCAGCACCTTCATGGCGTAAAGCTTGCCCTCGTCGATGCCACATCTTTTTCTAACTAGGAACACCTTGCCGTAAGCTGAAACAAAACAAATTTCATCAGACCATATGTTATGTGTAGAAAATAAAATGGTGAATAGACCCTGAGAATACTAGTAAAGGGTAGTAGTTGGTAGAAGCGTGAAGCTCTTACGTTTTGTTTGCTGAGTGACGAGATAAATATAATCACGCCTTTTCCATTGTAAGGAGGAGGCAGAGGCTACACATGTAGCGCAGCGTAGCTTCGCGTTTCCCGCAAAAACTGAGTGTCCGTTGCGTTCCCACGAGCAGTATAGTGATGAGTGACACCGTTGCATATTGTGTTGTTAATCTGCACGAATAATGGCTGTCATTGCAATAACTTAGTCGCCTCTTACGACGCCTCGGTAGGAAAGAGGTGGGTGCTATTCTACTCTGCCGGAGACCTATCGGTCTTAATAAAGGATAGATATTTGTGTATATGTATGGGTGTAACGCTCTGTACAGACTTAAGAACTGATGTCTTAGAGGGCCGTCCCTCAGGGAGGGGCGCAGTGTGGTGCAACACAGAAATGTTCTGGGTCGCACAGCATTTGTTATGGGCAGACGTTGCACTTGCCATCAGGTTCGCTTTGCTTGTTTTGTCACTTTTTCCAATAAAAACCAACTGAACACTAAACAAAACTCATCAGCAAACTACAAGATAGAAATACGGAACCACTTGATGATGCGTCCATATCGAAGCTCGAGTCGTGGTCCTATGATCGGTATTTTCTTGAATTTCTGATAAGACGGTAGTGCTGAGTTCTTTATCTTTTTTATATATATATATTTGCCCAACACCTATAATTACCAAAATTCCTAAAAGTGTGACTCAAAAAACTGACCTAGAATTCAACAAACTTGTCAAGTAGACATTATTAGAAAAACCCTATTATAAAATAGATCATTACATAGAGGACAGAGATGTTTGGAAATAACTTACTCTGCACTTGCAAACCCCCTGGATACTAAATTTATGATGTAATTTTAATGTAAGTTATAAATGACATGTAATATGGCATTGAAAAAAAGAAAGACCCCAGAGTTTCTTGCTTGTCTTATTTTTTGAACCGGTGTAGATTTTGACATTTATAAGAGCTTTATACAAGCCTAAACTGAATAAAGAAATTTTGACTTTGACTTTGAGACCTTAGCTTTCTGTCCTAAGTTTCTGTTCTGTCCAATTCACAGCTACTGCATTATTAAAGCAAATTTGGGCTACAAAAAAAATGTTATCATGTGGCTCGACTTTGTAAAATACGCTTCCCGTTAAGGATAGAGTCCAAAACAATAAAATCAAAAATAAAGTTACTAATCTATGCAGAACGAAATGAAACATGGATAAAGTTGGAACATTCAAAAGCTCAACATTCAGTAATATCTTTTTTTTTGATAAAATGCTTATTGGCTAATGTATAACCAAAATCCCGCCTAATCCAAAGCGTGGTTGAGTTTAAACAGAAATGTCAGCCAAAAATATGCTATATATATATATATATATATATATATATATATATATCATCACGACATCTGTACAAAAACGTAAAAGGTTTATTTAAATGCAGACTTAATTACATAACTTACTGTAAATGGCAACAAATTTTTTGACATTTGCAACACAAATATCAAAGACCGAAACGCAAACAAGAAAAATTTTTCAATTTTCACACAGAATTTTTAATAATTTCTTTTTATTGAGTACCAGAGTACTAGCCGATGCCCGCGACTGCGTCCGCGCGGATTTAGGTTTTTTAAAAAAATCCCGTAGAAATTCTTTAATTTTTCGGGATAAAAAGTGCCCGTCTTCAGGATGCAAGCTATCTCTACGCCAAATTTTGTCAAGATCGGTTCAGCGGTTGAGCCGTGAACAGGTAACAAACAGACAGAGGGACACAGACACTTTCGCATTTATTATATTATATTAGTATGGATTGAAAAACAAATTGTTACAATACAAAAATGAAATGATGAAACAATATGTATTTAATTCTTATTACGACACTTCTTTAGGCGGTATTTAATCAAGAAATAATACTTACGCCCTATGAGAACTACACTTCAGTGCCTATCACCACATGAGAAACCCAAGGACAGGTTGGAGGAGACTTCCAGGTTCAGACCATCCGATCTAAAAGGTAGCTGCCCATTTTCTAGACGTCCCATCTACCAAGCTGATCTCTCTCGTTCTTCACAAACGAAAAAACAATACGCGAATATCCAAACGTTAACAATTTTGAAAGCGTCATGACCTAGCCCAGACCGTTCACCTCGTACCCTCCAAAGAATCTTTCAAAAATACACGTTTTCGGAAGTACAATATGTAACCTCCGTTGAATCAATCTCCAGGAAATATCATCGCAAGGTCAGATATGATAGCTTACGCGGAAAGCTGTAATTAACGTCTAAAGACATGTTGACGCACGCTGACTTATGACCGTGACGTTGTGGAAATTTGGCTTAATAATAAATATTACTGTCTAAAAGCTTTCATTTGTCAGTTTCATAGTGACAGAGCCGAGGCAATTAAAGGGCAGAGCGGCTCGCCTTGTATGCGTTCGAACCCCTTTTTTCTTGAGAAAATCCTGCATGGATACTCCACCGCCGCGACCGAGGCTCCTCCCGGCTAAAAGCCCACGATGTTCCTCTCGTCGCCATTTGTCGAGACTAGTAGAAGAAAACTAGTAGTTGGAGAGTTGGACCGGCAGCTCTCCACCCTTTCTTAATGTAAGGGCTCGGTCTGAAGAGCACTGACAGCTAGTGTAATCACTAGGCAAATGAGTTTTAAGAACTGGTATACGGGGTGACGGGCGCAATGTAGAGCCACATAGAAATGTTCTGGATGACACAGATCCGGGTCGCTCGTCTCGTCACATTCTTCTATAATTTTTTTTTCTTCACTAAACACATTCTTTTGGTTGCTTATGGATCCGAAAGAAGGCCGTCCGTTGAAGTAGCATCCGAAGCAATTCGGTAGTAGGGTTTATGTTGGACCTCCGTCGTTGCTTCGAATCGATCCGAAACTTCGTACGTCGATTCTCATAGCCCCGGGATGAAATAGATATAATAGGCAGAATTTCGTACGCCGCCACCACACGACTAATCAAGCAAAAGTAGCAGTGCGTTTGAAGTGTACTGAGAGCTAGCGTAATCACTGGGCATATGTCTCATACATATCAATCACCGCACTAAAGAACTTATGTCTCAGGGTGACGGGCGCAGTGTTGTGCTGCAACACATAAATACTAATCTGAGTAACACAACATCTGTTATGGGCAGACGTTGCACTTACCATCAGGTGAACGTTTTGCTCGTTTCATCACTTTGTCCAATAAAAAAAGGTCACTTTGAATTCGTACTCGCGGTGTTGTTTGTGTATGACTGTCAGTTACGTTACCTAAATAAATAAATTATTTATTTGATAATCATTAAACAAAACCGGTTTCAAATAACTAACGTAATAACTCTTAACTTGTTGACTTTTTATTTTTTTATTTAATATTAATCTTGACTTTTAAAGGAAAAGCTTAAAGGTAAAGGTCTGAGTATAAAAAATTACTTTAATGAACATTATAACTGATAGTCAAACGTTATACTCGTATGTTAAATGAATATCATTATACTCGTACATACATAACGCCTCCCTCGTTTGATGAAGAATTTGTTTGTTTTCGTATTAGGTCTATTTTGTAACTCTGGTTGGTTTCGTGATTAGTTTTATTTTGGCGTTTGAAGCTCATTCATTGGTTAAAGTAAAAGTAAAAGTTTCAGCCTTTAAATGTCCCACTGCTGATCACAGGCCTCCTCTCATTTCTGAGAGGGTTTTGGAGCTAGGAAGAATCCGCCACGCTGCTCCAATGCGGGTTGGCGGACTGCACATGTTTTCGAAATATTTTTTCTTTTTTTATTTCACAGACATGCAGTTTTCCTCACGATGTTTTCCTTCACCGCCGAGCACGTGGTAAATCAGCACTTAAAATTGCAAATATCAATTTTAGTGGTGCCGGCACTGGGAATCAAACCCAGGTCACTCGCGTACTATGAAATTTAAAGCGAGCGCCTAGCCCCTGAGCTACCACGGCTCATTGGTTAATGGGATTAAATGAAACCGATCACGAAACCAACCAGGGTTACAAAGTAGACCCCCTGGTTGTAGCGCATGTGAAACTTGCCTGTAACACGCGCTCGCAGTACACGAGAAAGGATTTCTCGTGTGGGACATCGTTTTCTTTAAGAAATAAATCTAGCAAGTGACCACCGCGTAGACTTACAATCACGAGTAGCTGACTTCAACATCGCAGGTCCTGAGTTCGAATCTCGACCGGAGCCAATATTTGTGCAAAAACAGTGCAGATACCGAAACCAACTGAACCACGCGGCCCCGCTAAATATACACACGATAAGCCCCACGTATTTAGTTTTATCAACCGGTACCAGCGTGCAATGAACTCGTTAAAAACAAAAATTCGGTACGAGAATGTTTTCCTTCACGGCCCGCGGAGATGGAGCAAGGCACGTAGATGAGACGTGGCAAGGACGGTCGACGAACCGAAGTAATTTAGCATACAAATAAACAAGTTTTACGTGGAGTCCCGAACGACCTCGACCACAGCGGTAAGCAGGAAACGTCAGAAAACATTTACCTGAAGCTTATATCTGTGTAATGTGTAATCTATAACGCACTGCTACTTTTGCTTGATTAGTCGTGTGGTGGCGGCGTACGAAATTCTGCCATCCATTTCATCCCGGGACTATGAGAATCGAAGTACGAAGTTTCGGATCGATTCGAAGCAACGACGTACGTCCAACATAAACCCTACTACCAAATTACTTCGGATGCAACTTCAACGGACGGCCTTCTTTCGGATCCATTGGCAACCAAAAGAATGAATGTTTAGTGGAGGGAGATATTGTGGTAGGAAACGTGCGATCCGGCAGATTTCGATTTTCGTAGTAGACCCCCCGGTGTCGTATGAGTGGAATGCTTGAGAAAATATCATGGCTTCCGACAGACAAGATATATACATATAACCATTTCGAAAAATGCCAGAAAATAAACAAACTGAAGGTTAGCCTACCTTACTCAATAATTGGACTACTTAAAGCAAAAATATTTTTTTAAATAGGTTTAGTATTTTCTGTCATCAGCGCGTTCAAATATTCAAACTTTATTATAGTATTAAGATATGGATTGACGTGATGAGGATGACGTGGTTCGCCACCCGTTACGTCCCGTTTCCGCGGGCACGATGAGTACGCTACGGGTGTGCTATCTGCCTACCACTTATATGGAAAAAAGGCGTGACTTTATGAATGTATGTTGTATTATACAACATAAGAACATGCACAATACATCTTATATTATAATCGAACCTTCCCTACTGGCTAGATCACTCAGTGCATCGGTGAAGAAGTCGAGAAGATGGGTATGCCTGTCACGCCTTTTTCCCATATAAGGGGTAGGCATAGACAACAACCGTAGCCCACTTTTCGACCCCGCGGGAAACGAGTCGCGACGGGTGGCGAACCACGTCTCTGTCATTTTGAAACGAGTCAAAAGACACCTACATATTAACGAATAATAACGACACTATCATATCCTTTCGGCCATTTGCGCTCACGGCGTCTTATTTCGTTTAGCGACCAGAAGAATAGAGAAATAACCATTCCGTAAAAGCTAGACCGAAAATAAGCAAACCGGGCAGCCGACGACAATCAGCTAGACAAGCGTGGCGATTTCGTACATTCTTGGTGAAGTTCTATGTCCAGCAATGGACCATTAACAGGCTGTCATGTAAGGAATGACAGACTTCAAACCTGTATCATATAAATTTCATTCATAGTTGATAACATAGGAAAATGTGAAAGACATTCTGGAATATTCGATGACAAAATAAGCAAAAGACATATACGTCTTGTAAATTGGATTCTAGAAACTGTTCGAAATTAGTAGCTCAAAATCACACAGCAATTTAATAGGTGGATCATTTTAAACAGGTTGAAGCGCAACATTTGAGTGATTTTATTTTATGTAATAGTAAAATAATCAAACTGCAAACATCCCACTACTGGGCTTATCCTTCTCTCAATATAGATAGTTTTAAAGCTGAAGCTTGGAAGAGGTGGGAAGAGTCGTGAGGCCGCCTGATTTTGTCAAGATGTTTCCCTTCAGCACTGAGAACATAGTAAATCAGTACTTACATTGCAATGAATAATCTAAGAGTTAAGAATCGCGTTAATTCTCGCGTATATGAAATTGGGGTGCGCCCTGCGAGAATTATCACGGCTAGAATACAATAGAATATTTTTTTCAACATCAGATTATTTACGTAATACATATTGAAAGTAATTTTTTTTAATTCTCGCTCTTTTTTAATTTTTAATTTAATTTAGGCTCTTAATTTTATTCAAGGCCAAAACCAAGTATCGACACTTATCGGCAGCCTTCAACAAAAACGTGAATGGTATAACGTAAAAACATAAAGAAAATGTAACAAATAATTAAACCATATGTCACGAATGCATCTGGTTTTGCTCGCGCTTTTTAGAAAGCCTATACCCACCCAGCAGCGGGTTTTTAATTACGGATAAAGATACAAAAACGACCATATCTGGTGGTAGGAATCCTATGTAGGTATTCGTTTATGGTGGGTACGGCCGCCATGCCAGTTATTCTGATGTCAAGCAGTTGTTTGTGAATATTAGTTTTTAATTGAATAAAGTGTCAAAACGAGCAAAACGTTCACCTGATGGTAAGTGTAACGTCTGCCCATAACAAATGCTGTGTCACCCAGAATATTTCTTTGTGATACCACACTGCGCCCGTCACCCTGAGACATGAGTTCTTAAGTCTCATATGTCTCAAATCCAGTGATTACGCTGGTACTAAAAGGCACTGTAGATTTGTGTAATTACTGGGCATATGAGACTTAACAACAGATATCTCAGGGTGACGAGCGCAGTGTGATAAAATAATGTTCTGGTTGAAATAATTTGTTACTAGCTGACGTTCCATTAAAAAATAGACTTTTACCTTTATATCATATACCTAATATGCAAGTACATCCATACTAATATGTCTGTTTGTTACATTTTCAGTTCAACCGATGAACTGAACTTGACGAAATTCAGCACAGAGATAGCTTTCATCCTGGAGACGGATATATGATACTTTTTATCCCAGAAAATCAATTTGTTCCCACGGGATATTTAAAAAACCTATATCCACGCGGAAGAAGTCGCGGATATCAGCTAGTATCCAGCATACAAGCCACTGCCGTGGTAGCTCTAGGGCCGGGCGCTAATCTCAAATTCCATATTGCGCGAGTGACATGAGTTCGTACCCCAGTACCGACCTCTCTTAATTTTTTAATGCTATTTTAGGTGCTAATGTTGTACCAGCGGTGAAAGAAAGATGCACGTCCGAGGAATAAAAATATTTCGAAGAAATGTGAAGTCCCGCATTGGCCCAGCTTGACAATCTCTTCCGGGCTCCAAAACCCTGTCAGAAATGAGAGGAGGCCTATGTTCAGCAGTGGGACATTTATAGGCTGTTACTGTACAGGCCACTGACACAGTAGATAGGCACGAGGCCCCGTTGAAAACTCGAATTTACAAGCGCCTAACCGATAATATGCTAATTCGCGTACATTCGCGAAAGGACGTTGACACGTACGTCTCTATGGTTCCGATTGTTACATTTAACGCGAGCGGAACATGCCTCAAAAACAGAATAACAGCAGTAAAAACTAATACAAGTTTATTATGTAGAAAACGATAGATAATTTTGTTTTTTACCTAACATATGTACGAAACACAAATCGTTGGCTTTCGGTCGTGTTTGTTAATTCTCCACTCTTCTCATTGTAAGTGTAATGCTGCTATCGAAATACACTACTAAGTTGGTTTATTGTTTTTACGTGTTTTTAATAAGTTCGACCTAAATTCATAACATTTTTAAGTTTTAACGTTATTGAGTTATTATTTGTTGGCAACATTATTAAATACTAATAAGTGTTTGACATTGGCAGTATGAACGTTCATAATCAATGTTTCATTTTATTCAATTATTATATATAAATTAATGTATTATATATAAATTTTAGCTTCCTTGCTTCTTCGCCATACAAACTTTAACTATGCCGAAGATATATGGTAAAGTAGACCAATCAATATATTCTTTAGTCTACACCTATACAGGAATAAGCAAGAAGTATTTAAGTTCAAGTACTGGTGGTAAAAGAATCTACCACCCCATCTCATCCCGTGGGTGACGTAAAAGTCGACAGAGGGAAATGAAAAGCAGAATATGGGCAGCAGCATCTTTCTGCAACATCTGAATAAATAAAATGCGGTTGCCAACCCGCCTGCCAAGCGTGACAACAATGGAAAAATCCCTCCAAAATGAGAGCTACAAACTTTTGTGGCTATCTAATGGGGGGCTATGTTCAGCAGTGGACTTGTTGCCTGTAGGCTGAAACGACGAAAGATGACGACGACTGGTGGTAGAATTCCCATGCAAGAATCCGTCTACGTAGGTACCACTCTGAGCCTCTCACATCAATACAGGGCCAGTTATTCTGCCGTGAAGCAGTAATTAGTTTCGCACTGTGAGCAAGTGTAATCACTGGGCACATGAGGCTTTAGAACTGATGTCTCAGGGTGATGGGCGCAGTGTGGTATCACACAGAAATGTTCTGAGTGACACAGCATTTGCTATGGGCAGACGTTGCACTTACCTTCAGCTACTACCATCAGGTGGTCATACTACTACTTACCATGAGGTGAATGTTTTGCTCGTTTCATTAATTTAACGAACAAAAAAGTACGAGTACAAAGGCTTATTGCACTGAAAGCGATTTCTTCCAGACAACCATTGCGTAGAGAACTGATGGAGCAAATTTATGAACGAAATAGTGGATGATGTTCATAAAACTGTATATATATAAACAGTTGATGATATCATACATAAATGATATAAAAGCGACAGAAGTAAAGTAAAAGACTAGCAAAAGTGAAAATATAAGTAAGTGGACCAAAATGTCGATCTATCCAAAAAGCATTTAAAGTCAGATATATTTTTTTTTGTTCAAGGCTGGTATGGACGTCAAAATCTACACCGGTTCGGAAAATAAGACCTTCTCAGAGAATAACCGGCGAAGAACACTGGTGTCTTTCTTTATTTCAACGCAAAATTATATAATGTTATTTATAAATTACAAACGCAACCGACGAGCGTGTGTGAAAATGCTAATGAAAGTAGAAGAAGCTAAAGATGTGTGTCAGGATCGAAGCAAGTGGAAAGTGGTGGTCTCTGCCTACCCCTATAGGAAAGTAACTCTATGTATGTATGTATAAATTACATAAATTTAGCAGCCAGAGGGTTTGCAAGTGCACAGTATGAGTTATTTCCACACATATTTGTCGATTTTTTTTTATAATTCGCTTTATCTAATGTCTCCTTGACAAGTTTTTTTTGACATTTTTACAGAGATTACAAAACCTACCAGGCTAAAGAACCTTCCCGAGATCTACATTTATATGTTGCTGTATCAATCACTTTTAATATCACAGGGAGCCTTCAAAGGCTTTTCGCAAACTACGCGGGCCGTAGACCCGACGCTTACTTGAGGGCGAGGACCTCAGGGTTGTGTACTTGACATTTGGAGGGCGGTTTTTTAGAGTTCACCTCTAGGATTACGCAGCCTCGTATTATTGTACTATTAACTAGAGACCTAACTTCAAATTTTATTTATACAAAATCTTAATACAAATGGAATATCATTATATTACCATTATCATTATATTATATTACCCGACAAAGAAATCTTCTTGGGATGTTCTTTAGTGCAGCAGTAGACAGCCGCAGGCTGAAGACGACGAAGTATATGTTTCTCGTCACAACATTCTGGCTATTTACATTAAATCTTTAAGGGAACTAAGCATTGTGTGCGACTGGTGCTTAAGATAGGTTTTAGGACCTGAGTTACAGACCCAACTCATCACCCCCCCCCCCCCCCCCTAATTATTACCCCAACAATTTACAACTTAAATGATGATCATCCGATCATCATCAGTTTGGATTTAACATTCGAAGTACTAGGCTAGCATGTATTCACAGAGATGGACATTCCAGGGCGGTTCTCACCGCCCAGAGTTACCGACACACAAGTCGACAGTCCGAATGGACGCGCGCCTCCTTCGGACGGTCAGTAGACGACTTAAAATGTTTAAGATTTTCGAAATCGCGAAAGCACGCAGCGAACGCGACACAGTCCGAACTTCGAGGTTTTTGTAGGAGTTTTTATTTATTTATTTATGTTTGGGTCAAACCAAACCTGGCACGCGGGCCCCTGGCCCGCGAGCACAGTATCCGATGAAGCTGTAAAAGCCGAGAAGGCTAACAGCAATTACATCACCGAAAATATATATAGAGATGGACAAGTACAACTGTGCAAAGTGCAAGAGGCTAAAAGTGAATGTCAGTACAGATCGCCGCAACTAAATGTTGTCTCTGTTCACCCTGAATGGTATATATAAGGTGTGATAATACCTGTTAGTTGCCTTTTAAACTAGCATCTCACGTTGTTTTCATAACTTTCTTAAACTTATAGACGCCCAGGATCAGTCCTACATACACACACTGTCTCTTTTTAATATTAAGCATAGATACCAAAATCCATCTCACAATTGGCCACCAGAGTCATAACCTGGTTACAAAATAAATACAAAGGCAAACAACCCTCCGCGCATCTGCCCGTAGGGTAAAAAACCCGCGCCACCTGGCGGCGTCGACGCCCTTCAATGTGACCCAGGACGCCCTATACTCTGCGCTTTTATATGAGGCGATTTCGTAAATTCAATAGTCCTGATTGATTTACGCTCACGAACACATACATTTTATTATATAATTTAATGATAAAATATAACATTGTGAATATTATTCTTTTTAAATTATCTTATGTCACATTGTATTTAAAAAAATCTAACTAGTCCAATATTAATAAAATTAGATATTACCATATCGTATGCAAACAATATATGGGTTATTTTTATTATATTTACTCGCGTATTAAACACTGAATAAAAAATAAACTTAAGGATTTTTTCGCGTTCATTTTGCATTCCCGCTTTGCACTCACGGTCGCGAGGGTACTGAGGCGTTATACGTCCTTATGTCATAGTTAGTCTGTTCAAAATTTACCACATGTGGGAACTGTTATTAAATTCTACTTTAAATTTTCCATTATTTACTTTAATCCGACTTAGTTCTCTTAACAATATAAAATAAAAGTAAATTATAATTTTCATTACATAAAAGATCAGATATGAAGCGCGGAAGTTAATTTTTATTTCAATATATTTATATGATTTACAGCTGTGGCGACTATTAAAAATTAGAGGAGGCCTGTCCCCAGCACTGGGATATTTTATTACTTACAGGCCGTGTACTTTGTTCGCGGGGTAATCATAATGTGTGTAACTTCATAACGTTCGGAGATATTTAGTACTATTTATAATTCAATTGAATATGAAGTCTCTGCGAGTAGTCTTTAATCATCATATCAAACGTCTATTTTCTTATTTGTATTGATCGAATATCTTTGCCAGGTTTCTTCGCAATACATAAAAAAAAGATGACCCACACTGGGATTTCTTCCATATGATGGGTGCGTTTTATATACATAAATTTCATATATACAAACATCTAGACTTTTTTTATATTTGATAAAGTGACGTAATGTGCTAAACGTTCACCTGCTGGTAAGTGCAAAGTCTGCCCATAACAACAGCCGTGTCATCCAGAACATTTCTGTGTGACACCAACCTTAGGGTTGGCAACGCTTAATGGTCACTGTTAGCCCGAAGGCTTTCACAGCTTCGCCGGATTGCAAGGTCGCCGATCGCTGAGGGCGCTTAGCCGAAACCTTTATTTATGGATGACTGGCGCAGACTTGGACCGTCATCGAACTACTCTCCTAGCGATGTCAGTATTAACGGGCCTCGATTGCTTTTCCCTTAGATGTACCATTTGACTTATGTTAGAAAATATACCATGTTTGAACGTACGTATAATTATTAAAAGCACTTGTAGCTTTGTATAACGGCAATGATCGTCAGCAATCCGCGGCAACAAACACGCTAAGTTGGGTGGGAAAATAAAAATGTGTCCGTAAATACTTTAGAAAGTACCAAGGAACTATAACTGTGAAATATCAGAAACTATTAACGAGTAGAGGCAGTAAACGGCCCAATTTGACCGCGCAATTATGTCGTTAGCACGGATGCGCGAGCGCACAGGTGGCGTCGGCCAGTTGCGCCGTCGGTCCCGCATCGCGTGCATTCACGCTCCGACCACGCAACAAAACGGATGTGCGTTATGAGCGTTCGGCGATTTTCAATGCAAATTGGAGCACATGGTGAGCGAGGGAGACTTTTTTTCTTAATTTAAATTTCTAAACTCGAACGGTCGTTGATCCTAAAGGTTTGAATTTTTAATTAAGGCTTATGCTTGCCACGATTTGACATGCAACGGCTATGCGAAAGGTACTATTCAGCATAACATTAGGAATATTCAAAACTGACTAATTAATACGTTGAATAATTTAAAAAAAGGAGGGTACTTTTAAAATATTTTAAATATTTATGAATACGTACATATTCAGTAGACCGTCAAACATAAATAATACAAGACGCGTAACGTTTTAAATTAATTATAAAAGTTCTTTCCGTCCAACTTCCAGGATTTTGGCTATTTTGCATAGTCTCGCTGGTTTCCTCAAACTGCTTTTGTTAAACAAATTCTCCACTTAACAAATCGTACCCGTAGTTATTGTAACAGACAAAAATTGCATCTTAATTGGAAGCTCTGATAAATTTAATTCAACAATGTTGAGCCATGCTGTCTTCATATTTAATAAACATTTTTACGCCAACCGGATAAAAAATCAATAGATTGCTAACAAAAAAAAAAAGAGTCAAATTTCATCGCAACTATGTGAGATCGCAACGAAGTTTTTAATAGATTATTTCTTCTTAATGATGACAAAGAAGGCCAATATATTACATGTGAAACTGAAGAAAGTTCACGTATTTAAATTTGAATTTCAAAAGACCATTTATAAACTATTGCACTTTTTTCTGTTCACTTACCAATATCATTTTGTCAACTGAATGAAATGGTCTCTATACCCCCCCCCCCCCCCCCCCCCTTTAATTCAGTTTATGGTGAAAGGCGTTAAGATAAACTATTAAGTGTAAATCATCCTCCTACATGTCTTGACAACATGCAAACGAAACGAGTCACGGAGACCGCATAGTACTTATGTCCTCCTAGAAATACGCCATGTAATAACCAGCCGTTAGGTGTCCGACTGTGTACAAAAGCACCTTCCTCTTTCCTATCGAGGTGTAGTAAGAGGCGACTAATGTATTGTACGGACAGCCTTTATTCGTGCAGAATAACACAAGTGCTTTCACTATACTGCTCGTGGGAACTCAATAGGAAGTAAGAATTTTTTCACTCGTACCAAAATGGCAGCGACGTGGTTCGCCACTCGTCAATGAAAAAATGCCCGCGTGGGCGAAAAATGGACTACGTGAGTGGCCTCTGCCTACCCATTATAATGCATATATTGCATATATGGGAAAAGGCGTGATTGTATGTATGTATCGTAAGACATAGACCTCTTGACATCTAAGGAGTTAAGGTATATTCGGTTGGATAATAGCGTGAGGAACATATAAGCTTACCGGTTTACATTTAAACAGCTGTCATCACACTACAATAATAAAACTGGAGAGTTTGTATGTTTCAACGCGCTAATCTCAGGAAATGCTAATGGTAGGATTCCTATGCAGGAATCCGTCTAGGTAGGTACCACACCAGGGCCAGTTATTCTGCCGTGAAACAGTAGTAAGCAAACATTACTGTGTTTCGGTTTGAAGGGCACTGTGAGCTAGCATAATCACTGGGCATTTGAGACTTAAGAACTGATGTGTCAGGGTGACGGGCGCTGTGTAGTGTCACACAGAATTATTCTGGGTGACACAGCATTTGTTGTGGGCGGACGTTGCACTTACCATCAGGTGAACGTTTTGCTCGTATCATCACTTTATACAATAAAAAACCAAGCCGCTGCCATAAGGAGACGCACGCTGAGGACCGAACATTACCGAGAAAAGCTGAATTGTGAAAGCGCAAGTCAGCGGTATATCATGCCGTACGGCACAGTTAAGTGGCTTTTTTAGCGCGGGTGAAACCGCGGGGCTCAGCTAGTAATTAGATAATTAAAACTTCCACCAAATCGCGATCGTCGCCTGGCTCGGTTCAATTAATCACAAACTATGCTGAATTTATTTTAGAACAAACAGAGGATGCCGAACGCATTCACGATCTCCAAACATCTGACGTGCCTCTTCCAGAGCCCCAAATCTTCTACATTAAGCCGGCATCGTTACGTTTTGGTAGTTATAAATATAAAGTTTTAAGTAGAAAGTAGTATTATTATGCCTTAAAAAGCTGAGCTACATTGTTACTACACAAAAAAAGAGAGAACAAAAACAACAAGGATGCGAAATGTTGGAATAGTAACACTAGTAACTAGAGACTACGTCTCCCTGCGGACTAGTGACGTGTTCTACTCGGAAGTGATAATTCAATGAGACAAAACGTTTTTTATATATTTTTTTTAAATAACATAAAACAGTATTTTTAAGATTTAATAAATTCATCCATTCCTAATTTCCTTGAAAAGTGTTATTACTAATGAAATTGAAATTCACTGATTAAACCATATCATTGCGTCATCTACCACCCCATCTCATACCGTGGGTGTCGTAAAAGTCGACAGAGGGAGAATGAAAACCAGGAGATGGGCAGCAGAATCTTCCTGGAACATCTAAATAAATAAACTGCGGTTGCCGAGCGTGGCAACTATGGCAAAATACCGCCAAAATGAGAGCTACAAACTTTTGTAGCAATCTATGGAGGAGGCCTATGTTCAGCAGTGGACTAGTTATAGGCTGAAATGATGATGAACCATATCATTAATATTTAAGTCATAAAGTTATAATGCAAAAACACGTGGTGACACTAACACACAAGATCAATATAGGGGATCGAATGTTATCTCCGCGTACGGGTGGGCCGGCCGGTGTCAATGCACTGCGCCCCCTTCGAAAAATGCGAAGCACCGCAGACGAACTCTTGCATATGATTATCATACTACTTTCGAGAAAGGTTACGTAATATTATAAAACGCAGTGATTTTTTTAATGCAGTAAGTGACGAGGCCAGCAAGACCTTCACCTGGTGGTAAGTGACACACCTGCCAAAACTACGGTATCACCGAAAACAAAGCTACATAGTGCAAGTGACACTGCAGTCTTCACCCTGAGACATCACTTCTTAAGTGTAAGTCAAAGTCAAAATTTCTTATTTCAATTTAGGCTTGTTTAAAGATTTACATACATAATTTTAATCACGCCTTTTTCCCATGCGAGTAGGCAGAGACTACATTCGTAGCCCACTTTATGGCCCTCACGTTGACGGATGACGAACCACGTCGCCGCCATTTTGGGAACGAGTTGAAATTCTTGCTTCGAGTATCTAGGGAAGATGGTTTCCACCCAAATAGAGCCGCGCATACATGGGTAAGGCTAGCTTAGCTTTCTCGTGCTCCTATGAATGTCAAAATCTACACCGGTTCGAAAAATAAGACCTCAGAGAAGAACCGGTAAGGCATTTGGGTCTTTCTTTTCTACAATGCCTTATTACATAATGTCATTTATTAATTATATAAAATTATTAGGCACGTCATATATTTTGTAGTGATGGGGTTTGCAAGTGCAGAATTAAGAGCTCCACACATCTTCGTCTTCTTTATAATGAGCTATTTCATAATACGCATTATCTAATAATGTCTTCTTGGCAAGATTTTGAAAATCGTATCGTGAAAGTCTCGTTAGTATAGAGTAATTCCTTCAAATCGGAACTCAAAGTGGCGACTGTGGCACGTCGCCTTACCCTAAAATCGAGCACGATTAATTTAAAATCTATTTTTGATCTTTTTTTAACTTACATACATACATAAGATCACGACTGTATCCCATAAGGGGTAGTCAGATACTGGCCACTAAAACAGATGACTGCCACAATCCACGTTTCACCAAAACAATATAATGCAATTGGTGTTATAGGTGGTGAGCCCATCGCCATAATGCGCTGTTGGGAGCACAGTGCAGTTTAATTCCTTACTCGCCTTTTACGAGGTCCATTGGATGAGATGGAGTGGTATTCTTTTAACGAGCCGCCACCACACGGCTTTTTTAAATTATGCAGAGAAAGTATGATCTAGGCTAAAAAGTTTTAGAACAGTAGAATAATTAAACCATAGAATACATACATACAGTCACGCCTTTTTCTCATATAAGGGGTTGGTCACGTAGCCAACTTTTAGCCCTAGCGAGAACCGAGACGCGACGAGTGGCACGTCGCCACCATTTTGGTACGAGTCAAAAAAATTTTACTCCCCATTGCGTTCCCACAAGCAGTATAGTAACAGCATAGCATGTTATAGTGTTATTTTGGACGAATGTAACGACTGTATATGACTGTCCGTACAATTCCGACAACGCATTCGGAGTTCCCCTGGTGTTGCGGATGTTCATGGGCGGCGGTGATCACTAACCATCATGTGAGCCGCATGCACGTTTGCCCCCTCTCCTATAAAAAAACAATACCTTAGTCGCCTCTAACGACACCTCGGTAGCAAAGGTCGGTAGGTACCTCCGCTATTTGTCACCTCGGTAACAAATAAAGAAATAGCGTAAGTAACTTATTATTACTGTAGTTGATTGATAGAACACGACAAATGCGAAAATTTACAAATCATGAATTATAATGTGTTAATTGATACTTGACCGACAAATCAAAGGTCTCTCCTGCTAATATGATCGAGGCGTTTTCTCAGCATGACTAAGGCATATTTAACCTGCGAAACGCCGCGAATTTCTCACGGCGAGTGTGAATTCATTACCTCGCGGAAGAATGTCATTTTAAATTTTGTTCATTTCAAAATCGACTATATTGATAAATATTTTATTTTTATCTGTACATATGTGAAGCTACGAGTACACTGTCCTGAAAGTTTTCACTATCGACCTTATGTGCCCATGGGCAATAATCCTTCGATTAAGATTTTTCCTGGTGGAACCTTTCATCATCATTTCAGCCTATCTTAGTCCACTGCTGAACATAGGCCTCCTCCATAGATTGCTACAAAAGTTTGTAGCTCTCATTTTGGGGGGACTTTGCCATAGTTGCCACGCTCGGCAGCCGGGTTGGCAACCGCAGTTTATTTATTTAGTTGTTCTAGGAAGATGCTGCTGCCCATCTCCTGGTTTTCATTCTCCCTCTGTCGACTTTTACGACACCCACGGGATGAGATGGGGTGGTAGATGACGCAAAGATATGGTAACATAGGCCTACCCCATAGATTGCCACAAAACACGGTTCTGAGCCACCTGCATTCATCGACTGAACCATTCACCAGATGGAATTGCCATATCTGTCATTGACAGTTGCTGACTGTTCTGTGAATTGTATTGTGACACAGAACAATTCTGTGTGTCTGTACACCACAATGCGCTCGTCACTCTGAGACATCTTAAGTGTCATTGTTTTTATTATATAAAGTGACGAGCCAAGCAAAACGTGCGCCCGTCACCCTAAAACAGCGATTCCCAACCTGTGGTACGCGTACCCCTGGTGGTACGCAGGATCCCATTGAGGGTACGTGAAAATTATATTAGTAATGGCGGAAATACTGAGAAGTTAAAACAGTTAACTTTTATAAACATTATTGTAATGTATTATGTCTACAAAATGTAGTTTAAAATGAACCTTATAACTAATAACTTACTATGGTGCTAGACTATGAGCGTTGGGTTGGTAAAATACAGTACATTCGTTTGTATAGCATACCGCTTATCCATACGGCTGTACGCAAAAGATTCTTTATAATT
The DNA here is from genome assembly GCA_019845155.1 of Luehdorfia chinensis. Lineage (NCBI taxonomy): Eukaryota > Metazoa > Arthropoda > Insecta > Lepidoptera > Papilionidae > Luehdorfia > Luehdorfia chinensis. The sequence continues at coordinate 2,733,526 of JAHVAK010000252.1, read as the reverse complement.
CTTCGAAGGCGATTTTGTGGGGTTGTTAATATTTTATAGTTACAGGGTTTGCAATGAATATAGACAAATTTTATCCGATTATTGATTAATTATGTTTAAAATAATGTTAAGATTATGATCCTGAAATTAATATGACTGACTAATTTTTTTATGTATGAGATCAAAAATCATACAATTTTTGTCGAAATTCATTGCAAAATCGTGTATCACCAACTGTTATAAAATGTCCTTGAAAACAATAAATAAATAATAAAATGATAAAAAAATAATAAAATTTTGTATCAAAACTACAGTAACTCTCTATAGATCACAAGTCTCTAGAGACAAGCACTAGGTATATTTCAAAGTTAAGATCGACAATAGATAGACCTTATGAGAAACAAGACACATTTTTAAGAGTAGGTATGGAGTTTTCAGAGGAGGGTTACGGGAACGACAAAAGGTTGGGAAGCACTGTCCTAAAACATCAGTTCTACAGTAACATATGCCCAGTGATTATACTAGTTCTCAATGCCCTTCAGACCGAAACAGTAATCCTGCAGTACGTAATTTCGCTAATGAGTGAGAAAGAGAAAGGTGAATTGCACCCTGTGCTTCAGAGCGCATTGGGGCAGGTTAGTGACCAAGCTAAAATGTGAGAATAACGACTCGTTGAAAGTTACGAGGCTGAAATTCAATACTAGGGACCGTATTATGTGGTAAGGTAACACCAGAGTATGATTCTGCAAAAAAGTACAATGCTAGTGAATCCAACACCACTTTTCCGTGTTTTTCGTTCGACTTCGTTAATATCTTTACTTGTGGTAGTATTCCTATGCAGGGATCCGTCTAGGTGGGTACCACCCCAGGGCCAGTTATTCTGCCGTGAAGCAGTAGTGTGCAAACATTACTGTGTTTCGGTCTGAAGGGCACTGAGAGCTAGTGTAATTACGGGGCATATGAGACTTAAGAACTTAGGTATCAGGGGGACTGGCGAAGTGTGGTGTCACACGGAAATGTTCTGGGTAACAAAGCCTTTTGTTATGGGCGGAAGATGCACTTACAATCAGATAAACGTATTGCTCGTCCCGTCACTTTCTCCTATAAAAACAACTAAATGTTGCAAAAGGCTAATGTTACTGAAATAAGATAATAAAAGATGTTAATGAAACTGATGTGAAAGAAGAAAAAACAGATGGATTCGATTCCTTACACGGGAGAAATATTTCTTTGTCCGACCGTCCGTCGTCCTGGTTTAAGTTTGTGCATAAACAAGGAAAAATCCCTAGAAAGGGGTGTCTATTTATTTTAAAAAGAAGTAATATAACTGTCGCATTTCATCCCACAGTAAGTACCACGAGTTCACGATTTATTACAACCACTAACCAATTTCAATCGAGATTCAAACCCAGACATATACAGCGTTCCTATTTTAATCACAAGTGGGGTCTCATCATGACTGCATACGATTACGTATGTCTGTCGATCTAGCGTAACATGCGTGCGTCCAACGACGAACAACGACGTTACGGCGAATGCAATAAGGTTATATTTGCGCCAAGGTAAAAAGTAGTCCACCGTGCAAGCAATGTTATGATTTATTTTAACACGTACACTATAAATATTTCTGAACGTTGGTTATTAAAGGGAATTTAGAGTGTATCGTTAATAATGTATTCAAAACGAAAAAAAAAAACATTTTTGAATTGGAGAAAGAGAAGAGACGACACGAGCAAAACATAAACCTGTTGGAAAGTGCAAAGTCTGCCCATAATAAGTGCTTGGTCACCCAGAACGTTTCTGTGTGGCATCACACTGCGCCCATCTCTGTTACATCAGTTTAAGTCTCATATGCCCAGCGATTACATTAGCTTTCACTGCTCTTCGAACTGGAACACTAACTTTTCTACACCGCTATTTTACCGCCTAGATTAACGGTGCACTTTGTACACTACTTCTTCACGGCAGAATAACTGGCCCTGCGGTGGTAGACACCTAGACGGATTCAGGTATAATAATCGTATGTATGTGTATACCAGTTGGTTGTGGTGTAAAGGTTGAGAATCTTATCAACAAATCCCATCCCATGGAAATCTTAAAAACCGACAGAGTGAATTAAAAGATAGATAATAGAACGGAAACTCTTAGACAAACTCTTCTGCGGTTTTTGACACAAGCACAACTGTCTATGACAATGTTTCATATTTAGTTAATAGGATTTGATTTTATCCTGGCCGATTCGACCACGGCGACAACTTCTGAATACTGACGGAAGCTATCGACGATGCGAAGCGATAAGAGGCTAAAACTAAGACGCAGTGTCAAAGACACAGCACAACCAGACACCTGAAAATCAACTATTTGTTTTTATGCACAAATGTTGGTTCCTCTGTGTCATTACTTAGTTTTGCGTGACACTGATTTTGTTATGGGCAGGCGTGGCATTTTATATCAAATGACTGCTCGTCTCGTCACTCAATACTACTAGTAGTAGTATTAAGTGCAGCATCACGCTCGGCACCTTAACAATTCGGTTGTCAAGTCTCACACGTAATTTCACTGTGAGTGACCTTCAAACCGGAACACAGTAATGTTTTTGCACACTGCTGTTTGGCGTGTAGCGAAGTCTATTCCACATGAGAAGCTCAAGAAATAGTTTATACATCCAACATTGCGCTATTGAAATGTCTGAGATACACTTGTACTTGGCACATCATGCTGCTCAAGTGTCTATGTAGATAGACAGGCTACATGGGACTCCTACCACCGTAAATTACCTTATGTCAAGGTCTTGCAGACTTTAAAAACGCGGAACCGTGCGGTGACCACGTTCAAATAAATTTCAATGTCTATTAAAAGCTCTGCTGTGGCATCAGTGCGTCGGCCGGATGAAAGATGGAGTCATTATAAATCAATCTCGATTGCCCTCGGAGCAACCTGGACCGATTACATGTGACAAATCGATTATCCCGCGTCGCATTCTTAGTCCGAGATGACGTTACGTTCGATCGAATTGAGTAACACTGTATATTTCTTTAATATACAAGAACATCTTAGAAAAATTGATTTTCTCCTAACAAACACTATGCGGCGAGTTAGTTTAGGAGACGGGTGTTCATGCTATGTTACCAAGTTCGCCTGGGTTTCGTTGCCCGTTGCCGGTAACAATCAAATTGTTAATTGCAATTTCAAGATCTGATTTACCGTTGGCTCAACAATGAAGGAAAACATCATAAGGACACCTGCATGTCTGAGAAATGAAATATATTACAAATCGCGTTAGAGCAGCGTGGCAATGTACCACCGTTTCGTAATGAGGTTCCTCTGACGGAGAAGAAACAGGTGAAAGAAACTCCGCAGGTATTGTCTTTTTGTAATGCTTTTATTTTTATATTAGTCATAAAACAATCGAAGCACGCTCCATAACAGATTTAATCATACACAAAAGTGTATTGCAATTGAAGTGAAAAATATATACAAATATATTTATCAAATAATATTGTATACTTTCGGAACGTAGAGCCGTGGTAGCTCAGGGGCTAGGCGCTCGCTTTAAATTTCATAGTACGCGAGTGACCTGGGTTCGATTCCCGATGCCGGCAATACTAAAATTATTGATTGCAATTTTAAGTGCTGATTTATCGCGTGCTCGGCGGTGAAGGAAAACATCGTGAGGAAACCATCATGTCTGAGAAATAAAAAATATTTCGAAGACGTGCAGTCGGCCAACCCGCACTAGAGCAGCGTGGCGGATTCTTCCTAGCTCCAAAACCCTCTCAGAAATGAGAGGAGCCTGTGCTCAGCATTGGACATTTATAGGCTGAAACTTTACTTTTTTTTATTTTCGGAACTGACTTCCTATCCGTGTAAATCTTACTTCTTAAATCATGGCAATTATTTTGAAATACCAAGTGCGTAAGAAGTTTTCCTGCGTGTTCAAGCAAGGTCAAGCACAGACGCAATTAACCGAGAGACTTCCTCATTGATCGCAGTCCATGTCTATAAATTTATACCTCTTGTATATATAAGCTTTTACTGTACTTTTAAAGGTTGTGTTAAATTTTACGTATGAGTAAGTAAAGTTATTACCATCATCATTTCAGCCTATCACAGTCCACTGTTGAACATGGGCCTTCCCCATAAATGGACACAGGGGATCGAAATCAGGCCATTAAAGGCGCGCGCTCGGTATTTGAGCTACCACGGCTCTTGGCGTATCGGTATGGACTAATTTCCATTTCGATACAATACAGTTACAGAAAGACACGCCCCACGGGAGCAATGGCCCCTAATTTCGATTCAAGTTTTATCTGATGAATCTTAAATACACAATCGGGGACTTTTAGTTAATTAAGCTAATTATGCTCTTATCAGTCGTGATAACTGTGTAATAAAATGACGATTATATTAATTTTAAAAGAAAAGAGGCGATGCGTCTAAACGGAAACGGAAGGAGACAAGTTGAAATGATATATGAAAAAAATGAGGCGATTATTTCTATCAAGTCCATTTTAAGTTAAGTCTAAATAATTAAACTGAAACACAAATCAAAATTACGTTAATTAATAAAAAAAAACTCGAGAGCAAGTACCAGGTGGACATAAGGTCAAAAGCGGTGTAAGGACGGGCGGGTAATGACCGGGCACCGCTACGCGCCAGTTTCGGGGGTCGACGACCCGACGAGACGAACGGCGTCCTAGGACGTACTCTTACGTCGCCATACTGCCCTGGTATCGGACAGTATTTTACTTACAATTTATGCATTAAATAAGAAATTAAATACATACTTAGGTATTTAACATTTATTACTTCATGCAATCCATACTAATATTATAAAGGCGAAAGTCTCTCTATATGTTTGTTACCTTTTCACGGATCAACCGTTGAACCGTTCTTGTCAAAATCGGCACAGAGATAGTTTACGTCCTGGAGACAGACATAGGACTTTTTATTTCGGAAAAAGTTCCCACTTTTGAAAAATCTACGCGGACGTAGTCGCAGACTTCAGCTGGTATTATACACAAATTTATTATTTACAAATTGAGGAATGCTCATTCGTAATGCATATTGCAAAAAAAATCCTACTCTTATCAACTCTTCGTAGTGTCCAATTACATTACATCCTTAACATTGCCTCCTAGTCTAGTGTCACACGTGGTGGATTATTTTTGTCGTGTCAGCAAATCACCTTCCGGCCGATCAGAATACATTCTGAACCAAATAGCAGAAAAAGTCCTTTCACTAATATTGACTTCGACTTGGATTCAAACAACAGACCTCCAGAGCACCGGCCCTGGTATGCTAGCCACGCTAGTACTGGTTCTAACTTTGTAGAAACATCAAAGCACAAACTTCAATAGCAGTCTTTCAATGAACCTCATTAACGTAAAGACGAGAGGATAACGAACCCAATTCGGTCATTTGATATTCCTCCATAGGCGTAACCTTCAAGAGATATTCGCACGAACAATTTTAAACAATCAATGCCTATGAAATAACGGTTAATCTACTTGAATATAAAACTTAATTCAGACGCTTTGTACAACGGTAAAAATGAATTGGTGACGTCACGTAGAAAGTGAAACATAACTGTAAGCTTCATAAGAGACTAAGAAGATATCAATAAACAAATTAATACGACAGAAAACTAAGTATTAGTAAACAAAACTAACGAAAACGTTTAAAGACTACGTTGAATACATTCATACATAATAAATCAAAGAAAACACGATTCAAAAATTAAAATGGTTTTTGTCATACTGTTTTGTTAGCACACCAAATTGGAAAGGTCATTTATCTTATCCATATGACACGACAGCCAACTAAGTTGCATACACTTGTAAGGTTATGCTTATTTTGACCACAGTTTTGATTCCTGCGATGTACTGCATGGAAAAATGATTCAATTGGTTGTTAAACTTTGAACGCTGTTAGGCTTATCAGAGGTGGAGAATCTGCCACCCCATCTCATCCCGTGAGTGTCGTAAAAATCGACACAGGGAAAATAAAAACCAGGAGATGGGCAGCAGCATCTTTCTGCACCATCTGAACAAATAAACTGCGGTTTCCAAATCTGCCAAGCGTGGAAACTTTTTCAAAATCCCCCAAAATGAGAGCTACCGACTTTTGTGACAGTCTATGGGGGACGCCTTTGTTCAGTAATCGACCAGTGATAGGATGAAACTGAGAACTATCACAACCCCTAAAGAATTCAAGACTTCGTCGTTCAAGGAAAACTTTGAAAGGCATTCAATAATCCCAAAACACTTAGACAATACTACTTGTAAATGTGACTATGAAAAACTTATCGAAAGTATAAACGTAGCAAAATATAAAAACAAAACTCACTTTCAGCAGTACAATGAAAACAAAATTGTGCACGAGATTGTTTGATGCCACTCGATTATTAATTCTGACGCGATAATGCGCCATTTTACGTCAGTCAACTGATACGTCATGTAGGCTCGAACAGCGTTTATATCTTAACGCTTGTTTGAAAGGTTGAATGAACCCACCATCAGAATTATATAGACTTTTGTTATGGAAGAAAGTGACCAGACGAGCCAATCGTTCGCCTGATGGTAAGCACAACGTCTGCCCATAACAAATGCTGTTTCGTCCAGAACATTTGTGGCGTTACACTGCGCTCGTCACCCTGAGAAATCTCCTCGTACTGCGACGGGTTCCTGTACTGATAATTCCTGTATAGAAATAATACTACCTGTAAATTGGAGGTGGAACCAATAAAGTACGAGTATAAGTTTAATTTAGATGAAGCGCTAAAAGAAGCTTTTGAAGAAATTCGTGAATTTCATAGTATACGAGTGACCTGGGCACCGCTGATTTACCACGTGCTCGACGGTGAAGGAAAATTAAAATGGTGGTTGGTTTCGTGACGAAACCGGCATGTTTGAGGAATAAAAATATTTCGATGACATGTGAAATCCGGCAACGCGCATTGGAGCGTGACGGACTCTTCCCGGCTCCAAAACCCTCTCAGAAATGAGAGCGGGCCTGTTAACAGTTCAGCAGTGGGACATTTATAGACTGTAAATTTTACAGGTGAAAGTGTGGCTATTGTTGATTTCTGGTGGAAGTTCCCACAACCTTTAAGAGTAGATAATAGAGATGATGTTCCCCTAGCCGATTTCGACCACGGCGACAACTTCCGACTACTGTCGAGAGCCATCAACTGCGCAGGAGATATTATAGTGACACAAGTGTACGCGCAAACACAGAGGCACTCACTCGACCAAACCTACCCGCGCCCGATGTAACGCTGATGCGATTAGATCGGAGGTAGGCTAGGATGCAGTGTCAGAAACACGGGGACAATCACAACACAACCAGACCCGAAAAGCAACAATTTATGTTTTATCACAAATGTTAGCTCCGGTTGGGATTCGAACCCAGGACCCGCGGCTTAGAAGTCAGGTACTCTGACCACTAGGCCACGCGGTCGTCAAATAGAGATAATAGAGATAAGAATATTATATTCAAAGATGAAAGTTAGTCAGTTTTCCAGAACGTACCCTGGAATATTAAGATGTTGGCGAATAACGAACCCGTACCTCTACGAGGGGTGATCCAAAAGTAATGATAATCAGTTATTTCTAGTGCACACAAAAATACAAAAAAATTTCAGTCACTTACTCAGTTAACCACTAGTTCAGGGAAAAAAAATCATATAAATAGGCCACGATTCCCGGGAGCTACATTCATTTGAATACGGACTGTCAAGGAGTGAACATCAAAATGGAAAAACACGAAATCAGAGCTGTCATTAAATACCTCTGCTTGAAAAAAATGTCTACCAAAGACATACACAGCGACTTGGTGGAAACATTAGGGGACTCTTCTCCTCCATATTCCACAGTTGCACGCTGGGCTAAGGAGTTTAAGTTGGGAAGAACATCGACGGAAGACGAACACCGCGAAGGACGCCCATCGACGTCCCTCACTGAAGAAAATGTGAAAAAAGTTGAAGAAGTTGTATTGGAAGATCGAAGAGTGACTATCAGGCATGTAGCTGAGGTCACAGGGATCTCATATGGCAGCATTCAAAGAATCCTTGCGAACGAATTGCATATGAGAAAGGTCTCCGCGCGTTGGGTACCGAAAATGTTAAACGACGAGCAAAAGAAGAAACGAGTCGACATGTCAAGAGCAAATCTCGAAAAGTTCCAGGCAGACAAGGATAATTTTTTGTCACGTTTTGTGACCATGGACGAGACCTGGATCCACCATTTTGATCCTGAAACAAAACAACAATCGATGACATGGAAACGATCCGATGAACCGACGCCGAAGAAATTCAAAGTGTCAAGCTCAGCAGGGAAGGTTATGGCGTCTGTTTTTTGGGACGCTGAAGGAATAATCATGGTGGACTACTTGGAAAAGGGGGCCACTATTACAGGCTCCTACTATGCAGAACAAATAAGAAGATTGCGGGAGGCTATTAAGGAGAAAAGGCGAGGCAAACTGCGGGCTGGAGTGCTGTTCCATCAAGACAACGCACCGGTTCACAAAGCTGCAATTGCCATGGCTGCCATTCAGGAAGCGGGCTTTGAGCTGGTGGAACACCCCCCCTATTCACCAGATCTAGCCCCCAGCGACTTCTATCTCTTTCCACGACTCAAGGAACACCTCCGAGGCAAGAAATTTGACGATGATAGCGACGTGATGGCCGCGGTTGAGGACTTTTTTGAGAGTCAAGATAAAGATTTTTTTTCTAAGGGAATTTTAGGATTAGAAAAGAGATGGACTAAATGTATAGACTTGCTAGGAGACTATGTTGAGAAATAAATTTATTTATTTATTTTATTCATTGTGTTTATTATTGATTATCATTACTTTTGGATCACCCCTCGTATGCCAAAGAACGCGCGACACAAACGTCGAACGTTCACGTGTAGCCCCCACGTCATCACGTTTCCCAGCGCCCCTTGTGGATTAAGAACGGCTCGCTTTCGATTATTGACGTCCACATATCCTAGTGGTCCGAATATTTGACTTCTACGCCGCAGGTCCTTGGTTCGAGTCCCAGCCGGAGCCAACATTTGTGCAAAAACACTTATTATCATCTTTTCGTGTTTGTTGTGTTGTGCATGTGAAATTTATATCTGTAAAACGCATTCACGATACAAAAGAAATCAGAGTGGCGCATAGTTTTCAAAAAAATTTATAAAAAATGCAGCACATTTAAAGTCTTTGTCGCTCTGTGATGGAATTCGAAGCCAAAACATTTTTTTTTGCAGATAAGAAATAAATATATAAAAATTGAGGTCCCCAATTCATTTAAAATGTTTTATATATTCATTACGACACATCAACTAAATATTAATATAGCTAAGTTAAACAATAAATATTTTATAAAATCCCTCAAGGAAACGTACGGTTTGAGAATCTCTAGTTAAATACATTCATACAGTCACGCCTTTTTTCCATATAAAGTGTCCACGCGCATATCCCTGCTTTTCACTTATATGCGTACATTAGTAATATGTGAATTTTATATGAAGACACAGAAAGAGAGAAGATATAATATAGATAAGAAGTCGTAAGATCAGATTACCAAGATGTCAACGTATTAACAAACATCCGTCCGTCTAGGTAAGAATCGCTACAGTGACAGTAATCCTGCCGTGAAGCAGCATTGTGCAAACATTAGTTTCGGTCTGAAGGGCACTGAGAGCTAGTGTAATCACTGGGCATATATAATTTCGGTGATGTAATTGCTGTTAGCCTTTTTGGCTTTTACAGCTTCATCGGATACTGTGTTATGAGAATTAAGCGAAGTGTGGTGTCACACAGAAATGTTCTGACACAGCATTTGTTATGAGCAGACATTTCACTTACCATCAGGTGAACTTTTCGTTCGTCTCAGCAATTGCTTCCATAAAAATAAATATAATATCATCTTTTTTATCAAACTTAGCGCTTATTCGATCGCAAGTAATAACTTATTATCAATTATATTGTAGTTTTGTTGATACCATTTCCGATCTCCTTCACGAACATGTCGGTTGACTTGTCTGTCCGTTCCGTTACGTAAAGGACAAGGGCACATGGGTATATGTCGGCACATGTTTATATAGTACGAGTATTATACTTATGTGAGTGTCGTTTCCGATTCACTGGCGTATTTATGAGTAACCGAGAGGACGACTTTACGTTAGGGGGAGCAGGGGGTTGCCAACTTAAGCATTTCTAATATTTCTATTTTCCTTTCTACATATCTCTAACTCAAGAAACGCGACTTGTTCAAATTGTAATCATTTATATTTTTAATCAAACTATATCAATATCAGATTTTTTTTATAAATTAATTTGGTACCTAAATGGTATCAAGACAATTTTATTTCGATTATTAGATAGTAGTGGATACCACAATTTAGTACAATAAGAGTTCTATATAGAATATATCGGTTGGCAGCCCTAATTAGGGGATAACAAACAAACATCAATACACATCCTTGAAGAATATCAAAATATAAGAGCGTTGTAACTTCTGATGAAAAGCTTAAACTTTTCATCAGAAGATAAAGATGTGTGAATAAGACAGTGTCAGAAACACGGACCACTTTTTTATGGTCACTACCATACTTAATTGTAACGAAATGTTGGTAATTAGACCTTAAATTTGAAATGTCACCAACATTTTGTATACTTAAGTTCTGTGTTCTGCGCTGCGCTCGCCACCTTCATACGAGTACGTCATAAAATTTAATTTCTCATATGCCCAGAAATCTCACTAGCCAGTGCCAAACACAGTATTGCTTGTACATAGCGTTGCCAGGTATCCCGATTTCCGCGGGACGTCCTGATTTTCAGGGGTCAGATGACATCCCGATTCACCCTTGATCGGGACGCCAAATGTCCCGATTTTTCACTAACCACTAAATTTATATAAGTTTGTTGAAATTTTATTTCGTCTGTTTCTTGTACTAAATAATAGTACATGCATACATAAAGTCACGCATTTTTCCCATATAAGGGGTAGGCCCGAACCACGTCGCCTTTTACCAATAGTATCATGCCATTTAAAAAAAACTAATCGGCCGATAAAAAACTGTTTTATTTTTGTAGCTATTGTAGAAAGGGAAAATTTGAAAATAAAATTCCTGATTACTTTACCTTCCGTCCCGAAATTTGACACACTGAACCTAGCATCACTCCCGCTTGGCTACAGAATAATCGGCCTAGTGGTAAGGTTACCTAGACGGACTCCTGCATAAAAATCCTACCACCAGTAAAAGTAATTTGTGTTACGGCAGCAATGACTTTCGTTGGGATTCGAACCTCACGCAGCAAGCAGGTACGCTGACCTAATGGCCGCGTAGTCATCGGTCCTCAACATACAAACAGATAGTAGCGTAATTATTACCATGTCTGAACAAAGCAAGTGTTAGATTTTTGAACCTTGCGGTCATGGACCATAAAATAAGCAAGTTATGCGAACACGATAGAAATCGTTATGACCGATTGAACATTACATTAAACGGGCGTGTCTACATTATGACCGTTTTTTATTTTATTTTATTACTAGCTGAGACCCGCGACTTCGTCCGTGTGGATATAGGTTTTTTTTAAATATCCCCTGATAACTATTTGATTTTGCGGCATAAAAAGTATCCTATGTCCGTGTCCAGGATGCAAGCTATCTCTGTGCCAAATTACGTCAAGACCGGTTCAGCGGTTGAGCAGTGATAAAGTAACGTGAAAAGGTAACAAACAGACAGAGGGACAGAGAGAGTTACTTTCGTATTTTTTGCAAAGCAATCGCGGGGGGGGGGGGGGTTCGAAAACTACATCATACACACCATTTTTACCATAAATTAATCTCGTAATCAAAACATACATATCACAATTAGTAAGGTATAGATGTGCTGGTATAGGAAAAAGCATTTGCAGTGTTTTTTTAATCGTCCGCTCAGGTCATTTCCGCGGTGTAAGGTTCCGTTTGAGCATCGCAACCGTTACGCTACGTAATGTTTATCTATATATTAACGTAGTGAAGAGAAAACTTCGTACCCCCTTTTAAGCATATTGCGCGCTCGGAGGACTGTGAGATTTGGTATACTTAAAGTTTGTATGGAGAAGATGTGAGGAAGTTAAAATGTATAGATAATATGTAATACAAATAAATTCAATTCAATAAAATAAAACATTCATACTGACAATGTCAATCACATCTGCCGTTTGTTTACGTTCATACTGCCAATGTCAAACACATAATAGTCATACACATAATAAACAATCGCACAAAGTGGATATTGTAAAATAATAAAATGTTGCCAACAAATAATTACTCAAACCTTAAAATCACGGTCTAATTTCTACCACAGGGAACCACAAGTATTTATTATAATAATTATAAATGTTGTAGAGGGGTTGCTTTGCAGTTAGTCAAGTGGCCCATAGACAACGGATGTGCTTTTTTCTTTTTAAATTTAATCCAAAAATGCTACGATTCGTTGCGCACGGTTAACCTTTGAATTGTATAGGGTTTTTATTATTTTTTAATTTTAAATAGATTTAACAGTTGCCTCTTTAAAGGCTTGATCACTGGTTGCGATCTTTTAAATTATCATTATCATTCGGCTGCAGCACTACTTGATCTTCAGCCTTAAACATCTAACTGCTTCTAGGGGGCGCCCGGAATATCTCTGATCACAATACTTCCTAAAATTAAATACTAGTATCTTTTAATCTACTAAACAATAGTACTATTAATCATGCCGTGTGGTGGCGGCTCGTTAAAAGAATACTACCACTCCATCTCATCCAATGGATCTCGTAAAAGGCGAGTAAGGAATTAAACTGCACTGTGCTGCATCCCAACAGCGCATGGTGGCGATGGGCTCACCACCTATCACACCAAGTGCATTATATTGTTTTGGTGAAACGTGGATTTTGGCAGTGATCTGTTTTTGCAGTGAGTGCCCAGTCTCTGACTACCCCTTATGGGATACAGTCGTGATCTTATGTAGGTATGTATGTATTAATCATACAACTTCAGTAATGGCAGACCATACCATGCTTGGCACCATAACCAACAAATTTAAAATATGTAACCTATATAGAAACTTTTGGCAGATGAAGGTGCAAAAGCAAAGGGTAGCAATCCGCCAGATTGGGTGGTCCAATCAGGAAAGGACGTTTTCTCCAACCAGTTATCTTCAGAAGTTGTATTTACAGTTCGGATCTCAGAAACTTTCACAGCGCGTTTATGAACATATGAGATACTCGTATTTATCGAGCTTCTCATGAGGCGAGATGACGCCACAAACTGTACTTGTAAAAATAATTTTAATCCGGAATGAGCGTATACTTGCTTTGTATATGAAGAATAGACGGAAACGCTAACTTATAATTTGTTCTTCGACATAACTATAATAATAGTGCGCTTCTAAAGTCGTAAAAAATGTGTTCACCCTCTAACTTTTCAAAAATATGCCGTGGAAAATACTAAAAAAAAATTAGTAGAATTTAGAAAATACTTTTAAATCAATCAACCGGAGCACGCTCCATGATAAAATTTCTAACAAAGCCAAATACTATAATACGTAAGTGCATTGCAATTCGTATCCCGCGGGGGCGAAATGTTTGGTGTGTTCTACGTTTGTGGTCTTTGCATAGCCCTTAAATGGGAAAAGACGTGACTGTATGTATTGCAAACTCAATCAGACGAGCCTCCTCAAGCACCCACCCGTTCACAGATATGCATTTAATTACAAAAATATTTTCATTGAAATATTTACCAACCGATCTTATTTAAACTTCAATATTGTTATGTCTGTTCATCACTTTAAAAGACATGAACCGCAAAAACTAAATTAACAAAACTGTAACGCAATAACCCCATTTGCCGACTTCGATCTCCGCACAAGCTCACGTGACAATCATACAGCCTCGCAACGTGGCTTCCCACGCGGCGTTACTCCGGTTTTAGGTAAAGGCTTTGAATTTTACCTTTGAGGGAATTCAACATTCGGTAAAAAGATAGCACGTGTATGAAATATTCACGTGTCCCTTAGGAGATTAAAACAAATGAAATCAGAAAACAAACACAATATGGAACTGGGTATTGTGAATTTTTGAACAGTATTTTTTTTATTATTTCGTCTTTAGAAAGCTTAACCAAAACTTGGGCTAAAAATACATGGCGGTAGGATTCCTATGCAGGAATCCGTCTTGGTAGCCACACCTAGGGCCAGTGATTCTGCCCTAAAGCAGTAGTGTGCAAACGTTACTGTATTTCAGTTTGAAGGGCACTGAGGGCTAGCGTAATCTCTGGACATATGGGACTCAAGAACTCATGTCTCTGGGTGAGGGGCGCAGTGTGGTGTCACAGAGATATGTTCTGGGTGACACAGCATTTTTTATAGGCAGAAGTTGTACTTACGTACAGGTGAACGTTTTGCTCGGTGAAAATTAAAGCTCGGAAACATATTTCTTGTTCTATAGTATATCCCAAAAGCTTCTGATTTCTTGTATCTCTATATGAATTAATGGAATAAATGGAAGTTAAAGAGAACAAATTGCTATCACACCCAAAGCTTCGAATTATCTCACTTCTTAAGTCTCATATGCATTGTAATTAAACTAGTTTCAGTCCCTTTTAAACTGAAATACAGTGATGTTTGCACACTACTGCTTCACGGCAGAATAACTGGCACTGCGGTAATATCTATCTAAACAGATCTGCCTGTAGTATGAAAGATAGGTAGAAGATACAGTATATATAATATTTATGCATAAGCCACAATCACTGCTTTTGTGTTTTAAAATAATAAAAATGAATAAAGACAAATACCTTCTTAGCAAAATTAATATGAAAAATCCTCGGCTCAATATAACTTTTAAGTTTAACCTAGTACGTACCAATCTTGGAAAAGCTGCACTATTGTATAGAATGCAAAATCTGTGTAAGCAATTCGGAAAATTGTAAAGTTTGACATATTTTTTGATATCTTACGTACCTTGAAGGCTGAAAATAAATATCATCATCATCATTTCAGCCTATCGCTAGTCCACAACTGAACATAGTTTGTAGCTCTCATTTTGGGGGATTTTGCCGTTAATCAGATGCTTCAGGAAGATGCTGCTGCCCATCTGTCATTTCATTTGCCCTCTGTCGACTTATGACATGACACCCACGGAATGAGATGGGGTGGTAAATTCTCTCCAGCTGCCACCACACGGCACTGCCACTATACTAAGCCTTATTTCTTTTGGGTTTGTATTTAGAATTATAATTTTTTGGTTTGTTATACTTTTATAAAAATTATACGCGCCTATTATTGGGTGTTAGGCTCGACCGACACTACTGTAAGTAAGCTATTATATGAAATGTTGAACTCCTAACATCTGTTGGCTGTGTCTATTATGAACAAATGAAATGTCCAAACCATTTGTTTTTAGGGCTTTTACAGCTTTGTCGGATTGATGTAGCACCCGACGATTTATGATGTCTACAAATATTTTCTTTGAGCATCGATAGGTGGC
Organism: Luehdorfia chinensis; assembly: GCA_019845155.1. Taxonomy (NCBI): domain Eukaryota; kingdom Metazoa; phylum Arthropoda; class Insecta; order Lepidoptera; family Papilionidae; genus Luehdorfia; species Luehdorfia chinensis. The sequence goes on along the minus strand of JAHVAK010000252.1, from coordinate 2,718,037 downwards.
TAATGTTTTAGTAATATTGCTTTGCTGTCATATTAAACTGGAAACTGAACGCAAAACCGGGAAACAAGTATTACTGTAGAATGTTTTGATCTTTTTTTTTATTGCGACATCTTTTATAAACCATCAGATTGTTTCAAAAGTGCAGGATATACATTTTTTCCCCCATCCCCCTTGCCCGGATTTCCTCTAACCGTTTGAACCACCACGTGTTTCCAGGAGTTGGGGTCGTCGAACCCGTGCGCATGCACGGTCATGCATCGAATGCATCGTGCACAGTGCATTGTTAGTCTAGCGGTTTTTATTACTGTCGTTTGGCAGTTCACGTTTCTTTAACTTACGTATCACTTTAAATCCAACAAGTATATTGAATAATTGTATCTAATTATTTTTGTATAATAATTACATACAAGTATTCAATAACCAAAAACCAACTAAGGTCAGCGACCAGCGTAAGCAAAAATAGCATTTTATTATAGCGGAAAATGCCACGTCTGCCATTGACAGTTGCGGAGTCATTCAGAACACTTCTGCCAGTCATTTTGAGAAATCTTTTCTTAAGTCTCATTTTTTAATTGTATAAAGTGACGAGACAAGCAACACGTTCACCTGATGGTAAGTGCAACGTCTGCGCATAGCAAATGCTGTGCCAACCAGAGTCTTTCTGTGTGGCACTACATACTCGTCTCTGAGACATCAGCTCCTTAGTCTCATATGCCCCTGTAATTTAAACTAGCTGAAGGTGTAGCTGCCACTAAAGACTTCATAATCAAAAGTGACGCCGCAATCGTTAAGTGCGTATCGCTTGCCATCAGAACGACTTTCTTGTCTTGTTACATAATACCATAATAAAAATCCTGAGCAAATGACAGCTAATATCGCCGTGGTAAAATGTAATAAACGTCACTAGGTTGTCTGTTATCATATATTTATTTATTTGGAAAACTTACAGCTAGCATTACACAATATTAAAGTCAAGTAGAAATAAGAAGGCAATTGAAAAGTTTTCACCGCTACACATTAAACCAATAAAGAAAACATTTGTCGGTAGATTAGACAACAGTTATATGAGAAAATAGTGTTCTCCTCCTAGCCGATTTCGACCACGGCGACAACTTCCGAATACTGTCGAGAGCCATCAACTGCGCAGGAGATATTATAGTGACACAAGTGTACGCGCAAACACAGAGGCACTCACTCGTCCCAAACTACCGACGCCCGATGTAACGCTGATGCGTTAAGATCGGAGGTAGGCTAGGATGTAGTGTCAGAAACACGGGGACAATCACAACACAACCAGACCCGAAAAGCAATAATTTGTGTTTTCAGCACAAATGTTGGCTCCGGCTGGGAATCGAAACCAGGACCCGCGGCGAATAAGTCAGGTACTCTAACCACTAGGCCACGCGGTAGGTAGGGAAATAACACACACACTCAAACAAGAACAACAGCAACAACATACTCAGCTAAAGAAATGTTTCGCCAAAATAGCTTTGAGCTGAGAAACACTGGTATTGAACAGGTCCAAGTCTATTTTACCGGAAACTTCATTGTAAGTTCTACACGCACGTATCAAAAATGAGTTTAGCCAATATGTGGTCCGGACTAACGGCACATGAAGTAAGCCAGCTTTTCGTCTAGATCTTGTTATAATTCCTAGCTGACTCAGCAGCTGCCGGTGAGTCAACGGTGGACTTTTTGGTACAGATCCATAACAATCATCAATACTTAAAGTAGTTAAATGGAATTCTAGTAAACAATTGTAGTTATTTTAAGTAACATTTTGGAGATATGTTATTTATCAACTAACTGTGCCCCGCGGATATGTCCGCGACACCGAGTCGAACGTAACTGCGGGGTACGGCACGGTGCCTCGCTGAATGTTCAGGCCATTCAAGGTTCGGTCTTTATAAGTAATGTTAGATTCTCAGCGTGGAGCTCTTAAGGGTCGTGTCTAGATGTTTTATAGCCTAGAACTGTCCTCAAGAAACGGGTTATGTAATATAAGAATAATATTTAAATCGAATGCTGATTGCTGAGATTAGCGCGTTCACACATACAAACTCTTACATAGATACGATCACGACTATATCCCATAAGGGGTAGTCAGAGACTGGGCACTCACTGCAAAAACAGATGACCTGCCACAATCCTCGATTCACCAAAACAATATAATGCACTTGGTGTGAAAGGTGGTGAGCCCATCGCCAGCATGCGCTGTTGGGTGCACATGTGCAGTTTAAATCCTTACTCGCCTTTTACGAGATCCATTGGATGAGATGGAGTGGTAGTATTCTTTTAACGAGCCCATACAAACTCTTCATGCTTTATTATTATAGTAAAATATACACAGCGACGTTTAGTTTAATCGTGTATCCCCATGACATATTGTTACGGAATCCTATGGAGCACGAGCACTATTCGATTCGGTCTTCTAATTTATAGCAAAAAAAAAAATACAATGAAATGAAATCGAACTGTCTATAATTTATTGTAGACAAAATTTTGTAGGAAATCAATATATTTTCAAAATTGAAGTTATATGAATTATCCAGTTTACGCATAATCTCCACTACAAACTGACTAATATGTACTTTAAAAAAGAATAAGGAAATATTTCACGCAACATGATGAAATTTGTCTAGAAGCATCTAACGAAAATACATCAATGAAGCTGAACGTGTCCATAACATTTCCCGGCCCAAATCCCCTCCCATTACGCGGGACATAAGCTACCGAATGTTGTATTAAATTTAATCAGGTATCTATTGCAAATGGCATGTTTGCATATCGACAGGCTGCCAATAACATTGGCCAATACAAAACAAACAATACGTGGTTGCGTAAACGTTTAAGCGGCTCTCACAACAGTAGCGTTTGTGAATATCTTATCATAACTTAGGGCATCCATCCACTAAAGCGTAACTGTGCAATCGAATCGGTTTATTCCAATTCAATGTGAATTATAGATAATTTTTTTTTAGTACTCAAATATTATTGGTTGCTCATCGAGTACTACTTTAAAAATTATATTGAAACTAGCTGAAACCAGCGACTACGTTCGCAGTGGATATAAGTTTTTTTTTTAAAATACCGTGGACACTTATATTTTTCTAAATAAAAACCCGCCATGCCGTCGTTGTTCAGTTTTCCTAAAGAAATCTTACAATGTGATAGCATGAAACCTAATAAGGTCTAAATAATAAAGGTTTCTAATGTTTACGAATCCTGGCTATCGAGAATTTCATAAAGTCTCACTGAGGTTTTAGAAGTGGCAGAACTTGCGCTTAAAGTCTCGAGTCTATTACTTCGCTTCAGATTCTTAAAGTTCGTGCTCGATCTACAGGACAAAAAAAATTTGACGACCGTGTGGCCTAGTGGTGAGCGTCCTGGCTTCGATGCCGCGGGTTCATGGGTTCGAATCCCAGCCGAGGCCAAATTTTTTCAGTGCAAAACACAAATTGTTGGTTTTCGGGTCTGGTTGTGTTGTGCATGTGAAACATATATCTGTAAAACACACCCCCACCATACAGGAGTATTTCTACTGTGTTACCTATAAAGTTGGTTGTTATTATTCAGAGTAACTGTTTTTTTTTTTAATTTCTAAAATTTGATTCAGTAGTAGCTTTTAAATCACATTTAAAAGATCGGAGTCAGCGATGGCTGAGCGATAGCGCCGTTTACCTCTTGATTAGGCGGTACAGGGTTCCTTGTGTAGATAGCGCAGAATAACAATTTCTAATGTACCTTGTGTAATAATTTCAGCTTACCACGCTTAAACACTAATTAACTAGTTAAACCGACAGTTTCGTTTCGAAGGAGTGACAAGTTCGGTGTCTCGATTTCAACTGCCCCCTGCACTATCCGAACTCTTAATAAGACTCTTTGCACGTGCCGCTAAAGTGACATCACATTGTCTACATACATACATACGCCTTTTTCTCATCTAAGGTGTACGAGACGTGACGAGTGGCGAACTACATCGCCGTCATTTTGTACTAGTCAAAAAATTCTTACTCTCCATTACGTTACCACGAGCAGTACAGTGACAGCATTCCATGTTATGGTGTTGGTCTGCTCGAATAAAGACTGTCCGTACAATACCTTAGTCGGCGCTTACGACACCTCGGTAGGAAAAGGTAGGTGCTATTCTACCCTGCCGGACACCAATCACCTGTCTGTCCTGTACAAATGTAATTGCACATCTGGTGATCGATTTTGAAGAAATTTACTCAGGCAATTATTACATCGGATATCGAATGTGACATGCAAAAAAAATTCTCAGTGCTTCTTCAGTCTAAAATCAAAACACGGTAACGTTTCAGCCTTAGCATTCTATGTCCGAATCTGTGAAAACTCAAAATCCCTATAAATATATATCCTATAAAATCGGCAAAATCACCTCGAGCGATAACATTAAATTTCGTTAATTCATAATTGTGGCCTAGTGTGAACGTAGCTTAATGCTAAAGAACTTACACAAATTGTCTTTGTGGTGCTCAAATACATAATCCACATGATATAGAGCATCATCTCGTGAAAACTTGGACAATTTTAATCTGTACAAATAAATAAAATTTAACGCATCATCTCGTGAAAACTTGGACAATTTTAATCTGTACAAATAAATAAAATTTAACGGCAACTAGTATATAATATTTTGGACAACAATAATTGAACACAATAATGAAAATTATATCAGTAGTGAAATGAAAGCAGTAAATTTTAAATGCACTCACCTCCAGTCCCAAGAACTTTGAGCAGGTCGAAATGTGATATGTCCACTTTAGATGCGCCGTTTAGGTTAACTGCAACAAAACAGAGTTTATGAATCATCTCTTTCAATAGTTCAACTGTGATTTGAAGTGATACAAAATATTATTACACTCAGTCTTTAAACGAGTATTGGTAGAAGACTATAAAATATTTATTTAATCAAGATACCCACTTCCACGCAGCTCCGCCTCATGGATTATCAGAACTTGACCAATTTTATATGGGACCAACCCTACCGTACCCCTTTCTAATGAGAAAGAGTCATTAAAAACGTTTCATAAATAAAGAAGTTATGCACGAACTTTCATAAAAACAAAACAAAATATACAGACGACAACCTCCTCATTTTTCGGTCGGTCGGTTAAAAAGTGCTAACTACAGAAAGGTATGGTTGAAAATAAGAAATGAGAGAGTATTTAAACTAGATCATACTATTTTAACTGTGTAAATAAAGCTATAATAAAAGTTATAAATAAGACCTCCATATGTATGGCTATTTGACGGGCGATCGGTGTGGGAAAACGGTTCATATCGCGTCGCTAACATGTTTCACTATGTTTTACCTTTGATAACCCACTTAGATGTAACGGAAGTATGTTTTTATTTAATATAATAACGTGCCTTTACGATGTTATTATTACGGGTTAGTATGTATGTGTTATAAGTATATTCACCGATATTTTCGTTAATTGTGAACCAAATAAAAGAATCTAATTAGGAATTTTTTTTTATTGTATAAAGTGATGAAACGAGCAAAACGTTCACCTGATGGTAAGTGCAACGTCTGCCCATAACAAATGCAGTGTCACCCAGAACATTTCTGTGTGACACCTCACTGTGCCTATCACCCTGAGACATCAGTTATTAAGTCTCATATGCCCAGTGATTACGCTAGCTCACAGTGCCCTTAAAGTTAGTTAATTTAGTTCCTTTTAACTTTTTTAGAAAGGGGATACCATAAGGGTTTTCCCTTATAATTTTGGTAAAATTCTGATGATGGGATTCATGAGAATATTATCTAGTCATAGGCTGAAAGGATGATGAAAAACGCGTGATTAATTGTGTGTACGAGATTAAAGAAGTCATGATCAAAGTGACGCCCAGTGTGAAACTTAGCGACTATATGTACCGCTTTCAATCAACAATTTGCTCGAATCGTCAGTCTTTTATTTAAAAAAAAATCATTGAATCGAAAAAGTTTTCTGCACAGATTCAGTAGTTATTGAGATAATATGCTAAACAAATTCACACTACCGTGTCATTGTCTTTAGTCATTATGGTAGTAAGTGACGAAACGGGCAAATCGTTCACGTAATGGTAACTAATTACAACGTCTGCCCTGTACTGTCTGTAACATGTCTATGTGGCACCACATCCACGACCTGCGCCCGTCCCCCAGAGACATCAGTTCTTAAGACTCATGCTTCATTACAGCTCTTCAGATAAACACAGTAATGTTTGGACACTACTGCTTCACGGCGGAATAACTGGCACTGCGATTGTAGCTACTTAGATGGATTGTTGAATAGGAACTTACACTAAAAACTCTTGTATCGCGGGCTTCAGCTTCAGCTTCATCAGCTTCAGTGCTATATAATATTATAAAGAGAGAGTTCGAATTTTGAGAGCTTGTGTATATGTGGAGGGTAATCTACGCAACATCTGTATTAAGGGCGTCGCCAAGGGGGAGCAGGGAAGGGGTATCTGCTCCCCCACCCCCCCCTTAAAGACTTGATTTGTTCATCTAATGCCAAGTCAATTGCCAATGCAGCTCGCGGTTTCACCCGCGAAAAATAAGTCGACCACATGACATCCGCCGTAATGTCCTGCGCAGTCGAGAACTTACAACTGTATTCGGTAATTGTTGCCATGGTTAAAATATACATTTAAAATCCTCGTAAATAATTGAAAAATTCTTTCACAATTTGATTATTGTCTAATGGTATCCTGGCAAAGCCGGGGCGGATCGCTAGTATAATTATAAAGAAGCACGGTTTTGTGGGAAATCGATGGATGGAGGTGGCTCAGGGCCGTGTTCTGGGGCCTATCTTCAGTGCACTTGTGACGGCCTGACATTACACAAAACCGTGCTGCAGGTCATCGCCCCATCGAGTGGGGGGGGGGGGGGTTCGCCCTACACTAGAAGCTTTCTTATCCAACGGTTATCGGATCTACGAGCTACATGGCCGGCCCATTACCTCTTCAGCTTGGCGATCCTTAGGGCTGTCAGTTACTCCAGTAACGGATTCTACAACGCCCAGAAACACCGAGCGTAGCTCTTTCCATAGCACGCTGAGCGAAGAGCATTCTCATGCGGCCCGTAGTGTAGGACCACGTCTCGGTATGTCAACATTGCACTGGTTGATTTGCAAGTTGATTGATTGATTGGCAATTTTGTTTAACATCAACCTTTTAATAGTCAACTACAGGATAGGGCTCTTCAAAGAAAGACGAAGGATGATTCGATAATTGGACGAGAATTGACAGCGAAATTTCAAGGACGCGTCAAGTTTAGGCACATTTCGTTACATGAGAGAGAAGAAAGATATAACGCAGAGAGAAGGATAAAGAGAGTCATGCATTGTATATGTAATACACAGTTTTTAATTTATATTTTTTTTTCTGTCTAGAGCTGGTAGGCAGTTTATTATAATTTTGACAGATTAACATTTTAAAGTACTTCAATTGACTATTGACTGTTGATAATAACGATTTTATTGTATAGCTCGATAATTGGTGAGACTTTCAATTGACTAGAGTTATGTTCGAACGAGAACAACTCGGTTGGCATTTGTTTGTTACGCAGCGTTCGAAATGGTTTTTAGATCTGTTTATTCAGTAGGCTTATTAGTTCCGGATTGCTGGTGGAAGAAGATGATAATATATGAAACTCAAGGCATTTGCCCGCCCCCGTCTAACCACAAATATATTGTCGTACCGAATTATTAGCAAGTAAAGAGATGCTCTTCCATTATGCATTCCGTATCCGATGTCACACGCTCATGCGATAAAATCGGATGCAATATCAGATAACCGAAACAATCGCAATCAATACATCCAGAACCGAAAACCGATAAATGTCGTTTTTAACTTCGAGAAAGATTCGATGCAGGACTTAAAAGTTTTAGATTGAATTTTGCTTCGACTGAAATTTGAACCCAGGACTTACGACCCAACGGGCAGGTACTCTAACAATTGAGCAACGCGATGGTAATTCGTAACCTCTATTTTTTTTAAATGATGCACACCAGTATTGCTCTTGTGTTTTGCGCCGTGTGGTGGCGGCTCGTTAAAACAATACTACCACTCCATCCCATCCAATGGATCTCGTAAAAGGCGGGTAAGGAATTAAACTGCACTGTGCACCCAACAGCGCATGGTGGCGATGGGCTCACCACCTATCAAACCAAGTGCATTATATTGTTTTGGTGAAACGTGGATTGTGGCGGTCATCTGTTTTTGCAATGAGTGCCCAGTCTCTGACTACCCCTTATGGGATACAGTCGTGATCTTATGTATGTATGTATGTTTCACATGCACAACACAACCAGACCCGAAAATCAACAATTCTTTGTTTTTTCCACAATTGGGATTCAAACTCAGGCCGCGCGGCCGTCAAGTTCGGTACTCTTATCTATTGCAGCTAATAACAAGCTTGTTATTAAATAAATTATAACATTGTAATTTTAAAAACAAATCATCTACTAAAAGAGGCCCGGATTTTAGGTTAGGCATATCTCGAAAGGGATTTCCTGTGACTGTTCATAATGTTGTTTATGACTTGTGTAATTTAATATACAATTGCTTTGCCTTCAACAACTAACACTTCCTTATCGTTTTAATTATCTAACGTATCATATTTACAATAACCTTTGGACAGCGTTATATTGTTACGTATGTGAATTATCTATTATTTTTTGTTTTCACATAAAAAAAACATATTTTGAATAGTATAGTATGGTGGTAGGATCACTATGCATGAATCCATCTAGCCACCACACCAATCACCGCAAAAAACTTTAAATCAATTATTGTCAGGTAAATTAAAATAATTATCTGAATATCTACAAGTATAAATGTATTATATACTAGTAGGTATAAGTTTACATGCATATATGTTTGTGTGTATATGTATATATCAACGTTGCCAGATTTTATTTCGAGCGAAGCGGGATTTGGAAACATTTTGAGTAAATACATACATGGGCACTCACTGCAAAAGTAGATGACTGCCACAATCCACGTTTCACCAAAACTATATAATGCACTTGGTGTGATAGGTGGTGAGCCCATCGCCACCATGCGCTATTGGGTGCACAGTGCAGTTTTATTCCTTACTCGCCTTTAACGAGACCAATTGGATGATGGAGTACTATATTCTATTCTTTTAACGAGCCGCCACCACACGGCACTTTTTGAGTAAATAAACGAGATTTATACGTCGTAAGTGGGATATAATGAAAAAACGTAAATAATTAGCAGTTTTTCAGCATTCAAACACCGTGTCAGGATCTTATTAGGATTAATGACTCAATCTCAAACAACAAACGGCTCGCGTTCGTTTCATAGAACATTAGTGTCACTGACCGCCTGTCAGACGAAACGATCGAGTTCCAAATGAAACATTTGTACTGTGCTGACACAAATTCCACAACATTGGGATCAAATTGAAGTTTCGGAACAGTGCACCGGTTCACTAAAGAGCTACCACACGTCTACGTCGGGTAATCCCCGAAAAACCCCGACGTCTTGCAACGCTGGTATATATATATATATATATATATATATATATATATATATATATATATATATATATGTATATATCTCATCATCTTTATTCTCCGATTACACCTGCCAGAATAGCTCACCACACTGCAGGTTGACTGGCAGAGCATGGCATTAAGTCCGCCCATTGGTACCTTAGAATCTAAGGATGCAATAAAGAGTAAATCATTATAAACGTTATTAGAATTCCGATAGACGTGTTTTATGAAAATAGGAGGTTCCTACTGTACAAAATGTTAGCTACTTGCAATCAGTGGCTCTGGCCATTTTTCATTACCTACTCTTTATTTTGTGTATATTCGCAAACTTCACAATAACTGACTTTAACATCTGTTGTTTCCAAATGATCTTAAAAACGATTGAATTTATTTACATGCAATTTGCATACATTATGGATATTAACTGGACTCAATTAAGTATTTGTTTCATTATAATATCTCTAATAATGGAGTAACATTTTCACTGGTTGTAGGATGCAGGAATCCGTCTAGGTAGGCCACCCCAGTGCCAGTTATTCAGCCGTGAAGTAGTAGTGTGCAAACATTACGGTTTCGTTTTTAAGTGCACTGTGGAACTAGTGTAATCACTGGGCATATGAGACTTAAGAACTGATGTCTCAGGGTGACAGGCGCAGTGTGGTGCCAAACAGAAACGTTTTTTGTGACACAGCATTTTTCCAAATCCTTAGTTGCACTTACGATTTGGTCGTATCGTGACTTTCTTCCATTAATAATACTAATCATCTAGTACAGTCGCGGGCTCCGGTCGTTCATTAGAAATGTAGGGACTGCATGTGTTATTTTAACTGCAAGCTCATTATCGACGTAATGTAGACACGTGGTTTATATTATCGACAAGAGATCATTGGAAACGTAACTTTGACAATACCAAAACTCACCCTAAAATGTTATCAAAAGATAATGGTAAGTTGGCAACACGTACGCCCTCTACTAACCCTTTTAGTGTAATTAAACATCTGCGCTTTGTAAGCGCCACGGGGAACAAACGGGCGACAGCCAAACTGTTAGGAGCAAATTATTTATATAGTAACTACCGTATAAAAATTATATCTTTTATCTATGTACATTACAGCAAATATTAGGTCGGGGAAAAAGTCATTTCGCATATAGTACGAGTATGTATAAACTTGTAATAAAATGTCTTTGGCTGTACTATTGTATGTATCTGGCATGGTTTTGATTACAGTAAAAAGGTTACATTTAAAATAAAAGAAACACATTAGTAAAATGTTGTTTCCTGCTATTTTTCAGTCGTTTTTCTTTATGTGAAAACAAGTGAATTTAATGAAGAAATTCGATGCATTTTAAAATTTTATTACAAAAAATGAAAAAATGCAACGCAAGCCGCGAAAAATTTGTGACGTTTATGGACCTAATGGAGTGTCAGTAAGAGTAGCACAAAGATGGTTTAAACGTTTTCAATCTGGGAATTTTGATATCAAAGATGCACCTAACTGGTCGCCCTTAAATGGCACTTATACTCTGTAATTAATTGTAAATAAACTTTGAAAAAAAAAATTGACTGGATTTTTATATAAAATACAAGGAAACTTTTTCCCCAACCTATTATGTATCTATTTATGTTACTACTTCAATAAACCTTGGGGAGTGTGTATGTTCGAACGGGTTAATTTCAGGAAATACTAATCTGATTTAAAAAATATTTTTGCATTAGATAGGCCGTTTACTGCGGAAGGTTCTAGGCTACAAAAATTACCTAGAAGCGACTGAATTATTAGGTCAGCGAGGTAGAGAGGTGAGGTATTAGTCGGTTTTTTTTTACCGCGACAGTGACTTTATTGGCACAGCTAGAGTATATAATTTTCCAACCTTGTGCATGTGCAATTCGTCTCTAAATCGCACCCGAGATATAAGAGAAATCCTAGAGTAAGCAGGGACCGATTTCCCAATAGGCCGAGTAGGCTCGTGCCTAGGGTTGCAAAATTAAGGGGCGGCATAACTTAGTGACTTTTTATGGTTCTCTAATTATTTTTCGTGCTTTGCAGGGAGTAGGGGGCGACAATATTCCGTAGGGGAGGGGGGGGGGGGTCTAGAGCGCAATGGTCATACATATATATGAAGGAATTTTAGTTTTAATTAGTGCTACTCATTTTTTAAATAGCGATTGGGTGTCACCACCGGGTTCTCATTTATAGCATATGTCAATAGAAATCGGATAATGGTTAATATTGGTGTAAATATTATATCACGGTTAAGAAAACTTAAAGCTTAAGCCTAAAGTTAAAGCCCAACACTCCGTGTTTATTATTTTTCTTTATGAATTATCAATCTGCAAGACTGAAAAAGGTTAAATGGTTATACCAACAGGACTAGTAAGACTAACAGGACACTACAACAAAAACATGAAGGCAAAACCAGTATATCTATATTTAGAACTGACTTCTGTAGACTAATTTGATGAAAATAATGACACTACAAAAACTCAACTAAATTAGACGGTTATTATTTCACCATTTGGCTAAAGCGATTCAACTATAATTTACAGAATAAATATTCCAACAAATCGGTACAATATATTAAATGTCATATTAACTTTTAAAATCTGACAACTAACCTTGACCTACGGGTCAATCTTTTATTCGACTGCGGTAAATATTACAATACCAAATGTACTTTTTTATAGAAAGTAAGCAAACGGCGTGAGGCGCCGGAAGATTTTTACTGGTGGTAGGATTCCTATGCAGGATCCCGTCTAGATATCCACCCTAGGGCCAGCTATTCTGCCGTGAAGCAGTAGTGTGGAAACATTACTGTGTTTCGGTCTGAAGGGCACTGTGAGCTAGTGTAATCACTGGGTATATGAGACTTGAGAACTTATGGCTCAGAGTGACAGGCGCAGTGTGGTGCTACACAGAAATATTATGAGTAACACAGCATCTGTTATGGGTAGACGTTGCACTTACCATCAGGTGAACGTTGTGCTAGTCTCGTCACTTAATCAAAAAAAAAAAGCGCGGCCCATCTGATGGTTTTGCTCGTCATCGTGCTGCATCAGATTTGCCTGCCTATCTAAGATTGGCCAAAATAACTTTAGTTTCTCGTCTTAAAGAGTAAAATTATAATAATGTTACCCTAAACACTAAATCCAATATATCAACTGAACGAATATTTGAGGGTTAATCGTACGTAACTGGTGGTAGGATTCCTGAGCAGGAATATTCTTACCATAAAGCAGTAGAGTGCAAATATTACTGTGTTTCAGTCTGAAGGGCACTGAGAGTTAGTGCAATCCCTATATGAGACTCAACAACTGATGTATCTTTGTGACGGGTTCAGTGTGGCGATGGCGCCACAGAATTTTTTATGGGTAGACGTTGCACTTAACATAAGGTGAACGTTTTGTCTCGTCACTTTATACCTACAATAAAAAACGCAGTATTTTTTTATTTTCGATTTATGCAATAAAACCGATTGCAAATTTTTGTTTTAAACAAATTTTGCGCAACAAATTATGTGCCAATTCGGACACCATAAGCATCGATAGGCAATACCTTATCGCGGTCAGTCAAGGCCCGCCGATAAGGAGTTGTCAACATCGCCTGCGCTACACTACCCCACCGTCGAGTCGTTACGGGCACGTTCCGCTGGCAGATAAAATCTTACTTTCCTCATATTATATATCAACTATTGCGTGGCCTAGTTGTTACCTAGCGTACCTGAATTCTACGAAGCGGGTCCCGAGTTCGAATCCCAGCCGGATGTTGTTGCCAGCATTATGCAAAAACATAAAACGTTGATTTTCGGGTCCGGTTGTGTTGTGCATGTGCATTAAATATTGACGAGTCGAGCTTAACAAATGCTTCGTCACCCTAAAACATTTCTGTGTGGCACCACACTGCGCCCGTCACCCAGAGACATCAGTTCTTAAGTCTCATATGCCCAGTGATTACAATTGCTCTCAGTGCCCTTCAGACCGAAACACAGTAATGTTTGCACACCACTGTTCCACGTCAGAATAACTGGCCTGGGGTGGTACCTATCTAGACGGATTCCTGTATAGGAATTCTACCACCAGTAAAATGAATAATAATGCAGTGCAATTTACGACTGTAAAACCCACGATGCAGGGGAAATCCTATTCAAGGCGTCGTTTTTTTAAACTGATTATGTTTCAATGATTACAATAACAGTTCAGTTGAAATAATTACAACGAATTACACGCACGTATATTGTATAAACTGTCTACAAAATCATATAGATAAGACTCTTCGGTGATTACACAATACATTGTCTGTTTTACAATACTGGGTAGGTTTTGTCTCCTGCTGTTATTTACCATCAGTATAGGATTAAAATAATGGTTATACGTGTAAGAATCCATTTATACGTTAGATATAAATTTCCGGTAAGAGTCGACGTAGTTCCCCTACGTATCATGATCAGATCGAAGTCGTTTTAAGGAATGGCCACGTCAAAAGTACCCACAACCGACGAGCTTGTATGAAAACACTAAGTAGGACAAAAGTAGAAGCTAAGGATGTGTGTCAGGATCGTAGCAAGTGGAAAGATGTGGTCTCTGCCTACCCCTATGGGAAAGAGACGTGACTCTATTCCCGGCAGTATGGAAGCTCTGCGGATAATTTGATGAAAATTAGTTAATTATATCATCTATCGTCATGAAAATTGTTGTACGTTGAAAAACTGAATTTTTAGGTAGTATAAAGTAAGAAATAAACCTTAAGAAAATAATCTCTCAAAGAATTGTGATAGCAACATCCTATACAAATAAACTATCACTGACGACCGCGTGGCCTAGTGGTCAGATTACCTGACTTCTAAGCCGCAGGACCTCCGATCTTATCGCATCAGCGTTACATCGGGCGCGGGTAGGTTGGGACGAGTGAGTGCCTCTGTGTTTGCGCGTACACTTGTGGCACTCCATTATCTCCTGCGCAGTTGATGGCTCTCGACAGTAGTCGGCAGTTGTCGCCGTGGTCGAAATCGGCTAGGAGCACATCATCATCATCAAACTATCACTTCATGGTGTATATACTTTTAGGTTATTTCTTGAAGGTCATAGAACTTTGTCGATAACAATTTCATTGTGAGTTCTATAAATCTATCGTATTAAGTTCTTATCTTCGTAAAAATTCATAACATCCTTTAGATTAAATAAACACGTAACGATATCTAACATTAAGATTAATAGGACTAAATAGTTGCGTGTAGATGGCGTTGATATACAATAGTCTGATTTGTGTTCAAATGTTGTCGCATTGTAGCCAACTTAGAGACTTAATAAGGGGTATTAAGGTGGTTTTGGAATTACTCTTAGGGGGAAAACTCAATTGGTGACACTGTGCTATCAGTTTAATTCCGAACGGAACTCTCAAGAACTCGGATCACGTGACAAATTGTGAATTTATTAGTTCAAAAACTGATATTATTAGTATACTTGAATCGTAGCATCGAAGTGGTCACGTAACTGGAGAATGTACATCCATACTAATATTATAAATGCGAAAGTAACTCTCTATCCCTCTGTCTGTTTGTTAACTTTCCACGGCTCAACCGTTGAACCGATCTTGAAAAAAACCGGCACAGAGATTGCGACCTGAAGACGGATGTAGGATACTTTTTAGTCAGGAAAATAGAAGAATCTACACAGAATTAAAAAAAAAAACTAAAGTCACGCGGGCTTCAGCTAGTATGACATATACACGAAAAAGAAGTTACTTCTGAGCCATCAACAAATAAACTTCATTTCGTTGTGTAAATTAAAATATGATTAATGGCGGAATAATCATTTGAAATATGACAGTTTGAAATACGACAGATTAAAATAGCAACAACGGTAAAGAGAAGTGACGAAATGAGGTAAAAAAAATATTTATCGTCGTAATAAATGCAAATTTCGTTTGTCGAACGATATTCTGTTTGTATTTGTCATCTACGACGGTTATTAATTTCTTTAAACGGAGATGAAATGGCGAAAGAATCTCTGCAAGTATCCTCTTCTTTGTAAAGCTAATAGCTAATATTATAAATGCGAAAGTTACTCTCTCTGTTACCTTTCCACGGTTCAACCGCTGAACTGATTTTGACGATATTTGGCAAAGATATAGCTTGCATGCTGGAGACGGACAATAGGATACTTTTTGTCCCAGAAAATCAAATAGTTCCCAGGGAATATTTAAAAAACCTATATTCACGCGGATGAAGTCGGAGGCATCAGATAGTATTATATAAGAAGTCATGTTCATTTTTTACACATGAAATATGAAAATTCACCTATACTTAAGTAACCCCTACTGTGTAACTCTGGTTGGTTTCCGGATCGGTTTCATTCGATTTTTTTTTATTGGATAAAGTGACGAAACGAGCAAAACGTTCACCTGATGGTAAGTGCAACGTCCCGTGATCCCATTAACCAATGAATGAGCTTCATACGCCGAAACCGATAACGAAACCTACCAGAGTTACAAAATAGACCTGTTCATCACCCTCCTTTAACAATATCTAAAGGAAGTGGACGATCTGCTACACAACATCGCCGCCATAAGCGTTTAAGCGGGCACGTAGTGACAAGTTAAATTAGAAGTAATAAAATCATTGTTTAAACTAAAAACCACCCTTGAACAGTGAACTGATGATCGTAGAATCCCAGCCGGTACCAACATTTGTGCATAAACACAAATTGAGGGTTTTCGGGTTTGGTCTGTGTTGTGCAGTGTGAAATTTATGTAAAAAAGTGAAATCCCACAATGGGGCTTCGTTTTTTTATTTTAAATTTCTATCTAGTATTCAAGTAATATTCTTGAAATTATTGTACTGTCATCGATTCTCAATACGTGTACAAATTTTCAAATTATTGTACTGTCATCGATTCTCAATACGTGTACAAATTTTCAAATTATTGTACTGTCATCGATTCTCAATACGTGTACAAATTTTCAAATTATTGTACTGTCATCGATTCTCAATACGTGTACAAATTTTCAAATTATTGTACTGTCATCGATTCTCAATACGTGTACAAATTTTCAAATTATTGTACTGTCATCGATTCTCAATACGTGTACAAATTTTCAAATTATTGTACTGTCATCGATTCTCAATACGTGTACAAATTTTCAAATTATTGTACTGTCATCGATTCTCAATACGTGTACAAATTTTCAAATTATTGTATTGTCATCGATTCTCAATACGTGTACAAATTTTCAAATTATTGTACTGTCATCGATTCTCAATACGTGTACAAATTTTCAAATTATTGTACTGTCATCGATTCTCAATACGTGTACAAATTTTCAAATTATTGTACTGTCATCGATTCTCAATACGTGTACAAATTTTCAAATTATTGTACTGTCATCGATTCTCAATACGTGTACAAATTTTCAAATTATTGTACTGTCATCGATTCTCAATACGTGTACAAATTTTCAAATTATTGTATTGTCATCGATTCTCAATACGTGTACAAATTTTCAAATTATTGTACTGTCATCGATTCTCAATACGTGTACAAATTTTCAAATTATTCGGTCGCCGTGTTTGAACATTGAATTGGAAAATTCAATTACATTCACACATAGGTCAGGCTAATAAAAGCGTGTTGAAAAACATTATGATGGGAGAGGTCCATTACTGCGATCGCCAATCAACCTATCTGGGCGATTATGAAAAATCCTTCTAATTTGAGAGATCGAATTAGTTAAAGGTAGTAATGAGCTGTTTATGGGTTTACGTTTATATCCAAACCATATAAACAGTTTCACTAGTGGTAAGATTCCTACGCATGAATCCACCGCAAGGCCACTTATCCTCCCGTGAAGCAGTAGTGAGCAAACATGACTGTTTCAGTGTGACACCGAGAGCTAGTGTAATTACTGGGCATATGATCTTATTAAGAAAAGTAAAAAAGGTAACAGCCTATAAATGTCCTACTGTTGAAATGACTTTAATTCCTGAGGGGACTGGAGCCGGGAAGAGCCCGCCAACCCGCATTGGAGCAACGTGGCGGGCTCTTGGTTCGAAATATTTTACCGCTAAGCTCATTACCACATGTCAACACCTCAAATTTCAGAATTTTTGAGGTGCCGGGGATATCGAACAATGGTTACTAGCGCACTATTACATTTAAGGCGAGCGCCTGCGCAACCACGGCTGTCAATCGCATATTAAATCTAATATATATATACATAATAATTTAATAAGTTTACAAAAGCTGCAATTAATGACCGATAGTTACAAAGTTTTAAATAGTAACTTGGATCACTTAGATTAACTGTGTTTGTAACTGGTAAAAGTTAAATGAAATAGTTAACAACCATTCAACATTTAAAACTTAACAAGGGCAACTTCTGAAGACGATTTTATATTTTACTATCTGATGCCCGCATAAAAATTATCCTATAGTCTCCAGGATGCAAGCTACCTCTCTACCAAATTTCGTCAATATCGGTTCAGCGGTTGAACCTTGAAAAGTTAACAAACAGACAGAAGGACAGAGAGAGTTATTTTCACATTTTTTTTTATTAGATAGAGCGACAAATCGAGCAAAACGTTCACCTGATGTAAAGTGCAACCTCTACCCATAACAAATGCTATGTCACCCAGAACATTTCTGTGTGACACTACACTGCGCCCGTCACCCTGAGACATCAGTTCTAAAGTCTCATATGCCCAGTGATTACTCTAGTCCTCAGTGCCCTTCAAACCGAAACACAGTAGGTAGTTACAGTGGTAGGTTCACTGAAACCGCTACCACACGGCGATTGTCATGTCTCTAGTATAACCTGTAAATTTTATGTATTCACCAATAGACTCTCAAAGCATATTAAGCTAGATAATGAAAATTGTTGTGTGTAAAACAAATAATTAGTTCAGAAACAAGTTTCTTTATAAAACTATTTCAACATAGTTTGTGAGTAATAAACAGATTTATTCTTAAGTAATGACCTTGGCTTTTGGCTCAAGATATGATGATTTGAGATAGACCTATTGCAATACAATACATAGTACATAATATAGTATAATATGCAGGGTTAATTACTTCAATGTTTTTTTGTTGATAAATGGATGGACTGACAGGCATGTTTGTTATTGTGTATTCATATTGATTTGTATTGGAAATAGTCTTTCAAATATAATTAAGTATGCATGTAAATAATTTTGTTATACTATGTTGATAATAAATATTTTTTTATAGGATAAAGGGATGATGAGCAAAACATTCATACCTACATTTTATTAATTAAAATATCTTATTAATAATGAAACTGATACAGAAAATAAACTTTATCTATAGTTACTAACAAAACTTCTGGAAAGTAGTTAATGCATCACTGATAAAAATAAAATAATATATATTTTTTACTTGTAGTAAAATTACTTGTTTATAGAATAAAAGTTTTTTGGCCTGACATTTCTCTTCAGAGCAAATTATAACCGTTCAATTTTCAGATGTGCAGCTACTTCCGAAGGTACTCAAGAGCCGAAATCTGGCAAGTAGGGAGTATAACGATTCTGTACGAGAAAACGATAATGACTTACATACGAAGGTCTCACAGCGAACAAAATATATTTTCAATTCTCAAACTTCGAGACCTGAACCGCTGTTGAGAAGAACTGTACCACTCACTCGGTCTCATCCATCTCACTGGTCCATCTTTTGTGCTTATTATTTTGAGTGATATAAATGGGAGTATAATAATAGTTTTGGGTGAATAAGAATAACGAAGTGAATAAACAATGCTGTGTGTCAATAATTATAAATGGGTGATGTGGTGGTATTGGTTGTTGGAATGACTGCTGTGGTGGTGTTGTATGGGAGTCCATCATAAATGAGTGAAGTTAGTATTGTTGAAAATGTATACCAGGACTGTTACTCTGCCCTTTTAAGGGTCAGCCCTTTTAATTAAGTGTTTTAAAGTATTCACCCGAGTTTTGCTTTACCATCTGACCTACATCTGTAATATCTGTAACATATGTCATGATTTATATTGACTTCTGCGCTACAGGTATATAATATTGATTTTGTCTGTTTCCCATAGTGAGGGAACCTTTAATTCTAAAATGTTTATTGTAGTAATATGACTCAGACACTTATTTCTTACTTATGGTAAACTTAAGCTTTATTTGACCAAGGACAACTGGATTGTTTTGTTGTATAGTATAATAAGCCATGATACTCATGACAAATGTATTCACCCCATCTCTTTTTTTTCGCTATTCTTGTATATGTGCCACAGGACCTTCCCGCTGTCCACTAAAGCTCCGTAAACTACCAGTAACACTGTGCTGAACTAGATATCAACACTAAACATAAGTTTGAACTTATTAATTTTGTTTGATGTGAGAGTTAAAACTTTATAATAATTAGAGAACGGGTAGGAAACACTAACACATACAACCTTATGATAAGAGGTGACAGTGGAATCCTCCATTAAATAGGTCACTGATTCTTTTCACTCATCTTCAAAGAGGGTTGATTAGAATGTATATTTACTCTATAATAATGATAAAACTAAATCTGGACCAGCATCCCAACATAATGATAATCAATTTGTATCAAAAAAAGCATGTTCTGATCCAATTTTACTTACCAAATAAAATTTTAGAATAGATAAAGTAATCTGAAAACAATACGCAGAAGATTTCCACATGCCCAAAGGTTTGGAATGAAGACCCCCAATTCATAGAAAAATATAACAATTTTCCAAGTATTTGGTTTTTTTTTTGATATTATGAGTAGTAGTAGTTGCGGAAATCAGCCTGAAGCAATCTACAATCTACATACTAAAAGATGCGAATGGAAATTAATGCAATCTCGTTAACTTTACATGAAGTTAATAGGCAATCAATCAAGATATTCTTTACTGTACACCAATAAAGTAATATGCAAGAAGTATGTAAGATACAAAATATGGTCTTTTTGCTAAAACACAAATGGACCAAAACCAGTTTGGTGACAATTTATACAGTAGGTGTATGTTTGTGGTGCTGTTCATGATGATGATGGCAAGATATTTAACTAAAAAGTAATTAAATATCTTGCCATCATCATCATCGTGAACAATTTAGACATTTACTTTCCATACAAACAGAAATCCTTCATATCCCCTCTTATAAGATATCCACCCTATTCATACAGAGTCACGCGCCAGGACACCTAAATAGAAGGTTGCGAAATGCAATGAAGTTTTTATTATTAATTACTTAAGCAAATACATTTTTGGCTTAAGCCTTAGCTTACATTGCCACTTGCACATGTGGATGTTCTGAACCCAACTTAAATACTTTAAATGGTTTTACTTTTAATATGTTAAAGAATATATAGCTGATATGTAGCATCAACACTCTAGGAAGTCTGCAGTCTGTGACCATGTTTTGATTAACCCAACCATTACATTATATTTGATATACCACAAATCCTTGCAAAAGAACACAGATTCCTACTAAGATGATTTGCAAAAATATTTTATATTATTTAATTGTTTTGTCTAATCTCCTTCAAAGTGTGTTTCGGTTTGAAGGGCACTGTGAGCTAGCGTAATCACTGGGCATATGAGACTTAAGAACCTATGTCTCAGGGTGATGGGCACAGTGTAGTGTCATACAGAAATTTTCTGGGTGGCACAGCTTTTGTTATGGGCAGATGCTGCACTTACTATCAGGTGAACGTTTTGCTCGTTTCATCACTTTATGCAATAAAAAAAAAAAAAAAAGTTGAAAGTCATAATATTAAAACAAAGTGTGAGCAGTTAATTTTTAGAACTAACATATTGCAAGTTTTGGTGTCTTTTTGACTGCCAGTATGTATGACTCATATTTCGAAATTAACATTAAATGGTTCATTATTACAATACACAATACTTGCATTATTATCTCTACATTGTATGTGTGCTTGAAGCAAACAAGTTATAGCATACCATCAAAATAGTTTTTGAATAATTTAAGGAATATGTTAGGATACTCAGACACCTTACATAATTTTTTCAGGGTTATTTATTTCTATACAGATAAAATTTTTGAGTGATGAAGCAGTGTGGTATTACACTATTTTGGGAATAAAACGATATATTCTTATAAATGCCAATACTACTGGCACCAAACTTTTATAAATTATTATAACTATTTGATAATATAGTAATGTATTATTGAATAATATTCTTTTATAGAAGAAATTGATGTGGCAAGCAAAAGGCCTACCTGATGTTAAGTGCAAAATTTGCCCATAACAAATTCTGTGTCACCCACAAAGTTTCTGTGTGACCACATTTCACTTATCACCCTGAGACATCAGTTCTTAAGTCTCATATGCCCAGTAATTACACTAGTTATCAGTGCCCTTTGGACACTACTGATTTAGAATACTTGGCACTGCAGTGGTACCTAACTAGACAGATTCCTGCATAGGAATTGCATCACCAGCAAAATAATAAAATATGTAATCTTATATTGTGTGTAATCTTATATGTCGATTCCTGCATACTGTACTTTTAAAGTTTGAAAATATAATGGCAAAAGGACTAACATAATAAATTGTAAAACTTAATTGAAAAGTAAACATCAAATGCAATAGTCATTGTTTTATATAGGTCAGATTCGCAGTAACTATGAAAATTGACTTGGAATATTTTTTAGTATGAAAATCATATATTACTAAATAATATTTAAGCACCACACATATACATAATACCAGCCTAATATAGCCTATATATAATGTTTTATATGAGACTTGTAAAGATTATACAGTCCACAGTGATGAGAATTCTACCTATTGATTATGATTTTCAAGCCAAAATTAAGCCTTTTGCTGATGACCCCGTGCCTGAGTGTGATGTGGTGTCAATGTTGGGAAACTAATCACTTGCCTGCGAATGGTGTGGAGTATTGTCTCAGAAGCCAGTCAGGCATTTGCATTGCAAAGTTGTGGCTCAATGTTTATTCTCCGCTTTATTTCTATTGCATTACTATATGGGAAGGCAATAACTATGAAGAAATCCTCACTTGACCAGCAGTGAATGTGTTTAACATGGCTTAGAACATGGTTTAAAAAAATGGTGAAGGAGGGGTATGGTGGTTGTGGTAGTTGTTCAGAATCACTTAATATTTAGTTTTTTATCATGATATATATAAACCAGTGAGATAAAAATTTTTTACTAACACTTTTATTTGGAAGTTATTTAGAATTGATACAACAATCAACATTACTCGAATATAATTGGACCACTGTCAAGAAATGGTTAAGATTCATAATATAATATGCCAGGCATTGCAGTCCTATTTTCAAATTTTATGGCAGATTTTTCTTTCATTTCTATTACAAGTTACCTAATGCCTGCAATCAATTTCAACACTCTTAAGAAGTTGGGATTTTCCTCCCTTCTTCTACATGTTGATAAAAATATTTTGCACTCCCAAGATAAATATAAAAAAGTTGTTCAACCATTACCCACCATCTTTTGCACTGGTTCTTAAAAGGTGACAATTGTTAGAAATAAAAATCTACAAAAAGTTTTGTTATGTTTTTCTTTTATTTATTAATTGTTTTGAATGTCTCATTATTTCAAACCTTAATTAACTTTATGGGTCGGAGTAGGGTTGCTACCCATATTTTATAATATTTAAAAAAAGAAAAGTTCAAAGAATTTATACACAGTATTGACTGTTAAAATTGTTTTATATCTTCTTAGTTGTCTCAATTTTGTTGAAAATTAGATAGACATGCAAGCAAAAAAATTAACCTCTTCAATTCAGATTAATTTTTAATGAATATTGCAAAAAGTAACAAGTATTGAAAAATTAAACTTAAAAAAAAAACACTATGCAGAAGATGCAACCAATTTATTTTTGTCCAAGTCCCAGCAAACGCTTCTTGAAAGCAGTCAAAATGTTCAAGTAACCAGCCTGAACATGGAAGTTAAGATGTTTATAGAGTTTTAATACTGACCTTTACATCTTTTCCGAATTTTACTAGCGTCGACCAGGTTCCAATCCACGGAGTCCCTAGCTGGAGCCGGTACAGTGCCTCCAATCAGCTCCACGGAACTACTACGCTTGCTACTAGGCCCAGCCTCGGGCACAATTTCCTCAGTATTGTTCACATCCTTAACTGGCAGATTGGTACACTCAACAATTTCCACACTATTATCCGTATGTCCGTTACTCATGCAGCCGTTGACGTGCTCGGTTCGAAGCTTCTTAGATGGCATCTTCTTGTGCTTGTGTGCACTATGCCGTCGCTTCAGTTTGGTCGAGTGGGACGAGTTCCTAGAGCTAACGGGCGAGGGGCAACCGCACTCCATACTACCCTCTTGGTCGCTGCCTTCGTAATATCCCGACTCGTGTTCCGGTTTCTTGTCAGGCAGGCTCATTTCGGCGGTCGCCATGGTTTAACCCTTCAAAACCATGTAGAATCGGACGGTCCCTCAGCTGCCACACGATAACTCTCACTTTTTATTCATCCGTTACTAATGGCAAGCGTGTACAACAACAAATTTCTATGATATTTTTTTTTAAACTAATATGTTACTCCAGCGAAAGTAAACAAGACACGTAAAATTTCGCGACCACACTCAAAGTCGTACTGTGTGACGTGCACGAAGTTCACTTTAAACGACTCGTTGCAGATGGCGCGGCTGCGGGCTATTAACCGACCAAATTGAATGTCAATATAACTGTAATGTACACGCAAACTACTAAATGCCTGCGTAATTTAACCGACACAAATACCACTTGCGGCTATATTCTCACAGATGAAATGTCAAATATTTAGTAATCACACGGTTTTACTTTTATTTCTTTGTATATAAAAATCACAGCCTCTTCGTCGTCCAATTTCGCACAATATGATCACGTAAATCCTGATCTTTACATTAACTAAAAATTTCACGACACTGTCATTCGTTCACTTTTTACTTCGCACGTTAAATGATTTTGTCATGTTTCGTACTTATCACTAACTACATACAAATGGTCCGGTTTTGTTATAAAATCTAAATTAACTATTAATATATAATATATAAATTAAAAATGCTCGCGCGAATGAGACGCCCCACTCAACGCGATAGAGTAACTGAATTCGAGAAACGCAAAATAGAAACCGTGCAACTTGCGAGCGGAGGTTCCCCCCCTACAAAACGATTTACGAGGCCAGCCAATACAAGTAAAATTTACAGATAAATCTTTGTTCTCAAGTTTTTATGGTGCTTTTGTATAAATTATTTGTAATACTTTTGAAATCATGGCATAATAATTAATACTGATTTATGATGTCAGATCATGAGCTCCATGCAAGAATAATAAAAAAATCTGTTTTAGCTTTCATTTGCGAATGTACTATGTAGTTACATTTCATGGACGTAAACAAAACGAGACAAAGGTATCGCTTATCTATTAAACGAAAAGGGACAGCAGATGTAAGAATGTAACAAAAAGTTAAAAGTATTTGCATCTCTTTCTCGATACCTTTTCGAGTGAACGAAATAAAAAAAGTGACTGAAAGAACGATTTTGATTACTTTTACAACTCATAGCTCATAGTTCTTAAAATGGGTACAAGTTTGTATTGCCCGTATTCTAATTCAAAGTTGCTCAAAGGTAAATATAGTCATAACGGTATAAACTCGTTATTCAATTTATAATAATGTCTAATATTATAGAGAATTAAAATGTAATATTATAAACAGAATACATAAACACATTAAGTCACACCGTTTTCCCATCTAAGGGAAGGCAGAGAAAACACCTGTATTACTATAATATACGTAGATGTTGTATTTTACTATAGTAAGTTTTCCTACTAGGATAATAGATTTACGATAAAAAATTTAGTGCAATTAAATAAAAATATTAATACTCAAGTTAGTGATGTGATGAATATTTAAAAGAAATAGGATTTTCAATAACCACTTTTATATGCATTAAGTATTCATATCATTCGTAGAAGTGGACTTACGTTCAGCAGTGGACTTGTGATGGACTGAAATTTAATTTCAAGATATACATATGAATAAATCAATATGATCAGATGATGTGTTCTTATATCTTGAAATTTAAATTCTACATTCCAGGGTTTACTTTAAATATACATAATATACAAAGGTCTTTTTAATTTACAATGTAAGATGTTAGTTTTCTTTATACCTGTGCTATTGCTATCACTTCGCTTTATGTTGTCTAAAGTTGTATTCAAAAAAATCCTTTTTGCTAAATGGTATTCTATCTATTAAACACAAATTTTAAGATTATTTTTTAATTTGAAGGCGTTTTAGCAGATTTTATAATATGAATGGATAATTAAGACGGTGCCTTACCTCTTTTATAAGATATCGAATAACTAAACGATGTTTTATAAGGTGTATAAACTAGTCAAGTTTCCTGGCTTAAAGCCAATTTTTTTTTAAACCAGTACCGCCGATAAGTCAATGGTAACCATACAAGTTTGTTATCGGGGCAGTGTTTGTTTATAGTTAAGAAAATGTAGAAAATAGAAACACACAAAGAAAACAAATTTATTATAATATTATTTTACAGGATAAAAGTTATATCTTCAATGAAGTATATTGATAGTAAGTAACAAAATTGTTCATTTATAATGAGCATTGATGATGTAGTATACAATTACATTGCATACTGCGTCATTAATATTTAATTATAGGAAGCAAGGATGAAGAATAACCATTTAATGGTTCTGCTCATTACCATTACTTAATAATGCAGTAATGACGGTGTTATTCAAAGATTTTATATAAAATAGACTTATCTGTGCAGCATAATTAATTGCGTCGCTTGTGCTTAGATGATCAGCGGTAAAAAAATCTATGACGGTATTACGTTAGGCGTATAAAAATCACAATGTGGATACTGATGCTAATTCAGGCACAGTATAAAGGGCACCTTTCCCTCAAATGTAATATTAATTAAATATGCAAATGTATTGTACATAATATCATCGAAGATTTATGAATTAAAAAATGTAAATGCCATTTATTTGCTATGAATTTCAAATGTACCTTTAACATAAAAACAATGATATATTATTTCCTTAAATTATGGTTAAACTTTTTATTTGGCAACACTGTCACAGGAACACGGAAGGCTACTATTGAAATGACGGAAGTGAAGCCGACCTCCGCGTTTACTGACAGAAAAGTAAAAAGTATCACGTCTAAATGGGCAAATGTTTTCAAAACATACTTCATTCTTGATTGAATTCGTTACTCCTGAAGAGAAATTCTTAACAGGTGTATAAAGCTTTCATACACAATTAAGTTATAAAAATACAACAAAATAGCAATGATGACAAAACCTGAATATATATTTTTATTTATGATTCAGCAAGTCTTAAATCTTTTTCGTTCACCAATAAATTTTAAACTTACTTGTCACCTTTTTGGTCAAATTAGTATACTGTTATGAAAGGAACTCGGCAGAAGGCCTCGCTGACTCTGCTCTCGGCAACACGACGCCTGTTCAACTGCTCCTGCACTCCGAACCCTCTTAACGAATAATATAATACCAGACTATGAAGAGCTCGTGGGGATCCAAGGACCCCTCTTAAGGAGATTCAAAATTTCGGTTTGAGTCGCATCGATGTGGGAGGAATTCCGTAGGCTTCTAATTTAATTGCATGTTTACATACATACATAGAGTCACGCTTCTTTCCCATAGGGGTAGGCAGAGACTACAGCTTACAACTTGCTACGATCCTGACACACATATTTCGCTTCTTCTACTTTCATTAGTGTTCATAGACGCTTGTCGTTTGCAAGTACTTTTGACGTGGACTTTCCTTTAAAACGACTTCGATCTGATCATGATACGTTAGTACGTACTCTTCACACACAAGTCTTTAACTTACACCCTCTACTTCTCTTACTTACACCAAACACTTCAGTAGTAACTTCGTGTAGTTGTATATAGGTGAAAGAATTTTTAAAATCGGTTCAGTAGTTTTTGAATTTATTCATTACAACCAAACACAAAAAATCTAATCTTTCCTCCTTATAACATTAGTTTATATTAGATTAGACATATTCAATATATTGATGTTTATAATAAAATAAAAACAGCACGAGTAAAAGTAACCCCAGAGACCAATCTAGGATTGACTTCAATAAGTCCATAAAAGATAGTTTCAGAAGATGATCTGTAAATGCAAAAGTAACTCTTCACATGATTAAGTGAATTGCTATATTACTAGCTGAAACCCGCGACTACTTCCGCGTGGATTTAGTTTTTTTTTTTAATACCGTAGTAACTCTTTGATTTTCCAGAATAAAAAGCATAGGATACTTTTCTTCGTCACGACCGGTTCAACGGTTAAGTTCTGAAAAAGTAACAAACAGACAGAGGGGCGGAGACTTACTTTGGCATTTACAATAACAGTACGGATTAAGGCAAACCAATTTATATTACTTAACAATGATACACTACTAAATTATTACTGATGAAACAAATAATCCTTAACATTAGAACGAAGTATGAACATTCCCACACGAGTCCAATCTTCGCATCGCGTTCTACGCATCCAGTAGCTGCCAGCCGCCTAGAGTCTTACACCACGTTTTCTTTAACCAGTGGAAACCACTTCCCTTCATGAATCTCTTACGCCAAAAGTAGTCACAATTAGCAGGCTGCTTATACTATCCGCCCTTGTGTTATGTTGTGCATTACAGTCGCACAAAATGTATGCATTTTCGTGGCCTTCGTTAATGACATAAGCATTACACCGGATCGCGTGGCCTAGTGGTCAGAGTACCTGACTTCTAGGCCGCGGGTCCGGGGTTCGAATGCCAGCCGGAGCCAACATTTGTGCTAAAACATAAATTGTTGGTTTTCGGGTCTGGTTGTGTTGTGATTGTCCCCGTGTTTCTGACACTGCATCCTAACCTACCTCCGATCTTATCGCATCAGCGTTACATCGGGCGCAGGTAGGTTGGGACGAGTGAGTGCTTCTGTGTTTGCGCGTACACTTGTGGCACTATAATATCTCCTGCGCAGTTGATGGCTCTCGACTGTAGTCGGAAGTTGTCGCCGTGGTCGAAATCGGCTAGGAGAACATCACACCGGATATTCGAGATGAAGGCCAGGTAGTGCTTCACACATGTTTGCACGCTACTGCTTCACTGCAGTGTAACTGGCACTATAGAGGTACCCCATATGTACGGATTCCTGCAAAGGGTTCCTACCACATTTTAAAATATGAACATTAACATGTTCAAATAAACAAGATTGTTTGTGCTTAAAACACTGTTTTAGGATATCAAACAAATAATTTACAGGTATGAAATATTACGTTTATTACCTAATTACGTTGTCCGTTAAATTAGGTATTTTAATTTAGATATTATAGTTAGATCGTCCACATTTTTAAATATATTTAATATCTATTAATGCTTATGATTTTATGGACAGCATAGGAAACAAATATGCAAGAAGGGAAAGAATTCATTTTTATTTTTAAACTGTATGCAACATAGTAAACGTATGTATAACGTCTCTAATTATAAAACGTTTAAGATAGATGAAAAAAAATATATTCTTCTCTGTTGGGTTATTGTACAATCAATTTCCGTTGAACTAAAACGGAAGTGTTTGTAATAAGTTATGGTACAAATATTAGTTTTTATTTTTGAAATTCATAGTTACATTTATTAATTACATAATGCACACAACATACCTATTAAGTAGTTAAGATAAACCTTTATGAACAAATTAATTAACTATTAAGTATTTTCCATCCCCTAATCTTTGTTCTTAATGTATCAATTACCTTCATTATATTTTAACCTTTTTTAAATTTACACAATTACCATTAAAGTATTTAATATGTTCATTTTACCATTCGGATGGGATAGGCAAATAAGTCCTCAGGCTAACTATTTTACGTTTTGGAATTCCATCACTAAAAAGGTACGAAATAGTCCGATGTGAAACAGGGTAAACAAAAGACATGATTATAGTGAGATCTGGCCACGCCACATCTAGCGTTGCTTACGTTGCGCGTCGACTTTCATGGCAACAAAACGTGTTGTTTGTACCCTACCGACTATAGGTACAAGACACGTTCATACGTATAAGGATCGTGCTCTGTGACATAAATATATTAAATAGTTATTTTATATTATATTAACATATATTATTAAATCAATAGTTAAGTCCTTGGAAATAGACGTAGGATAATTGAATAAAACTAAATATACGGATTTTATCGCGATTGCGCTATTTCTTACCCGGACGTTTTAAGCGCTTTGCACCACCCATGATCACGGGGGAACTGTGGGATAACAACATGATGTCAGTCAAAATTTCTTTATTCAATTCAGGCTTGTTTAAAGTTCTTATGAACTTCAAAATCTACACAGGTTCAAAAATTAGCCAAGAAACTAGGCTTTCTTTTTTTCAATGCCATATTACATAATGTCATTTATAAATTACAAAAAAAAAGGGTTTGCTAGTGCAGAGTATGAGTTATTTCCAAAAATCTTTGTCCTCTATATAATTGTCTATTTTATAATACGCTTTATCTAATAATGTCTTCTTAACAAGTTTCTTAAAATCTGTGTCCGGTTTTTGTGTTACACTTTTAGGAATTTTATTATAAAATTTTATACATCCACAAGAACTACCTGAACATAGGAACCTCTAGCGTGTCACCTCGACCCATTCTACAGGATACAGTCAATCTTTTGTTAAATAAATTAATGTTTTTCCGTACGTACGTAATATTTTCAAAAGAAAACAACAACGGAAGTGTCAAAATATTAATTGTTCTCGTAGGTCCCTCGCGAGGTCCCAAGTTAAAGATAGCCCGAAATGCTTGTTTTTGCAAAATTGTTTCTACTCCAGCTGCGGATCCCCACAGTACTACGCCATAGGACATAATACTGTGGACGTATGCAAAATACACTAATTTAGCTGTAGCTTCATCAGTCAGCTGTCTAATCTTTCTTATTGCAAAAATGGCTGAACTTAATTTCGTTACTAACTCATTTTACTATTTCAATTTCATCTAACTAATTCATTTAAGTTTCATATGCATTCCTGTATGTGTGAGATTTTTTTAAATAAGATTAAGGTGATTTACCTTAAAATCCGTTTATGTATCGAGACCCATTACATAAAAGAGATCATTATACAAAAAAAGAATTGTATATGAATGATCAAGACAAACAAAACGAAATAAATTTACCTCTTTCACATGCATCATATGATTTCTATTATTGTTATATTGTTTGTTATTGTCAAAATGTTTGAATTTATGCTATTAGTATTATGTATTGCGTAGTGCTTCACTAGACACTAACAAGTATATAACTACTGAAGATAATATAGAAGTGTTATATTATGACATGTATTGGAATGATTTTAATAGTATTTATTTGTGGAAACAATTCTAACTATTTTCCAGTGTCAAGTAACATACACTCTACAATCTTCAATCAGCACCCAAAACTTCGAAACTTTCGATCGTCAGAAAAATGATTGTTCACTTTTACTGAAGATTTGCTGGACTGATGGAGACAAAACACAAAATACAATTTCAGTCTTGAATTATATTTTCCAATCACTGTACACTTTCACAAGCACTTTCTGTATAATAAACTATCAGTATTAAACATCAAAACTAAAAATATGAACAGGTATTACAAAATTCAATAAAAAAACAACCGCCACTTTACGAGTTGGCGCCAATAATGGGATTCACGCTCAGCGCTCATCTATTTTCTTTTTAAATTAACAATGAGCAGTGACTGATTTTAATCCAAAGTTGCTCAAGTTTTGTACAAATTCGTTCTTTGAAGAAAACAAAATTTCATAATGTAAAGGAAACCTTCAAACTTATGTAGGTTTCACACGGTTTCTTCTTTACGACAAAACGAAGCAAAGTTGCTTGTGGGCTTTGACGGAAAAATCTTTCTAAAACACCATGCATCTTGATATGGATCTTCACGTTCTAAATCTAACTTCTTTCCCCCGTTGGACTTCATTCCTTTCAATACAATTATAAATTAAAAACATGAATAAAATATTTTTATTAAATAATTTGATCACACTTACCATAACCAATTTCATGTCTTACAGTATTTGCTTTGACAATGACTGGCGTTTCCATGAAAGCCTCACCTTCCGTCTGAGCGCCGCTTTTATAAACATCTTTGGGTAAGTCAGTAAAATATTCCTCAAAATTATTTTTGTTGAAAAAATTGAAGTCAATGGCGGCACGCTTCATGGTCGGTGTAGAACTAGTAGCAATATCAATTTCAAATTGAAGCATTTTGGCAGGTGACATTATCTCTGCTAGAGGAGACGGTTTCACGAAAACATCATCGTGCCGTGTAAGAGATAGTTTTAAAAGTTTCTGAGGTTTGACTGTTTCCTCAACTTCTTCGGTACATTTGGAAGTATCTAATATTGGAGGCAGTTTTCGTCCCGGACTGTCTATAACTGGAGTCTCAGGTTTTTGAAGGTCTGGAGTACTGGATATAGGAAATTCTGTCGGCACAGTATTTATGCTGTCTGTAGATATCTCCCTATTCTCCAACAATTACATTTTCGCCAATTATAGAAACATGGTCGATACTCATACGGAATGTATCAGGAATCTCTTCAGGTAACGTCTGATCAACACTCGATGCTGCTTGAATACTCGAGTCGTAATCAAAACTAATATTTTGTTCAATTGGTGACTCCATGGTTCAGATTTAAAGTAATCAGTAGCAAAAATATATCAATAGAATATCATGAAAGCCATTCGTTATGTATTTTGAAAAATTAAAAGCAAGAAATATTACATGTCCTTGAAATTATCTTACTAATCGATAAGCGCAAGAATTTCACATCACTTCGTATTATGTTCACGCACACATGCGCAGTGCCGGCTGCTATGGGAATGTGAACTGTCAAACTAGTTTCGGCGCCTTCGTTTTACTAATATCTTCTCAAAAAAAGACTTTACTTTTGTATTTTCAATTTCTTCCACTTAAAATCTTATTACAACATGATATTTATTTATTAACACACGAGAAATCTTTGAAATATCGTTATCGCGCGTTGGTATGGCTAAAAATAGCTGAACAATCGCAATTTGCACTGCTTTTCCCCGCTCTTTTTTGTTCATTCACAATAACAGTGTCGCCCGCAAATACATTCAACAATGTCAATGATACACTCAACCGCTTTCACTGCCTAAGTCTTATGTCTAACTCGTGTAAATGCAATAATTGTTTTTTATAAACGCGAGATACGACACCTTAGCGAAGTCCATAACACTACTGCATGACGTACTAATGTCAACAAACAGTTCCGATCATTTTGTGTCCGTTGGTCAATAATAGAAAATAAAAAAAAGAATACACTTGATTTTTTTCTTTTTAAAAGTCGTAAATATTTTGTAACAGCGTTAACAATTCATTTCAGGTATTTTTTCAATTTTCACTTTTAATAAAGGCGGCAATAGAGTATTTTAAGACATAAATTTATATATGATTGGATCGAGCCACCATACACTTAATCGCGTATCAAGGAAAATGATTGAGATTTAAAGACAAGAAATCTTATTAATATTACGAGAAGTTCACATTTTGTACATTTTGACAACGACCAGCGCCATCTTTTGTGATTCAAATATGTCAAGGTCACATACACTGCGTTTGCCCTTGAAATCGTTTAGAAACTATCAGTTATTATTTAATTAGGGTTTTTAGCAGATTTCGACCAAAGAGAATGTAAACACTACGTTTTAATTTCGACTTTTTGTCGCGAAATCAAATGTAAACCATTATAAGATTGATATGTTTTGACAACCATTAATAGTGTCCAAATATGTAGCAAACGTTCGAAATGTTATTTTAGTACTTGTCATAATATAACACTTTATGTTCTGGTACTGAATTTGTTAACGAATGATTTATCGTTAGCTTCAACGGAGTCATGGCGATAAGCTAAGTTTTGTTATACGATTACGAAATGGAAGTTGATTTTAATTAGAATTTATAGATATATGGATGTTAAAAAGTGAAATTTCAGTATTTAATTATGTTAGTTGGTATATGGAGGCCTTAGTTATTAGATTTATTCTAAAATTATAGTCTATGCACAAGCGGAATACCAAGATGCTTGTAATGATCTTCAACATCATAATCCGCCTTTAGTATAGCCGTGGTCTGGTAATTATGGAAAACAAAACAATAATTTCCTGCTCTTCCCTGCATAAGTAGTACTAATCAATTTATAATTAAAAAAAAAAACCAAAGGTGGTGTAAAAATAAAAGTTAGACCTGCCAATATTTTTAATAGTAAAGGAATATTCTAAAACAGTACTAATCTACTCTACGATGACTAAAGTTTCGTAAGAGCACATATTTCTTAAGGTTTTTAAATAAACACAGGATATTGAGATGACGATTTTATTTACACAAAAAGTTATTTGACTTTCTTTCTCTTGCCACCAGCGCCGTCTTCGTTACCACTTTTTCGCTTCCCTCCTTTCTTGTCCGCTATTTTGCCGGAATTGCTTCTGCTGTTTTGTTTGCTGTTGAACTTTTTATTTTTACTCCCTTTTTTGTTTCCATGGATTGTCCTGTTATAGCCCTTGATCCACCTGTCACGTTTTTCTTCCCATGCCAATTGTTTTTTACTAGAATTATCGACATTGGAGACCGCTTGACTGGAGCCTTGGTTCTTGTTGGTTGCAGTTTCTTCTAGTAGCGTCGAGAATTCCTCAGCTGATGCGAACAGCGAACCTAAATCATCTTTTCCTGTGAAAACGACCAAGAATTAATAATTGAATTAAATAATTGAAAAATTCCATTTGGGAATTTGATATCATTTTCTCGGATGATGAATGTTTGAATGACAATAATGAAAGACTTAAAAAAAAAAGCTAAAACGTGTATTTATTAAACAACAATGCTAATATTTAACTTTTAAAATTAGAAATCATAGAAATAAATAAAATCATTCACATTTTTTATTATCATTTTAGCTTTCTCTTTAAGTTTGACCTGTACGTATGTAACTAACAATGCAATAATAAAATCTTTTAATTAAACTTTCACCCACATTTAGGCGTCAAAATAATTAAAAATTTCGCATGTATGGATATGTATATATAAAGTATGTAGATATAATACAATAATTTTATGACTATTAACTGCCGTGTGGTGATGGCCTAAGAGAATCCACCACGTCTCACCGTCGACGACGAGGGTAAGTAAAAACGAGGAGATGGGCAGCAGCATCTGCGGTTGCCAACCCAATCAGCCCGCCAATCGTGGCAACTATGGCAAAATCTCCCTAAAATGTGAGGCTACGAACTTTGTGGCAAACTATGGGAAAGCCTATGCTCAGCAGTGGACTAGAGATAGGCTAAAATGATGATGAACTGAAATTCTCACCAGGATCATCAGCCGATTGATGTAAAAGTGTTTTTTTTTAGTTTTTGAACTACAAAATGATTATTTAGTAAAGTGACTCACTGCATTGAATATAATATAAATTAAATCGGGTCTTCTGTCGGTCTAACCGTCCACAACTCACAAACTATTGACAAGAAATTTCCACAGAATATTTCGTGATATTTTTTCCAACATTTCCGGTATTCAATAAAAAAATCCACCCGAACAACTTTGCGATCACAACACTTGTAAAATATGTTATTTAAACAAAAGTAAATACAGGCTGTTATAAAATACCTTTCAGTTTCATTTTCGGTTTGCCCTTGCCTGATTTCTTGCCAGGAACATCTATCTGATCTTCTTCGTCACTGGCTTCTAGGCGTAATTCTGAAAGAATCAAACGATGTACACAATCTTTTTTAATTGGTAAACAGGGCTGGGCAAAATACATGCTTTGTTTTTATTAAAATATAAAATGCAAAACTCAGTACTGTAACTATTTGTATTTATGAGAATCTACCACACCATCTCATCCCGTGGTTGCCGTAAAAGTTGATAGAGGGAAAATTAAATACAGAAGACGGGCAACTGCATCTTTCTGGAACATCTGAGAAAATAAACGGCTGTAGCCATCCCGCCTGCCTGTGGTAAAGTCACCACAAAATGAAAGCTACAAATTTATTTATTTATTTAAATTTCTATCCATTAAATTGTACATATGGCAGACTTAATGCCTGAAGGCATTCTCTCCCACTCAAACATAAGGCTAAGCAGAAATAAACATACGATAGGCGGTGCAGCAAACATTAAAATAATATATATATGTATATATATATACATACATATATATACACATAGATAGTAATAAATTGTACATAATTATACCAAACTCATTCAACATACACACAGATACATATCTACATATACATAAGTACTTATAACTAATATAAATATAGATATAAATATACTATTAGATAATTATTATAATAGAGGAACAGAAAAAGAATGGAATTAACTCAATCTTGCAGCGAACTTTTGAAGTATTCCCGGTATTTATTTTTGAAGGCAAACCTATTACGTGTTTTGTAGCAATCTATGCGAATACCTATGTTCAGCAGTGGACTAGTGATAGGCTGAAATGATGATGATGATTTAAAATACTAAACACAGTTAGAACTATTGATGGCCATAAATTGTCGTAAGTGTCCTAATCTAAGAACGACTTTAACTTGCACGCTTCCAAATATACTTTGCCTTATGAACATTTGGAATACCTTACAAGTAGAGCCGTATGTCTCAAAACTATACTAGTGTACAATTCGACGAAATTAAATATGGAAAATTGACTTGAAAAGCATCAATATTTGCTATTTGCGCAATGAACGAAAATTAAACGCGGCTGGTATTAAACCGAACAATTCTTCGGAACTGGCGGTAGGATACCTACATAGCAATAACGGTTATCGGTTCTACCTACGAGTTATATGATTTTATTAACCTTACTTACATAAAAAATATAAATAAAACTAGAAATCACCGGCATATTTTCTGTTTCGTTAATCTAACTTACATAAAAAATTATTTAATTTCCTTTTTTGCTTATAAATAAAACTAGGGGTCAAAGGAGCGAGCGGCTCACCAGATGGTGACTGAACACCGGCTACCATAAACAATACCAGAGTTATTTCGGATACGTTGATACGAGCAAAACGTTCACCGTGATGGTAAGTACAACGTCTGGCCATAAAAAATCCCGTGACACACAGAACATTAATGTGTGACACCACACTGCGCTCGACCTGAGACATCCATTCTTAAGTCTCACATGCCCAGAGATTACACTACCTCTCAGTGCCCTTCAAACCGAAACACAGTAATGTTTGCACACTACTGCTTCACGGCAGAATAACTGGTTCTGCGGTGGTACCTGCCTACACGGATTCCTGCATAGGAATCCTACCACCAGTTCCGATGAATTGTTCGGATTAATTCCAGCAGTGTTTCACTGTTGTGCATTGCGAAATAATTGTAAAAATACCTTAGTCGCCTCTTACGACACCTCGGTAGGTGCTATTCTACTCTGTCGGACACCTATCTGTATAATAATTATAGAAATAAAAATATATCTTACCGTCTTCGTCATTCGAAAACGCTGGTTCATCCTCATCTGCTGATATATTGAGTTCGCCATCATCGGCGTCATCTGTATGGTAAAAGAAATCATTATCAAGATTTTGAAATAAAACTAGGATTCCTACCATGGATAGGATACCAGATAGTTGATTTTATAGCGGGTAACTTCACTCGGGCGGCAATTTCACACAGGCACAATTTAACTAGGCAGGTTGGCAACCGCTGTTTGTTCATTTAGATTTTCCAAGAAGATGCTGCTGCCACTCTCCTGGTATTATAACTCTTTTTATATGTATGCCTTAATAAGACTGAAAAACATTTAAAATAAATTATACACTATTAGTGTCAAAACTTTACAAACCTTCATCCATTTCAACGTCATCAAAATCACCGCCGCCTCCGTCGTCAACGATATCGTCATCGTCATCGTCATCGTCCCATTGATCATCACTGTCATCGGCTTTCTTCTTGGAGCCTTGCTTTTGCTTCGCCGCTTCCATCTCCGCTAAGTAATCTAATTCATCGTCGGAAACTGTGAAAATGATGTCAATGTAAAGAAAACATTAAGACTATACTACTAACTAGTGATGTGTCAACTCGGATTTACTAACTCGAGTTAATTCGAGTTGGGCTTATCTCGAACCAACTCGAGCTGAATTCTCTCTGACTCAGATTGGGATTGGCGCTGTAAATAAATACCTAAATCAAAGCGAGTACGCGATTGACACTTTCTCATTCTTACGTTTCGTTCGTTGTGTGTGCGTGTGTGGTGTGCTTGTGGCGCGAAGTTTAACGGTCATTTGTGGCTATACTCATTACATTCATTCATCAAATATCATAATATTGCAGATTTGAGGTTATGAACTTCGGAGTGCCGGTTGTTGTTGTTAGTTATTAAGTGGGGTTTACGAAAAAATGCCGGAACCTAAAAGGAAATCTCTTTTAAATCTCCTTAAAATCTCTTTAATTACGAATCTGTTTCAGCTTTTTTAATATCGTTGCGAAGCTGAGATATTAAACTGTTTAAAACAAAAAAAAAATACTCAGTTTCATCCAGTTAACTAGAGTTCATTTCGAGTTACATTAATTTTAACTCGAGTTAAATCGAGTCGAGTTTATCCCGAGTTGGCACATCTCTATTTATTACAAATCAAATATGTACGTGACTTTGTATATATGTACGTACATGTTGAATCTAAAATATTTAGGTTTTAGGTGCATGACATCTAGTGATGTCCATTAGTTTCAAAATTGGCCGAATTTCGTCAATGGCGTTAAATTCTGAAGCATAGTGTAGGAAACTACCAATTACGTAATCACTTATTATAGTGCCAAAAGGCACTCCACTCGTCCGAAACACGATAGAATTCGGAAGGTGGACGAATTGGTCAGGCCCTCTTCGTTACCAAAATCGGGCGAGAGCAGAAATTTCCATAACTAAAAAATTTGAGGCGGCTTAAGAGAATCTACCACCCCATCTCATCCCGTGGGTGTCGTAAAGGTCGACCCCCTATGAATGATGAACCCCAGGAGATGGACAGCAGCATCTTCCTTGAGCATTTGAATAAATAAACTGCGGTTGTCAACCCGCCTGCCAAGCGTGGCAACTATGGCAAAATCCCCCCAAAATGAGAGCTACTAACTTTTGTGGCAATCTATGGGGGACGCCTTAGTTCAGGCAGTGGAGTAGCGATAGGCTGAGACGACGACGACCGTTCAATATGATCGAAAACGATGCCCCACAGTACGATTTCTCCTGTATCGTGGGTGGGTTTTACAGACACACATTTCACATGCACAACACAACCAGACCCGAAAAGCGACAATTTGTGTTTTTGCACAAATGTTGGCTCCGGCTGGGATTCGAACGCTGGACCGACGGCGCAGAAGTCAGGCACGCTAACCACTACGCCTAGCGACGACAAGGCTAGTAGCTTTAAAATTTAGAGAATTTGAATTTTAATCTTTAAAATAGATATGACACTACAGTTTGTAGTAAAAAAAAAGTAAAGTAACAGCTTATAAATTTAGAGAATTTGAATTTTAATCTTTAAAATAGATATGACACTACAGTTTGTAGTAAAAAAAAAAGTAAAGTAACAGCCTATAAATTTAGAGAATTTGAATTTGAATCTTTAAAATAGATATGACACTACAGTTTGTAGTAAAAAAAAAAGTAAAGTAACAGCCTATAAATTTAGAGAATTTGAATTTTAATCGTTAAAATAGATATGACACTACAGTTTGTAGTAAAAAAAAAGTAAAGTAACAGCCTATAAATTTAGAGAATTTGAATTTTAATCTTTAAAATAGATATGACACTACAGTTTGTAGTAAAAAAAAGTAAAGTAACAGCCTATAAATGTCTCAGTGCTGAGCACAGGTCTCCTCTCATTTCTGAGACGGTTTTGGAGCGGGGAATAGTCCGCCTCGCTGCTCCAATGCGGGTTGGCGGACTTCACATGTCCCCGAAATGTTTCTATTCCTCGGATATGCAGGTTTCCTCACGATGTTCTCCTTCACCGCTGAGCACGTGGTAAATAAGCGCTTAAAATTTAAAAACAATTTTCAGAGGTGCTGGCACCGGTGATCGAAGCCAGGTTACTCGCGTTATTATGAAATTAAAGGCGAGCACCCGGCCCCTGAGCTACCGCGGCTTGTAGTAGTGATGAAAAACATTGCGAGGAAAGTTGCATGACAACGTATAATATGCGTTACTATTTCACATACGTTACGAGTATATGTAGTGACATTTACATCGCACCTGCTTTCGATGGTATCGCTGTTGCCGTCCAATTGACTGACAAAATGAGCAATACAAAATAAGTCTCTGTTTGGAGCTGGATAGGAATCCTGTGATTATGTATTGAGAAGTTGCGTTCCATGATAAATATTATATATTTTGTGATCCTATTGTCGTCATTTACATAATGATGAAGATTTGGACAGACTTTGTTGTTATTTTAGTAACGTATTGAATCTTGATTTTAAAGTTTTGAAGTCAGTTTGTTGTTGAATAATATATTGTTTAGGAAATTGAGGCAAATTAGCCGATTTAGCTCCTAAAATCCCAATATGAACATAGCTTGTGGTTTTATTTTCTACGATGGCTGGTTATCTTAAAGGCAGAAGACTGTCTTTATTTATGCCCAAAACAATAAAGTAATGGAAATAGACCTCGCAAGTTTGAGAGGGTTTAGGAAATTAGATGTGTTCGCCGTCCAGCCCGTGGTAAATAAATACTTAAAATTAATAATTTTAGAAAGAGATTGCCTTGTTAAGTGACTTTTGGCGCCGACTCGAAAGTGGGCAGTAGTGTTTTTATTTGTATGTTGTGATTTATATGTATATTTTAAGATTTGATGTTCAATATTGATAGCTTATTATGCAGCAAGCGCTCTTGAAAGTGTAAGCGATTGGAAAATTCAAGACCTAATGTGTGCTTTTCGTTGTGTATCCATCAGTCCAGCAAATCTCAGTAAAAGTCAACTATCATTTTACTGTCGATCGAAACGAATTTTATATAATTAAATTTTTACTTCGACATCGGCAAAAATAGCTCGATTTAGTAACTATTTTTAATAATTATTATTTAGTAGGCTAAAATATTTTTTTTGATCTGGCAATCTATTTACAAAAAAAAAAATTCAATACATGACCGTACTGACCTTGACCCCTGTTGCCAGTCACCGAGTCGAGATACTTCTCGAAGTCTTCACTGGTTACCGAATCTGCATCGCTGTCATCATCATCCTGCGACTTCGTCTCGCGACGTTTCTGTAGAAAACTGAAAGCAAGAAAACCATCGAAAAATATTGTATGCATGTCTCTGTCTGTCTGTGTATCTATCTCTCTTTCTATCCTACTCAGGGCCTGGAAACCGGTTAAATTTCGAAACCGGTTTCGGTCGGTTTCATTGACCCCGAACCGAAATTAGTAAACGTTACGGTTTCGTTTCTGTTTACCGGTTAATAAAAAAACGGGTTTAGTTCCGTTAAATTAATCGGCTAACCAATAGGTCTCCAGATCAGCTTAATGTCAGACTGCAAAACCAGACGCTGATTTTCATCTGGAACCTAAGTGCACCACGGATGTCAAATTAAGCTATAGCAATGTGGTTAAATAAATAATTTATTAATTTCGTGAGTCGACAAGAAATGAAATCTTTCGGACTGAAATATTAGCTGTCAAAGAATTGAAATATTCCGTCATGCGTACGCACACAATGTTATTATTATTATTATTTATTTATTAGTGGAAACAGTCATAAACTATTTTCCAGTGTCAAGTAACATATCCAAGTATACAATCTTCAAGAAGCAAGACTTCAAAATTTTGATCGACAGTAAATTGATAGTTAACTTTTACTGAAGATTTGCTGGACTAATGGAGACAAAACGAAAATCACAATTTTGGACTTGAATTGAATTTTCCAATGACTGTACACTTTCAGGAGCACTTGCTGCATAATACACTATCAATATTAAACATCAAAACTCCAAATATAAACAGAATTTAAAAAAATAAATAAAAACACAATTGCCATTTTTGAGATGGCGCCAAAATCCGCATACAATGTTACTATATAATGAAAGTAGGGTATATCTTCTAATCGTTTTTTAATGTCTTAGAGGTGATATTTTTATAATTTTTATAGAACATTTATATCTATAAGGCTTCTTGTATTTCAATGCTACAAACACACTTAAAACTCAGCTGCTTAAAAAGTATCTGAAATTTACCGGTTTTCATAACCGGTTAAAATGCGTAACCGGTAATTTATAGCGTTACGGTTAATTTTTAACCGGTAATCTGTCGGTATATGTAATGATACCACGAGCACACTGTTTTATTTTATAACTTCCTTCCCTTAGTCTCATAAATTTATTTTACATATACCGACAAATCCTTTAACCGGTAAATGCATAAACGGTCTATTAAGGGAATTTTAACCGAAACTAGCCGGTTTTTTGAAACCGGTTCCAAGTTCTAGTCTTACTATTTACTCACTCATATAAGAACATCTCATCCACTGGTATCTTCTTGACGTCCTCGTTCAAATATGAAGACGAGTTGACTGGAATTGCTTTCAATCCTGTAATTTCATTTAATGTCTCATTAAGTTATATATTTTATAGTGATGATGGCCGATTTATCGACCACGGCGACTACCTCCGAATATCGTCGAATGCTATCTAATGTGCGGGAGATATTATAGTGCCACAAGTGTACGCGCAAACACAGACGCACTCACTCGTCCCAAATCTACCCGCGCCCGATATAACAGTGGTGCGACAAGATCGAAGGTAGGGTATGATGCAGTGTCAGAAACGCGGGATGAATCACAACACAACACAACCTGACCAGAAAACCAACAATTTGTGTTTTAGCACAAATGTTATCGCCGGCTGGAATGCGAACCCAGGACCCGCGGCGTAGAAATTTTATTATAATAGGTTGCCGTGTGGCGGTGGGGTGAAATGAGCCATTCTTATCGTATAGGCGCAGTCAGAGAAACGGCTGAAAATCTCTGTCTTTGGCTTCTGACAGGCTTCTTTTATTATTTACGAGGAAAACCTTCAACTGATGATAAGTGTAACGTCCGCCCATAACGAATGCTGTGACACCCAGGACATTTCTGTGTGACACCACACTGCGCCCGTCACCCTGAGATATCAGTTCTTAAGTCGCATTTCAGATCCGTCTAGGTAGGTACCACCCCAGGCCAGTTATTCTGCCGTGAAGCAGTAGTGTGCAAACATTACTGTGTTTCGGTCTGAAGGGCACTGAGAGCTAACGTAATCACTGGGCATATGAGACCTAAGAACTGATGTCTCAGGGTGATGGGCACAGTGTGGTGTGACACAGAAATTTTCTGGGTGACACAGCATTTGTTATGAACAATGGACCATGTACAAGCCAGCGATGATAAAGTTTAGTTGAAAACTTAACAATCCTCCCCCATATTTTTTGTTAATTGACTTTCTTAATATTGATAATTCATCAAAATAATTAAAATAACTGAAAAATAATATTTTCATTATATTTATCATCATGTTCCGTACCTCATGGTGTCGACGAAGTCAGCCGATAAGTGTCCGGCAGAGTAGAATATCACCTACCTCTTTCCTACCGAGGTGTCGTAAGAGGCGACTAAGTTATTGTACGGACAGCCTTTATTCACGCAGAGCAGCACCATAATATGCAATGCTATCACTATACTGCTCAACGAAGATTACGAATTTTTTTACCCGTAAATGGCGGAGCGTAGTTCGCCACCCGACCACCAAAAGACCTGGTAAGTCTACTCACCTTTCATCATCATCATCATTTCAGCCTATCTATAGTCCACTGCTGAACATAAGCCTCCTCCATAGATTGCCACAATAGGTAGTAGCT
The DNA here is from genome assembly GCA_019845155.1 of Luehdorfia chinensis. Taxonomy (NCBI): domain Eukaryota; kingdom Metazoa; phylum Arthropoda; class Insecta; order Lepidoptera; family Papilionidae; genus Luehdorfia; species Luehdorfia chinensis. Next base: position 2,674,552 of record JAHVAK010000252.1, on the reverse strand, counting down.
GTCATTTTGGAGGATTTTCCATAGTTGCCACGCTTGGCAGGCGGGTTGGCAACCGTAGTTTATTTATTCAGATGTTCCAGGAAGATGCTGCTTCATCCAATGAAAACCAGAATATGGGCATTCTGGTTTTCATTGGATGGATTGGATTGATTGAATGGATGCAATGGGGTGGTAGATTCTCTTAAGCCGCCACCACACGGCGTACTCACCTTTGGCAGAATAATTTTTCCTGATAGCGAATTTAGGATGTGATCCTTTCACTTTCTTCACTTCGCCATCTTGTTGCGTTTCCGCGCGCTTTTTCGGATTTTTAAAAACAAAACGGTCGAGGAAACGTATTCCCGCAAAATCCTTCAGCGGGTCGCCGCTATAATGGATCAATTGTTCTGTGAAAATAAGAGAATATATTCTAAATTTTACCTCCATTTACCATTAAAAAAAATATTACGTATGTAATTATTCAACGCCGATCGATGTCCGGCAGAGTAGAATATCACGCTCGTTACATCACTTTATCCAATAAAAAACATACATACATACATAAGATCACGACTGTATCCCATAAGGGGTAGTCAGAGACTGGGCACTCACTGCAAAAGCAGATGACTGCCACAATCCACGTTTCACCGAAACAATATAATGCACTTGGTGTGATAGGTGGTGAGCCCATCGCCACCATGCGCTGCTGGGTGCACAGTACAGTTTAATTCCTTACTCGCCTTTTACGAGATCCATTGAATGAGATGGAGTTGTAGTATTCTTTTAACGAGCCGCCACCACACGGCCAATAATAAAAAGTGGAATAAAACATTTCAATGACATGTGAAGTCCGCCAACCACTTCGACAGTAAACTCAATTTTCATAAACAGAGTCATAGTCTTTTTGGATTTGTATTGAGAGAGTGTAAGAATTTTTAGGAAGCTACTGTCAAGTTTATTATGTACAATGTGCATTGGTTAGAAGCCGCCTGGAATATTGCAGTGATGTCTGGTCACCGTGTTATAGTGTTCATATTGATAGAATCGAAAAACTTCAAAAAAGGTTTATGTTCCACTTGGCTTTCAACAGCAATATGTCCAGCGGGGCTATTACGTATCCAAAGTGAAGATCACTTATAAAAGTGTTGAACGTATATCTGACAAATAATTGTTTTAATACTAGTTATAGTTAACGAAAATGACGATTATTTTTCATATGACGTCTGTTTTGTTAATCATAACCAGTATGCGGACACTTATTTAGCAGATATTCGTTCAACACTTTTATAAGTGATCATCACTTTTAATACGCAATAGCCCTGCAGGAGACGTAAATCATATTCAGATCGACTAAGTTATTTTAAAATTATGTCTCTTCAAACTCGTAGAAAAATGCTGGATATGATATTATTTAAGAAATTACTTACTGGCCTGACTTATTGAGTAAAGTACAATATGTTCCTGCTAGACCTCAAAGAACAAATAATGTTAAAGTTTTTCGTCAACCTAAGCATCAAACTAACCTTGGAATGCATTGTGCATTATCGCGGATGTATACCATGTACCACAATTGCAATAAAGAGATAGACTTAGCAGTAATATCTAAGAATGGAATAATATAAATATTTTTTTCGGAAAGTCAGCAGTAACTTTTTTATAGATTATGTTTTCGTTTCTCTTTTGGAATTGTAATATTAGTATTAATTTATTTCTTGTAGTAACAGGAGGAGAGTCTATTAATGTAAGTAGACGTTAGAAAAAAATGTTTCAGTGAATGCTGTGTTTTCCTACAAAAAGTAAAAGTAAAGTTTCAGCCTATAAATGTCCCACTACTGAGCACAGGCCTCCCCTCATTTCTGAGAGGGTTTTGGAGCTAGGAAGAATCCGCCACGCTGCTCCAATGCGGGTTGGCGGACTTCACATGTCTTCGAAATATTTTTTATTCCTCAGACATGCAGGTTTCCTCACGATGTTTTCCTTCACCGCCGAGCACGTGGTAAATCAGGCACTTAAAATTGCAATTAACTATTTTAGTGGTGCCGGCACCGGGAATCGAACCCAGGTCACTCGCGTACTATGAAATTTAAAGCGAGCGCCTAGCCCCTGAGCTACCACGGCTTTCCTATAAGTGATGAGGCAATTATTGTTACTTACTTTTAATTTCTTTTGTGTAAATACTTATTGTACTCATTGTTGGAAAACCAAATATAAATAAATAAATAAATAAACCCGCATAGGAGCAGCTTGGCGGACTCTTCCGGGCTCCAAAACCCTCTCAGAAATGAGAGGACTTTTACTATGCATCAATTATTCATGTTACAGACGTGTATAACACGCGGTACAACCACATAATGTAATAACTCACCGTTAAGCAGCTTCTCAGCGAACAGCTTGACGGTGGGATGGAAGTGTCTGGACAGTGGGAGCAGCTCGAAGTAAGCCGAGCAGCCCGCCCCAGCGAAACTGGGGTTTCGGGCGTACGCGTTGTATTCTGAGATAACCTGGAATGACACCATACATATGTATATAAAAGTAGAAGTTGCTTTGTCCGTCTGTATTTACGAACGGATTCAATTATAGAACTAATAAAGCTAGCGACATGGATTTCACTTGGGCTGGGCAAAAAGTATGCTTTGTTTTATTTAAAATACTTTTTCTTACTTATTTAAAATACGAAATACAAAAATTTTTCAAGTGTGTATTTATTCGAAATACAGTAGTTTTAAACATTTTTTTTTAAATACAAATTACGAAATACATTCTGAATCTTTGATTGCAATAAGTCAGAATTGTCCTAATCTAAGAAAGACTCACTTGCACGCTGGATATTACCGTATGACTTGTGTAAATCTGAAATATGGTACCAGTACAGAAAACTTTACTAGCGTACAATTTGACAAAATTTACAACTTTTTCTATGGAAAATTGTACAATGTAGATGCAACGAGCACCTGATGAAATGTGTAACATCTGCCCTTGACAGATGCTGTGTCACCCGACGTAATTCTGCGTGGCACCACACTGCGCCCTGAGATATCAGTTCTTAAGTCTCATATGCCCAGTGATTATAGTAGGATTCCTACTGGTGGTAGGATTCCTTTACTGGTGGTAGGACTTTTTTTAGGACTGAAACAGTAATGTTTTCACACTACTGCTTCACGCAGAATAACTGGCTTGAAGTGGTACCTACCTAGACGGATTCCTGCATAGGAATCCTACCACCAATGTTGAAATCTTTAGCATGGGCCTATGACGTATATTAGAAAATAAACAGACAGGTAAGGAATAATATCATCGAAAGAGCTCAAGTCTTATACTGCGATTGCCAATCCGCAGACCAAGGGATGGCGGCAAATCGTCTACTTTTGGGAGAAGCCTTCGTCCAGCAAAGGCCTTTTATGCGGCTGACGACGAACATAATTTCCTACATTCATGCAATCATTTATTAAAAGTTACAATATTTTTCAACAATTAAGTTGAGAAATAAAGAAAGTTACTGGTGGTAGGATTCCTATGCAGGAATCCGTCTAGGTAGGTACCACCCCAGAGCCAGTTATTCTGCCGTGAAGCAGTAGTGTGCAAACATTACTGTGTTTCGGTTTGAAGGGCACTGTGAGCTAGCGTAATCACTGGGCATATGAGACTTAAGAACTGATGTCTCAGGGTGATGGGCACAGTGTGGTGTCACACAGTAATTTTCTGGGTGACACAGTATTTGTTATGGGCAGACGTTACACTTACCATCAGGTGAACGTTTTGCTCGTTCCGTCACTTTTATGGAAAAAAAAAAGTATTTCACTTGTTCAGCCTTAAGCGTAGGTCTCAAACTTAGTCAAATATAAAAAAAAACTTAAAAATTAAAAAAAAACCTTACCTTATCTGTATTAGCAACCCTCTTCAACTGTATTTTAGTAACAATCTCTTTATCCTTGACTTCGCTTTGTTCACTTCGCTCTACTTCGGCCGCTTCACTCGCTTCGGATTTCACCTTTGCGTGGAACCAACCAGCAATTGCCGTAGTACGGCGCTTTTTTGGCTTTATATTCCCTTCTTCGTCTATCTTCAAGTCTACGTAAGTTTCTTCATCGTCATCATCTAAAATAATAGTAAGAAATAATATAATAATAGTGAGAATGTGAAGTAACTGTAAACACGATAAAGTGTAGGTTTTTTTAATAATTTAAAGCAACTATAAAATTTTCTACTCTCAGACATCTCGCCGCACCGAATGGCTACACTCGCACATGACACCGGCGTATGGCATAACGCAGTTGCGTTTCTGAAGCCGAATGGCGAGTATTGCAGAGCAAATTACTGGCAACAAGACATTCCAGGTTACTTCTCAGAAGTGATAACTTCATGCTCGCTATGTAAAATATAATGTACGTACGAAAACATAAATTTATTTAATAAAAAAGTGACTGTATCCTGTAGAATGGGCCGAGGCGACACGCTAGAGGTTCCTGTATTTAGGTTGGCCAAAACTAGAAAATCTTTTTTAGTAGATGAATAAAATGTTACAATAAAACTCCCTACAAGTGTGACACAAAAATCGGACATAGATTTCAAAAAACTTGTCGTCGTCATCATTATTCAGACTCTCCAGGTAGATGCTGCTGGCCATCTCCTCCATTTTTATAATTATTACTGATTCTTGTCTAACGTTTTTTCATGGAACGTGCTTTGATTCTCTATAAGACTATTCTTTGTAAGTCACTGTAAGTAGGTGGTACCACCCCAGGGCCAGTTATTCTGCCGTGAAGCAGTAGTGTGTAAACATTACTGCGTTTCGGTCTGAAGGGCACTGAGAGCTAGCGTAATCACTGGGCATATGAGACTTAAGAACTGATGTCTCAGCGTGACGGGCGCATTGTGGTGTCACACTGTTCTGGGTGACACAGCATCTGTTATGGGCAGACGTTGCACTTACCATCAGGTGAACGTTTTGCTCGTTTCATCACTTTATGCAATAAAAAAAATTATTTATGTATTTTTGACTAAGATACAATAAAAACAAAAAAGAGGATATCTACGGAGGATTTCTTTCGCCTGTTTCTTCTCCGTTAGAGAAACCTCATTACGAAACGGTGGTACATTGCAAAAAAAAAGACGTTTGACAAACGAAATTAATATTTCTTACGATGATGAATAAATCAATTTCATTTCATATCTGTGCGTTTACTTAGTAATGGATAGTATTTTCTTACCCATTAATAGATCTCTCTTGTCACCGCGCAAGAGGTCAACCTTCTTCTGTTCCACCTTCTTTTCGTCGTCATTGACTTCATCTTCTGCACTCGTGTTCATTGTATCGTTCGTGTCTGCAATTGCATCTTGTTCTTCTTCTGTTTTCGGTTGCTCTTGCTTTTCTTTTACCTCCTACAAAACATCAAATCGATTTAAATTAAAATCAAACCGTCAATCTTAGTATTACATTTATAGAAAAATGTATCTTAACTTATGGACACAGTTTGAAAAAGATATTGCGACATGAATCGACGCATTTATTAAATGCAATAAATTAATAAAATAATAACTTTCAGTCTGTCTGTTTGTCCAAATACAAAATAACTTGTAAAAGAACTAAAGCTGCTGTCATGGAATATGTGTTAAGTAAATTCTAGAACCCATGCGAGCTAAGTCGAGGTCAGAGCTTTTTCTCGTGACAAGAACAGAATATAACCCTTACCTCTTTTAACTCTCTCTTACTCCATACAAGTCTGATCGCCTCTTTCTTAGATCCATCCTTCAAGACCTGTGATATCAAGAACAGCATCCCGCAAGCTTGTGCTGGGGTCATGTAACAGCACAACTGCAGGAGTCTCTTTATAAATGACGTCACTCTGTCGATATTTTTGTCCTGCTTCAATGATTTGTAGATGAGTGAGAAGAGAAGAGCGGAGTGGGACGTGTTGAATACATCCGCATTCATTAGTTTACGATACAGCGCCGTGTAATATCTACGAGAAAAATGTTATTTTAATTATCAGAAGAATCAATAGATAAAATAGTTAATAGAATCAGGCGTTACTTTGCGGAAATCCATTATAATGAAGAAAAGTAAGTTACTTTGCTAAGATACGCATGCATGCGGATCTTAGCAAAGTAACTTACTTTTCTTCACAATAGATAAAAGTTTTTTTAAGTGTCAGTGTTACGCCTCTTTCCCATTAGGGGTAGGCAGGGACCACATCTTTCCACCTGCTACGATCCTAGAACATATCATTAGCTTCTTCTTTCATTAGCGTTTTCATACACAATCGTGGGTTGCGGGAATTTTTGACGTGGCCTTTCCTTGAAACGTCTTCGATCATCATCATCATTTCAGCCTATCTCTAGTCCACTACTGAAGCATGGTCTGCCCTATATGCCACAAAAACTATAATTTCAAGGGGGGAAATTGCCATCGTTGCCACGCTCGGCAGGCAGTTTATTTATTCAAAAGATTCTGCTGTCCATCTCCTGGTTTTTATTTTACCTCTGTCGACTTTAGGACACCCATGGCATGAGATGCGGTGGTAGGTTCTCTTAAGCCGCCACCACACGGCTAATCTAATCTACCAAAAAGAGAAGGAAGCCTAACATACCGATCCGAAGTGCCTTCTGATGCGTCACTTATATGAAATAACAAAGCAAGTGCGTGCACAGCGACGCCCAGCCCAGCGAGATGCACTAGACGATGAACGGCGTTTATATGTTCAGTCGTCGACGTCAGCCTCTCTTTGTCAGCGAACGGGTACGCACGTTTGACTCCCGTCAGGACTGCTGACATAAGACGAGAATCGATTTCGCCCTGTAACAAGAGAAACATTTTTATAATCTGGTAATATCAGTCAACTGTTGGATCTAGATTTCTCTCAAATTGTTTATTTTCGTTTATCGGAGAAAGTTACGAGACGAGCAAAACCTGATGGGTCGCAACAAGTGCCGTGTCCCTCAGAATATTTCTGTGTGACACCACACTGCGCCCGTCACCCTGACACAGCAGTTCTTAAGGCTCATTTGCCCCGTGATTACACTAGCTCTCAGTGCTCTTCAGACTGAAACACAAAAATGTTTGCACACTAAGAATAACTGGGCCTGTGATGGCACCTACTTAGACGGATTCTTGCATAGGAATCCTACCACCAGAGAAAGTGGAATTTGCAATAATCACTACGCGTCGTAGGCGGATAGGATTATCATATTACCAGATAATAAAATCACGAATGGAGGAATAACCGTGTAGTGATTGCCAGACTTTGGCAGATGTCTGTGACACATCTGCCAAAGTCTGGCATGCATGAGACGATTATTCCTCCATTCGTAATTTTATTTATTATGCATTTGGCTGACGAACTGAGGGGTCCCATTCACTTCGCTTTGCATGATCTGTAACATCCTTGGAACCTCAGAAAGTTGTTGAATAAAAAAAATATCACTTACCTTTTTAATTGATGCTTTAAAGAACGAGAAATATATACGTATGAGATTCTCAGCTATTTTTGAATCATCTTTGCCAAGGAAGAACTGATTGAGGAAACATATGCCATAGTACTGCGCGCGAGGCGAAATATTCGACCTGGAAAGTTTAGGAAAGATTGTAGAATATTAAAAAACAATATCGTCATCATGTTAATAGTCAATTTCACATGCTCCCGAATTTACTGTTGGGAATTTACAGGAATACGTCTAGGTAGGTACCACCTAGTGGTGCCAGGTCCAGTGTGTCAAATTCCGGGACGTAAGGTAAAAATAATCAGGACTTTGGTTTCCCAATCGCGACAGCTACAATATACAAAAAACGGGTTTTTGTGAATCATCATTTATTTTTATCGGAAGGTCAGTTTATTTTAAATGGTATATTACCATTGGTACAAGGAACAAAACAAACTAGACAAATTTAGATGTTAGTGAAAAATCGAGATTTTGGAGTCCAGATCAAGGGTGAATCGGGACGTGTCGTCAGACACCTTAAAATCGGGACGTCCCACGCAAATTGAGACACCTGGCAACACCTAGTACCACTTCAGGGCCAATCTGCCGCTAAGCAGTAGTGTGCAAAGATGTACCAGACTTCTACACCTCGGGCCTTTGTCATTACCATTGTGTGCCGTATGGTGGCGGCGTAAGAAAACATACCAGCCCCACCTGGTCTCGTGGGTTTCATAAGAGTCGACTGGTGGTAGACTAAACTCTCACTCTCTCATGGTAGAATAATACATCAAAAAAGGCGCTCAGCGATACCAATCCACCTGACAAACGTGGTGATTACGACAAATCTTCTCAACATTCACACAGACTCCTATGACGAACAGTGGACTATAAACAAACTCGTATAAAAATGCTGGATATGATATTTTTTAAGAAATAAGTTACTGGTATACTTGACTGCCCTGACTTATTGAGTAAAGTACAATGTAATATTCCTGCTAGATCAAATAATGTTAAAGTTTTTCGTCAACATAAGCATCAAACTAACCTTGGAATGCATTGTGCATTATCGCGGATGTATACCATGTAGCACAATTGCAATAAAGAGATCGACTTAGCAGTAATATCAATAATAGAATAAAAAATTTTTTTTTCGGAAAGTCAGGAAAAAAAATCATTGTAGCTAGAAGTTTATATTCAAGTCGGACTGCTCATTTCATAATTTCGGCCTATCTTAGTCCATTGTTTAACATAGCTCCCCTATAGATTGCAACAAAGTACGGTCCTATGCCACCTGCATCCATCGACTTCCCGCAAAATCGCGCAGGTCATTTACTTGGTGACTATTAAGTACCTGACTTCTAAACCGAGGGTACGAATCACAGCTTGAGCTAACATCTGTGCAAAAACACGAGTAGTTTTTTCCGGGTCTGGTTGTGTCGTGCATGTAAAATTGACATGTGTAAAACGCAATCACGTTACAGGGAGAATTCCTTAAATGGGTATAAATTAACAAGAGTTGACTAAAATATTACTATTTGCACTCAAAGTGGACAAGAAATTATACTCCCCTTGCGCCCAAAGAATTATCACATCAAAAACTGTAATTCACGTTTGAACACTCTTGGTGAGCAATAAAGGAAAGAAAGTTAATTTGCTAAGATCCTAATGCAAATATTTTTCTTGCGGATCTTAGCACATGAGCTAACATTAAAATTATTTGGTCGCTTGGAAGTGGGTGAAGATTGAATTGAATCCCGATACGAAATGCAATCTTACCTGAACAGCATTTTCTCAATATCTGTCAGTACCACGCCCTTCATATTGGGATGGTTATACAGAAGCTGGCATAGATGATATATCACTTTAGAAGCCACAGCCTGGGATGGATCACCAAGTTTGTTTATAATATTCGTTAACAGCATCTGTAAATAATTATTTAATCAAAAAACCGACTGGCAAGCCGCATTTCCAAACAGTAGTCCCTTTTTAATAAAAAAAGAATACTGAAGTCGGTCCAAGTGGCAAGAATAGTCGCTGGACATACATAAAGAAAAGATTCCGACGAATTGGGAACGTCCAATGATCCAACGTTTGAAGTCTGTTAAAACATACATACATACAGTCAGTCACGCCTCTTTCCCATTGGGGTAGGCAGAGACCACATCTTTCCACTTGCTACAATCCTGACACACATCTATAGCTTCTTCTACATTCATTAGCGTCTTATTTATTATTATTATTAGTCTGTTAAAAAAGCGTGTTATAAAAACAGAGCACTGTACGCTGTAAGGCTGAGTGGTCACCATACCTCATGGGGATGCAACACACAAAACACACTACTGATTTTTTTTATTTTTTTATTTAATAAAAGTGACCAAACAAGCAAAACGTTCACCTGATGGTAAGTGCAACTACCCATAACAAAAGCTGTGTCACCCAGAAAATTTCTGTGTGACACCACTCTGTGCCCATCATCCCTGAGATATCAGTTCTCAGTCTCATATGTCCAGTGATTACACTAGCTCACAGTGGCCTTCAAACCGAAACACAGTAATGTTTGCGCACTACTGCGTCACGGCAGAATTACTGGTCCTGGGGTGGTACCTACCTAGACACCTCATCCTATCACCGGTAATTTATTTATAATTAGTATTTGAGTAATATTTAGTATTATAGTAAATATATACATCTATCTATCTTCGGAATGGCGTTTTATTGATTAAAATAAGAGCCAGCGCGTAACAATATGTTCGGAAGCCCGGGGGTTTGCAAGTGCAGATTAAGAGTTACCAAATCACTATCCTCTATTTAATGATCTATTTTATAATTAACTAATAATTTCTTCTTGACAAGTTTTTTTTTGAATTAATGTCAGTTTTTTGAAATAAAGTAATATTACCTTTTCTCTCTCTGGATGATGCATCAGTAGATATGACATTGCACTAACAGCTTTCTCCTTATTTGCTTCAACTGAGTCATGTGCAAACTTGTTCAATGCTTCCACATATGCTGCAAATCACATAAATTTAATAGGCAATTTTTACATATTTTTAGACCGACAAATACGATTTATATTATTAAATATATTATTATTGATGGTGCAGGATGAGCAAAAAAGGATCTGCTATGATGCTGAGGAATTTGTCAAAATTATTTCAAGTGTCGGCTCTAGCTGGGATCAAATCTTGGACCCACAGCATAAAGTCAGCACTCACAAAGCGGTGGTCACTGCCTTAATTATGTTTAGGCAACCTCCTTGTCTTTTCTAAATACCCAGACCATATCAACACACCTTTCTTAATCCATGACACTACATTTGATTTCGCGCAACATCACTCTTAACACACTCTTTTACTACTGGTGGTAGGGTTCCTATGGCTTCTATTCGTCTAGGTAAGTACCACTGCAGTGCCAGTTATTCTGCCGTCAAGCTGTAGTGAGCAAAGATTACTATATCATCACTGGGTATATCAGTCTTAAAAACTGACGTCACAGGGTGAAGAGCGTAGTGTCGAGCACACAGAAATGTTCTGGGTGAAATAACATTTTCTTATCGTCACATTGCATTTACCATCATTTGCTCATCTTGTCACTTTATGGAAGAAATTACAGACTGCAATGATTAGTGTTGTATTTATGTTAGGTCATACTTTTTTCGACCGGCTTGGCTGGTGCAGGGGCGGACTTCTTCGCTGCGGGTCGTGTCTTCGATTCCCGCACGGGAAAAAAGATTTATTTGAACTGCAGACAGGTGTTCCGAGTCTGGGTGTTTGTGCCAGGAGATGTACTAGAGACTCAAAAAACAATGATATACTTACTCCCATATAACTCTTTCAGCTGATCCTCGAAGTACCAAAGTTTGAGTATGTTCCTACGAGCCTGTTTATTTCCAGACGTGATCTCATCTACATGTCCCAGCGAGTGTTGTTCGAATGTTCGTAGTTTTATGTCAGGCATTAATAGCTCTGATACAAAGAGCTCCGACAATGCATCTGCGTAAATAAATTTTGGAAAATAGAAATGTGTCTTTTTAGTGTCGTTTTTTCGTTTCATCATGTTTGAAACAACATGAAATAAAATACAGTACAACAAAAATCACAACGATTCTAAAGAGGTTTTCAATTGAAAAATGAGTGAGTCCTGACTGAGACTAGTAGTCGAAAAAGATGTGCAACATCTAACCCCTAATTAGTATTATGAATTATGTATAAAAAGTAAATTAAACAGCTTTTAAATTTCCAACTGCTGAGCACAATTTTGAGAGGATTATAGAACCCGAGAAGAGTCCGCCACGTTGCTCCAATGCGGATTGGCGGAATGTCCTCGAAATGCTTTTATGATAAATACATTGATACTACTGGCACCTCTGAAATTCTTCTGCAATTTTCAGAGGTCATTTACCACATGTTCTGTGGTTGAGGAAAACTACGATCTTTTGACACAATATAATACACTAACAAAATTATTTTATTTATATTATATATAATTATTTCGCAACATACTTAGAAAAGCCGCATGGCAATGACTAATGTTAGCGGAACGAACTTTTCATGACCATTCTTTCTCTTTCTCCCTTCTCTCTCTCGCTCTTTCTGTGCAAACGCTATTTAAATGTTGGCCAATAAAAAATTAAGTACTACCTTCTTCACAAACATAATATTTCTAATATTTTTTTGCTAAGTTTAAACAGTAAATATTAATTATTAATTAAAACCTTGCTATTTTTACAGAACAGAAATTTGCTTACAAAACATTTATCGTCAATTCTAGATTAACATTCAACTTAATGATAAAAAATGTATTACCTATTATAACAATTCCATCCTTCTTTTTGGCTGGCTTCACACTGTTAACTAAATTTCTCAATGCTGTCATGTTGTATATGGGATTATCCTGAAAAAAAAAGTTGTCCAAAAACATATATGGCATATTCAATATAGGACATTGATGTAACTTCTTTCTGTAATATTTTACTGAACTGTCCTAGACACATAATAGGATGTTCAAGTATTTTTAAGTAAGGATGATAATACTATCATAGTGTTACGGGCTGGTTTAGATTTGGATGAATAAAACCACACTGAAGATACATACGCGCCACGCCTTTTTCGCATATAAGGGGTAGGCAGTGACCACTCACACAGCTCACTTTTCACGCTCGCGGGAAACGAGACGTGATGGTGGCGAACCACGTCGCCCCCATTTTGGTAAGAGTCAATTTTTTTTACTGCCCATTGCGTTCCCACGAGCGGTATGGTGACAGCATTGCATGTTATAGTGTCATTCTGCACGAATAAATGCTGTCCATTAATAATACAAATACAATACCTTAATCGCCTCTTACGACATTTCAGTTGGAAAGAGGTATGTGCTATTCTACTCTGCCGGACATCTATCGGCAACGTCGAAGATGCATCTAGAATTTTTCCACTCAAATGAAGAAGATCTGATCCATAAGCTTAGCTGCATAGCTCTATTCTAGGGTACCTCCGATTGTATCGTGTAAGTGTTACATCGGACGCAGGTAGGTTAGGATGTGTGTCTCTGTGTTGGTGCATTCACTCATGCTACTATACACTTTATAGCTTTCGACAGTATTGGGAAAACGAAAAGTGGCCAGAAGGACATGAGTACCATCCGTTATATTACTATCATCATCAACGTCTACATAGTCCAAGTTTACTGCTGGATTAACAACCTCTCTGGAAGATTTGTAGTAAGACTGAGTTGATTTCGGTGTCGCATTTTTTATACGAGAAAGGGACGAGACGAGCACAACCTGATGGCAAAATTTGCCCATAACAAATGCTGCATCAAACAGAACATTTTTTTATATGTGGTACCACACTGCAGCCAGTACTCTTCTCATCGTCTCACGGTAATGTATGGTGGTACCTACCTAGGCGGATTCCTGCGCAAGAATCCTACCATCAGAAAACAATTTCCATTAATTTTCCACGAATTACACCAGTACATACAAAAATATTTTCTATCCGTTTTTAGGGACACTCACTTGTATCAAAATGGTGGCAGCGGCAACCCTGTCGCCGATAGCACCTTTGTTTAGCAGTGTCCGTGCCCACTGATGGTCAGAAGAACCATTTCTATTTGATTCTTGAAATAAAAATTAAGTTACATTAATGTGTTAAACTTGTGTGGTCTGCTTGAGTTTGTTAAACACTTATATGAGTTATATATATGTTGTTATTCAATCCATCTTCTTAGAAATTTACATATGAGACCAGACTTTTTAAATATATTCATGTTTTTATTGACTATGATTAAAAACATTACAAAAAAGAGGCTGCAGAGTATATTTCGCCTGTTCCTACACCGTCAGAACGAAATGGAGACAAAAAAAAGACACTTGAGAAACAATATTTATATTTCTTACATTGAAAAATAAAAAGGCTAAACTAATGATTAGGAGTGATTTTATTTGCAAGTGTGCTCTTGTTTCCACTCCCATAACTGAGTTGACATTGGCAGAATTCTAATAAGAGAGGCCAAAACTATAAGAGGAAGAAGTAGATGAAAGAAATTTAATTTCATTGCATCTAAATATCATACAATTTCAAGAAACATATACCAAACGGTCATCATATTGCTTTGAGCGATTTCTCTTTGAGAAAATGGGAGTAAAAACTAATTGCTTTTTTACTATTTTGGAAATGGCAATTTTTGATAGAGATAGATATTTCAATATATAAATATAATAAGTCTAATAGCAGACAAAAAACAAGTACATTATAAATACATAAAAAATTATATGATGTACAAAGTTTCAAAAGTAGTTATTTCAGATTGCTTTTCATGAAAAAAAATTAATGAATTTCAACTGTTGGGCATGGTAATGAATGATGTTAGGATACATTGTGTACTACTACTACTAAACCATCCATCGTCATCATCATCATTTCAGCCTATCAATAGTCCACTGATGAACATAGGCCTCTCATGGGAGAATCTATGGAGATAGCCACAAAACACGGTCCATAGCCTGCATCCTTCGACTTCCCGAAAATTGTGCAGGTAGTCGCAGCATCTAATGGTGGATCACCCTACACAGGATTTGCCAGTTCGAGGTTTTCTTCAAAGGTTATTGGTTCCAGAAGCTATATGGCCAGTCTTTGCCATTTCATATAGTAATATTTATTTCCACACATCTATTTATTATCTAATTTTATCATTTTTTTTTATTTAATTTTTATATTTTTGCATACACATGTGTATCACATAACTGCTCTATGATGCTTGGTTGGCACAGTTAAAAAATTTACTTCTGTGCTACCGTTTCTTGTACTGGCTTTTTTGCACATACAACTTTTGTCTATGAAACAGACTTACAGGAGAAATTCTAGCAAGGTATTTAAAGCAATATATTAAAATTAGCATATAAGTATATTAAAATTAGCAAGAAAAAAGTTGAAAAATTTGATGATTATTTAACTCTACTTCCTCAAAAAAATCTCCAAATTCAAACATATTATTTGACTTTCCTTGAGACATTAAAAATCTTACATATTCTTTTGTATGATTTAGATCAATAAATTCGCATACCCGAATAGAATGTGACTTAAATTATCAAAGCAAACAACATACTTGTTTCATATGCCAAGGTGTCTCCATGCAGGGCACTGCTTGCTTCTTTCTTTAGCTCTTCAATTTGGTTTTGACTTAGAGTGATGGTTGCAGTTGGTTCCTCTGGAATCTAAGAAAAAAAATTATTAATGACAGATGTGTAGTGCCCTAAGAATTTAAGTACTACTTTGAGCAGTATTGTCGGTGCTAGAGTGGTAAACACTGTAAACCATACACCTTTCCCATCCTTCTAGTTAGGTACCACCCCAGTGCCAGTTATTCTGCCGTGAAACAGTGGTGTGCAAACATTACTGTGTTTCGGTTTGAAGGGCACTGTGAGCTAGCATAATCACTGGGCATATGAGACTTAAGAACTGATGTCTCAGGGTGACGGGTGCATTGTGGTGTCACACTGTTCTGGGTGACATAGCATTTGTTATGGGCAGACATTGCACTTACCATCAGGTGAACGCTTTGCTTGTTCCGTCTCTTATATTAAATAAAAAAAGATTGCTACACAACATCCATCAACTTCGATGAAAACACTTAAAAAATAATACTTAAAAAGGACTATGATGTTGATCACTCTTTAGTAATGGATGAGTAACTAGTCCATAATGGCAGGTGACATTTTTGCAAATAATACTAATAGTAAAATGTTTTACTGTTAGTATTATAAACAATTTTAAGAATTTTACATGATATTTGTAACAAAAACTCTGAATTGATTTACTTTTTTTTAAGTATATACTAAAGGTAACAAGGTCCTTATGGTGCCAGTAACACACAGATGTAGAGATAATGTTAAGTACAGATTTATCACAAAATTTGTCTTGGCGATTAAGGTAATAATAGAACCTGTATGTTTGTTAATTAGCTTATAATTTATGTTACAATGATTCAAGTATCTCGAATTTTATTTGTATCAGCTACTTTTTCTTGACTTTACTGTGTTTTATGTAAGCATATTGGATAACGTTTACTTTACCTGCTGATACCATTTCTTTTTTTCACCATATTCCAAGCTTTCAGCAAAATGTTTTGCGATTCCTACGCTTTTTTTCTGATCCTCATTTTTGTCTGGTCTACCGTAATTTGTGTATGCCTCATCAACTAAAATATTTTCTTCAAATCTTTTATGTTTCATTTTTAAATATTTTCAACTAATTGCATATCCTTTAGAAGATTTTAATAATAATAAAAACACGTGAAAATGAAATGGATGAAGTTTTGTCTAGTTGACAGTTGACATTGACGTCACTAAGGTTGCGCCGAAGCTGATCCGATTTAAAATTTATGATGGATCGCGAGTACCGACAAATGGGGTGTATTGGGACGAAAGTGAACTGGACGCAATCAACTAGGTTGCGATAGAAACGATAATCCCGTTACTTGTAAATTACATTACAATTTAAAACATTATGAAACCTTAGGCATTATCACTATTTTTGCTAAAATCTAAGATGTAAATTATGTGATCACAATATACTCAAACTTAAAATATACACAGAAATTACAAAATTTTCTTTGTTTGTTTTGATGTTTAATATTGATATATATATATATATTATTATTTTATCGTCAAAAGTACCCGCAACCGACGAGCTTGTATGAAAACACTAATGAAAGTAGAGGAAGCTAAAGATGTGTGTCAGGATCGTAGCAAGTGGAAAGATGTGGTCTCTGCCTACCCCTATGGGAAAGAGGCGTGACTCTATGTATATGTATTAATATTGATATATTATTATGTAGCAAGTGCTCGTGAAAGTGTACAATACTTGGAAAATTCAATTCAAGACCATAATTGTACTATTCGTTTTGTCTCCATCAGTCCGGAAAATCTTCACAAAAATCAACTATCATATTACTGTCGATCATAATTATGAAGTCTTGCGTCTCTGAAATATTGTATACTTACTCTACACTGTAACTTACTCCGCGATAGTTTTTTTTGAATTGCTCTATTTAATATATTTAACTTTACACGTGTGCTGGGAACTCCCCTGAGCGCGCCTCGTGGACGCCATGGGGACCAGACAAAGCGTGCACTCATTAGATCCTGACTTCTCTGTCCCGGCGGCAGAACTGGTCCGCCGCGAATCCACCTCGGCTGCGAAGTATAGAGTAAGCGGCGCCAAAACTGCCACTTTTTTGCACACATTTCAGCAGTCTCAGTGTTCAGATTAACATATTTTTTCATAGCCTTTTTAAAATATTTAAGTGACTTGTGCTGCCTGCAGAGAGTGAATCTGCAGCTGGGTATTTGTGCATATGCAATATCTGTAAAGAATAAATTAGTAATTTTTCTGTATATTATACTCGTGACTCAGCACTCAATTTCACCGGTAAAAGCATAGCTATAAATAACGAAGTATATTACATCGTCATTGTCGTCTGAAACTATCACAAGTCCATTGTTGAACATAGGCCTCCCCCACAGAAATCCACAAAGTTTGTAGCTCTAATTTTGGAGGGACTTTGCCATAGTTGCCACGCTTGGCAGGCGGGTTGATAACTGCAATTTATTTATTCAGATGTTCAAGGAAGATTAAGCCCATCTCCTGGTTTTCATTTTCTCTCTGTCGACTTTCACGAAACCCACGTGATGTGATGGGTGGTAGATTCTCCTAGGCCGCCATACTCTTAAAGAATGCCTTGAAATTAAAATGAAAAAAAAATATAACAAAACCAGTTTAAAACCATTCGAATTCGAATCATTAATTCGGAGTTCTTCTGGTCCTCTTTAGTATCGTTGCTAAGTTGTAATATCTGAGGTTAAAAGCTCTGATGCCGTGAAGATACTGCACTAATGGTATATTTTTATTTAACAGGCTATTGCACATTTTCATATCTCATCTTCAGACGATTTTTTTGTAGTGGTATTTAAAAGGCTGTATGTTCTCTGCCTTGTGTCCTTAATTATCATGTTTAATATTAAGAATAATACACGTTAGGTAGGTAGGTGTGTCATCACAAGAACCCCATTTACAAAATATGTCTTGTGTACTTATAATAAGTTTTATATTGGAATACGTATATGCCTACGGCTTTGTGATCTTTGGTAAGTTGATAACTGTCATTTCATAAAGTCAACTCAGAGTTTTTTGAACGTTCAGTAGTTCTAGTTGATTTATTATAGTAAAAATAGTAATATAATTGATTTCTCACTGTAATTTGTATTAAAAACAAATAATGGACGATCAAGGAAGAAAAGTCATTGTCTGCGACAATGGTACTGGGGTGAGTTCACTGAATGTTTTTTAAGGATGATGTTCCTTCGATAAGCTACTGATTCATCATTGAAAAACAATTTTATTCCAGTTCGTTAAGTGCGGATATGCTGGTAGCAATTTCCCTGCATTCATTTTCCCCTCAATGGTCGGCAGACCTATCATTCGAGCGGAAAACAAAATTGGAGAAATCGATGTTAAGGTGAGAAACGTATATATTTAACATTCCAGGAAAAGGGAAATCCAGGGAGGGAAAAAAATTAAATTTCGTAATAGTTTTAGTTGAATTGTAATTATTCGGGTTTATGAATTTTTTTTTGCACGCAATTTTTTTTTTATTACATAAAGTGATGAAACGAGCAAAACGTTCACCTGATGGTAAGTGCAACGTCTGCCCATAACAAATGCTGTGCCACCTAGAAAATTTCTGTGTGACACTACACTGTACCCATCACCCTGAGACATAGGTTCTTAAGTCTCATATGCCCAGTGATTGCGCTAGCTCACAGTGCCCTTAAAACCGAAACACAGTAATGTTTGCACACTACTGCTTCATGGCAGAATAACTGGCCCTGGGGTGGTGCCTACCTAGATGGATTCCTGCATAGGAATCCTACCACCAGTGAGATATATAAATAAAAAAATAAAATATATATATAATATTGTAATAGTAATTTTATTAACTGTATTTTATACAGAATCTTCAACTTTATTAGTAACCATTATACTTTAGATGCAAAGCAGTGTTAACAATGCTTTTTTTTAATTTTATTAATTATGTCTGTTATTTGGTGGGCAATAAATAAATACACTTGTGGAATATCTAATGATTTTAAACAGGGACTGCATAAGCCTAAATTTGCTTAAGGTTTCTATGAGATTACCTATTCATTTAGGTTACCCAAGCAAATTTACTTAAAAGCCCTACATTGGTTTAAGCCTTAAAAATAATCATATCTTCTTTTGGGTAAGTCAAAATTTCTAGGTTACAGGGTAAAAAAATTAAAGATGTTGTCTCTGGCTACCCCAATGGGGAAGAGGCATAATGGTACTTTTCCTATAGATGCGCGCAAGCGAAAAATCAACAATAATGTAGAATTCTGCCAAATTTCTTAAAACCATAAAGGGAATGTTTGTTTTGGGCCATATGCTCTATTCTCTGAATTCATTCAAAACAAAGTACAATTTTTCTTTTACAAAAACACTAGGGGTAGGGGTAGGGGCTGCTAGGGATAGTAGACATGACTACATGGAGTCGGGGTTGAACAATTCGGTTCTGTGACAGTTTTTGTTTTTCAGAAAAGCCGCAATTATAAATATTAACCCAAAACTTCAGTCACTATATTTTAGAATTTTATTGATTTTTCGCTTGCGCCCGGAAAAGTACCGACGTGACTCTATGTATGTATGTAACAAATTAAAGTTAACCCAAAAACCATTTAATATTTTTAAATAACATAAATGAAAAAACCTAGGCAAAACATGTTATTTGGTTGAATCATAAAATTCTCAGTTAAATCATACGGATTCTCCCATATTATTTATTCTATGGGTGGGTCCTACAATCATAACAACTGGCATTTTAATTTTCAAAATAGATGCCACTGGAAAAAAAAATATAAAACTACAATGCATACAAAATATAAATATATATCCATTGCTGTGAATACACACCAGAGACGGAGAACAGATGTCCAATTTGCACAATATATCATATGAATAACTCTTCATATTAAGTAGCCTTTTGAAGATGTAATTCTTACGAAGTACATTAAGGTTAACCATTCAAAAAGTAATTGCTATTGTTGTGGTTGCTCCCTCACTTGATTTTGGTAAACGGAAAATTTGATTTGTAGGTGTTATTAATTCCAAACTGTCATTCTTTTGAAAAGGTTATCCAATGCAAGGGTTATAAAATTTAACCTCTCGAAAATTAACCCATCCACCCAATCCTAATGAAGGAAAGTAAGTTACTATGCTAAGATCCGCATGCAAAATATAAAAATGGTGTATATTACCTAGTTTTTTGAAGAGCACCGCCCGTCCTCCCTCAGTAGCGTGGACAAGCAACTTGCTTAGGTAATATACACCATTTTTATATTTTGCATGCGGATCTTAGCAAAGTAACTTACTTTCCTTCATTATAATGGATTACCGCAAAGTAACGCCTGATTCTATTAACTTTTTTTTTTATTGCATAATGTGATGAAACGAGCAAAACGTTCACCTGATGGTAAGTGCAACGTCTGCCCATAACAAATGCAATGTCACCCAGGAAATTTCTGTGTAACACCACACTGTGCCCATCACCCTGAGACATAAGAGTCTCATATGCCCAGTGATTACGCTAGCTCACAGTGCCCTTCAAACCGAAACACAGTAATGTTTGCACACCACTGTTTCACGGCAGAATAACTGGCACTGGGGTGGTACCTACCTAGACGGATTCCTGCATAGGAATCCTACCACCAGTAAAACTCCATATAACCCTCTCGATTTTAATAACAATTTAAGGTATTTATATTTTGTTACACATAATGGTGGTAGCGGCTTAAGAGAATCTACCACCCCATCTCATGCCGTGGGTGTCGCAAAAGTCGTCAGAGGGAAAATAAAAACCAGGAGATGGGCAGCAGCATCTTCCTGGAACCTGTGAATAAATACTGCGGTTGCCAAAACCCCTGCCAAACGTGGCAACTGTGGCGAATTGCCCCCAAAATGAAAGCTTTCAACTTTTGTGGCAATTTATGCTATGGACTAGTAATAGGCTGAGATGATGATGATGATGATGAATGCTTCATTACAGTACCAATATTGACCCAAAAATACATATACAATACATGGTTACACAGTAGAGGCATGCAATATGTCTCTAGTTTTGCACTAAATTAATTTTTCTTATGATCAAAATAAGGTACTAGTATATCATCTATAGGTTTTGGGCTTTACATGTATGAGCAGCATACATGAAGTGAATCTCAGTTGTTGATTAGTACTTTTTGTATTCCTTCACCTATTTCAAAATATCACCACTCCACAGGTTGACTGGGAGAAAATACCTAAGGCATTAAGTCCACCCATTGTATCCTTTCTTTGTAAGGGAAGCAATAAAGGTTTTAAATAAATAAATACTTCTTCCCATTGAGGATCTGTACTTGATCATTAGGTAGTAGGCCGTATCATCAGGCCGCAGAGAAAATGAAATAAAATAATGAAATAATCTGTGACCAATAAATCAACTTAATAGTTTTTAAAGAAATCACTTTAGTAGTTCTCTTAAAGATTACTTTGAAAACTAGTTATTTGATGAATACACTACTACTTTTATGATACTTAAATAATATTTTGCATATTTTCAGGAATTGTGCGTTGGAGTAAGTTATGATATTTCTTAAGCATGAGCGTGTTCAAGCAATGTTTAACAATGGAACACTACAAAAATGTTCTAATCCTAATACAATAAAAGTTCTTTGTAGTAGAGTATTAGGACTTTGTAGACTGTTTTTGGTACCTAACAGAAATTCTAATTCATTTTAATGTTTTGTTGTGACATTTTATTTAACATTTGAGTTATGTCCTTTATATGTCTATTTTGGATTCATTCAATGTTTGAAATTTGCGATATAAAGTAACAAATACCAGTTAGAGCTGTTAACTTGGTATAAAATTAACGTGAATTGAACTATAACAAACTCATCAGTGTATGAAAGTTAATTTAATTGTCATGTATGTACAATTGTGTGAAACATGTCTGTATGTTTGGTTGTTCTGCAAGCTAACCCACATCTATAATGTACCATTACCTATAAGTGCACAGTAGAAACCGTGTCATGTTAAGATAATAAATATTTTATTCACATAGTAATTTTAGGAGGCAAATAAATTTAAAAGGCATAGTTAAACTTATATCACATTTCATGCATACCAGACGTTTGACCCAGAGATAGTACAGGTAAACTTTAGAATAGGTATTAGCACTATGCTGTTGCAGTATTTTGCTTGCCTATGTTTTCACGTACAGCTGACCAACAAATTTAGATATACGTAGAACATTTTGCAGTGACATAGATATAGGAAACCTTGATTATGGCATGGGGACCTCACACATTTGTATAGGATTTTTTTTCCTTTGCTTTTTATGCCATTGGTGCCCATCTCGACTATAAATATTAGGTTATTAGATGACTCTTGTAGAGAGTGTTTTCTTCAGTTATGACAGCTACTTTTTTTTTTTTATTGGATTTAGTGATGAGACGAGCAAAACTTACACCTGATGGTACGTGCAACGTCTGCCCATAACAAATGCTTTGCACAACACTGCGCCCGTCACCCAGAGACAATCAGTTCTTAACAGTAATGTTTGCACATTACTGCTTCACGGCAATATAAATAGCACTCCGGTGGTTTATTCCTGCATAGGAAACCTATCACCAGTTTTAAAATTTAAATAAAACTACTTTTTTACGGATTTTATCGCGTTTAATTTTGAACTATTTTTACTCGACGTTTCGGACGCTTTACAGCACCCATGGTCACGGGGGGACAGTTTTAAAATATTGAAATGTTTCATAGTTGTAATTAAAAAATAAAAACATTGAATTCTGTCATTTCCCATTTAAAAGATGTTTAATGTTTACGTAAGCCACTCCTAAGTGTTAATTTATTATAGCAAATCAGTATTAAGGAATTGCTTAAGTAAATATTAAGAATCTCCATGATCAGTTACTTTTCTACGCAGGAATCCATCTAGGTAGGTAACACCCCAGGCCCAGGGCCAGGGAGATATGTCTCAGGGTGATAAGCACAGTGTGGTGGCATGAACAAATGTTCTTGCATTTACCATATGGTGAAAAGTTCGTCTTTCTCGTCACTCTTATAGCGAAAATTATTGTATATACTCCTTGTGGCATTGTGTCAAAAATGCTGTCTGCATTGCCTCGCTGAATGGTCATACTAAACCTTTGTGCAAGTGATGAACCGGTCTTCTTTTAGCCAGTGGTTGTAATACGCGGATACAGATTCTGTAAAAAATGCACCATGCTGGGATCCCTGTGTTTCGCGCTTAACGCTGTTCTTTAAGACCTACATATAACTCATACACCTTATTTAATAAAACTTAATTTACGGATTTCATCGCGTTTAATTTTTAAACTATTTATTACTCGACGTTTCATCTGCATAACAGCACACCCATGGTCCCGAAACGTCGGGGTATATAGTTTAAAAATTAAACGCGATGAAATCCGTAAAACGAGTTTTATTAAATGTGTAATATTCGCGTAATATAAGAAATCCTCATACACCTTATGTTTTCTTTTTGATACTTTTGTTTTTATTATTTAACCTTGAATAGCCTGTAATAGTTAGAGAATTATGTTATTTTTTTACAGCAATTCATTGTGTATGCCATTTTCTACTAAATAATAATACTAACACTTTTTTCGGTTGATTCTAATCAGTTGATGTTATTTTCAGGATTTGATGGTAGGAGATGAGGCGTCACAGTTACGATCTATGCTTGAAGTGAGCTATCCCATGGAGAATGGGGTAAGAGGACATTATGTTAAATATTTCGTAAACAACATTTTATTTGTTTATTTTATGACCCCTCAGTAATTGAACTAAGTTGGAAAATTCTGTGTGCATATCACAGATAAACCCTTATTCGTTGAAAAAATCTATTTTCGTCTACAGTGAACATTCGAATAATGTCGGAAGCTGTCATAGTTCAACTACAAGTTTACGCGTAAACAAGGAGGCCGTCATTCGTTCTAAACTACTTTAAATTTCATCGTACGTGAGTAATTGCCGTTTGATGGCGGCTTAAGAGAATCTACCTCCCGCCGATGTCGTAAAAGTCGTCTGAGGGTAAATAAAAACCAGGTGATGGGTAGTTCCCGGTAACATCTGAATAAATAAACTGCGGTTGCCAACCCGCCTGCCCAGCGTGGCAACTATGGCAAAATCCCCTCAAAATGAGAGCTACAAATTTCTTTGGCAATCTATGGGGAAGGCCTAATATCAGCAGTGGACTAGTGATAGGCTGAAATGATGATGATGATAATGATGAGTAACCTGAGTTCGATCCCCGGTGGCGGCACCTTTAAAATTGCTTTGCCGTTTTAAGTGCCGATTTACCACATGCTCAGTGATGAAGGACAACATTTTGAGGCAACCTATATTACGAGGACATGTGTCGAGAGTAGGCACAGTGGACTCAGGAAGAGCGGACTCTTCCTGAGTCTACATTGGAGCAGTGTAGCGGACTCTTGCCGTCTCCAAAACCCTCTTAGAAATGAGAGGGGACCTGCTGGCTGTTATTTTACTTTACTACCTCATTGGTTCATTTATTTGTATTTAATAATTATGCAGGTGGTCCGTAACTGGGAAGATATGTGCCACGTGTGGGACTACACATTCGGCCCCAGTAAAATGAATATCGATCCGCGGGAGACCAAGATTCTACTTACCGAGCCGCCAATGAACCCAACTAAAAACAGAGAGAAGATGATTGAGGTCAGTATTGTATAAAACTTCCACCGAGAAACTAACAGACGAATTCAACTCGTCGACTATACCTCGAATGTCTGAGAACTAAATTGTTGTCTTTGTTGTTGTAAACTACACTTTAAATCAACCGTTGAAGTATACTTGGACAAATTGCCGATCTAGGTTCATCCAACTTCGGCCAATAAGTCATCCGTTAAAGTATACTCGAACAAATTGTCCAGCTAGGTCTGTCCAACTTTGACCAATAAGTCAACCGTTAAAGTATACTCGAACAAATTGTCCAGCTAGGTCTATCGAACTTCGACCAATAATTCAACCGTTAAAGTATACTCGAACAAATTGTCCAGCTAGGTCTATCCAACTTCGGCCAATAAGTTAACCGTTAAAGTATACTCGAATAAATTGTCCAGCTAGGTCTATCCAACTTCGACCAATAAGTCAACCGTTAAAGTATACTCGAATAAATTGTCCAGCTAGGTCTATCCAACTTCGACCAATAAGTCAACCGTTAAAGTATACTCGAACAAATTGTCCAGCTAGGTCTATCCAACTTCGACCAATAAGTCAACCGTTAAAGTATACTCGAACAAATTGTCCAGCTAGGTCTATCCAACTTCGACCAATAATTCAACCGTTAAAGTATACTTGAACAAATTGTCCAGCTATGTCTATCCAACTTCGGCCAATAAGTCAACCGTTAAAGTATACTTGAACAAATTGTCCTTCTCAGAGAAGAACCGGCAATAAACTCTTTGGAGAACAAATGCTCTGGATGTACCTAGATCCAACTTTGACCAATAATTCAACCATTTACACCAACTCGGCTGGACATCGTTTGAGAAGCGACGTCTTCTCATCCAGTATATCTCAAACTTTAACCTAACAAGGGTTATAATCCGTCTTACTGTGCGAAATGGTATCCGGAACGACTAAACATAGCCCTAAGGATTAGCAAGCTGAAATTATACTGGTGTTAGGATTCCTATCCTGCATAGAAAACCTACCGACGTGACAATGCAATTTACACGAGTCTTAAGAACTGATGTGTCTGACGGGAGCTGTGTTAAATGTTCTGGGTGACACAGAATTTGTTGTGGGCAGACGTTGTACTTACCAACAGGTGAACGTTTTGGTGAACGTCTGATATCTCTGAATGTACACTTAGAAATTTCATAGTAAAAATTAACAATAAACAAATGTTTAATCAAAAAGCTTAACATTTGCAATTGAGTCTATTGCGGCCGATAGGTGTTCGGCAGAGTACAATAGCACCTCTTTCCTACCCAGGTGTCTAAGGTATAAGAGACGACTAAGGTTTTGTACGGACAGCCTATATTCATGCCGAATAACACCATAACATGCAATGCTGTCACTAAACTGCACGTGGGAACACAATGGGGGGTAAGAATCGTTTGACTCACAAAATGATAGAAGGTATGGATATAAGCAAGTTGCTTAATAATTTTTGTGTCAATTATATTAGGTGAATCTTTGTGATTACCGGTCTAAATTTACCGGTGAAATGAGCGCTTTTGAAACTTTAATCAAAATTGTTAAAAATAGGATTTTGCATCTATAGCATATTTTGTTTAAATTGACATCAGTTTGTATCTTCAAACTTTATATATTGACTTCTGATGTTTTATTGCCATACTATCTTCTAAAAGGCTATACCATACAAATAGTAGAAATAGATATATACAAAATGTCTGTAGGTTTAGTGTTAATATGAAATTTAAATAAAATGTATTAAGTATTAATATTGTTTACAGGTGATGTTTGAAAAGTATGGCTTTGACAGTGCGTACATAGCCATACAAGCTGTATTAACGCTGTACGCCCAGGGACTAATATCTGGCGTGGTTGTAGACTCAGGTAATCCTTCTTCTTACTGCTGGAGCTGAAGCTGATGATACTATGTTTGAACGCGCTAATCTCAGGAAATACCGATTCGATTTTAAAAGTTCTTTTTTCATTTTGCCCGTTTATTGAGTTTGTTTAAGTAAACCAATATTAGGGTTCCCCTGCATCGTGAGTATGCTTACAGATACATAAATTGCACATGCACAAGCAGCAGACCAGGCACAGCTATTTGTATGGCATACAAAAATGTTTTCTGTGCGGAAATAGAACCATTCGAAGGGCTCTATAGTTACTGTATTTACTATCCATATGAGACTAAATAATTGACGTCGCGAGTCTTAAGTTATAGAACGTCGCAAACAGGACTTAACATAATAAGTCCTTATCTTAGGACTAAGCAATTTAAATTTTTAGCTAATACTGTAACTGTAATTGGGCAGGCGTCACATTTACTATCAGATAAACGTCTTACTCTAATTCACGTCACATCTACCCTTTAAAAACCCGAAAGTTAAAAGAAAAATCCCATAAATGATTCCATATTGACAGGTGGTAGGATTTCTTTGCAGGAATCCGTCTAGGTAGGTACCACCCCAGGGCCAGTTATTCTGCCGTGAAGCAGTAGTGTGCAAACATTAGTGTGTTTCGGTTTGAAGGTCACTGAGAGTGTAATCACTGGGGATATGAGACTTATGTTCTACGTGACACAGCATTTGTTATGGGCAGATGTTGGACTTACCATCAGGTGAAAGTTTTGCTCGTTTCGTCAATTTGTACAATAAAAAAAAATCGAATGTTTGATCCCTATCCGATGGATATGAAGATACGGTAGGGTATTCTCAGAACACGAAATCTATTCACTTGACCGTTTTTCATTGATATTACTACTATTTATTTGTGGTGGGATTCCTATGCAGATATCCGTCTACTGGTTATAAGATTTCTATGCGGGAATCCGTCTAGGTAGGTACCACCGCAGGGTCAGTTATTCGGCCGTGAAGCAGTCGCGTGCAAACATTAAGTGTTTTGGTCTGAAGGCCACTGAGAGCTTGTGTAATTAGTGGGCATATGAGAATTAAGAACTGATATTGTGATGTACAGTGTGATGTCACACAGTAATTTCTAATGCAAAGTTCTGGGTACTGCGACTAATATGGAGATGTGATACTTACCATCAGGTTCACTTGCTCGTTTCGTCACTTATTCCCATAAATTAGGTATCGTATGAAAAACTTAAATACCACGTATTAACATTGACTAAAAGTATAAAGTTATTTTATAGTCAATTGCAACGAACAGACAGACAGAGCAAAGCGAGCTAATAATGAATAGTCATCCTGTTCTAAGCTATGTTTAAAGTTTCAAGTCTCTAGCTCATCAGGAAATTAGCTTAAAATCAATTACTACAGACCTGAACAGACATACACGAAACCGAGTCAAAGTTTATTATTACCACGTTGTTGGTAATAAAAACTGAGTTGGTCGTGTGGTGGCGGCTTAAGAAATTCTACCACCCCATCTCATCCCGTGGGTGTCGTAAAAGTCGACATAGAGGATAGTGAAAACCTGGAGATGGGCAGCAGCATCTTCGCGGAACATCTGAATAAATAAACTATGGTTGCCAACCCGCCTGCAAAGCGTGACAACTGTGGCAAAATCCCTCCAAATAAGAGCTTCAAACTTTTGTGGCAATCTATGGAGAAGGCTTATGTTCAGCAGTGGATTAGTGATAGGCTGAAATGATGATGATGTATAAAAAAGATGAAACTTTATTATAACCACTTATCTTTTTTAGGTGATGGCGTAACCCACATTTGCCCTGTGTACGAAGAATTCGCTTTGCCCCATCTAACTAGGCGTTTAGATATCGCTGGTAGAGACATTACCAGATATTTAATAAAGGTAAATTTAACGTTTTTTCCTAAGAGAAATTTCTATCCCGTGGGTGTCGTAAAAGTTCACAGAGGGACAATGAAAACCAGAAGATTGGCAGCAGCATCATCCTGTAACATCTGAATAAATAAACAACGATTGCCAACCCGCCTGCCAAGCGTGGCAACTCTGACAAAATTCCTCCTAAAAGAGAGCTATAAACTCGGAGGCCTATGCTCAGCAGTGGACTTGGGATAGATTGAAATGATAATGATAGATCGAAATGGTTTTATATTTATTGATATCAATCTGTGTTTTCCGACTTTATTTTCTTTATAAAAATGATGCCTAGGCGTACTCTAGTTTGTACACTAGGATTTGTCTTGTATCGTCGTTGCGTTTTATAGACACAAATTGCGCATGCGGAAACTAAGGGAATCGAACCTGCAGCCCTCAGCGTAGAAGAGAGCCACTGTTTTTGAAATATATTACGAGTTGCGTTCGAATTTGTCCACTTGTGACACATTTGAACACTTGTCAATCTCAATTTTTTTTATTGAAGAGGGGGCAAACGAGCAAGCGGCTCACCTGATGGTAAGTGATCACCGCCGCCCATGAACATCTACAATACCAGAGGAATAGCAGATGCGTTGCCGGCCTTTGAGAAAGGAATAGGCTCTTTTCTTGAAGGTCCCTAAGTCGTATCGGTCCGGAAAAACCGCTGGCGGCAGCAGATTCCATAAAGTGGTGTGCGTGGCAGAAAGTTTCATTAAGCCGTTCTTTCCACAGCTACTTCTGTTACGCGGCTACGCATTCAATCATTCGGCGGACTTTGAAACGGTCCGCATGATGAAGGAGAAGCTCTGCTACATCGGTTATAACATCGAACAGGAGCAGCGACTCGCTTGGGAGACTACTGTGCTCGTTGAACCTTATGTGGTAAGAAATAAGTGACCATTTCATGTTTGGGTGTCGTAAAAGTCGACAAACAATTAAAACCAGTAGAGGGGCATAATCTTCCTGTAACATCTAAATAACTAAACTACGGTTGCAATCCGCCTGCCAAATGTAGCACCTATGGCAAAATACCCCTCATCTATGGGTCACGACTCGTTTCCTGCGGGGGCCAACAGTGGGCTCTGCCTATATTTGAAATATGTATGTATTATACATATTTGAAATACAAATACATATTTGGTATTTGCATT
Source organism: Luehdorfia chinensis (assembly GCA_019845155.1). Classification (NCBI taxonomy): domain Eukaryota; kingdom Metazoa; phylum Arthropoda; class Insecta; order Lepidoptera; family Papilionidae; genus Luehdorfia; species Luehdorfia chinensis. The sequence goes on along the minus strand of JAHVAK010000252.1, from coordinate 2,644,893 downwards.
TTCATTGCATTGCAATTTCCTAAAAGTGTAATTTGGTATTTCAAATACCTGAATAATTTTTTTTATATTTAATAAAAGTGACGGAACGAGCAAAACGTTCACCTGATGGTAAGTGCAACGTCTGCCCATAACAAATTCTGTGTCACCCAGAACATTGTGACACCACAATGCGCCCGTCACCCTGAGACAATAGTTCTTAAGTCTCATATGCCCAGTGATTACGCTAGCTCACAGTGCCCTTCAAACCGAAACACAGTGATGTTTGCACGCTACTACTTCACGGCAGTATAACCTACCTAGACGGATTCCTGTATAGGAATCCTACCACTAGTAAAATGAAATGATGTTGAGGTAGTTCGTAATTACATAAAATTGAAGTGTCTGTTTGTAATAACAAAAGAACAGCTTTTTACCTGTGTTTATGAAAGTATATACGCTCCTTATAAGTATGTTTTTACTTATAAGGACCATATATACTCTTAAAATATATATTCTTATATATATCGTATATATTCTTAAAATTTTTGTCTGCCGGTCTCTTTGTTCCGGCTAAACTCCGAAACGGCTGGATCGATTTTGATAGGACTTTCACTGACAGATAGCTGATATTATAGCGGGTAACTTAGACTACTTTAATTTTAGAGAAATTAAATTACGCGCAAAAAAATTAAAACCGTGAAACCGCGGGCCAAATCTATTATTATATATATTCAACAGCTACCCGATGGCCGAGTGATCAAAGTTGGCGGCGAGAGGTTCGAAGCGCCCGAGGCTCTATTCCAGCCTCATTTAATCAACGTGGAGGGTCAAGGAATCGCTGAGTTGGTCTTTAACACTATTCAGGTAATATAATAATTTCTTTTATTTACACAAATACTCCACTTTAATTTGTGGGGGCGGCTTAATAGAATCTACCACCCCATCTCATCCCGTGGGTGCCGTAAAAGTCGACAGAGGGGAAAATAAAAACTAGGAGATAGGCAGCAGAATCATCCTGGAACATTAAAACAAATGAACTGCGGTTTAAAACTCGCGTAGAAAAAAAACTCTTTGACACGTAGAGACGATGGATGAAAGAAGATTGACGAAACAGATTTATGAGGCGAGTGTGAATGGGCAAGCCGGTAAGGGTCGACGTAGGCGAACGTATCACGATCAGATCGGAGAACTTTTGAGGAAAGGTCACGTTAAAAGTACCCGCAACCGACGAGCTTGTATGAAAACGGTAATGAAAGTAGAAGAAGCGAAAGATGTGTGTCAGGATCGCAGCAAGTGGAAAGATGTGGTCTCTGCCTACCCCTATGGGGAAGAGGCGTGACACTATGTATGTATGTATGAAACACGCCTGCCAAGCATGGCAACTACGGCAAAATCCCGCCAGATGAGAGAATCTATGGGGGAGGCCTGTCTTCAGCAGTGGACTAGTGATAGGCCGAAATGAGAATGAGACAGTACAGACAAATGCTCCCGTTATAGGAGCTAATTAATACGATTTCGTCTGTAGGAATGATTTAACAGTAATTTCCAAACTATTTTGGGCGAGTGGGGGTCACTTTCCAAAATTAACTGATACCTCAGACCCAAATTACAGTCGGTGGTCAAATTATTTTACTCATTTGAAAAATTATATCTTTCATGGGTTCCGATTCGTTTAGCATACTATTAAGCAATTATAGCATTTCTGTTGTTATATATAATAGGTTCATTAGCTTAAGATGAAAAAAATTGAATATAGTTTTGTGAAAAAATTATATTATATTTATGAAAAATGTGATTAATTCAATAGTTAGTGAATCCTTCATTTTTAGCATCACACATTTTTAGCTATTTCTTGTAGCGCAGGTGTATTGTGCCACGTTTTAATGATATTTTATAGTGATTCTCTTTTATTGGTAATAATTTATTTGGATGTTTATTTTTTTAGCGCCGCCTAGACATTTTCAAACGGGTTGAGGTCTGACGACATGCCAGGCCAATCCAAGAGAGATATTTTATTGTCTTTTAAGTATTTCATTACTTATTTTGCTTTGTGAGGTGCCGAGTCCTGCATAAAGATAGTTGCCGTCTGGATATCATTCAGTAATTTGTGGAAGCGGACTGGTATCCAAAATTCATAAGTATTGCTCTTGGACTTATTTTTTGAACCGGTGTAGATTTTGACATTCATAAGAGCTTTAGACAAGCCTAAACTGAATAAAGAAATTTTGACTTTGACTTGACTTGCCGCATAGACCCTTCAACTAAATGTGGCCGTCACCTTCGAGCTAATCACGCCCCATATCATAACGGACAGTGGATGTTTCACTCTTGTAACTACGCAATTTTCAACAAATTTTTCATGGTGTCTGCGACGCACAAACTGGGAATTGTCAACCGATTGAAATTGACAATTGAAAACGGACCAGAATTATCAATAGTATCATGTTAGATTAGGAACTTTCTTTCATAATTAAAAAAAAAACATTTCAAATGACAGGTTTACCTTCTCCCAGTCTTTTACACTCCAAAATTTATGCGTTTTAGCAAATGCCAGTCGTTAAGAACGCATGGACTCGGTTAACTTAGGCTTTTTCAGAGGTCAGTAACAATGGACATTCAGTATTGAGGGTAGGATGATAAAAGCACAAAACAGCCATAAAACAATAAAAAATACATTTCTTTTAATAATAATTTAAATATAAAGAAACAATAAAACTCACCTCAAATCCAAACAATTTTCAGAAAGAATCTAATGAAAACAATCTTCTCTAACCTCGTGTTACACACTCACCAAATGTATGAAGAAATGACCTAAAAATCGGATTCCTTATACAGTGATGTCATTACCAAATTATAGGTAAACCAGTATCTCATGGCAAATGGGGAAATAAAAATTTTGTGGTGTGCAATACTGGGAAAATTGGATTAAACGATCTGGATACTGTTTAATTTTATGTCTAGTTTTATGAACATGAAGTATATTAGTTATGTATATGAAGAATGTTGTTATACATCGGGTTCTTACATAAGAAAATGTGTTATGAAAAATTAATCAATCGTAAATTAATTTATGGACTAATTTATTATATACATATAATTAATTATACAAATAAGTTATCATCTCATTCAGAAATAGAAAAAGATTCCATGAACTCCACTTGCATTTCTTGTTCTTCATCAGATGATGAAGATAAAGAGGTATTTATTATAAATCGCTCTTCCAGCATTTCAATTATTCTATCTCGCTTGATGAAATTGTTTTCAATCTCCTTTACATGTTCACAACATCATCGCCAATCCTCTGCACCAATTTCTGAGAAAGCTTGTTCTGTTAATACTTTTATGTCACTTGCGGGCCTATTTACATTTTTATAAGCAACTTTTTGCTTCATTATACCCCAAATCATTTCTATGGGATTCAATGTGCAATGATAAGGTGGAAGCCTTAACACTTCGTGACTGTGCGATTTCAATACTTCATCTATCTCATGTAAGGGCGCAGACATGTTTTGTTTTACTACTTCAAGTAGTTGACATTTACGCCAAAGATCATCATAATGTGAATCATTTGCACGGAGTCATTCTTTCATATCAGCGATACGATTGGCATGTGTAGGCGGTTTGTTCATACGTACAGAATGATTACTAGCATTATCCATAACTATTAGTGAAGATCTTGTCAGATTTGGAATTAGCCTCTCTGTCACCCATTTGTGTAAAATTGTCCTTATTCATATCGTGGTGGTAGTCAGCAGATACACTTGTTGACCTGTACACCAGACAACAATTTGGTTAAAAGCCATTTTCTCCACCAGCATTTACAATGATCTACCTCGCTCCAAGTGAAATACTTTTAGATGGACCTGCAATATCTTTGCATTGCCAGCATTTGTTCACGGAATATGAACCGTGAATGTAAGTCTCATCTAAATAAATCACATCCAATTTATTATGCTCTTCAGCTTCGCGGTTTTCCTTTATACGCTTTAAAAACTTGTAACTTTGCAGTTTTATATCATCTCTTTCCATCAAAATGGTCCTTTTTTATTGGCATTCAAAATCAATCTCCTTAAGTATAAAATTATAAGATTTATCTGTCTGTAAAAAATAATAAGATTTATCATTTTACTCAAAAGATAGCTTAGTCATTCATCATCATCATCATCATCAGTTTATATACGTTCTACTGCAGGGCACAGGCCTCTTCTTTACGTGTCAGAGTGAGAGGGATTATTACTTAATATTTTTCTTACCTCAGAGATTCTCTCCCTCCTTTGAAATAAATATCTTGTTGAAGAATTTGTAACAGTTTCTTTAATGTTGGAATTTTCGTTCGAACTGTATAGAATTCCTTTACTTTATTCATAATCAACTGTAATTCGAAACTATACAAGCTGATTTTCTTCTTCCCCCCTCTACACTTTTTACTAGGCGTAAAAAATACACCATCATTCGATGTGCCCTCCTACACACACACGATTCGCCGTATAGTAGTACTGGAAACAACTATAAAGAAGTCACAATAAAGAATAAAATATAAAATAAACTAAAAGTATCAAAATAACTCTGTCCAGCTTACTGGTCAACTCTACGACGCGCCTTAAAATCAAAGATTGAGTTTGATTAACTTCTTCCTTTATTTTACGATAAACATTGAAAACAATATTTCTTGCTTGAGATCGAAGTGGCTTTTTCGACATTTTCACAAAAACAACGAATTTCAAGTTAATCACAAAATCTCTCAGCAGCGGTTGACAGATCTTGTACTTTGACTTGACAGGTGACATTTGACATTCATGACATTGCCAGAAAATCTAATTTTTTTATCGTTTTTTATGCCATGAGATACTGGTGTACATACAAGTGTTACCAACTTGCAAAATGTAAAACAAAGTTCTTGGTATAAAAAAAGGTTCTGAAAAAGCTTAAATATCAGAAGATTTTTTGAAAATTTGAAATAAATCAAACTGACTTGATAAAAAACTATATGAGTATAATAATTTGGCCACCCACTGTACTTTAAAAATCCTTTCTCTAGTTTTTTTCCTACTGATACAAAATACTTACCAGATTTTCATCTTGTACGAACTTGTGCACGCTTATTGACTTCTTGAGTTTTTTAAAAGTACAACAATGTTACTTCCTTTTAAAATATTAGACAATCTTATAATAATTTAAATAAAACTATTTTTTACGGATTTCATCGTGTTTAATTTGGAACTATTTCTAACCCGACGTTTCAAGTGCTTTACATCTGACATCTGTCACCTCAGTCCTCCCGTGACCATGGGTATTGTGATTTTTAGACCTCGTCCACCCCCAAAATCAGTTTTCATTTATGTCGACACATGGGAAACCGATTTCGACCCCTAGAGGTCGATATCGACCACTTTGGGAATCCCTGATTTAACAGATCACTTCTCTCACGCAGGCTGCAGACATAGACATGCGCAACGAGCTGTACAAGCACATCGTGCTGTCGGGCGGCTCCACCATGTACCCCGGCCTGCCGTCGCGCCTCGAGCGAGAGATCAAGCAGCTCTACCTCGAGCGCGTGCTGCGCAACGACTGCGACAAGTTAGCGGTCAGTGTCCCTCACACTACCCACCACGTACCCCGGCCTGCCGTCGCGCCTCGAGCGAGAGATCAAGCAGCTCTACCTCGAGCGCGTGCTGCGCAACGACTGCGACAAGTTAGCGGTCAGTGTCCCTCACACTACCCACCACGTACCCCGGCCTGCCGTCGCGCCTCGAGCGAGAGATCAAGCAGCTCTACCTCGAGCGCGTGCTGCGCAACGACTGCGACAAGTTAGCGGTCAGTGTCCCTCACACTACCCACCACGTACCCCGGCCTGCCGTCGCGCCTCGAGCGAGAGATCAAGCAGCTCTACCTCGAGCGCGTGCTGCGCAACGACTGCGACAAGTTAGCGGTCAGTGTCCCTCACACTACCCACCACGTACCCCGGCCTGCCGTCGCGCCTCGAGCGAGAGATCAAGCAGCTCTACCTCGAGCGCGTGCTGCGCAACGACTGCGACAAGTTAGCGGTCAGTGTCCCTCACACTACCCACCACGTACCCCGGCCTGCCGTCGCGCCTCGAGCGAGAGATCAAGCAGCTCTACCTCGAGCGCGTGCTGCGCAACGACTGCGACAAGTTAGCGGTCAGTGTCCCTCACACTACCCACCACGTACCCCGGCCTGCCGTCGCGCCTCGAGCGAGAGATCAAGCAGCTCTACCTCGAGCGCGTGCTGCGCAACGACTGCGACAAGTTAGCGGTCAGTGTCCCTCACACTACCCACCACGTACCCCGGCCTGCCGTCGCGCCTCGAGCGAGAGATCAAGCAGCTCTACCTCGAGCGCGTGCTGCGCAACGACTGCGACAAGTTAGCGGTCAGTGTCCCTCACACTACCCACCACGTACCCCGGCCTGCCGTCGCGCCTCGAGCGAGAGATCAAGCAGCTCTACCTCGAGCGCGTGCTGCGCAACGACTGCGACAAGTTAGCGGTCAGTGTCCCTCACACTACCCACCACGTACCCCGGCCTGCCGTCGCGCCTCGAGCGAGAGATCAAGCAGCTCTACCTCGAGCGCGTGCTGCGCAACGACTGCGACAAGTTAGCGGTCAGTGTCCCTCACACTACCCACCACGTACCCCGGCCTGCCGTCGCGCCTCGAGCGAGAGATCAAGCAGCTCTACCTCGAGCGCGTGCTGCGCAACGACTGCGACAAGTTAGCGGTCAGTGTCCCTCACACTACCCACCACGTACCCCGGCCTGCCGTCGCGCCTCGAGCGAGAGATCAAGCAGCTCTACCTCGAGCGCGTGCTGCGCAACGACTGCGACAAGTTAGCGGTCAGTGTCCCTCACACTACCCACCACGTACCCCGGCCTGCCGTCGCGCCTCGAGCGAGAGATCAAGCAGCTCTACCTCGAGCGCATGCTGCGCAACGACTGCGACAAGTTAGCGGTCAGTGTCCCTCACACTACCCAGCACGCCTACTTCCGAATACTGTCGGAAGTCATCAACTGCGCTGGAGACATAATAGCGCAAGTGGACTCGCAAACAATCGCACTGACTCGTCCCAACTCTGTCAGAGACCCGGGGATAATCAACACAGCCAGAACCGAAGACCTACAATTAGTGTTTGCAACCTGTGACGTAGAAGTCTAGGATCCAATGTGACGTAGTAACCCATGACAAATCCCACCACAGGGTGTCTTCGAGTAAGTCGACTGCAAAAATAAATTCCAGCGTATCACCTCGACACCTACAGGATACAATCCCTTTTTTGTTAAAGAAGATTCATGTTTTCCTGGACGTACACAATATTTTTAAAAATAAACAACGACCGAAGTGTCAAAACATTGGTCTTCTTAGACAGTTTTCGTAGCGACTGGTCTCAAGTTAAATATTGTTTTCGCGAATCTAAAACAAATATACAATACTATCGGTTTCTACTTGCTAAGCTTAGTAACTATGATAATTTCACCTATAAGGACTCAAGGAAATGACTCAATTAAACAAAAATTATTTATTAACTAACAGAAATTCAAGATCCGCATCGAAGACCCTCCGAGGCGTAAGGACATGGTCTTCATAGGCGGTGCAGTTTTGGCGGAGGTCTGCAAGAACAGGGACAACTTCTGGCTTTCCAGGGCCGAATACCAGGAACAGGTAATGTAGCTCTTATGTCCTTTCATTACAGGTCGGTTGTAATTTTTTGCGGGGCACGACTGTATTGACACTAAGTGAAACAGTGTTTATTTTATCTAACATAACTTTAGTGTCATCATCATGAGCCTTTCTTCCACTAATAGACTTAGCCTTTCAAACTGGGAGGAACTGCTGGCATTGTACTGGTAGTCGACGTAGTTTGAAAATATAGTAGGCCGAATGGGCAAAGTGTGGTGGACCGATGTAAGCGAGCGCTTGGGTATTAGAATAGCATAATTTGTATTCATTATAGATTATTACATAATACATATTGAAGGTAATTTTTTTTAAATTACACTGGTTAACAAAAAATGCCTCCTGGGAAGAACCAGCAAGAAGCGGCCAATTTTCTTTCTCATATTCATTTTAAAAATACAATTACAGTAGCATTATAACGAAGTACAAAAATTTGGCAGCGATCACCTCATTCCCAGGGGTTATCATAATCTATGTCGTCGTCGTGGTTTCAGCTTATCACAAGTCCACTGCTGAACATGGGCCTCCCCCATAGAGAGCCACTACAGTTTGAAGCACTCATATTGGAGGGATTTTGCCATAGTGGCCACGCTTGGCAGGCGGGTTAACCGCAGTTTGTTTATTCAGATGTCCAGGAAGACGCTGCTGCCCATCTCCTGCTTTTAGGGAAATTATTCCCTCTGTCGACTTTTACGACACCCACGGGACGAAATGAGGAGGTAGATTCTCTTAGGCCGCTACCACACCATGCATTCTTTTATATTGTAATAACCTATGTCGTCTTCTATAAAGTCTTTACTAATGACTTAAAATTTGACATGGGGGTCCCACATAGGGTGAAACGCTAAAACGCAATCCTAAAGTATTTAGCAGGAGACTTTAGGATTACGGGGCTGGAAGGAACTGCATGTGTGAAACGTTTATGTCCTAAGTAAAAAAGAAAACATAAGACAAACGTGGGTTACATTCTTGTCGATCTTAAACTTACTATTTTAAGACGTAGTAGACTTTAATAATCTTGCTATCTTTTTTACAGGGGATATCATGCCTCCGGAAACTGGGTCCACGAGCAAGTTAATGTAACTTTTATCTTAATTATGTATTGTAATTATTTCGAGTTTTGTTAATTCCAAAAATATATTAATATCAACGCCTATAATGTTACGTCGAAACTCTTTCGAAAGGTTGTTTTAACTATTTCAGTATAATACTCTAACGATATTCCAAACTGTTGCTGTTAGCGTCTCTTTCTATCTCTTATCATCTCTATCTGTCTTCGTCGATCACTAATAACTTCGTTACGTGGTAGAGACTATTAGAAACAAGCTGTTACAGAATACTAGTTTCTAATGTCAGTTACAATGACTGGCGAGAGTCGTATATAATTACTGGTAATGGGGAATTGCATCATATTACTGGCCAGTTATTCTGCTGTGAAGCAGTAGTGTGCAAACATTACTGTGTTTCGGTTTGAAGGGCACTGTGAGCTAGTGTAATTACTGAGCATATGAGACTTAAGAACTGATGTCTCAAGGTGTCGGGCACAGTGTGGTGTCACACAGAAATGTTCTGGGCGACGCAGCATTTGTTATGGGCAAACGTTGCACTTACCATCAGGTGAACGTTTTGCTCGTCTCGTCACTTATTCCAATAAAAAAAAAATTATCAGGGGTGATGTAGCAGTGATAAATCACCTGTGAAAAGGCATGGGCCTTTTGAGGCCTATGTCCAGCAGTGACCTATGGAGGTCACTGCTGGACATAGGCCTCTTCCAAGATGGCAGAATTTGCCTTAATCACTACGTTTGGCAGTCGGATTGGTCATCGCAATATGTATCGCACCTTAGAGGCTGTCTTTCACCGATCTGTACTTTCTGTTACTTTCTGTCCAGAAGTTTTCGAGATTTTCGAGATTTTCGAGATTTTCGAGGTTATTCAGCAGAGTAGAATAGCATCTATTTCTTTCCTACAGGTGTTGTAAGAGGCGACTAAGGTATTGTACGGACAGCCTTTTATCGTGCAGAATAACACCATAACTAGAGGTCGCCTTGTGGTCGAATTACGACGGTAATTAATATTTTTTTTTAAGTTTGAACGTTGTTGAGGATTATTAAAAAAAAAAAAAATTGTATAAAGTGATGACCTGATGGTAAGTGCAAAAAAAAATTATCAGGGGTGATGTAGCAGTGATAAATCACCTGTGAAAAGGCATGGGCCTTTTGAGGCCTATGTCCAGCAGTGACCTATGGAGGTCACTGCTGGACATAGGCCTCTTCCAAGATGGCAGAATTTGCCTTAATCACTACGTTTGGCAGTCGGATTGGTCATCGCAATATGTATCGCACCTTAGAGGCTGTCTTTCACCGATCTGTACTTTCTGTTACTTTCTGTCCAGAAGTTTTCGAGATTTTCGAGATTTTCGAGATTTTCGAGATTTTCGAGGTTATTCAGCAGAGTAGAATAGCATCTATTTCTTTCCTACAGGTGTTGTAAGAGGCGACTAAGGTATTGTACGGACAGCCTTTTATCGTGCAGAATAACACCATAACTAGAGGTCGCCTTGTGGTCGAATTACGACGGTAATTAATATTTTTTTTAAGTTTGAACGTTGTTGAGGATTATTAAAAAAAAAAAAATTGTATAAAGTGATGACCTGATGGTAAGTGCAACGTCTGTCCATAACAAATGCTGAGGTGTCACCCAGAACATTTCTGTGTGACACCTCATTGTGCCCATCACCCTGAGACGTCAGTCCTTAAGTCTCATATGCCCAGTGATTACGCTAGCTCACAGTGTAAAATTCTATGGCGACAACTCTACCGCGTTTGACATTGGCAGTATGAACGTTAACAAATGACGACTATTATGTGATTGACATTGTCAGTATGAACTTAACGAATGTTTTATTTTATCAATTTAATGTATTTGTAACACTATTTATATACAAATTTTAACTTCCGCATATCTTCTCTACGCAAACTTTAACTATGCCAAATCTCACACTCCTCCGTACGGGCGATATGCTTAAAAAGGGATACAGTATGTGACAGTATTGTATATATTTATTATATGCAATGCTGTCACATACAGTTCCCCGGGTACGCTATGGGGAGTAAGAATTTTTGACGCGTACCAAAGTGGCGGCGATGCAACGGGTGGCGACCACGACTGTCGCCCGTCCACGTGAAGTAGTCTTTAAAAATACATTATTCAAGATATTTAAGCGATTGTCCTAATTTATTAATAACTTATTCAATTACTTCAGCCCTAACTACTTCGATAGTATAGAAACAAATGTTTTCTTTCATATCAATTTTTAGGGAGTTTTGGAGTCGGGAAGAGTTATTAGACTTACAATAACTTTTAACGTTGCACCAAATTTCTCGTTATATTAAAATGTTTTCGGAATCGTACGTCTACTTAATTTTTCTATTATCTAATAATTTTATTATTTAAAATTTATAAAGTCATGCCATGCCAGCCGATAGGTGTCTGGCAAAGTAGAATAGCACCTACCTCTTTCCTACTTAGGTGTCGTAAGAGGCGACTAAGATATTGTACAGACAGCCTTTCTTCGTGCAGAATAACACCCTAACATGCAATGCCGTCATTATACTGCTCGTGGGAACGTAATGGGGAGTAAGAATTTTTCTTGACTTCTACCAAAATGGCGGCGACGCGATTCGCTACCTGTCACGTCTCGTTTTCCGCGACAGCGAAAAGTGGGCTACGTGGGTGGCCTCTGTCTACCCCTTGTATAGGAAAAAGGCGTGATTGTATGTAGAAAGTCATGTGAACTTATTTCTATACTAGTCTATTGTCATCAGATTTAACACTTTATCAGAAAATGAATAAGGTCGATATATGTTTAATTTTAAAATTGTTTACTGCTAATCCGTATTAGTTATTCGATTAAGTATTGCAGTTTCCTTAATGTATTATAATAATAAGGTTATTGATTGTAATTGAATTTATGTTTGCTTAATTTTTACGATTGCTTTTAAACTTAATATAATACAGGTATATAGTAAAAAACTTCCTTAAGTGGGTTTCCATTCCATCGCAGTGTAACAGTTTTCTAGGAAAGAACTTTATAGTCGAACGGGGGAAAGGATCACACTTTTGCAGAATATTTTTAGAGCACGTCGACAATGTCCGAAGCTGGACTACTGTTGCAAGCTGTCAACTGCGCAGGAGATATTATAGTGCCACAAGTGTACGCACAAATACAAATGCACTAGTCCTTATCTACCCGCAGCCCCCGTAGGCTTGTCCGTCATCATGTCCGATCATTGCTGATGATGACTGGGCATTGATGATCAACGAAGCAAAGAACGTTAAAAGGCTCAAAAATATGGATACCTATTGTTAACCGACTGTAAAAAAGGGGAGCTTCTCAATTCGTCTACATATTCTATATTTTTTATGTATGTTCAGGCATAAATTGTTTATGAACCGATTTTAATGATAATTTTTTTACTAGAAAGGAGGTAGGTCCCATATAAATTTGGTCAAATTCTGATGTCTGGGATCCATGAGAAAATCATGACATCCAAAAATTCGCATGTATGCATGCGAATAAGCTTGTTTAGAAGTCGGTTTTTTGATTAAATAATTATCCATACCATACCAATGATTGTGAATATTCGTTAGAGAGATGTTTTTTAGAATGGGAACTGATATGGGTTTTATTAATGAAGTTTCATTTAGTACACTCTGACTGTCGGTCTGTACAACTAATAACATGTCTGTATTTGTCGACTTCAAGTATTTAAATCGTCTACGGAGATTATAAATAAAATGTATTATAATAAAGACTGTACTCTGCCGCATTTATGGATTGCAATAAAAATGTAATGTACTTGAGAATGTCTATTGTCTTCAGTTAAATGATTTTTAATAAATTTTAAAATTATTTACGTGTTTTATTTCACTATATTTTTTACAGGACAAAAGTGATGAATCCAGCAAAACGTTAATCTGATGGTAAGTGCAACGTCTGTCCAAAACAAATTCTGTGTCACCCAAAACATTTCTGAGCTGCACTAAACTGCCTTCGTCGCCCTGAGACATCAGTTCTCAAGTAACATGTGCCTACTGTGCAAGTAATTTACTCTAGTTCTGTGCCGTTTAGACCCTTAGTTCCCAAAGTGGTACAGGTGGACCCCTAGGGATCCACGGGATACTCGACGGGGGTCTACGATTGCGTGACAAAAAATGGGCTAGTTATAGTTTTCGGAATATGGTAGAAATGTAGCTACAGGGGGCCCACTGGAACCAGCTAATTTTTGAAAGTGGTCTATGAGAAAAAAAGTCAGGGAACCATCTGGATTAGACCGACATAATTGTGGCTTCACAGAATAGTGAAGCACAGTAGTGTCTTACGTACGTGGGGTATGGTATTGTAGTCGGTAGTCCGCCTGCGAAACGTGGTCATTCCGACAAATCTTCCTATCTTGAGAGAGGCTATGTCCAGTGATGGGTTATTAAAAAGCTGAAGAAGAATAAGATACCTTAGTAATGTGCTCCGGGCTGATTTCAAACAGTGATATTTGTCTGGCTATTATATAACCCAAAGTAGTGGTGTAGCCGATAGGTGATCCGTGGTAGCTGAGCCGAGCTCACCTTATTTTTTTTTCTCATTGTAGATATTGACGAAACGTGCAAACCGTTCACCTGATGGTAAGTGCAACGTCTGCCTATAACAAATCCTGTATCACCCAGAACATTTCTATGTGGCGGCACCACACTACGCCCGCTACCACCCTGAGACATCTGTTCCTAACTCTCACATGCCTATGATTACGCTATCTCTCAGTGCCCTTCAAACCAAAACTAAGTAATGCCTCTAATCCTAGGATCCTAGGATCCTCCTAGGAAGGTAACACTGAAGGGCCAGTTATTCTGCCGTAAAGCAGTAGTGTGCAAACATTACAGTTTTTCGGTATAAAGGGCACTGAGAGTTAGTATAATTACTGGGATTATGAGATTTAAGAGCTGATGTCTCCGGGAGACGAGATATACCATACAGAAATTGTCTGTGTGTGTCATTTGAAAGAAAGAAAGAAAAGGTTTATTGGTACCAGCCAAATACATATAAAGAGAAATAAAATAAAAACAACACACAAACCAACAATATTTGTACAAATGTAACATTAAACAATTTAAAAACAGGAAAATAAAAGAATATAATTTAAATTAAAAATGGTACCAAAAGGCCTCCACTCAGCATAATGCCTGGGCCGATTTCAGCATCGACGCTGGTCTTTCTTTTTTCATTTGTTATGGGCATAGACATATTATCAGGTGAATGTTTTGCTCGTTTTATCATTTTATTCCATAAAAAGGATGCAGTGTCGATATAATATTATGTAAACATGGGATTTGTGGTAGCTCAGGGGCTAGGCGTTCGCTTTAAATTTCATAGTACGCGTGTGACCTGGGTTCGATTCCCGGTGCCGGCACCACTAAAATTGTTAATTGCAATTTTAAGTGCTGATTTACCACGTGTTCGGCGGTGAAGGAAAACATCGTGAGGAAACCTGCATGTCTGAGGAATAAAAAAATATTTCGAAGACATGTGAAGTCCGCCAACCCGCATTGGAGCAGCGTGGCGGATTCTTCCTAGCTCCAAAACCCTCTCAGAAATGAGAGGAGGTCTGTGCTCAGTAGTGGGACATTTATAGGCTGAAACTTTACTTTTACTTTTATTGGATTTGTCTGGGATTCGAACTCACAGCACCAACTGCTAAGTAAACCGTACGGAAAAGTACTTCTGTAAATGATCTGCCGTGTAATAAATGAAACTAATATAGTTTGAAGCAGGTGAAACACAGACAACATATTAATTGCACACAATTTATTCAGAATACTACAACAACCAAAAATGTTTTTTTTTCACTCCTCATTGCTATACTCCTCAGGTGTAGTTTCTGTTATGCTGTAACAAAATATATTTTAGGAATCTCAGAAGCATACATATATATAGTCACGCCCTTTTCCCATATAAGGGGAAGGCAGAGACTACACATGTAGTCCACTTTTCGCGCCCGCGGGAAACGAGACGGTTCGGTCGTTGTTATTTCAAAACAATAGGCTCTTTAAAATAAAGTAACTAGAAAATAAATACATGATAGTAATATTTTTTATTCAATTAATTCAAGTTACCTACTAAAGTACATACACAAATTAAAGAAAAAACATATCCAAGATATGTCTTAAATTATTTAGTTATTTCCAGTTTAGTAACTAGTTAGTTATAAATTTAATTAATAAAAAATAAGTGAGTGAGTGAGTGAATTAGTCAGTGAGTGACTGAGTGAGTGAATGAATGAGAGTTAGTGACTCAGAAAGTAAGTAAGGAAGTAAGTCCGATGAATTTGCCATGAGCTTCAACGGTGTAGTAACGCCACTGTTAGTGTGGAAAGTCTATGGCTTCCGAAACGTAGCAGAATAACATCTCGAAAAAGACGGCGGATGACCGGCAACAAAATCCAGAATGCGAGTCGTCGCATATTGCAATCGCCAGTTCGCCAACCTTGGTCTTTACGGCAAATCTCCATGGGAGAGGGATACGTCTCGCAGTGGACTTCAAATAGTTAGTATGCAGACAAAGATCATATCGTCACTTTTTTATTCTTCTAGCTGATGCCCGCGTGAAAAAGGGATTTTTAAATATCCCGTGGAAACTTTTTGATTTTCCGGGATATAAAATATCCTATATCCGTCTGCATCCTGTAAGCTCTGTGCCAAATTTCGTCAAGATCGGTTCAGCGGCTCAACCGTGAAAAGGTAATAAACAGACAGAGGGACAGAGAGAGTTACTTTTGCATTTATGATATGACTATGGATATCTCAGGGGTTCCCAAAATCTAAATAGGTGGACGGCGACAATTTCGAAAATTAATACACATTTAAAGATCCACTACTTGATATCGAAATGTGGGTGATAGCTAAGTGTTTAGCAAAAAAATCCGGATGATAGTCAAGAGTTGCGCAAAAAATTCCATTGCAGATAAAGTTTGGTAATCTCCGATCTATATAAATAAAATAAAATAAGTTGTTAATAAAATAAGTTTTCACACATTATTTAGTTTGATTCCTTAGACTTTAGATGTTCTGTTCAAATAAAAAAAAAACCTATCAAGTTCTTAAAGTGTTTATACGTAGATTGGCAGCTGCAACGGCCCTAACTAAACTTTTCTGTTTCTACTCTTTATTACTATAATTAAATACCTTCTGTAAGTAAAATATATTGTTAATTTAGTAAGCCATGCGGAAGAAGTCACGGGCAACTGCTAGTAATACTAATAGTTTATATCGGGTCATGATCCACGTGGTAGTAACAATATTTAAACTAAATTAGTACTATTTAAATTAAACAAACAATAACTAAACAAACCACCGCTATTCTGCGATACTACGGCGCCGGTTACATACATACGAGTATGTATGTGTCCGAACCCAACGTCTGCTACGTAGGGTCGGAGTTTCGCTCGGATAATAATACTCGTATATTACAGATTTTGTCGGCGCTCCCGCGAGGCTACACCAGACAGAATCAGAGAACACTTCGAATTGGCAGGACTACGATGTCCTCCCGTTTGATTTTAGACCGCGACCACTTCCGAATACAGAAACTATTAACTGCGCAGGAGATATTATAGAGGCACAAGTGTACTCGCAAACGGAGGCACTAACTCGTCTCAACTTGCCCGCGTAAGAGTGCTAATGCGTTAAAATCGGTGGTAGGTCAGGATGCTACGTCAGTAACAATCACAAACAACTTGACCCGAAAACCAACAGCTTGTGCTTTTGCAGAAATATTGACTCCGGCTGGGATTCCAACACAAGGCCCGCGGAGGAGTCACGTACGCGATCGTCTCAGCCTCTGTTGCTAAACCCTGCTCAGCGTGGCAACTGGAAATTAAACCTGCGTTTGATTATATCTGTGGTCGCGTCCCATTTTCAACAGGGGACTACAACGGGTCGACATAAAGATTCAGTTTACGGCTCGCCTGGTGCTGTGGCTTCACTTCTAAGTGGTCAGATTAGTTGTCGGTTAGTTAGTTTTCGTTGTTAATATAAGAATATGTGTATGAGCCGCCGATATTTTCGGATGTTGTTGATGATGATGATGTTGATGATGTTTCTGCACATACAATACATGTTTGTAAATAAACGCACCCACGATACAGTAGGAATGTTATTGAGCAACGGTTTTGGGCGAGATAATATTACGTTTCGCTATTTGAAGAATAATAAAAGTTGATAAGTTTAATGTACTTACTATATATTAACCTTTCAGAAAAAAAATCAAATTAAAAGCATTCTCAGTAATTTAAAATTGTCACGATATATAGATATATGAAGGAGGTTTTTACTGGTCCGTCTAGGTAGGTACCACCCCAGTGCCAGTAATGCACGGCAGACCGTGAAGTACTACTGTGCAAACATTACTGTGTTTCGGTTCGAAGGGCAATGAGAGCTAGCGTAATCACTGGGCATATGAGACTTAAGAACTGATGTCTATGGGTGACGAGCGCAGTGGGGTGTCACACAGAAATGTTCTGATGACACAGCATTTGTTATGGGTAGACGTTGCACTTTTCATCACCTGAACGTTTTGCTCGTTTTGTCACTTAAATAAAATAAAAAATGAAGATGGTCAACATTTTGAATGTTTATCAAAAGTTACCAACAAAGAAATTATATTTAAATATAATAAACAATATTGTCTTTAAAATGTATTTTTAATGAATACCAGCAATACTATTTATTAACATTACTAATACTCCTGTTAACCACTCCAACTAAGCTTAAAAGCTTGTGCTAGGAGATGGTTCACGACAATAGTCGATTGGCGAGCTCGATCCTGCGACGTCAAGTTACGCAGTCCGTACCCTAAACCATTAGGCGATAAACTCGATGACTACAAAAAAATATAATAGAATGATGTAGAAAAATATTTGTAAAAAATATAAGCATGTAGCACCAAATATACGTACCTCGCCGGAAATGTTAAACTGTTGTAAAAAAAAAGATTTATTATTTATAGAAGAGGGACAAACGAGCGAGCGACTCACTCGATGGTATCTGATCACCCCCGCTCATCATCATCGTCAACATTTCAGCCTATTACTAGTCCACTGCTGAACAGAGGCCTCCCCCACAGCCACCAAGCCACAAAAGTTTGTAGCTCTCATTTTGGGGGGGTTTTGCCACAGTTGCCACGCTTGGCAGGCGAGTTTATTAATTCGGATATTCCAAGAATGTGCTGCTGCTGATCATCTGGTTTTAATTTACCTTCTGTCGACTTTTATGACACCAACGGTATGAGATGGGGTGGTAGATTCTCTTAAGCCGCTTTCACACGGCATGCAAATCACCCATGAACATCCGCAATGCCAGAGGAATAACGGGAGCTTTTTGAATATTAATACGAGTGACGATGATGATGTTCACCTGGCCGATTTCGATCACTGCGACAACTTCCGAATATTGTCAATAGCTTTCTACTGCGCAGAAAATATTTTTTCTGCACAAATGTTGGCTCCGGCTGGGATTCAAACCCAGGACCTGCGGCGACGGGTAGTTTATATGCGGTGTGGAGGTTTCTTCTATCCCGTTCCATCAAGTAGGTGACGTAAGGGTCTTGAGGGTAATACCTGGAAGGCTTCCCACTTACGGCTTACGAAGTGCAATCTCGACTAACAGAATGTAGGCGCACAGACCGGTCACGAGTCGCCAGGTCTCGAGTACAAAGTGGTATAATGCCTGAGGTGATGTGATCGCCTATTCTCCAAATAAGCGAGGTGATTACATACATCTTGGGAAAGGCCTAGGTCCAGCAGTGGACATCCAACAGGCTAATAATGATGATGGTGGTCATGGGCTGTTCCTTTTTTATTCGTTTTTTTAAGGAAGCAAGTGACGGGATGAGCAAATCGTTCACTTGTAGGTAAGTGCAACGTCCGCACATAACAGATGCTGTGCCACCCAGAACACTGCGTGGCACTGTGTGGCATTACACTGCGCTCGTCCAGTTCTTAAGTCATAATTCATATGCCCAGTAATTATACCACGTTTAAGTGCCGGTAGAATAACTGGAAACACATTAATGCTTTTACGCTACTGCTTCACGGCAGAATAACTGGCCCTCGGGTGGTTCCTACCTAGACGGATTCCTGCGTAGGAATCCTATCACCAGTAACTACAAATATTAACCTTAGCCTGCATCCGAACTGAGGTAGAGTCAGAAGAGGTAAGCGGGTAATCATCCAGCAGCGCATGGAGCAAGATGATGTTGTAGCCACATCTATGTCGCCACATGAGAAGCTCAAGAAACATCTCATACATTCCATAACCGCGCTAAGAAAGTTTCTGAGATGCGAACTATATATACAACATCTAAATATTGACCACCCGATCGGGCGGGTGGCTACCCTTTGGCTTGGCACTATCATCTGCCAAAATGTTTTGCCACTTTTTTACACTGTACTCATCATACGAAACAGCAGCGTTGTTTACTGCAGCTGCTTCTAGGTCTGCCGCCATTTATGTATTAGTCTGTTAACCGCGTTGCATAGTGGTCAGAGTAACCGACTGACTTACACACCGCAGGTCCTGCGTTCGAACCTCACCCGGAGTGTCCAGCCGGATATCGTTGTGTTGTGATCGTCTTTGTGTTTGCGCGTACACTTATGGCAGTGTAATATCTCCTGCGTAGTTGATAGCTTTCGACAGACAGACAGTGAAAGTTGGTGCCGTGATCAAATCGGCCAAGAGGACATATTACCTTACTTATAATCGTCTCTCGATGGGCTCACCACCTATCACACCAAGTGCATTATATTGTTTTGGTGAAACGCGGATTGTGGCAGTCATCTGTTTTTGCAGTGAGTGTCCAGTCTCTGACTATCCCTTATGGGATACAGTCGTGATCTTATGTATGTATGTATGTATAAATCATTCGCCACAGAGCGTGAATGTAACCGTAATTGGGCTTCTGTTTACGCCCAATGCTTTTTGCTCTCAATGTTAGCGGAACCATAAACACTGTCACCTGCCCTTAGTGCTTCCCTTCAATTATCTGAAGGAATAAAGTGTCGAAATTTAATCGATACGATCTCTAAGGTTCGGATGCAGTGTAGTCATAACTGCCGTCAAAGTAGACGACGGCTTAGTGTCAGAGTATCTGATAGATATTTTTTTTATGGACGAGACTGGCAATTCGTACACATGACCGTAAGTGCAGCGACACCACGCTGCGCTCGTGTTTTAAGTACCATATGTCCAGTTATTATACTAGCTGTCGGTTTCCTTTAGACCTTGTACACTGCTGCTCTTAACCCAACCTGTCTTTTTTCTTCATTAATGTAATGTACATTTAAGTATTTAGGATAAAAGAAATCTTACATTAACGTCTTTATTGTCATCGTCTGAAGGATTCTGGGTTTTTCTAGGTTTTGTAGTTCTTCTTGTAGTTCTTCTTGTAGTTTTTCTTGAAGTTTTCCTAGTTCTAGTTTTTGTCGGTTTATGCGGTCTCTTCATTGCAGTTTTTTGATCAAGATGCTAGCAATATTTGAATTAATTATATGCATATCTTTTTAAAGTCAAGTAACTGCCACACGGCGTATGTGGCCTAGTGCTTGGAGTACCTGATTTTTACGCCGCTGATCCTGGGTTAGAAACCCAGCCGTAGCCGACATTTGTGGAAAAACACAAATTTTCGAGTCTGGTTGTGTTGTGATTGCCCCCGTGTTTCTGACACTGCATCCTAGCTTACCTCCGATCTTATCGCATGAGCGTTACATCGGACGCGGGTAGGTTGGGACTCTCCAACGATTATCGGTTATACAATCTACATCTATGGCCGGCCCCTTGCCACTTTAGCTTTATACAATATACTAATAACTAAATACTAATCGCCCTGTGCTGGCGGCCTAAGAGAATCTTCCACCCCATCTCAACCCGTGGGTGTCGTAAAAGTCGAAAGAGTGAACATGAATACTAATATATGGGAAGCACCATCTTCCTGAAACATCTGTTGTTAACTGCAGCTGTTAACCCGCCTGCCAAGCGTGGTAACTATGGCAAAATCCCTCATAAATGAGAGCTACAAACACTTCTGGTTATCCATGGAGGAGGCCTATGTTTAGCAGTGGACTTTTGATAGGCTGAAATGATGATGTATCAATTACTTACATTATAAAACATGAAAAACGTGGGTTTTCTACATACATACAGTCACGCCTTTTTCACACAATACTAGGCGGGTAGGCAAAGAACACACCAGTAGCCCACTTTCCGCGCCCGCGGGAAACGAGACGTGATGGGTGGCGAAACATTCCGCCATTTTGGGACGAGTCAAAAAGTTCCTACTCCCCATTGCGTTCCCACGACCAGTATAGTGATAGCACTGCATATTGTAGTATTATTCTGCATGAATAAAGGTTGTCCGCTCAATTCCTTCGTCGCCTCTTACGACACCTCGGTAGGAAAGAGGTAAGTGCTATTCTACTCTGACGGACACCTATCGGCTGATGCTGTATTTATTGATTGCTCACCGTTGGATAGATTTCTTGGTTCATACAATATTCATTTCCTTTAACAGTCAAGCACACCCTCTGAATTGTCGGTGGCTGAAAATATTGTAAAGTAATTTTAAAATTCAAAGTAATTTTACTAAGGTTTTAGCTGGAAAATCTATCTAATATATACAGGGTAATTCGTAATATATATATACATCCCGGCAGGCTGGCCTTGGGGACGATGTGTATATGCCCAGAAACATATAATGAGCCTAGTAGCGTGATACCTGTAGGAGATATGTCGACTTAAAGAATTTGCTTAAAACTCATAGGTGATTACCCTGTTATACCGCTGATCGAGGCAATTAACTCATAAATTTAATTGGACGTTTTTCCAATGAGCTGCCATCAAAAGAACTCGCATGTACTAGGATAACATGAAGCTTAAGGAATCTGTTGCGAAGTAAATCTGTTAGTATGACGCCGTAGTAGCGTAACATAAATTAAATGGAGAAGAAAACGTATTTTGAATTTGTCTAGTTTCGAGCAACGACTTTCTGAGTTAGGATCGCGCAAGGTTTTACAAAACAAATAATTTTTAAGTTTTGTATGGATATTTTTAGTATTCAATTTTGTCATTAAAGCTTCACCGTTGTGTTTATCAGATCAAAGTAGCATGGGTAGGTGTCGGGATGTTATACCAATTATGAATGACGTTCTGTTTAAAAGGTGGCCTTAATGCTGTATCAAAATTAATGTTTGATTCGCCGTTTGGAAAAAATTTTTTCTCTCTAAAAAAGTAAAAAAAAGTAACAGCCTATAAATGTTTCAATGATGAGCACAGGCCTCCTCTCATTTCCGAGAGGGTTTTGGAGCTGGAAAGAATCCGCCATGTGCTCCAATGCGGGTTTGCGGACTTCACAATTCTTCGAAATATTTTTTATTTCTATGACATTCAGGTTTCTTCACGATGTTTTCCTTCACCACCGAGCACTTAGTAAATCAGCACGTAAAATTGCAATTAAAAATTTTAGTGGTGCCGGCACTGCGAATCGAACCCAGGTCACTCGAGTGCTAATTTTTTTTAAAGCGAACACCTAGCCCCTGAGCCACCACGGCTCTAAAATATTTTTCTCTCTAATGACGAAAAATAAGTAAATTTCTTTAAATGAACGTTTTCGTTAAAAAATTGCTTGAATTCATTAATTTAATTGTGGAAAGCGTTTCTACATACGTGCTGTGCGTAGTGATTTATTAATAAGAAACACACACAGTCTACAGTGTTGGTTGGGCTTCCATACATTGAGAGAGGGCCCCATCCTATGGATTTGCCATGGGTCTCAAGGGAATAGTTATTATTTTACAAAATTACAATAGGAAAAATTACAAAATGTTGTTATTTTTCCTAATGTTCTGTGTTTCTCAAAAAATATGTTTCTTTCTTTCTTTCGCCCAGACAGATTCCTGCATAGGAGTCCTACCACAATAAAAAAATAACGAAAAATATTTCGTGGACATGTGACAGTGTGGCTTGTGAATCTTGGGACATAAAGGATGTTTGTTACCAATTATTTAAATACGTACCCGTTCATTTTGAATCTATAGACAAAAAACTGTGAAATTAAACTTCATTAAACTAGAGTTAACTTTATTTGTTGTTGGTATTATGCGAAGTCTATAAGCGTACCTGCATGTTGACTCTTTGGTGTTGGATTCAAATTCCTACCGAAGTTCATTCTAGTCATCATTATCATTTCAGCCTCGTCCACTGCTGAATATAGGCCTGCCCTACAGATTACCACAAAAGTTTGCCGCTCTCATTTTACGACACCCACGGGATGAGATCGTAGATTCTCTTAATACTAGTGCGGCACACGAATTTTAATTTTTGCGGTCTAGTTGAATTGTGATTGTCTCGTATCTCTGACGCTTCATTAACTGCTGGTAGGTTTCTATACAGGAATCCGTCTAGGTAGGTAACACCCCAGGCCGTGAAGCAGTACTGTGCAAACATTACTGTGTTTCGGTTTGAAGGGCACTGAGAGCTATCCTAATCACTGAGCATATTAAACTTAAGAACTGATGTCTCAGGGTGACGAGCGCAGTGCAGTGTCACACAGTAATTTTCTATGTGAGACATCATTTGTTATGGGCAGAAGATGCACTTACGATCAGGTGAACGTTTTGCTAGTTTTGTTACTTTATCCAATAAAAAAAAACTTAAATCGGAGGGCCGGGATGCGGTCTCAAAAACACTAGGTCAATAACAAAATGGTGTTATTATTGGTAGTCACAAACCTGAACCTGTTAACCACTCCAACTGATCTTAAAAGCTTGTGCCAGGAAAAGTAAAGTAACAGTCTATAAATGTCCTGCTGCTGTGCACAGGCCTCCTGTCATTTATGAGAGGGTTTTGGAGGTGGTAAGAGAGTCCGCCTCGCTGCTCCAATGTCCTCATGCCTTCGAAGATATATTTTTTACTCCACAGAAATGCAGGTTTTCTCACGATGTTTTTCTTCACCGCCGAGCACTTAGTAAATCAGCACTTACAATTGAAGAGCAATTCACTCGGCGGCTGACTGTCGTAGAGTCAATATCACTTGATAACGCCTAGGATTTACGCAAAGTAACGCCTGATTCTATTAACTATAATTTAAGAGGCGAGTAATCCGGTCACTCACTATTAAATATAAGGCGAGCGCGATTCGAGTCGAACGGCGAGCATGATCTTCCGACGTCATGTTTTGCAGTCCTTACCGTAAACCAGCCTAATGGTTTAGGGTAAGGACTGCAATGTCGTTAAGCAAGGAGGATGCTAATGATAATCCCATGGTTTACTCAGCCCTTCTAGATACATACGGTATGCGGCATAGTGGGCGTTAGTCGTGTGTTGTTGACTAACTGATAAATGTAGACTAAAAATTTGGAGAAAATCGGGTGGTGGATTTTTTTTATTAGAGAAAGTGACTAGACGAACAAAGCGTTCAGCTGATGGTATGGCCTCGTCCGCCCATAACAAATGCTGTGTCACCTACAACATTCTTTATGTCACCACACTGCGCCCGTCACTCTGAGACATCAGTTATTAAGTCACACATGCCCAGTAATTACACTAGCTCTTAGATTCTTCAGACCGAAACGCTATTGTCTTTACGGTAAAATAACTGGCCCTGCATTAGTACCTACCTAGATGGGCTCCTGCATAGCAATCCTACCACCAGTTGATCCGGTGACGTACAGCTGTGTTTAAATTGCGGAATTGCGTTCGGCTATCTGCCTGCCACGCGTGGCAATTATGACAAATACAACTTGGGCTAACTTGGGATAGGCCTATGTGCAGCAGTGGACTTCTAACAGGCTGACAATAATAATCGGTGGGCAGTCACTTGCATTAAAATAATAGCAAAATAATAAAATTACCACCCAAGCCGTCACTGATGCACATAGCAATAACAACAGGAGACATTGCATGATGATGGAAGTTAAATAAATAAAATATTTTTCAATAACAAACAAACAAAACGTTAAAAATATTGTTACAATGCTTCACTGTTTTTCTTTCACTTCTCTATGGTACATGAATTTTTGATACAAATAAAAATGTATGCAAAAAAAATTAAAGCCGTTATTTAATTTTAGGAAACAAACGAGCTTCAATTTCCACGTAACCAAATTGAATTAGATTTCTTTAATTGATTTCACAAAAAAAAACTACTGTTACAAATCACTTATTTCCAGCTTAAGACGTGAAATTCGGAATATGAAACGTGAAACTTTAAGTAAAATTTAAATTTTTTGTTAATCAGGGACTTTACTGTAACACTGTTAATGGTCCACTGCTGAGCCCAAGCCTCCTCTCATTTCCGAGAGGTTTCTGGAGTGGTAGAGAATATACCACGCTGCTCTATGGTCTATTTTCCTTCTTCTTATCGAACCGCCTATTAAGAAGAAAGGTCTCTGCCAGACCTTTTAGAGAAAAAGGCGTGACTGTATGTATGTATATCGTAAAGATGCTTCTTCCGCAATGTATCGGAAGCCATGAGACTTTATATCAGACTTAATAGGCCATTCCCCTCAGTCTTACCACACCACGGATTTTCTCACGCCGACCACCACACCATACATTCTACTTACACGATTTAATTTTAAACACCATAGTCAGTTTACAGCATTCCTATGTGTTACCAGTTATTCTGCAGTTAAACAGTAGTGTGCGAACATTACTGTGATTCGATTTGAAGGGCACTTTAAGGTAGGGTAAGGCATATGAGGAATAAGAGCTCGGGGTGACGGGCGCAGTGTGGCACCACAGTAATTTTCAAGTGAACGATTTACTCGTCTGGTCACTTCTTCCCACAAAACAGTTTCTTGATACATAGCAGCAATAGCGAATTGTATATGAAAATGTGGCGACGAGTATGTCATCACGAGAAACTCAATAAATAGCTCTTTTGTACGTCCTACATCACGCTTTCGAGTTTCATAGCTGTTAACAATATATACAAGACCGGTTGAAGACATTGTCAGATTTCGGGACGAAAGGTAAATAATAATCGAGAATTTCGTTTTCGAATCGGGACAACTAAAAAAAACAAGGTGTTTGTGAATCATCATTTATTTATATCGGACGGTCAGATTTTTTAAATCGTATGTGACAGGTCTTCAATCAAGACTTGACGACTTCTAGCCTCCCGAACAAGCCGGATTTCGAAAAGGCTATAGTACCATTGACCACACACACACCCTTCGCCAGTCAGTACACAAGACCGATGAGTACAATCTCCCGCTATGTCTGGCGTATGTGGACTATGACAAAACCTTTGATAGCGTTTATATTTGGACGGTGCTACAGTCACATCAGCGGCGCCGACTTGACTGTCGGTATATCGAAGTGTTGCAGTGATTGTATACCAACCATGACTATCCGTGTACAGAACCAGTACGAAACCGATCCAATTGCGGAAAAGTGTAGGCAATATCCTCGAAACTCTTCACCGCTGCATTGGAAGATGTCGTCAAACTACTGGACAGGAAGGGATACGGTATTAACATCAATGGCGAATACACCACTCACCTTCGACTTGCCGAATATGTATAACTAGGACAGATTGTCCGACTCCCCCCCGAATGGGTTCTCGCCTTGTCGTGGCGGGGGGGCTTAGTAACTGTGGCTTGGTCACCCACGGTGAAGCTAAGAGGAACCCGGTCGGCCTGTTGGCTCAGGCTGACCCGAGGAGGTCGCTCCGAGTGGGCTACGCAAGCCCACTCTGGATGCGAAGGGGTGGACTGCTGGGGGGAGCAGTACGCTGCCCTCCGCAGCCGAGGTGGAGTCGCGGGGGAAGAGGAGTGTAGGTGTATCGTTGCCTCTCTCCCTGTCCTCCGCGACTCTGGCGGGGCCGTACCGCGGATGCGGTGTTGGTGGACTGCTGGGGGGAGGAGTGAGTCGGCACTGCACACCCTGCCCTTCGCAGCCGAGGTGGAGTCGCGGGGGAAGAGGAGTGTAGGTGTTGCGTTGCCTCTCTCCCTGTCTCCCGCGACTTTGGCGGGGCCGCACCGTAGTTGCGGCGGTGGTGGGGCCGCGGGGGAAGAGGAGTGTTGGTGTGTCGTTGCCTCTCTCCCTATCCTCCGCGGCCGTAACGTGGTTGGCGACGGAGCCACAGACCAGATCTGTCGCAGGGGCTGGGAAGACTAGTGCTTCCGAGTGCAAGTTTCCTGGCCCCGTGGCCTCAGCGTGGCGGACTCGGGGGGGTCCGTTGCGCACAGCAAAGGGAGGCCGTGTTGGAAGGCGCGTCGCGTGTTCCGGCGCGCCTTACTAGGAAGGAGACAGGAGAGGATTATCCTCTCCCGAGGAGGGGCTGCCGACAATAGGCGGCCGGCGCCGGTGGGGTCGCGGATGTGTGCGTGAGCGTTCCAGTGGCCCTGCCAACATGCGGCGATGGCGGAACACCATGGGGTTTTAGTCGGTGCAAGTCCGACATAACCCGTCCTTCCCCCCGTGAAGGCGGGTATGCGTAAGGCATTTCCCCATGTAAAAAAAAAAAAAGATTGTCCGACTAGGTAGGTCCAACTTCGACCAAGAGGTCAATCGACGGATTCCACTAGGCAGCGTTCGGGAAACTTCGTCACATATTTTCTCGAGTACCTCAATGGCTCAAAACAAAAGTAAACAACCATAACGTGTTACCAGTGATGACATACGGAACCGAGACGTGGTCTTTCACTGCAGGCCGCATGAGGAAGCTCAGAGTCACTCAGCGAGTTATGGAAAGGGCTAGGAGTTTCTCTGCGAGATAAAATCCGAAACGATGTTATACGCAGCAGAACTAAAGTAACCGACATAGCCCTATAGATTAGCAAGCTGAAGTGGCAATGAGCCGGCCATATAGCTTGTAGAACAGATAACCGTTCGGAAAGAAAGGTTCTCAAGTGGCAACCCTGTACCGAAAAAGGCAGTGTAGTCGCCCTACATCCCCTCCCACTAGATGGAGCGACGACCTGGGCGGTTACGCGGGACGTCGATGGATGCAGGTGGCTCAGGACCGTGTTTTGTGGTAATCTAAGGGGGAGGACTATGTTCAACAGTGGACTATGATAGGCTGAAATGATGATGATGATGTTACAAGTACAATAAAGAAAACAAATAAAACTTAAACAAACTAGATAAATTTAGAAGTTAGTGAAAAATCGGGACATTTGGCGTCCCGATCAAGGATGAATCGGGACTTGTCACCAGAGCCCTCAAAATCGGGACGTCCCGCATAAATCATACCGCGAAAACAAATTAGACTCCGTCCCGTCGATTAATCGAAACTTTTATATCAGATTCGGTTACGGTTTTCCAATAGTTTCAGTAACAGTTACAGATTTTCGTAACAACCCTGGACTGCGTGACGTCGCCGGATCGAAGCCTCCGTTCGATTATTGTATATCGTGTTATATACTCTTTGATAGTGACAGTAAACCATCTCCTAGCACACGCTTTTAAGCTTAGTTGGCGTGGTTAATGAGAATATTAGTAATGTTATTAGCAATGCTAGTATTAAAAAAAAAACAATGTCAATACTTACGTTATATTGATGACAATATCCTGTAAAAGTTTTAATCACTTGTAACTTAAATGTTAAAACTGAAGGAACGACTTTTTTAAATTTCGGACTGTCGCAATGTCGGAGAGCAAAAGCAATAGGTTTTTACTGGTTACGTTTTACCGGTGGTAGGATTCCTGCCTTGGCTAGTTAAGAACTATTGCTGGATAATTCCATACTAATTCCAAGTATGAGTACGCTTAGCTCACGCGTCATTATACCGTGTGGTGGCGGTTTAAGAGAATCTACCACCCCATCTCATCCCGTGGGGGTCGTTAAAGTCGACAGAGGGAAAATTCAAACCTGATGATGGACAGCAGCATCTTTCTGAAACATCTGAATTAATAAACTGCGGTTGCCAACCCGCCTGCCAAGCGTGGCAACTGTGGCAAAATCCCCCCAATATGAGAGCTGCAAACATTTGTGGCAATCTATCGGGAAGGCCTGTCTCCAGCAGTGGACTAGTGATAGGCTGAATCGACGACGATTACGACGACGCGTCATTAGCAGGGGTGAATATGACAAGAGACTGGCCGCATTAAAACAAAAAAAAGAAATTAGTTAAAAATATTAAATTAATGCAAGAATTGAAACCGAACAGTGCCCGCGCTTTACCGAGTGAAAAGTGAATGCCGTATAATTTATTTTTATAAATAACTAATTATTGTGCTTCATAGACAGTTTGACCTGCATTTATTGTGCCGTTGTAATTGTTTTGACTGCAATCGGAATGCTTTTATGCTTTAACCGCATGCTTTATTGATCAGTAATAGGTTTCGGACTCCGGTAAATGTTTCTGGATGCTGTGAAGATATCCTGACGGCCTGCCCTTGCTAGGATACACAGGCGCTATAGAACAAGTGAGTTTAGCTTATGTTTGTTTTGGTAGGGAAGATTCCAGGCTACAGTAGGCCAACACCCCCGGGCGTTTGATACCTTGTCAGAAGTCTAGTAAACGGCCGAGGCATCAATTTTTGGCCCTTCGCGCCTTAATGCTTTAATAACCAGTGGTATTAAATGTAAAAAAAATTAATACTAAACTTACATTTTTACATTTTTTTTATTGTACTGCTATGCAATATTTATGATCGTTATATTTACTGCAAAAACATGCAATGACATAAAATAATTCCAATTATAAATTTACTAGTATTTACACTGTTAATATTATATTAATATAATATTAAACAAATAGAATATTATACAAATCACTAAGTGTATTTTTGTTTGTTATATTTTAATCTGTGCATAATTTTTACTCCGCCATTTTGGCGGGCTAATTCCTTCGGTTATATTACTAGTGGCTTGATAGCTTGATGCGAGAAGGCGTTATTGTTTAACACATTACTGTTTAATATCACAAAATAAAAATAAAAAGGAATTTAAGTGCCTTCGATTTTATTTATAGAAGGCGGAACAAATTTATTAATTTTTCTTACTTGCTTAATTGATAATATTACAGAAAATAGATAAGAAATGATAATTTAAATTGAAATCTGTTATTTTGATTTTTCAAAATGGCTAAAGATAAGTAGTAGAATGGGCTTGTAAATAAAACTTGAAGAATCTAGAGTAAGTTCATATTTTGCTAAAATACAAAGAATATATTAAGGCTCAGTCATTTTGTACACAAAATGAACAGGGGTTTTTAGATTCAAGAAGTATTTAAAAAAAATTGCGTACACAGTTTAAGTTAGTTATAGAATTAAGTTTGCTTAAAATGGAAGAAAATTAAAACAGATTATGTAAATTATTTTTAAACATGTGACACTTTTGAAACCTTGTATGCTTTAATTCAGGGCAAAGTAAACACTACTTTTACTGGTGGTAGGATTCCTATGCAGGAATCCGTCTAGGTAGGTACCACCCCAGGGTCAGTTATTCTGCCGTGAAGCAGTAATGTGCAAATATTACTGTGTTTTGGTTTGAATGGCACTGTGAGCTAGTGTAACCACTTGGTATATGAGATTTAAGGTCTGATCTCTTAGGGTGACGGGCGCAGTGTGGTGTCACACAGAAATGTTCTAGGTTACACAGCATTTGTTGTAGGCTGACGCTGCACTTACGATCAGGTGAACGTTGTGCTCGTTTCGTCACTTTATCAGCAGTGGGACATTATTTTAGGCTAATACTTTAACGTAAAAAAAATATTCTTATAACCAAATATCCCGTTTCCTTAAAAAACTTTTTTTAAAATTTACTGTTTATAAAATTAACAGCATTTAATTATTATAAGACTAACTGTTAAACATTTCTTTTAATTTTTTTATTTAATCATTGAATCAAATTTATGCTAATAAAAAATATCAAACAAAACAGTTGATTCTGCCAATCTGTTAGTAATTTTATGTTGGCATAATTTTAAATGTTTAGCATTGGCAGTATGAACATAAATAAACGGCAGGCTAATAAGTGATTGACATTGTCAGTTTAAACGTAAATAATTAATGTTTGATTTTATTGAATTTAATGCATAATGTATTTGTAATACGTTTGTAAACGTGTTGTTTTCCGTACAAACTTTAACTATGCCGAATCTCATACTGTTACGTGCGCGTGATAGGCTTAAAAAGGGGTAGAAAGTTTTCTCTTCACGTATCAATATATACTTACTACATAATATCTGCAGTTGAACTAATCTATACTGCTTTTATTTTCATATTGCGCATGAGACGCTTTATTATAGCTCTTGCGAAATTTTCTTTGAATTCATCTCAGAGTAACTAGACATGGTAACCTCAGAAATAAGGACAACTTGTTATATTTTATCTCGTTTGTGTAAAAGTCGATGAAAAACCGCTTACGCTCACCGCTGTAAACTCGGCAGTGACTGATTTCTTCGCTATGGATCGTGGGTTCGATTTACGCACAGGTAAATATTTTCACGGCCTACAGATAGTTGTACCGGATCTGCGTGTTTGTATTTATTTATTTATATAAATTTACATACGGATTGTATAAGGCGGACTTAATGCCTGAGGCATTCTCTACCAGTAAACCTGGTGGTGCAGAGATTGAAAGAGGTAGGTGTAGTTACATGAAATAGAACAATAGAGAAATATGTGCATATATACATATATATATAAATGCTAATACACACACACATTTATAAATATATACATAAATACATAAACATACTTATACATATATAACATAAAACAGAATAGTAACATAAAAACATAGTTTATAAATAAATAATAAAAACTTAGGATAAACTATTAATGAGATGATTCTGCCACCTTACTTTGAAGCAGTTCCCGAACTTTAAATTTGAATAAGCAACGATTGTTAGCTGTTCTGATTTCGAAAAAACAGAGCTCATTGCTACTTGCAAAAATCAAAATCATTCTCGTTCCTAGTCCAATTCGTGTTAACGAGGAATACAGTGGTAATAATATTTCGAAGCATATTTATTAAGTAAATTGTATAGGTTTTGTCTATCACGTTTTAGTGAAATCTTTATTGTATATTATTGTATTGCTAAGACACAAATAGTTGGTTTTCGAGTCTGGTTGTACTGTGATTGTTCCCGTGTTTCTGACACTGCATCCTAGCCTACCTCCGATCTTGTCGCATCTGCGTTACATCGAGCGCGGGTAGGTTGTGACGAGTGAGTGTCTCCGTGTTTGCTTACACACGTGTTTGGTACACTTGTGGCACTATAATATCTCCTGCGCAGTTGATGGCTCTCGACAGTATTCGGAAGTTGTGGCCGTGGTCGGCTAGGCTACATCATCATCATCAGTTAAGTTAAAAGGTAAAACTAATGAAACACTAATTCCACTCATAATCTTTATTTACGATACCAGTTTACCTACTCCTTTTTTAAAGGAGTATACTCGTTCGATCGACCAATCTAGAAATTATAATACATATTAAGAAGGAAATTTTGTGAGTTACTAGTATGACAACGGAACCTTTATAAAAATGCATGTGAATTACAATACAAAAAGGGTTCAAGATGCAGTGTAACTGTCTGTGCTACAAAACTCATCGGCTTTTATTCATACCACATGTGTAAAACCCGAAATAGTTAAACCAACATCATCATCGTTTCAGCCTATCACTAGTCCACTGCTGAACATCGGCCTGCCCCATAGATTGCTACAAACATTTGTAACTTCATCTGAGGGTTTTTGCCATAGTTGCAAAAAACGCTTGGCAGGCGGGTTGGCAACTGCAGTTTATTTATTGTTATAGTAACTTTGTCAGCTCGATTTCGTAAATCGAAATAATTTTGCTTCTTCTGTTAGCATTTACGAGAGCTACACAAAATATATAAATTATATTTATATAATTATTCCTGTATGAAAGCAGAAGCCTAATGAAAATGCCTGTGAATAATAATATGAAAAAGGGGTTAAGATGTATTAACCCGCGGGAGCCTAGTGTGACTGTCTGTGCTATCTTAGACTGTACTGTGCATCGACTTTTATACATACCTCTCGTGTAAAAGCCGACATTGTTATATCAACTCGGTCAAAGTTATACATTAAGTTAGTTTATGTATTAAACTTCAATACTCACCACTTTCTGTTAAGCAAAAATTTTAATCTTTAAATTATTTCAAAAACCGTTAATCGGCATCACAACATACAAAAGGTGGTACAATTCTTATGTCTACAAATCCGTCTAGGTGGGTTACCGCAGCGCCACTTATTCTGCCGTTAAAGTTAGTGTGCAAACGAACGCGCGGCCTAGTTGTGAGAGTACCTGGTCTACGCCGCGGGTCCTGGGTTCGAATCCTAACCGGAGTCAACAATTGTGCAAAAATACAAATTGTTGGTTTTCGGGTCTGATTTTGTTGTGCATGTGAAATTTATGCCTGTAAAACGCACCTAGGTTACAGAAGAAATTCTTAAAACTGATATCATAGGGTGACGAACGCAGAAGTGTGCCACCCGGAAATGTTCTAGATGATACAGTATTTCTTTTGGGCGGACGTTGCTTTACCAACTTTGACACTTACCAATTTTTTTCAGTTTTCCTTTCTCGCCACTTTCTCATGTAAAATAAATTATAGCTGACGTTTCAGCGTGATTAGTGCAGTATAGTGCAGCACGAAAATGCTCTGTGTGACATACGTATAGTATTAGTTATAGGCAGACGTTACGACTGGTACTATCAAGAGAACATAAAAAAAAATATATAATTTTGGTATAACAGCAGAATCTTAACCAAAATGCCCGAGTTATAACAACAAATTGTGGTCAATAACACGCGGGAGACTAGTGTGACCTCCCTATGTGACATTAAGTTATACATTTTTAGTTTATAACTATTGTATGACGAACGGGAATAAAACTACAACGGTCCTGAAAAAACACTCTGAATTTACTATACAAATAATCTTTGCCTTAAATTTATAGACAAGTACAATGATAGTACGATGTAAACTTAGTTTATAAATAACGTCACTTAACTGAAATTATTCAAAACATTCCGCCCCTCAAAGTGCTTTAATGGTAGTTTAAAAGTACACACAAATATTCATATTAATCTGTGGGCTTGTTCTAATTACAAACTACTGGCAAAGTTTGAATACTGCTCGGGGCAAACAGAGCAAAATAACTACGGCACCCCCTACCACGCTCGCCGTGGATTTTTGCAACATCAGGGGACTTCGTTCCAACCTTAAAGCCGTCCACTACCGTCTAGAGACGGCGAAGCCGGCCACGTTGTTTCTCACCGAGACCCAAATATCCTCTCCGGCTGATACTTCTTATCTCTCCTGACCGGGGTACAAATTGGAACATTCCTTTGTGCCCCGGGCGGGGGCTTTTGTATATATCAGAGAGGATATATATGTTCTCGACGCCTCGGCAGTCACTTTTCGTTCCCTCCTCTGTGGTGCATATCGGAGGTAGATTTCAGTTTTGGTTTGGTGGCACCTGCAGAATGGCATCTCGCCAAAAGCAGCAGTGTTACCGGGTCTGGGCCAATGCATCGGTGTCCCGGGATGTAATATCCAGCGATTTCAAGAAGAAATACGACTCTGCCTCCAGTTCCTTTAAAATAGTTATTGCCAAGTCCAAGTCAGAGCACATTGGCAGAATTGGCGAGATACTAGTTCGCCGTCCTTCGGGAACCCGTGCATTCTGGTCTCTTGTCAAGGCTGTCCTAGGAAATTTCTGTCAGCCATCCCTTTCATCGCTGCACAGGGGGGACGACTCGTGGGCCATCCGGCGTTGTGAGTACTCCATGCCTGAAGTAACGTTTCTGCAGACCTCAGTGCCCAGATGGACCAGACCAGTGGACCAGATGGAATCCCCCCAATTGTGTTGAGGATGTGTGCTCCGGAGTTGGCTCCGGTTCTACCGCGTCTTTTCCGATACTCCTATTCTCGAGGTGTCGTCCCGAAATCTTGAAAGACAGCTTCAGTGCATCCGATCCCTAAAAAAGGCGACCGCTCTGATCCGTCTAACTACAGGCCGATCGCCATCACCAGCTTGTTCTCCAAAATAATGGAAACCCTAGAGGAGCACCAGCTGATTAGTGACCGCCAGCACGGCTTCCGTCGGGGTCGCTCAGCTGGTGATCTTCTAGTCTACCTCACTCATCGATGGGCGGAGGCAGTCGAGAGCAAGGGGGAGGCCCTGGCAGTTAGTTTGGACATAGCGAAGGCCTTTCATCGGGTTTGGCATAAAGCGCTTCTCTCGAAGCTTCTTTCCTATAGGCTTCCTGAGAAATTATGCAATTAGATCTCCAGTGCACAGTAGAGCGGGACAGTATTTCATGCCGGCCCACCGCTTGCAACTTTACAAGGCGCAAGTTGGAATACCACACATGGAATACTGTTCTCATCTTTGGGCGGGGTCACCCTAGTGCCAGGTCCTTCCATTCGACCGCGTCCAGCAAAGAGCGGCTCGAATCATCGACGACCAGGTTCTTTCCGATAAGCTTGATCCACTATCCTTGCGAAGAGACGTTGCGTCTCTTTGCGTTTTTTATCGTATTTACTATGGGGAGTGTTCCGAGGAATTGTTCGGAATCATTCCAGCCGCTAGGTTTCACCATCGTACATCGCGGCACAGTACCAAATTTCATCCACATCACCTTGATGGTTGGCTTTCCACAACTGTGCGCTTTTCGAGGAATTCTCTTCCACGCACGACGACTTCCCGGACCGATATGACTTAGAAACCTTTTAAATAAAGAGCCTATTCCTTTCTCAAAGGCCGGCAACGCACCCGCGACTCCCCTGGTGTTGCGGATGTTCATCGGCGGCAGTGATCGCTTAACATCAGGTGAGCCGCTTGCTCGTTTGCCCCCTCTTCTATAAAAAAAAATCTACCACTCTACCCATTAACCATTTGGTAGGTGGCAATCTTTCATCTTCTATAAAAATTATGTAAACAATTTTTAGATTGTCGTGAATACTAGTCCATTTTTTGCGTTTTTGCAAATTTACTAGGTATTCTTGGCTCCATTTACGCCAGAAGGATTGCATTTTTTGCTGAAGTTAAATCCATCTATGGTTATAAGGAATTTTTAATGATTCGAAATCTACTACTATAAGATTTTCTCTTATTAAAAATGCCCTGGACTTAAAGCTACAGTGGTGCCATTTTTGCCATCATCTAGTGCAGTTAATGGACGAGATTAAATTCTCGGCAACGCCCTATTTGACATACTAAATAGAATATTCTTCGTACGTCAATTAACTATCTCCTACCGAATTTAATAGTGACTTGGCTGCTGAAACGTACTAT
The DNA here is from genome assembly GCA_019845155.1 of Luehdorfia chinensis. Classification (NCBI taxonomy): domain Eukaryota; kingdom Metazoa; phylum Arthropoda; class Insecta; order Lepidoptera; family Papilionidae; genus Luehdorfia; species Luehdorfia chinensis. Next base: position 2,608,899 of record JAHVAK010000252.1, on the reverse strand, counting down.
CTGCCAATTTCAAACTATGTAATTTTGGTCAATTGCCTGAGTACCTGAGTGTCGTGTTGTACTGAGGTAATTATGAAGTTAATTTCTTCAGTACGTATGCGTCTATGCTAGTCTTAGCTTTTGGGTTTTGTAAAAAGTGTATGATGTCGAAAGCTACCAGCGCTTTGGTGACAGATTGTGAGATGGAGGCTACTATAACATAGTTGTTGGTGCTATTGGAGGTGGGTTCAAGGTGATACTATTGACCGATTCGTCCTTTACATACTGACTGGTTTGTGCCTAGGAAGCTTGCGCAGCTTCTACAGTATATCTATGTAATAAGGTATGGTGCTTACATTGACATTTTCTATAATTGGATTGAGTGCAGTCTTTACCCATGTGTCCTTTTCTGAGGCAATTAAAACAAATGTTGTGCTTCTGAACGTATTGCTGTCTCTGGTTTATATTAAGTTGACAGAAATCTTTGCATGAGTATATCTGGTGATCTTCGGTGTAGTATAAGCAATTAGTAGATGTTGACACACTAGTTGCAAGGCTTTTAAAAGGTACTATATTCCTAGCGTGTGGAGTTTCTTTGCACTTGACTGCTTCTAATGATTGAAAACTAAATTCGAGAAAGTCTGCCGAGTCTTTCTGTGTAGAAAGCTTTTCAATTGACTCTATTTTTTGCTCGAAGAGTTTATGCGATTCTGTGTCTTACTTTTGTATTATAATATAAACAATTATATCATCCCAGTGCTCAGTGTGTACAATTATTCCCCTTAATGAAATTAAACATTCTGATGTTACATCTTATAAATCTTTGATGGCTTTTGCAGACTCGTTTACTATTCTCTTCTGATTAATTAATTTTCCTATGTATGCGTTTACAATGCTTCTTTTATTATGGTATTTTTTGTTTAAAATATCCCACATTATTTCGTAATTTAAATCTGTTATTTGTATCTGTTTTCCTACATTTTCAGCTTCTCCAATAAGACTAGATTTAAAGAATTTAATATTTGTTTAGCTTACTTATGTGTGTATTGGTATGTACCAGCGATTCAAATAAGTCATGGAATGACATCAAATCCCCTGAGAAATTCGGTATTTGTATTGATGGTAACTTTGCCATAGCCATCGGATGGTGTAGTGAGTCGTTGCCTTCCACTTGTATATCGTAGATGCTGCTTTGGGATTTCATATCGATGCTGTTTAGTTTGTTTGATGGGTGTTTTCAGATCAAAGTATAACTGCCTAGCAGTTGTCGTACAAGTCACTATGGAAATAGGGGAGTTCTCGTTTCTGCTCCTTACTTGCTCACACCAATGTATCATGCCTAGTTTGCATAGCTTGTGATTGTGATATGATTCGAAAATTTCGAGTCTTGTTTCTAAATAAGCTTTTGTTAACCTGTCTTTGGGGCTCTTTTTGAAATTTTTCAACAAATTCTTAATAGTGTTGAACGTATCCGACTATTTTGTAAGCCCTACGTTTTGTTGTTGATATGTCAGAATGTATTTTAGTTTAAGTTCTGTTTTATTCAGTACTTACTATAAATATAATAACTGAGTATAAGAGTATTTTGTTGTATTGCCCAATCTATTAAAGCACTATTTGTTTTTTATTTCTGATAAACCTTGATTTTCTATTTGTTTTTCCGTGTTCACTGTGTATACATGCGCTATTTACTTTCGGTTACCATGACCTCAGTTCACAATATTTACTATTGTAACACCTTATCCTTTCACTGTTTCACTAAGGTAACATTTTCAAGCACAATTCATCCATTATCATGCATTGCTATCTTTACGGTACTTCACAAGCTATCCGACACGAAATGGTCCATTGTATGACAAACGGGAATAACACCACAACAGTCCTGTACAACAGTTTAAAACATTTCCCTTCACTCAATTTACTATGCAAATATCTTTATAATCCTTGCCTTACATTAATAGGCAAGTACAATGATAGTACGATGTAAATTACATGTGACGTTATCAAGTTTTTAAATAACGTCAATAAACTAAAACTATTCTAAGCTACTATGTTAAGGTACTTTATATATTAAACTTCGATACTCACGTCAATAATCTGTACAGCAAAAATTTGAATCTTTAAATTATTTCAAAAAACGTGAACATTTATGTGTATATTTATCATTACCCTCTGATACTGATTTCGTTGATTCTGCGGCATTACATCATACATAAGGCGGTAGGACTCTTATGCAGCATATGGGTGGGCAACACCGCATTGCCAGTTATTCTGCTGTCAAGCATTACTGTGCAATCATTTCCGTGTTTCGGTTTGAAGGATCCCGATAGCTAGAGTAATTACTGGGCAACCTAAGAGCTGATATCTCAGGGTGACGAACGCTGTATTGTCCCAACCAGAAATGTTCTAGGTGAAACAGTACTAGTCTTTTGATCAGACGTGGCATTTACTATCGATTGAACGTTTTACGTTTTAGTAGGTAAAAGAAATTACAGCTGACGATTCAGAGTGACGGGTGCAGTATAGAGCAGCACGAAAAGCACTGGGTAACACAGTATTTGTTGTGGGCAGACGTTGCACTTATCATCAGGTGAACGTTATGATGAGTTGATATAACGAGGGAGGGAGGATTGAGTTGATCTAAAATAGGTTTATAATTTTAAAATAAATTCTTGGCCCTTAATAAAGCCTTGGTTCAGTAGTGGATTGTAATGATAATGAAAATTACTATAGATTTATATGGATATTAGTAAAACTTTAAAACTTACCCAAGGCTGTTTAACAACAAGTTTTGTACATTATATGAGACTTCAACTAAATTAAACCAGGATTTCGATCAGTATTGGTGAAATGTTAAAAGTTAAATATTGTGTAAATTAACAATAGAAGAATAATAAAATCTAGGCTGTTTAATTAAAGGTAAATTGAATCATCATCCAGTAGAACCAAAATGAAACGTGAGTTTATTTATATTACGAGTACAGTCATAATTATCGTGTTCATAATTCAGATCAAATTTTAGTTACAAAATTTACATTTTTTTAAGCAGTTACAAAGTGACGACCGTATGATGGCGGCGCAACAGAATCTGCCATCCCACATTATCAGGCTTCCCTAATTAAAACGAGACCTTTTTGATTTCGTCTTGTCTGTCTTGACATTAACAATGTCACAGTCATTTTACTTGGAGCAAATAGTTTGCATTATTAGCATTAAATTTTGAAGGCGTTTTTAATAGACTGCTATACAATGGTGTAATGAAAATGTTATAGTGTGTGATCGGTAGTCGAGAAAATAATGGTGTAATGTTTTCTTTTATTTACGCGAATATTACACATTTAAATAAAACTAATTTTTTACGGATTCTATCGCATTTAATTTTGAACTATTTTTACCCGACGTTTCGGACGCTTTACAGGACCCATGGTCACGGGGGGACTGAGGTGACAGTTGTCCCGATGTCATAGTTAACCCGGAGTACCTTCAGCTTTTAATTATTATTTGTAGTCCGATCTACGCAGAAAGAGCTTACTGTGTCTTGAAGCCTTGCAGTGGTATGCTTGGTTTTTGATTTAATTTTATTAATAATAGGATCCCAAGCCGGTGGTAATACCCAACCATCTTCCCTATTGAAATTAGGATGTTTTTTAATTTCAATAGCCTCGCGAATCATCCTTGGTAGGAATCGGTGTTCTTTTGCAAGGATTTGTGGTCTATCAAATCTGATGTAATGGTTGGGATGATCCAGAACATGGTCGCAGACTGCAGACTTCCTAGAGCGTCGATGCTTCACATCAGCTATGTGTTCTTTAACGCGGGTTTTAATGAATCTTTTAGTTTGCCCTATGTAAGAGAGACCACATTCACAATCCAGCTTGTATGCTCCTGCATCTTGTAGAGGGATGTTACACTTGACAGATGGTAAAAACTGACTTATCTTCTTCGGCGGCTTGAAAAATGTTCTTATAGAAGCTCGCTTCAAGATATAGCCAATCTTGTCCGTGACTCCTCTGACATATGGAAGAACAGCAGGTACACGCTCGACTGTGGCCGGCTTCACTCGGTCACTGCGACGAAGGCGCGGAACCCGAAGCTTGTTGTCTTGCAAAACTTGCTTGACATGCTGAAGCTCGGCGGCCAGGTGTTTACTGTCACAGATCCCTTGTGCTCTCTGAAACAAAGATTTACCCACGGTAGCTAACTGTGAAGGATGGTGGTGAGATTCACCATTTAAATACCTATTTGTATGGGTCTTTTTTCTATGCACAGTGTGACACAAGGTGTTATTAGGATTCCGAATTACTAACACATCCAGAAAAGCTAAAGAGTTATTTGCCTCTAACTCCATTGTAAATTGAATTTTAGAGTTTAGGGAGTTAAGGTGGTCTAGAAATGCAGTTACTTTATGCGATGGTAAAATTGTGAAAGTATCATCTACATACCGCTTGTAGAATCTTGGATTTACAGGAGAAGTACGGAGGGCTTTCTCCTCAAAGTCTTCCATGAAAATGTCGGCGACAATGGGAGATACTGGAGAGCCCATCGCCACACCATCTACTTGCTTGTAGTACTGTTCCTTCCACAATAGATAGCCAGATGTAAGGCAATGTCTAAGTATTTACAAAGCCCCATACAAATAGGTATTTAAATGGTGAATCTCACCACCATCCTTCACAGTTAGCTACCGTGGGTAAATCTTCATTTCAGAGAGCACAAGGGATCTGTGACAGTAAACACCTGGCCGCCGAGCTTCAGCATGTCAAGCAAGTTTTGCAAGACAACAAGCTTCGGGTTCCGCACCTTCGTCGCAGTGACCGAGTGAAGCCGGCTACAGTCGAGCGTGTACCTGCTGTTCTTCCATATGTCAGAGGAGTCACGGACAAGATTGGCTATATCTTGAAGCGAGCTTCTATAAGAACATTTTTCAAGCCGCCGAAGAAGATAAGTCAGTTTTTACCATCTGTCAAGTGTAACATCACTCTACAAGATGCAGGAGTATACAAGCTGGATTGTGAATGTGGTCTCTCTTACATAGGGCAAACTAAAAGATCCATTAAAACCCGCGTTAAAGAACACATAGCTGATGTGAAGCATCGACGCTCTAGGAAGTCTGCAGTCTGCGACCATGTTCTGGATCATCCCAACCATTACATCAGATTTGATAGACCACAAATCCTTGCAAAAGAACACCGATTCCTACCAAGGATGATTCGCGAGGCTATTGAAATTAAAAAACATCCTAATTTCAATAGGGAAGATGGTTGGGTATTACCACCGGCTTGGGATCCTATTATTAATAAAATTAAATCAAAAGCCAAGCATACCACTGCAAAGCTTCAAGACACAGTAAGCTCTTTCTGCGTAGATCGGACTACAAATAATAATTAAAAGCTGAAGGTACTCCGGGTTAACTATGACATCGGGACAACTGTCACCTCAGTCCCCCCGTGACCATGGGTGCTGTAAAGCGTCCGAAACGTCGGGTAAAAATAGTTCAAAATTAAACGAGATAAAATCCGTAAAAAAGTAGTTTTATTTAAATAATGGTGTGCACCATTCGTGCACGTAAAAAAATTGCAGTAGATGTATAAATATCGTTAGGATGTTTCAAAATAACTATTTTATTTAAGCCCGTACTTGGTGAGATAAACGCTTCTAAAGTCATGAATAGTTTGCCCCCCCCCCCCCCCCCCTCCCCCTCATAAAAAACATAGGGCGAACAATTAGTAGCATTAACAAATATAGGACATATTTGATTAATTATTGTTCTATCTCCTTCTACAGAAAATATCGAAATGTTGATATTATCGACATTTATATTTCTTAGCATTGCAATCTTTAAGTGTTACCGGTCTACTGGTATACATAATGACTCTGGACCCATTAATGGGTCGACCCACCGGAACTACGGGTAAACATCGACTTTGTTAACTGCTACAGTAGTTTTATAGAACATTATATATTTAGAAAACGCTACTAACTTAACTCGTTTTCGAAAATCTAAATAATTCTGCTTTTCCTGTTAGCATTTACGAGAGCTACATAAAAATATATAATTAAATTTATATAATTTTTCTTGTATGGCACTGACGCCTAATAAAAATGCCCGTGAATAATAATATGAAAAAGAGGTTAAGATGTATAAACCCGCGGGAGCCTAGTGTGACTGTCTGTGCTATCATAGACTGTACTGTGCATCGACTTTTATACATACCTCTCGTGTAAAAGCCGAAATTGTTATATCAACTCGGTCAAAGTTATACATTAAGTTAATTTATGTATTAAACTTCAATACTCACCAATACCTGTTTAGCAAACATTTTAATTTTTGAATTATTTCATACATACAGTCACGCCTCTTTCTCATTGGGGTAGGCAGAGACCACATCTTTCCATTTGCTCCTGACACACAAGTTTCGCTTCTTCTACTTTCATTACCGTTTTCATACATGCTCGTCGGTTGCGGGTACTTTTAACGTGACCTTTCCTCAAAAGTTCTCCGATCTGATCGTGATACGTACGCCTAGGTCCATCCTTACCGACTTTCCCATTTACACTCGCCTCATAAATCTGTTTCGTCAATCTTCTTTCATTCATCCTCTCTAAGTGTTCAAACCATCTAAGCATCCCTTTCTCTACCTTTGTCACTACATCTTCAACCACACCGTAACCTTCCCTTTATTATTTCAGAAACCGTTAATCCAAAATGTATAATAAATATACATTTATTACTACTTTCTAATACTGATTTTGCCGATCCTGCGGCGTCACAACATACAAAAGGTGGTACAATTCCTATTCAAAAATCCGTCTAGGTGGTGGTCACCGCAGCGACACTTATTCTGCTGTTAAACATAAGTGTGCAAACGAACGCGTGGCTTAGTTGTTAGAGTGGCTGGCTTGTACGCCGCGGGTCCTGGGTTCGAATCCCAGCCGGAGCCAACAATACAAATTGTTGAAATTTATGTCTGTAAAAGGCACCTACGATACAGGTGAAATCCTACTGTAGGGCATCATTTTTTAAAAATAACTAAAACATTTTCGATTTGAAGAGTACACCAATAGCTAGTGTCATTACTGGACATATGGAACGAAAGAACTGATGTCTCAGTACGAACGCAGTAGTGTGCCACATAGAAATGTTCGAGGCGACACAGTATTTCTTTTAGGCAGACGTTGTCTCGTCACTTTCTCATACATACATACATAAGATCACGACTGTATCCCATAAGGGGTAGTCAGAGACTGGGCACTTACTGCAAAAACAGATGACTGCTACAATCCACGTTTCACCAAAACAATATAATGCACTTGGTGTGATAGGTGGCGAGCCCATCGCCACCATGCTCTATTGGGTGCACAGTGCAGTTTTATTCCTTACTCGCCTTTTACGAGATCCATTGGATGAGATGGAGTGGTAGTATTCTTTTAACGAGCCGCCACCACACGGCACTTTTTGTTCATCTCGTCACTTTCTCGTGTAAAATAAATTATAGCTGATGTTTTAGGGTGATTAGTGCAGTATAGTGCAGCACGGAAATTTATGGGCATACGTTGCTGGTAGCAATAAGAGAAGTACATTAAAAAAAATATTTCTATATTTTTTTTGGTGTGACAGCAAACCCTTAACTGAAAGGCCTGCGAGTTACAATAACAAAAAGTGGTCAATAACACGCGGGAGATTAGTGTGACACTATGTGACATTAAGTCATACTCACGTCAACAATCTGTACAGCAAAAATTTGATCCATTAAATTATTTTAAAAAACGTGAACATTTATGTGTATATTTATCTTATAACATATGGAAGTCTCAGGGTGACGAACACTTATTGTGCCACATAGAAATGTTCTAGGTGGAACAGTGTTTCTTTTGGACAGACGTGGCATTTATTATCAGGTGAACGTTTTGTTCATCTCGTCACTTATCATGTAAAAGAAATTACAGCTAACGATTCAGAGTGACGGGTGCAGTATAGAGCAGCACGGAAAGCACTGGGTGACACAGTATTTGTTGTGGGCAGTTGAACGTTATGCTGAGTTGATATTACGAGAACTAAACCTTAACCTTTTGCTAAAATAGGTTTATAATTTTAAATAAATTCTTGGCCCTAAATTAAGCTTTTGGTCAGTAATGGATTGTAATCACAGAACAGAAAAAAAAAGTTAAAGTGGTACGTTCGTAAATTAATAAGAGAACCGACGTTTCCAAACTCACACACTTGCAACTGTGTAATTTAAGATAACACTGTGAAAAAAAACTTCTTATTGGAGGGAATTCTACTCCGAAATAAGGTATTAACTAAATGGTACATCAATTAAAAACACTTTCTATTTAAAGCATTACAGCTTAATATTTTTTGTACACAACAGATACTTAACAAAATATCTTTGACGCCATAGAAAAAATTATCGTCTTAAAACTTCCGCTATTGCACACTAGATGTCGAATAGCTTGTGTAAACATTTAACATTATTATATCACAGGTAATAAGACTGATATTTTAATTCCGCTACATGAGAGCCCTATTCGATTAGTGATTGACATTTTAGTTTCGTTATATAAATATACCGGTAATAGTGGAACGATAAGAATTGGAAGAATAAGAATTAAACTTGAAAGTTGGACTGTTGCCATTGAACACACTTATTATAGATGATAGAATGAAACTTATGATAGAATTGTAAAACCATATATATAAATATATACATTAAGATGGGCCGAGTTAGAATGATGATAAAATTATAAAATTAAATTGAATTGAAAAAATAAATTGAATTGTTATTAAAACTAAAACTTTATTTCAAAGTCAGTGCAATGGGTTACTGCTAACTTACGTATTTTACCAGAAGAACTTATATACGAGTACCTAAATTTGAGCCACCGAATGCCCTTGTGTTGCAAAACTAATGTTCTAGATTTAAAGTAACCTACAAATGTCCTACTGCTGAACACAGGGATCCTCTCATTTCTGAGAGGGTTTGGAGGAGTCTGTCACTTAATTCATAATTATTTTTTATTGTCCTTGAGTGAGTTTCTTATTTACTTTTAATAAATGATGGATGCTTATATTTATATAACGGTCTGTTATTGGTTTTATTAAGTCTGTCACGTTGTTTTTTGTCGGAAATTCGCCCATTTGGTGATAACTAATAGTATCAAATAATTAAGTTCCCACAAATTGACGCAGTATTTTAACCATTACGATGTCTTTTTAAAAAAAATTTCATCGAATATTTTTAATATGGTTTCTGAGGGTTTACATATAATATTAAAATATATATGTAGATAATAATTATGCCCTTTATCGATAAGTTTTTTGATCGTTCTTCTCTAATTGAATAGCTTGAAACATTTTCAATGTTGTCTACGCAAAAATGGACCGTATTCCTTTTGGTTTAAGTAGAAAATACTATAAAGTTTTTATTTTAAAAAATATTGTCATCTCATAAATGCTTTTTTACACACTAAAATAACACAAAAGGCCCATGATGTTTGAACTGTGTGTCAAATTTCGTGAAATAATGTTACTCAACTGAGGTTAAAACACGACTAATTTGCGCGGAGTCGAAAGTGTGCGTCACGTCGCATATTTGTGGAAGACGCGCCACGCCCATATGCCATTTCTACTTGATTTCTGTTCTGTTATTGTAATGGTTATGAAAATTACTATAGATTTATATGGATATTAGTAAAACTTTAAAACTTACCCAAGTCTGTTTAACAACAAGTTTTATATAACATTATATGAGAAACTAAAATAAATAATTAATTTTCAACTAAGAATCAAACCAGGATTTTGATCAGTATTGGTGAAATGTTGAAAAAAAAATTATACCTAAGCTATTGAATAAAAGGTAAATTTAATCATCTTCCAGTAGAACCAAAATTAAACGGTATAATGGTATCACCGCAAAGAGAGAACAAGAGATGTCCTTGAAAGTCATTGCAGATAGACTACGGAGTCTATAAGGGCGTACCCCTTATTCAATTCAAGATATATAAACCCGCAGGAGACAAGTGTTTTTTTATTTGATAAAGTGACGAAACGAGCCAAACGCTCACCTGATGGTATCAGGTGAACGTTGTGCTACTCTTGTCACTTTCTCATGTAAAAGAAATTACTGCTGACGATTCAGAGTCACGGGTGCAGTACAGTGCAGCGCGAAAATGCCCTGGGTATTTGTTGTGGGCAGACGTTGCACTTATCATCAGATGACTAGACAGAATACTAAACCTTAACGTTTTGCTAAAATAGATTCATAATTTTAAATAAATTCTAGGCTTTTAAGTAAGTTTTGGGTCAGTAATGGATTGTAATGGTTATGAAAATTACTATAGATTTATATGGAATTTAGTAAAACTTTAAAACTTACCCAAGGCTGTTTAACAACATGTTTTGTACATTATATGAGAAACTAAAATAAATAATAAATTTTCAACTAAGAATCAAACCAGGATGTTGATCAGTATTGGTGAAATGTTGAAAGAAAAATAATTAAAGCTAGGCTATATAATGAAACGTAAATTGAAGCATCATCCAGTAGAACCAAAATTAAACGTAAGTTTATTTATATTACGAGTACAGTCTCATAAGTGTCGTGTACATAATTCAGATGAAATTTTAGTTACGTCAAATTTTAGCGCAACAGAATCTGCCATCACATAATATCAGGGTTTCGTAATTAAAACGGGACCCTTTTGATTTAGTCTTGTCTGTCTTTTCACTTGCAATGTCACAGTCATTTTAGTTGGAGCAAGTACATTGTTTTTTAAGTTACAAGTTTGCATGATTAAAATGAAATTTTGAAAGAAGGCGTTTTTAATAGACTGCTATACAATGGTGTAGTGAAAAGTAAATATTACTGGACGATAAGCTTTATGATTTTATTTATTTATTTATTACACTTTATTGTACAAATTGTACAAACGGCGGACTTAATGCCATGTGGCATTTTCTACCAGTCAACCAAAAAGTTAGTGGGACAAGCGTGTATGGCGGTGGGCAGGGGCGAAAAACATATACAAATGAAAAAAAGATACATATATACATATACTTAGATATATGAATAAACACACACTCATACACACACACACACACACGCGTACGTATACATACATATATTATGATATTGAAAAGAAAGAAACGCCTCAGAGTTTCTTGCCGGTTCTTCTCTGAGGTCTCATTTTTTGAACCGGTGTATATTTTACATTCATAAGAGCTTTTATACAAGCCTAAACTGAATAAAGATATTTTTACTTTGACATTGAATACGTTTGGCTTATACCGTGGCCTCCAAAATTGCCTGATTTAAACCCAATTGAAAATGTTTGGGGACTTACTGTGCGACAATGTTATCACCGCAAAGAGAGAACAAGAGATGTCCTTGATAGTCATTGCAGATAGACTACGGTGTCTATAAGGGCGTACCCCTTATTCAAGTCAAGATGTATAAACCCGCGGGAGACAAGTGTTTTTTTATTCGATAAAGTGACGAAACGAGCAAAACGTTCACCTGATGGTATCAGGTAAACGTTGCGCTACTCTTGTCACTTTCTCATGTAAAAGAAATTACAGCTGACGATTCAGATTCACGGGCGTAGTAGACTGCAGCAGGAAAATGCCCTGGGTGACACAGTATTTGTTGTGGGCAGACGTTGCACTTATCATCAGGTGAACGTTATGCTGAATTGATATTACGAGAACTAAACCTTAACCTTTTGCTAAAATAGATTAATAATTTTAAATAAATTCTTGGCTCTAAATAAAGCTTTTGGTCAGTAATGGATTTTAATGGTTATGAATATTAGTAAAACCTTAAAACTTACCAAACGCTGTTTAACAACAAGTTTATACATTATATGAGAAACTTAAATAAATAATTAATTTTCAACTAAGAATCAAACCAGAATCTAGATCAGTATTGGTGAAATATTGAAAGAAAAATTATTAAACCTGGGCTGTTTAATAAAAGGTAAATTGAATCATCATCCAGTAGAACTAAAATTAAACGTAAGTTTATTTATATTATGAGTACAGTCTCATAATTATTGTGTTCATAATTCAGATCTAATTTTAGTTATAAAACTTACATTTTTTTAGCAGTAAGAAAGTGACGACCGTATAATGACGGCGCAACAGAATCTGCCATCCCACATTATCAGGGTTTCGTAATTAAAACGGGACCCTTTTGATTTAGTCTTGTCTGACTTGTCATTTGCAATGTCACAGTTATTTTACTTGGAGCAAATAGTTTGCATGATTAAAATGAAATTTTGAAAGAAGGCGTTTTTAATAGACTGCTGTACAATGGTGTAGTGAAAAGTAAATATTACTGGATGATACGCTTTATGATTTTCTTACTGAGGTACTTTAGACGTGAAGCGTATTTTATATTTTACGTATTTTATACATGACGTTATGCAATATGATATTGAAAAGAAAGAAACACCCCAGAGTTTCTTGCCGGTTCTTCTCTTAAGTCTCATTTTGTGAACCGGTGTAGATTTTGAAATTCATAAGAGCTTTATACAAGCCTTACGTGACTAAAGATATTTTTACTTTGACTTTGAAAACGTTTGGCTGATACCGTGGCCTCCAAAATCGCCAGGAAGAAAAAGAGACGTCCGTAAAAGTCATTGCAGGTAGACTACGGAGTCTATAAGGGGTATGGGTCAAGATGTATAAACCCGCGGGAGACTATGTCACCCAGAACTTTTCTGTGTGACACGACACTGCGCACGTCACCCTGAGACATCAGTTCTTAAGTCTCATGTGCTCATTGATTACGCTAGCTTTCCGTGCCCTTCAAACCGAAACACAATAATGTTTGCACACTACTGCTCCGTGGTAGAATAACTGGCCCAGGGGTTATCGTCGCTACCTAGACAGATTCCTGTCTATAGGAACCCTGTCTATAGGAATAGGAATCCTACCACTTCAAGAAAACTGCTAGTATAACAAAAAAAAAGTACAAAACTCATCGATCTCGTGTGTAAGCTGAAATTGTTATATCAACACAGTCAAAGTTATATATTAAGTAACTTTATATATTAAATTTCAATACTAACCCCAAGCTGTTAAGCAATAATTAAAATCTTTTAATTATTTCGGAAACTGTGAATCAAATATTTATGTTTATATTTATCATTAACCTCAGATACTGATTTCGCCGATCCTGCGGCATCATAATACACATGAGGTGGTAGGATTAAGGTCTATGTCCAGAAGTGCTCTGGATGACACAATTTTTGTCATGGACACGACCATTAGGTAAACGATTTGCTCGTCTCGACACTTTATTCTGTAGCGACATCTATGTCGCCACATGAGAAGCTCAAGAAATATTCACATACGTCCATAATCGCGCTATGAAAGTTTTCTGAGATGCGAACTATATATACAACATCTAATATATTACTAGTTGGAGGTGACGTCCTCCCCAGATCAGACCATTCGATCTGGCGGGTAGCTACCCTTTTCATTGGCAATATAATGCGCCAAAATTCTCTTCATTTATTTATATTCTTCATTGAAAACCTTATACTCGTATATAAAAGAAATGACAAAAAAGTGAAAGCAAAAACCATACAAATAACAGCTTTATACAAACCTAAACTAAATAAAGATATTTTTACTTTGACTATGAATACGTTTGGATAATTTTTTGTTCTGATTGGGAAGTGGAAAGTTGAAGTGGAAAGTGAGCACGGCACTAGGAAGTAACACTTACCATCAGACCTTACTCGCCCCGTCACTTACTTCCATAAAAAAAATATTGGATCCGTTTTAATACAACTATCAAATATATTGGTAGTGGTGGGACGTCTATGTAGAAATCCGGTTAGGCCTATCCGATACCGTGGCCTCCATAATCGCCTGAAATACGATGGTATCACCGCAAAGAGAAAACAAGAGATGCACTTGAAAGTCTACCTAGATGGATCCCTGCATAAGAATCCTACCGCCATTACAAACATATAAGTACGAGTATGACTGTCTGTGCTACAAAACTCATCGATTTTACACCTACCTCTCGTGTGTAAGCCGAAGTTGTTATATCAATACAGTCAAAGTGATATACGAGTATTAAGTTAGCTTATATCATCATTTCAGCCTATCACTAGTCCACTCCTGAACATAGGCCTCCCCCATAGATTGCTACAAAAGTTTGTAGCTCTAATTTTTGGGGGATTTTACCATTGTTACCAAGTTTGGCAGGCGGCTTGGCAACCGCAGTTTATTTATTCTGATTTTCCAGGAAGGTGCCGCTACCCATCTCCTAGTTTTCATTTTCTTTGTGTCGACTTTTAGGATACCCACGGTATGAACTGGTAGATTCTATTAAGCCGCCCCTATAAATTAAACTTCAATACTCACCCAAAGCTGTTAAGCAAAAATGAAAACTTTTAATTATTTCAGAAACCGTGAATAAAAATTTATGTTTATATTAACCTCAGATACTGATTTCGTCGATCCTGCGGACCACAACATACATAAGGTGGGAGGATAAAGGTGTAGGTGGGTACCACCGCTGTACCGGTTATTCTGCCGTCAGGCATTATCGTGCAAATATTTCTGTGTTTCGGTTTGAAGGACACTAATAGTTTGTGTAATTACTTAGCATATGAAACTTAAGAGCTAATGCCTCAGGGCTACCAGCGCAGTATAGTTCTACACAGAAATGCACAATATTTGTTATGGACAGACGTTACACATATCATTAGGTAAACGATTTGCTCGCTCGCCACTTTCTACGATAAAAAAAAAGTTTTTTGACATTACAGACAGTTGAGACAGTCTCGGCAGCCTAACCTAGTCCTCGTGAGAAATCACTACTGAATTGCATAGCAAGGGAAGGTAATCAGCTCTTTCAATTTGTTCGATTAAAAAATCAACTACTAGGTCAATTGCCTCGAAATTTGGCAAACATATTCCTTACGAACATTTAATCCTAAGCTCGTAAACGGGCTGGACACATAACGCCTAACGCAGAGGGCGCGTAACAGTATATAGTAAATATTATCTAATTAGTAACACGTTCTAAAGAAATAGAACTTACACTTTGCTTTTTTCCGTTTTTGCCAATCTGATTGAAGCCATACCCTGTCTATGAACAAAATAAATATTTGATTGAATATAATTTAATAAAAATTAAACCTTTAATGTTGTGCTGGTGAAAGCAGTTTAGCTTTGGTTGGACGTGTAGCCACTAGGCGATGACCGCGTGGCCTGCTCAGATGGTCAGATCTGTCTAAGTGACGTCCAGTAATTACGGACGGCGATTTTCGTTATTTTTCGACCGCTATCTCCGACACTTTGGGCCACAGCCCATTAATGTACTTAAACTTTTCGTTGTAATGCACCGGTATTGCATTAAACCAAGTAGATGACATTATTAATATATTTTATCACATTCGGTAAGTAGTTAAGAAGTTACTCTAGAAGAATTAGAAGTTCCTGCACGCTTACCATTGGTCCTGATTGTTTAACACAATAGTTATCGTCGTTTAAGGACAAGCACACCGTCTGCATGAGAGCCTGGAAGTAATTCATTTAATTTAGAATTCCTATTTTCATAAGTTCTTCTATATCGCAAGCTTTATAAATTTTATAATGTATTACATGATGTCCTTCTGTCTAAATTTCGACCATAGCTACTATTTCTAAGCGTTGTCGGAATCTAGCAACTACGCAGAAGATATACTCGTAATAATGCCACAAGTGTACGCACCAACACTTCACTCTCTCGTCGTTACCTACCCACGCCCGATATAAATCTCTTACGATAAGCTCGGAGGTAGGCTAGAACGAAGTGTCAGAGACACGGGAACGATTACAACATAACCAGACCCGAATAGCACATGAGATTCGAACCCAGGACCCGCAGCGTAGAAGTCAGATACGCGGAGAGATAGGCTACGCGGTCGTCCGGGTGGCCGTCACTGCCTGGTTTGTTAATGTAATTTTATTTTTGTCTGTAATGCTGAGGATATTTTATATAGCCTCTAATAAATACTATTACATAAAGGTCTTTGTATTTATGTTTATATACGGATTTAACTTAAAACCTTTTGACGGATTTTAATGAAACTTTTTTCAAAATGTTCCTTATGATTCCAGAAGTGCTAGTCTATATCTTATTTAACTTTTAAAATATTTTTTTAGGAAATAATTTTTTTTTTTTGGTTGTTTACTACTTGAGCTGTCGCTAAGATCCACCGTTGCTCCACCATTTATTCGTATTCCGATCGCCCCTCGGGATGGATATTGCAAGAAGGGAGTATGGTCATAAGAGGGATAAATGGAGCCACATCTTTAATGCTGCCGGTCAGGGAACGAGCCGCCTATATGATTATATAATATTCTGTGAATATAAAATTTTCTGTGAATGCGATATTTATTCTTTATAAAGAATTTTTAACGACAGTATAAATAAATTATGATCAGGGTTTATCCGCTAGTTAGATACAATTATATATATTCATATCTGCTTAGCCTAATAGTTGTTTGGAAGATAATGCCTTTGACCATTAACCAATAAGGAAAAAATTAATAACGGCGATTAAAGGTTGGAAGCGGATCTAGTTTTCATAGGAATCAATTATATAAAGACTAAATATAATGAAGAGTGGGCCGGGCGTTCGCCTTAAATTTCATAGGATGCAAGTGATCTGAATTCTATCCCTGGTGCCGGCACCTCTAAAATTGTTCTGCAATTTTAAGTGCTGATTTAACACAGACTCAGCTGTAAAGGACGGAAATTAAATGGACCATAGTCAAATTTTATCACTTACCACAGGCTGTAAGGTTTGGTAAATTATAAAAGAAAATTAAATAAATTGTTTTCGTTACTGTTAGATAAAGTTTTATTATCTGCAATGGACTGAAATGGTTATGAAAATTAGTACATTCGTATGAACTTATATAAATTATTGACTTTAAGTTACGAAACCTGCATACCTGTCTAGGGAACAAAAACATTTCGAATAAGTGAAGCCCGCCAAGCCGCACTGGTGCAGCGTGGTGGATTCTTATTGCTGAGCACATGCCTTTTGTGCGGCGGTGGTAGGATTCCTATGCAGGAATCCGTCTACGTAGGTAACACCCCAGGGCCAGTTAGTCTGCCGTGAAGCAGTAGTGTGCAAGCATTACTGTGTTTCGGTTAGAATGGCACTGTGAACTAGCGTAATCACTGGGCATTTGAGACTTAAGAACTGATGTCTCAAGGTGACGGGCGCAGTGTGGTGTCACACAGAAATATTCTGGGTGACTCAGCATTTGTTGTGGGCGGACGTTGCACTTACCATCAGGTGAACGTGTTGCTCGTTTCGTCACTTAATACAATAAAAAAAACCCGCAAACAGTAATACAGATATAACTATGGATTCGATCCAATTTGTTGAGAATTTCGAGATTTACATCTAGGTAGCACGCATCAGCATAACCATATAGGGGAAATGAAGGGACTGAATAAGCAGTTTTTTCGGGCAAGGTGTTAAAAAGTAACTCTATCTGTCCCTCTGTCTGTTTGTTACCTTTTCGCTGTTTAACCGCTGAACCGATCTTGACGAAATTTGGCACAGAGGTAGCTTGCATCCTGGAGACGGACTTTTTATCCCCGAAAATCTAATAGTTCCCACGGGACATTTCAAAAAATGTATATCGACTCAGACGAAGTCGCGGGCATCGGCTAGTCTTAGATAAATTATTGTTTTTGAGGTTACGAGGATAACCAGGCTTTTGATAACTAATTGATGAGGAAGATTTTTCTACTTAACAGCTTCTTAACAAAAACTTTTGCTAATTATTTAAAAAACTTTAAAGATAGTTATTTGTCCTTGTTATATATTATAGGCTTTTGATCAATAACGGCCTGTAATGGCGAAGAAACAATTATATTAAATGGACCATAGTCAAATTGTTTTACTTACCACAGGCTGTAAGGTTTGGTAAATTATAAAAGAAAATTAAATAAATTGTTTTCGTTACTGTTAGTTAAAGTTTTATTATCTGAAATGGACTGAAATGGTTATGAAAATTATTATATTCATATGAACTTATATAAATTATTGACTTTAAGTTACGAATTAAATTAGACTTTTAATCAGTAATGGTCTGCAATGGCTTTAAAATTATAATATTTATATGGTTATTAGTAAAACTTAAAAGGGTAAGTTTTAAAGTTTTATTATTAACAACGATTTTTCTACATTATATGAGAAACTTAAATAAATAATTGATTTGGAGTTATGGGGTAAATTAGACATTTGTTTGGTAATAGACTGCAATGAGAAACACATTTTTAATTTCTTTATAAATGTATTTTTTGCAATAGGTATTGCGCCAGTCGTATCGGATAATTGTTCTTCTTCTATGCGTTCGGGCGTCGTTTATCCTTTTGGCGAATGATATTGCCAATGAAAAGGGTAGCTACCCGCCAGATCGATAGGTCTGATCTGGGGACGACGTCTCCTCCAACTAGTAACATTTAGATGTTGTATATATAGTTCGCAATCTCAGAAAACTTTCATAGCGCGATTATGGATTGAATGAAATATTTCTTGAGCTTGCCATGTGGCGACATAGGTGTCGCTACAATCCGATTGAGTTGAAACATTGTACAGTTCTTGTTGGCACTTCCGAAATATTAATAAACAGTAGAAATCTTATTTTTTTTTGTATGTTTATCGAATAATTTATTAATTAATTTATTTATTTAGATAGCTTTACATGAAATTAAATTATGAAATTCACGTACCCGGTCGAGCGTGGCAATGAATGAATGTGAGAGGCAGACATCTATCTGATCTAATTATTGATTATATACTGAGTAAGTACTGAGTAAGATTAATGTAAGTAAGACGAAAGTTATGGTTTTTGAAAGAGAAGAAAGTATGACGGATTGCAGAGTTCTGATCGAAGGAGAAAGAGTGGAACAAGTGAAAGAGTTTGTGTACCTGGCTTCTAAGTTTTCGAGAGACGGAAAGTATGACTGTGATATTGAGAGAAGAGTATTGGCAGGAAATCAAGTGAATAGCTCTGCATAACTTTATGAGTAGCCAGAACGTATCTAAAAAGGCACGACTGGCTGTACATCGACAGGGGAGTTCTGGTCCCCACACTTATGTATGGCAGTGAAAGCTGGGTCTGGCAGAAGAAGCATGAAAGTAAGATTAACGCTGTAGAAATGAGAAGTTTGAGAAGTATAGCTGGAGTAACTCTGATCGACAAAGTGAGAAACAGAGTGATAAGGGATCATTGCGGTGTGGTTGAAGATGTAGTGAAAAAGATAGAGAATGAAGGTATGCTTAGATGATGTGGACACGAAGAGAGGATGAATGAAAGGAGATTGACTAAACAAATTAATGAGGAGAGTGTGAATGGGAAAGCCGGTAAGGGTCGACCTAGGGGTACGTATCACAATCAGATCGGTGAACTTTTGAGGAAAGGTCACGCTTAAAGTACCCGCAACCGACGAGCGTGTATGAAAACGCTAATGAAAGTGGAAGAAGCTAAAGATGTGTGTCAGGATCGTAGCAAGTGGAAATACGTGGTCTCTGCCTATCCCAACGGGAAAGAGGCGTGACTGTATGTATATATGCAGCAGTTATTTTACTGTTAGTAATATTTTTGTTGATTCATGTTTATTTATTTTTATTGTAGTAAAATTTCTAATTAAATATATAAGTTTCACATCTGTCTTTTTTAAGTTGCACGCACTCTTTTTTTGTAATTACATTTTATGTAAAACATGAATAAAAAGCACTTACTTTGTGACTTGGCCGTGTATGCTAATAGAAGGGGAAGGAAACAGACAAATTACAATTCAAATAATTACATTAAGCTGCAGTCGTCTTCAAGAAATTACTTTTTACAGCAACAGCAGACGGTGACAATATCCATTATAAAATTCCACAAAGTATATCCTGGTTTTTCAAAAATTTCTACACTCAACTTTCAAATTTTCTCAACTCAATACGTGGGATACAAACGAGCACATGGCTGGTATACAAAATTTGTTTTATTTACACTTCATTGTAACTTTACAATGGGCGGACTTAATGTCATGTAAGTGTAAGGTATCTTCTACCAGCCAACCGAAGAGTTAAAAGGAGAAGCGGGTGCGGCGATGGTTAAGGGCGACAAACATAAACAAATGCAAGATGCATATAAGTAGACATATATTTAGATACATAAATAAACATGCAAGTAAATTAAGCAACAAATAGTGCAGAACCGTATTCTAGAGTCGTGCAGCCGTAACAGCAAAAGAGTTCGAAAGAAAACCAATATGGTTAAGGGATTTGGAGTACGAGATTGACATGAGACCCCAAGTATTGAAATTCTGATTTACAATACGCTGGGGCAAAGCGATCGCTATGGATTGTGAAAAGAGTGCACAGACTTTGAAATTTTCTCTGTTACGGAATATTCAACCAAATTCAGTTTTCGTAGACCGATAACAACAATACTGATATAACTGTTGAGTATTCGATCCAATTTGTCGTGAATTTCAACTTACAGCTTACCAGCTGTTTGAAACGATTTGAAACACTTGAAAACTTATCTTAGGCTGTTGAACGATCAGTTATCTGCATTATAACAACTTGCAACACTTGAAAACTTATCTTAGGCTGCTGAACGATCAGTTTTCTGCATTATAACAACTTGAAACACTTGAAAATTATCTTAGGCTGTTGAACGACCAGTTTTCTGCATTATAACAACTTGAAACACTTGAAAACTTATCTTAGGCTGTTAAACGACCAGTTTTCTGCATTATAACAACTTGAAACATTTGAAAACTTATCTTAGGCTGTTAAACGACCAGTTTTCTGCATTATAACAACTTGAAACATTTGAAAACTTATCTTAGGCTGTTAAACGACCAGTTATCTGCATTATAACAACTTGAAACACTTGAAAATTATCTTAGGCTGTTGAACGACCAGTTTTCTGCATTATAACAACTTGAAACATTTGAAAACTTATCTTAGGCTGTTAAACGACCAGTTTTCTGCATTATAACAACTTGAAACATTTGAAAACTAATCTTAGGCTGTTAAACGACCAGTTTTCTGCATTATAACAACTTGAAACACTTGAAAATTATCTTAGGCTGTTGAACGACCAGTTTTCTGCATTATAACAACTTGAAACATTTGAAAACTTATCTTAGGCTGTTAAACGACCAGTTTTCTGCATTATAACAACTTGAAACATTTGAAAACTTATCTTAGGCTGTTAAACGACCAGTTATCTGCATTATAACAACTTGAAACACTTGAAAATTATCTTAGGCTGTTGAACGACCAGTTTTCTGCATTATAACAACTTGAAACATTTGAAAACTTATCTTAGGCTGTTAAACGACCAGTTTTCTGCATTATAACAACTTGAAACATTTGAAAACTAATCTTAGGCTGTTAAACGACCAGTTTTCTGCATTATAACAACTTGAAACACTTGAAGATTATCTTAGGCTGTTGAACGACCAGTTTTCTGCATTATAACAACTTGAAACATTTGAAAACTTATCTTAGGCTGTTAAACGACCAGTTTTCTGCATTATAACAACTTGAAACATTTGAAAACTTATCTTAGGCTGTTAAACGACCAGTTTTCTGCATTATAACAACTTGAAACACTTGAAAATTATCTTAGGCTGTTGAACGACCAGTTTTCTGCATTATAACAACTTGAAACATTTGAAAACTTATCTTAGGCTGTTAAACGACCAGTTTTCTGCATTATAACAACTTGAAACACTTGAAAACTTATCTTAGGCTGTTAAACGACCAGTTTTCTGCATTATAACAACTTGAAACATTTGAAAACTTATCTTAGGCTGTTAAACGACCAGTTTTCTGCATTATAACAACTTGAAACACTCAAAAACTTATCTTAGCCTGTTGAACGATAAGTTTTCTGCATCATAACAACTTGAAACACTTGAAAACTTATCTTAGGCTGTTGAACGATAAGTTTTCTGCATTATAGCAACTTGAAATACTTGAAAACTTATCTTAGGCTGTTGAACGACCAGTTTTCTGCATCATAACAACTTGAAACACTTGAAAACTTATCTTAGGCTTTGAACGACAAGTTTTCTCCATCAAAGAGCCGTGGTAGCTCAGGGGCTAGGCGCTCGCTTTAAATTTCATAGTACGCGAGTGACCTGGGTTCGATTCCCGGTGCCAGCACCACTAAAATTATTAATTGCAATTTTAAGTGCTGATTTACCACGTGCTCGGCGGTGAAGGAAAACATCGTGAGGAAACCTGCATGTCTGAGGAATAAAAAATATTTCGAAGACATGTGAAGTCCGTCAACCCGCATTGGAGCAGCGTGGCGGATTCTTCCTAGCTCCGAAACCCTCTCAGAAATGAGAGGAGGCCTGTGCACGGTAGTGGGACATTAATAGGCTGAAACTTTACTTTTTACTTTACTTTTCTCCATCATAACAACTTGAAACACATGAAAACTTATCTTAGGCTGTTGAACAACCAGTTTTGTGTATTATATAACTTAAATTAATGATGACTTTGAGTTATGTATTAAATTAAGCTTTTAATGTAATGGACTGCAATGGTCATAAAAATTATTATATTTATATGGATATTAGTAAAACTTTAAAACTTACCCTAGGCTGTTTAACAACAAGTTTTGTACATTATATGAGAAACTTAAATAAATTATTGACTTGGAGCTATGAGGTAAACTAGGCTTTGTTTCAGTAATAGACTGTCATAAAAAAGAAAATATTTATATTTTTATGGACATTAGTAAATTTCATACTAACCCGCTGTTTAAAAAAACTTTTGTTAATTATATAAGAAATTTAAATTATTGTCTTTGGTATAAATTCTCCTTTAGATCCGTAAGGACAGACAATGGCGAAAAAATTATAACATTAAACGGAAAATATACAATGATAACATTTTATAACTTACCGTAACCTGGTTAACAAACAGTTTTGTAAATTATAGGAGCAATGTTATAGTTTATCTCTTATACATTTAATTTCATTACATTTAATTTACTCCAGTTCAAAATAGAAGTCAGATCAGTTTTGGTCGTGTCAATTGCTTTAGGCAGATCTTCCAGAGATGACTGGATATTAATTTGTAGATCGTTAGTATACTGGTGGTAGGATTCCTATGCAGGAATCCGTCTAGGTAGGTACCACCCCTGGGCCAGTTATTCTTACGTGAAACAGTAGTGTGCAAACATTTTGTTCTGAAGGCCACTGAAAGCTAGCGTAATCACTGGGCCTGTGAGACTCAAGAACTTATGTCTCACGTTATGGGCAGACGTTACAGTTGCCATCAGGTTTCATCTCTTTATCCAATAAAATGACTAATGGATTAATGAAAATTGAAAACAGGAGAGGAGACAACACGCCACCTTGCGGAACGCCAGCGACTATAGTAGCCCAGGTGGAAAAAAAATCTTGTACCTGAATACGCTGTCGGCGACCACATAAATAACCATAAAACCAGTCAATCACAATCGGAGATACGTTGAGAGAAAGCAGGATGCCCAACAAAATGTCATAATCTACGGTTTTAAATGCATTACTAAAGTCCAGCAAAGTGAGTACTGTATGCTTTTGGTTCTCTATACCATAACGAATATCATCGGTAAAATGCAGGAGTGATGTAGTCGTACCAGGACTGGTACGACTACATCACTCCTGCTAGAAGCTTGCCCTGCTGCAGGAAGGTTATGGTCTAGAAGGTAGGAGCTTAATTGGTTATAAACAAGGCGTTCTGGAACTTTAGATAGGAATGGGAGTAAGGGGTATTTCGTTAAAGCTTCAAACAAATTACAATAAAATTGAAAGAGGCTTTGACATTCATGCATGACATTAGTAATTAATATAATTATTATTGTACAATTAACGTATCGTCGCTCGGTTGGGGCAGTGGCTAAGTTACTGGTTCTGCGCTATTAGTCGCAGGTTCGATGACGACGAGACATTTATTCGTATTGCCTACAGATTGCTGTACCGGCACTGTTTGTTTGTGTATATGCAAGTTACGTTAGTGAAACGCAGCCTCGATGCAATAGAAACCTTAGTGTCATTATTTAACATCATGCACTTCTTTTGTATGCATATTTCGATAACGGCATCATATTCTAGATGGTTCCAATCCGTCAAATGCAGCTCCATACTAGAGTGTACTCAAGATGCATGATTGGTACACGATCGTCTTGTTTTTTGTGGTGAGGTGATTACTATGCCATACTCTTGCACGGAGTTTTCCGAACGTGGTCGCTGCTTTGCCGCGACTCATATTGATCTCTGCGTCTAGCGAGAGATTGTTCGACACGGACCGTGGGTAACAAAACTTATGGGCTACTTCCAAAGGAGGTTTCCAAACAATGTAAAGGAAAGAAAGTTAATTTGCTAAGATCCGCATGCAAAAGAGTCACTCTCGGCGGTTGACAGTCGTAGAGTCAATATCACTTGATAATGCCTCGTTTTGAGGTGAAACACGTGTCGTGTTCTCGAATTCAGAGGTGTGTATTGCCTAGTGGTAGTGTTGTAGCGCTGGAGGGTATCTGGTGGCGGCTCCCGGTGGCGGTATTGGTATTCTTATGCTCGCTGTTGTGGGAGGGCGGGCGGTGCTCTTTAAAACTAGGTAATACACACCATTTTACATTTTGCATGCGGATCTTAGCAAATTAACTTTGTTTCCTTTACTATAATGGATTTCCGCAAAGTAACGCCTGATTCTATTAACTATATCCAAACAATGTGTAAATACTCAAAATTAAATAAATATAAAAGAATAATAAGCACTTACTTTGTGGCTTGGCCGTTTATGCTAATAGACGGGGAAGCAAACACACAAATTACATTAAACTGCAGTCGTCTTCAAAAAATTTCCATTTTTACAGCTACATCAGATGGTCAACATCAATTATAAAATGCTACAGAGTAAATCCAGAATTTTCAAAAAATTAACGTCTCACCTGGACAGCCACAGTAATACCACACAAAATTAAAACCAATATTAAACGCATTGTGAATAACATTCAGTTTATTACTTGAGAGTGTCGAGGAGTTTAAATACTACATGGTCCATGACTCCTCAATTAAGAAATCTATAGCTTACATGCTCAGCAATTACGATTACAGGTCACCCCATATGTTACAAAATCCCTTGAAATCATTAAAAACATAAAATCCTTATCGAGCGTCTGATTCATACATTATTTTGCGATCAGTAAATAAAAATGGTCTTTATTGCCTTCGATCGATCATTTGAAATTGAGCTTTACAACTAATATTTGTGGCCGTATATAATCAAATTAAAACGGTTAATTGCGATAAACACACTACGATAATGTCTAATACCTTTAATTTATTTAATTACTTAAGATTTTCTCTTTTCTTAATAGTATTAAAGAAGCATTTGGGTCGCTTCTTCCGGTTTCTTCGTTACCGATATCGAAAACATCATTTGGAGATACATACATCTTCAGGAGATGCATTTCTTCTTCTTTTATTTTTTTGTAACTAGCAAATTTTAACCTACTCTCCTACGTCCAATTGAGTTACAATTTGTCATACCTATGTAGCTTAGGTGACAGTGCAATAATATGGTACCATGAAGCTGGTCTGATAATGGAGCCGAAAGTAGCCATAGGAACTCCTCAACTAAGCAAGATAGCTCCGTCATATATCCGAAATATGTACCAGGATTGCTCGGACATGGCTAGAACAGTTACCTAAAATGATTCTGGCTAACATCACTACCATTTTGAACAGCCGTGACACTTACACCAGATAAGCAATCTGTTAATTTCGTTATTTTATTAGAATAAATAAGTTTTATCCAATTTCATTTTATTTTATTTTTGAGGCTTATGTCCAGCAGTAGTCTTTAAATATTACTACGGCTATAGTAATTGTCAAAACAAATCCAACGAGCCTAGCTACAATAACCTTCAGACCGAAACACACTACTGCTTCACGGCAGAATAACTGGCCCTGCGGCGGTATCTAGTATCTACAAAATATATAGAAGATGAATATAAATATATATAAACCCGCAGAAGAAAACCACGTTAAAAACAACACAAAATGTATAAGACAGACCACTGATTTAAGTAAAAATACTTTGTTTGTTTTTGAAAGGACTCAATAATTTGATCCTTTCTGATGTGTAACGGTAGCGAATTCCACAGCACTACAGCTTTCACACCGAATGAGGAGTGAAACCGTTTTGAGTTATGTATACGTAAATGTTATCAGCCAGCATTGAGTGTTTTTGATGTCCGCCCAACAACTCAAACTTTTCTTTGAGGTGCCTCGGTGTTTCCGGATCAAATAGTACACGGTACGGTAAAGAAAGAATGTGAGTATTCCGACGAAGTCTAATTGGAAGCTACTTGAGGTTAGTGCCAAACTCGGAAACATGATCATATTTGTGAAGACCAAATATAAACCTTATAGCGAAATTTTGAAGACGTTCAAGTTTATCCGGTACCGTTTAAATTTTCCTCGGTAATATAAGAGTAGCATGCATCGGCATAGTCAATATAGAAAGTAACAAGGACTGCGCTAGCAAAACTCTAGTGTGGGTAGGTAGATAATTGTGCAAACGTCGTAAAGC
This sequence comes from Luehdorfia chinensis, assembly GCA_019845155.1. Lineage (NCBI taxonomy): Eukaryota > Metazoa > Arthropoda > Insecta > Lepidoptera > Papilionidae > Luehdorfia > Luehdorfia chinensis. The sequence continues at coordinate 2,582,289 of JAHVAK010000252.1, read as the reverse complement.
TGATGCTAACATCTCTGTGCTGGACTCTTTAATATGCAACCAAGAAAGAGTCTGATCAAAATGTAATCCCAGGTCTTTTACAGAAGGGTATTATAACCCCATCAATGGAAATAGGTGGTAGATTATTCCAATTAATTCAGGAGATCAGATTGTTATTTCTGATGATAATGGTTTGAGTCTTTTTGGGATTTAATTTAAGGCCGAAGGACTTGCCCGAAGGACTTAAATCAAGTACTAAAGACTTGCTTCTAAAATCGTGTCATTAATGGCATTAGAAAGATTCTGGAGAGAATTTAGAGGTCGTCTGCATACAAATGGTAGAGAGAAGAAATGCAATGAGTGATAGAGTTAATGAATATAGAAAAAAAGGAGGAGAGACAACACACCACCTCGTTACGCCTCCAGATAGATCTCACCACGTAGCGCTCTTAACTAAAACACGCTGACAACGGCCACGTAGATAACTTTAAAATCATTCAATCGCCGCTGGAGGAGATATGTTAATAGATTATAACAGACTCAGTAGAACGTCGATGTCGACAGTATTAAAGATATTGCTAAAATCCAGCAACGTAAGTATAGTGAACTGCCTTTTGTCCATATCCCACCGGATATAGTCTGCAACTTTAATTATGGCCGTAACCATACTATGCCCTGGTCTAAACCCCGATCGGAAGTAGTCATGAAGAGGATTATTGATTAAAAAAGGGTTAAGTTGATGACTAAATGTTCAAGATCTTTTTAAGGAAAGGGAGGATAGATATACGTCGATAGTCTGAGAGGGTACAAGGGTTCTTTTTTTAGGTAAAGGAACAATATTATATATAATATCTTCCTTACAAATCTGGGGAAATGACTCAGAAGATATGGAGTAATTAAAAATATGAGTTAAAACGGAAAGGATATTATCAATCAAGGGGAGGATCATTTTACGGCGATTTTCGTCACATCCGATGGCACTTGATGACATGGACAAAAGGTTCTTAACATCACATTCGGTAAAGTGATTGAAGTAAAACGGTAAGATACTTGGAGTTGATGCGTTGGAAGAGTGCTTAAAGTATGTAACTTTCTATTATAATTTTGAAAAGAAGAGTTACATGAAAAATTAGAAAAAAGCTTACTAAGTAAATAAATGTCAACATCTTGATTAGAGACAGAATACTGTTCAGATTTTCCAACTACTATAAATTTCAGAACCTTCCAAATTTTAGCAGGATCGCCGTTTCTAACTGATTTTTAAATGTGGCGTTGTTGTTTATCTCTACAAAGATTGCAACGATTCCGTATACTTTTATACTTGTCCCTATTGTGATCGGATATATCATTATTATAAATAAACCTCGCTTTATTTTTAGAATTTAATAGTGACTTAATATCATTAGTAAGGCGCAGGAAGATGTTTAATTTTAACTAGTCTGACCGGTGCTGGAGTGTCGTAAAGGTTAACTAAGGTGGAGTTAAATGTTTTAGCTTTTAAATCTATAGATTCGGCAGGGGTATACAGTTGACCAGTCGACGTTTTGCGCATCCTTCTGTAGATGCTCTAAATTAATCCCCGTAAAATTTCGTAGCGTCAGTACCTTTCTTCGAATTTTGGGAGTACGTACTTTATAAAACAGCTGCGCATTGACCACGTTTCGTAACGTGATCAGGAGATGAGACGATGATAAGATCTGACAGTTAGGCAAGGAGTGCATAGCATTGCAAGTTGCAGAAAATTTAGAATTACAGAAGTCAATAGCGGAGAGCAGCCTCTTACTGTGATGATCACCCTTTAACATACAAGTGTTAAAGATAATGTGATTGTACAAAGGAGATAAGTCTTCAAGGTTTTTTTCAAACAATGAGGGGCTATCATAGACGCCTAATAAAATTGTGGTATTCGATAAAATGACTTCTATCAGGAGATGTTCAGCTTCATTAGATGGTGGTGGTTGAGTAGACAACTTGATAATCGTAAAAGGAATATCATAACGCAGACAAATTGCTACTCCGCCACCATCCTGTCCTACTAGGTCATTACGGATAAGATTGTACCCTGGTATCGAATAACAAGAGGAAGGTAAAAGTGGTTTGAGCCATGATTCGGAAACGAGAATGGCGCTGATGTTATTATAAGCAAATGATGCAAGCATGTACAAGCGGGATTCAGGAGAGGAATGGGATGCATGAATCAGGTCTTCCGAAGCATAGCCGAAAAATTCTTGGCCGAAAAAGTCAAAAGGTCTATTGCGCATTTGTAGACTTTTAACAGAGTGGTAAGGAAGGAACTGTGGTCCACGTGGTGTATGTATGGAGTGAACGGCAGCTTGATAAAGCACTGAAATCAGTGTATAAGGATTCCAGTGCTTGTGTCAGGGTAAACGGGGCTTACACAGACTGGCTTAACATCGAAAAAGGTGTAAGACAGGGATGTGTGGCTTCACCGGTCCCCACACTTATGAACGGTAGTGAATGTTGGGTCTGGTAGAAGAAGCATGAAAATTAGATTAATGCTGTTGAAACGAAAACTTTGAGAAGTATAGCTGGAGTGACTTTGATGGACAAACTAAGAAACAACGTGATAAGAGAACGTTGAGGTGTGGTAGAAGATGTAGTGACAAAGATAGAGAAAGGGATGCTTAGATGGTTTGGACACGTAGAGAGATGGATGAAAGAAGATTGACGAAACAGATTTATGAGGCGAGTGTGAATGGGCAAACCGGTAAGGGTCGATGTAGGCGAACGTATTACGACCAGATCGAAATCGTTTGAAGGAAAGGCCACGTCAAAATACCCGTAACCGACGAGCTTGTATGAAAACACTAATGAAAGTAGAGGAAGCTAAATGTGGTCTCTGCCTACCCCTATGGAAAAGCGGCGTGACTCTATGTATGTATGTATGTATAATTGGGATGCGTGGTATGAACACATTGGCTTCCTTAGTCTCTCCAGTTAAAATTTTCGCCTTCACAATATGCTTCCCTAGTTTAGTGACTTGCATTCTAGTACCGTAACATAATCTAAGTGCGTCCAGGTTGCACATTAAAAAAAGGGGAATCGCTACTTTTATTTTCAGTTTATGGGGTGGCATCCCGAATAGCTCCAAGGAGTTCAGAAACTCCACGGGATAGCTTGTAGGGTCATCAGATGACATGACTTTGTTAATGGAGGTGTACAGGTTTCGCTAGTTATTTCGTCCAAAATTTTTTATTGATTTTTTTACAGTATAATTTTTTGGTGCCAAAATTTATTTTTGGTGCCTTCCATACAACAAATTTTCATCCTGAATGTTTTGTTGCAAATTTCGAAAAACTTGTGCAATAAGCTCATCTTCCGAATCCACGACATGACAACAAGACAGAATAGACCTTCTTCGTCAGTTTATAGTCGAACTTGACCTACCTCGAGCTGTTTCTCAGCCTACGCACCCGACTCTACATCGCTGAATAACTTTACTCGCATGTTAATGGTGAGATGCAGCTTATCAACTATGGTCCACACATATGATGCACCGAGATTATGCAACGGTGCTAGATTACGAGTCACTGAACTAGGGAAGTAGAGAATTTGTAACACGTTTGTAAACGTGTTTTCCTTAGAAACTTTAACTATACCAAATCTCATACATCTTCGTGCGCGCAATACGCTTAAAAAGGGGTACAAAGTTTTCTCTTCACGTGTCAATATAAATACTACATAGTATTTTTAGTGTTATTAAAAAAATGCAACCTAAATACCTATACGAAAAACTAGAATGACTGGTTGCTGGTCGCATGAGAACTTCGTAAAATGATTTTCTTCGAGTTCACTTGCACAGTTCTGCCTCGTTCCGTGAGAGTTTTATGTACGAGTATGTTCACGCGTGAACCGAAACGTCGGCGCAGTGTACTACGCCGGAGACGACGACCTCCACTTGACCTCAATCCTCCGCGTAAGCACTCGCTACCAACGGGCATCTCAAAATTATTATATAATATAGTTACAGTCCACTTGCTACTTTCATTTCCTGCCCTAGGATGCAACATATGTCCTATCCTTATATCCATATGTGGTATCCTTCGAGCCGGATATATTTTTGGTGTGACTCAGCAATAGTCTTAGGTATGCTAGGTATGTCACCAAATTTACTTAAACCATTCGTACGTAACCGAGTAAGTGAAATCCAAGAAAATACATCCGGCTCGAAGGACCATATGTTGGATCCTAGGACAAGAAATGAAAGTAGCAAGCGGACTGTAACTATATTTTTCGACCCGGTGCTGGAACAATATTCCATCACCATTGCGGATTTTAAGGAACACTCATACATTCAAATTGAAATGTAAAGAATTTCTAATAAGATATCAAAAACATAACGCAATACTTTTTGCTTAACGCAACTTGCCTATCTACATGTCATCATCACAATCACTTCAGCCTATTACTAGTCCACTGCTGAACATAGGCCTCCCTCACAGATAGCCACAATTGTTTGTAGCTCTCATTTTGGGGTGATTTTACCATAGTTGCCACGCTTGGCAGGCGGGTTGGCAACTGCAATTTATTTATTCAGATGTTCCAGGGAGATGCTACTGCCCATCTCCTGGTTTTCATTTTCCCTCCGTCAACTTTTACGACACCCACGGGATGAGATGGATTCATTATATTTCATCAGATATATTTTATTGATATTTATCGTTTTTCTTAGGTTCTTACTATATTCGATATCTTATTACCACTCATATTTGTCCTATATTACCATATTTTTTATCATTCTGTTGACTTAGTTGTATTTGTTACAAATAGAAACGTACGTGCATACTCTCTTTACTTACTTACTCTCTTTACGTAGGGGCTCCACTGAAAACCAGCGCTGGTCTTTCCGCAACATTCTTTGCTGAGTGGAGTCCATTTCGACTTCACATTACGGCGTCACTTTTGTTTCCAGTGTTTAACAGATCTTGTTTCTTACTTTATTGTACTGTGTATTTTTTTATTTGCATTCTCTTTGTGGTTTTTGTATTGTGTACGTCGGATAAAGTATATGTCTAACTGTAGTTGAAATAATCTGTGTTGCTTCTTTCATATTGCGGATGAGGGGCTTTATTATAGCTCTTGCGAAATTTTCTTTGAATTCATCTCAGAGTAACTAGTCATAGTAACCTCAGAAATAAGGACAACTTGTCATATTTTAACTCTTTCACGTATTATTATAATGTGTAAAGGTCGATTAAAAACGCTTACGCTCATCGCTTTTCTAAACTCGGCAGTGGCTTGGCGACTGATTTCTTCGCTATGGACCGAGGGTTTGATTCTCGCACAGGACAAAATATTATCACGGCCTACAAACAGTTCCTCCGGATCTGCGTGTTTGTGTATGTGCGGTTTGTAGAACATAGCCACGTTAAAAAAGAAATAGTAATGTCAGGCACCGTTTTCAAGAACAAAAAACAGAGCTCATTCCTTCTTGCAAAAATCAAGATCATTCTCGTTCCTAGTCCAATTCGTGTTAATGAGGAATGCAGGGGTAACAATGTTTCGACGCATATTTATTAAGTAAATTGTATAGGTTTTGTCTATCATCTTTTAGTGGAAGATAAGCCAACAGCCATTTGATGTTCTCCTAGCCGATTTCGGACACGGCGACAACTTCCGACTACTGTCGAGAGCCGTAGTTCAAAATGAAACGCGATAAAATCCGTAAAAATTAGTTTTATTTCAATGGATGAAAGATCTCAACGATTATCGAGGAGACAAATCGGTATCATACTTATATAAATCGAAAACAAACCATACACAATTGTTGGAAAGGACCCACTTGTCGAGAATTTTTTGGGATAGCTCAGAACGCACATCTGAATAATAAATAATGATGTTCTCCTAGCCGATTTCGACCACGGCGACTACTTCCGAATACTGTTGAGAGCCATCAACTGCGCAGGAGATATTATAGTGCCACAAGTGGATGCGCAAACACAGAGGCACTCACTCGTCCCAACCTACACGCTGTACGCAATGTAACGCTGACGCGATAAGATGGAGGTAGGCTAGGATGCAGTGTCAGAAACAGGGGGACAAACACAACACAACCAGACCCGAAAACAACAATTTATGTTTTAGCACAAATGTTGGCTCCGGCTGGGATTCGAACCCAGGACCCGCGGCTTAGAAGTCAGGTACTCTGACCATTAGGCCACGCGGTCGTCAGCCATTTAAAAATATATTGTATATTATTTTATTGGTAGTTAATTTAAAAGGAAAAAATAATGAAACACGTATTCCCTTCAGAATCTTTATTTACAATATCAGTTTATCGTCTGGATTCTTCTGTCACTGGTTCTCTGGGTCTGTTAATTGCAGAATATTTTTACATAAACAAAATTTAATAATTCGTTAAACACCCCATTTCACTTCGACGAGCCAATAGTCTAAGTGTTTAGGGCACGGATTGCGCGACGTCGCGGGATCGAACCCGCCATTCAATTATTGTAGCTATAATGAACTATCTCCGGGCTAAGCTTAAAAGCTTATTTTAAGCTTAGTTGGCGCGGTTAATGGCAATATTAGTAATGTTTACTATTATTAGTATTTAAAAAAAGAGCACGTGCGACTGAGTACACGTGAGCAAAGCGAAACTTCTTTGGCGCTCCTCACTTCAATTTATAAGTATAAAGTAAAAAATGTTCTAAAAGGTGTGGTGGCGGCCTATCAGAATCTACCACCCCATCTCATCCCGTGAGGGTCGTTAAAGTTGACAGAGGGAAAATGAAAACCAGGAGATGGGCAGCAGCATCGTCCTGGAACATCTTAATAAATAAACTGCAGTTGCCAACCCGCCTGCCAAGCAATGCAGGCAATCTATGGGGGAGGCCTATGTTCAGCAGAGGACTTGTGATGGGCTGTAACGACGACGATATCATTTAAGGATAGCGTTTAAAGGATCAAAGTTAAAAAACAAAGTTATAGCTGATTTTCTCGATACTTATAGTACTGTCTAGTGATGTTTGTGTTCTTAAACTTGACATTTTATCATCATCATCATTTCAGCCGATCACTAGTCGTATTTTATTAGTCGTATATTAACTTAAATACGAAAGGTACGAGCTTTGCTGTCTCTCACACGACGCTACACATTTGCATGTATAAACTACTACTGGCCAGAACGCCACGATTTGTTATAGAACGTCAAATTGCAGTACAAATCGCAACAATATTTAGTTGTGATAATAACTAAACTAACTAAAATAACAGACATAATTTGTGACCAACTTACTTAAAATTTAAATAAATTATAAATGACTAGTTAAATAATTTATGTACAGTGGCGACAGCTCTAGCATTTTATTTCATACTAGCTTATGAGAGCGACTTCGTCCCCGTGGACATAGGTTTTTTAAATACCCCGTGGGAACTATTTATTTTTCCGGGATAAAACGTGTTCTATGTCCTTCTCCAGTACGGAAGCTTAAGAACATTGTTTTTAGCTAGATGGCTCACTCAAAATTTAATTGCCCAATTTTTTACTTTTTAGACCTTACGTGGCATACCACTGTTTTATAAAACAATACCTATACAACATTATGCAGGTGCCTAAGGCCTACCCACTTTTTGGAATACTAACTAGACGCACTTTTAGAACTTTTTTGTTCTAGTTTCCTCACGATGTTTTTCTTTACCATCGGTGTTCTACAGACGAGGCCAGTACGGATCTAAAGCTAATGTTCCTAATGCTTAAATTAAAAATAAACAATATTCAATGTCTTCGGTCTTTCATATTTTTATTAGTCTTCGGTATGCACAGTAAGTCATATGTCAAGATTCCAGAGGTCCTAAAATATTTGTAAAGTAGGCTAACTCTGTTGTCCGCCCATTTCGCGACAGAATAATTTGATTTAAAGCCTCTCGTTGAAAATTCTTCGCTGAAAATTTAATTCTTTCCCTTTATCTCTCTGGCTAATACTTATTACGCGTCCTTTAAGCATAACATAAACGTCACATAGTGCTTTCTTTTTCTCTCTCTGGCCAAGTGTTTATTTTGCATTCTTTTCGCGTCACATTCGAAACGTCACACTGAATTGGATTTTTACTCACCGCCCCCAAAGAAGTTTCACTTCAAAAAAACAATGTCAATACTTACAACAATATATCGACGTCAAAATCCTAAAGAAAGTAAGCAAATGTTAAAACCGAGTGGTCATTACAGTATTTACATAAAGAGCATAAATATGGCTACGTAAGGAACAACATATCTTAATATATACAGTGTGATTGCGCTACGCCGGAAGCGTGTAGTAGAAGCGTGGTTGTCCTGTTCTTCAAGAAGGGCGATAACGCCCCCTTGAAGAACTAAAGACCGATATCGCTTCTAAGCCGCGTCTACGTGCTGTTGTCATAACGAATCGTCGCGCAAGCAGACTTGATGACTTCCAGCCTCCCGAACAAGCCGGATTCCGGAAAGGCTATAGTACCATAGACCACATACATACCCTTCGCCAGATTGTACAAAAGACCGAAGAGTACAATCTTCCACTATGTCTGGCGTATGAGGACTATGAGAAAGCCTTCGATTCCGTCGAAATTTGGGCGGTGCTACAGTCGCTTCAGCGATGTCGAATTGACTGTCGGTATATCGATGTGTTGCAGTGCTTGTATACCAATGCTACGATGGCTATCCGAGTACAGAACCAGAGTACGAAACCGATCCAATTGCAGAAAGGTGTAAGACAGGGTGATGTAATATCACCGAAACTCTTCACCGCTGCATTGGAAGATGTTTTCAAGCTACTGGACTGGAAAAGATACGGTATCAACATCAATGGCGTATACATCACTTACCTTCGATTTGCCGACGACATAGTCATAATGGCGGAATCGCTGGAGGACCTTAGCCCTATGCTCAATGACCTCAATAGTGTCTCCCAACAGGTAGATCTTAAGATAAACATGGACAACACGAAGATCATGTCTAACGTCCGTGTCTCACCTATACCGGTTATTGTTGAGAACACTAAGATCGAAGTTGTCGACGAATATGTATACCTAGGACAGATTGTCCGACTAGGTAGGTCCAACTTCGACCAAGAGGTCAATCGACGGATCCAACTCGGCTGGGCAGCGTTCGGGAAACTGCGTCACATCTTCTCGTCGAGTATACCTCAATCCCTCAAAACCAAAGTGTACAACCAGTGCGTGTTGCCAGTGATGACATATGGAACCGAGACGTAGTCCTTCACTGCAGGCCGCATGAGGAAGCTCAGAATCGCGCAGCGAGCTATGGAAAGGGCTATGCTCGGAGTTTCTCTGCGAGAAAAATCCGTAACGATGTTATCCGCAGCAGAATTAGAGTAACCGACATAGCCCTAAGGATTAGCAAGCTGAAGTGGCAATGGGCCGGCCATCTAGCTTGGAGAACTGATAACCGTTGGGGAAGAAAGGTTCTCGAGTGGCAACCTCGTACCGGCAAACGCAGTGTAGGGCGACCCCCCACTAGATGGAGCGACGACCTACACGGTTTTGCAGGAAGTCGATGGATGCAGGTGGCTCAGGACCGTGTTTTGTGGCAATCTATGTGGAAGGCCTATGTTCAACAGTGGACTATGATAGGCTGAAATGGTGATGATGATGATGATGTGCTCCCCTTCCCAGAAAAGTTAGGGTGTACACGGTATTATTAATTGATTATCTTTGGCTTTACTAGACTCCCGTACATACAACAAATTAAACAAACCAACTTTATGTTGTAAATATACAAACATACGAGTATTACCCTGCCGCGGCAATAAATAAAACTTAAAAATAAGTAAGATAAACATGCCACGGGCTTCTATTTCACTACTTACCTACCTATCACACCCTACTTTTTCTGAGGAGTGAACGAAAACCCTGTATAAGTTCAAGGACGCAAAGCAGTCGATTTTTATTACTTCAGCGACAACTCATGAACACATATCAGAAACTAACCACACGGCAGGAGATAAAGTGCCACAAATGTACGCGCAAACAGAGCCTCTCATTCGTCCTGACCTACCCGCGCCTGATATAAAGCTCATGCGATAAAATACCAACATAAGTCACAAACCAATCAGACCGGAAAATTATTATTTTTGTTTTTGCATATACTGCATAAAAATCTTGCTTACAGCTGGGAAGCGAATTCAGGGCACGCACCGTAATAGCCAGGTACTACTAAACCGCGATGTCGTCAATGCTATCGTCACGAAGAGGATGATCTTCAATATGTTTATGATGAATAGACTTTTGTTAAATGATAAATTACGAAACTTATCCGTGGTTATTGTGGTTTATGTTATATTGAATTGATAATTCTTGGAATGAAGTATATTAAATTATAGTAATTGTGATATAAGGAGAACAAAATTATTATATTGAAAGGACATAGACACAAAATATAAAGTAAGACCCAAAATTGTAAAACTTACCCTAGGCTGTTAAAACAAAGGTTTTGTAAGTTATATAAGTACTACTCTTAATAAATTATTATCTTTACTCTGAGGTAAAACAATGGTTAAAATAATATATTTAGATAAATGGTATGAAATAAGTAACTTCAATGTATAATCTTTGTTCAATTATGTGAATATTACTTTTGATAAGTATTGAACTGACGAAGAAAAATTTTATGTTAAATGGCCAACGGTAACATTTCAAGACTTACCATCTTAACAAATAAATGGTTTTGTTAAGTACATAAAAAAACTAAAATAAGTTATTGTCTTTCTGGTTATAAAGTAAATTAACAATTCCGTACGGAATTATACCAGACGCTTGTTTTTACCATCGTACATCGCGGCACAGCACAAAATTCCATCCACATCACCTTGATGGTTGGTATTCCACCACTGTGCGCTTTTCCAGGAATTTTCTGCAACGCACGACCATTTTGTGGAACTTGTTGCCGAAAGCGGCGTTTCAGGACCAGTACGACCGAGGAACCTTCAAGAAAAGAATATATTCCTTTCTCAAAGGCCGGCAACGCACCGGCGATTCCTCTGGTACTGCGGATGATCATGGGCGGCGGTGATCACTTACCATCAGGTGAGCCGCTTGCACATTTGCCCATTCTTCTATAAAAAAGAGTCCGAGATCCGGCGATTTGATGATGGCGAACGAAATTTATTATATTTAAATGTATGTATGTATTATATGTAAAATGTTAAAACTTACATCGAACTGTTTAACAAAAAGTATTGTAAATCTTATATTTTTTAACACCGGCAGTTTATAAATAATATTCAAAAAATTAGTGAAAATATTAGAAACTTAATAATACTTAGTCATCATCATCATTTCAGCCTATCATAGTCCACTGCTGAACAGAGGCGATTGATTGAATAGATTGTAGCTCTCATTTGGGAGGAACTTCACCATAGTTGCCATGCTGAGCTGGCGGTTTGGCAACCGCAGTTTATTTATTCAGATGTTACAGGAATATGCTGCTGTCCATGTTCTGGTTTTAATTTTCCCTCTGTCGACTTTTTGACATCCACGGGATGAGATGGGGTGGTAGAATCTCTTAAGCCGCCACTACACGGCACACTAATGAACTATAAGGACGTATGCATAATTATATTAAATGGACAATTGTAAAAGTTTAAAACTTACTTTAGACTGGATAACAAAAAGTTATATATAAGAAATTTCAATAAATTGTTCTCTATACTCCGAAATAACTAGAGCATTTGATCTGTAACGTTAATGAAAATGCTTAATATTTGGTTGGATATTAGTAATACATTGAAACTTACGGGGCGCTGAAAAAATAAATTATATGATATTTTTAAATTAATTTGATGTTTTGGAGGTTACAAAGTAAACGGGACACTTGATCACTAAAAGACTGTAATTCTTATTTTGTTAAATGGGCATTAGTTAAATGTTTAACTGACCGGCTGTTTAGCGAAATCTTTTGTAGATTATATGAGAAACATTAATTCCAGTTATTCTGCCGTAAAGCAGTAGTGTGCAAGAATTTGGTAACACTACATAGGGCTGTTTAATAAAAGTATAGTAAATTATAAAAGAGACTTTATTAAACAATTCTACCATAAAATTGATTAAGGTTATGATTAATGGACTACAAATAATTATATTAAATTGACAATAGTAAAAAAAATTAACATACCGTAGGCTGTTTAAGAAAATGGTTTGTAAATGTTAGAAACTTTAATAAATTACCGACTTAGTGTAATTGTAGAGGCGATGAATATTACTCAAACAGACTAATGGACATCAGTGTTTTTTTTTAATACCGGCAGTTTACATATAATTTAAAAAAAATCGTGGAAATAGAAAGTAACGGCCTTACTAATAAACGTTGTATAGCGGGTGAATACGGATTTCTTTCTTTCCGTCGTCAGTAATATTACATTCGTAAGAAGAAGACAGAGCATTGTGTAACTACACAACTTCAATACAAAGTTTATTAGTAAAGGGGTTAAATATTATCAATGTTATATATTAGGCTTTTGATAAGTCATCATCATCATCATTTCAGCCTATCATTAGTTCAATGCTGAACATAGGCATCGCCAATAGATTGCAACAAAAGTTTGTACTTTGTCATAGTTACCACTCTTACGAAATAAATCGCCTTTTTGTTTTAGATTGTGACGATATTTCATGTAAACTTCGTTTTTCTAAACGCGATCAAAGCGGAGTCGGTGAAATCGGTAGACCAAGATCAAATGATACATTTGAACTCAGTTAAGCAAAAGGTTTTATTAAGCTTGGTTTCCAAAGCAATCGGTGAAATCGGGTCTTAGAGGGCGGGTTGGCAACCGCAGTTTATTTATTCACATGTTCCAGGAAGATGCTGTTGTCCATCTTCTGGTTTTAATTTTCCCTCTGTCGAGTTTTACGACACCCACGGGATGAGATGGGGTGGTAGATTCTCTTAAGCCGCCACCACACGGCGCAGTAATGAACTCTAACGACGTAAACATAATATTTATTTTATTATTATTATTATGTTACCATAAATTAGGCTTTTATATTTTATCATTACGCTAAGACTGTTTAATAATATATATACAGTATAGTATAATATACTATAAATACAGTACATAGGGCTGTTTACCAAAAAGTATTGTAAATTATCAAAGAAGCTTTAACAAATAATTCTGCCATGAAATTAATTAAGGTTGTGATTAATGGACTATAAATAATTATATTTAATAGTAGTAGTGAAGTACTCTAACGGCGTACAAATAATAATATTCAATGGTATATATATAATGGTAATAATTATATAAAAAATATCACTAAAATTTTAAAACCTACCTTAGGCTGGTTAACAAAAAGTATTGTAAATTATTTAAGAAACTTAAATAAATAATTCTGCCTTAAAATTAATTGAGGTTTTTATTAATGGCCTATAAATCATTATATTAAATAGTAGTAGAGAAGTAATGAATTCTAATGACCTATAAATAATTATATTGAATGGAAATCACTAAATTTTATAACTTACCTTAGGCTGGTTAACAAAAGTATTGTAATTTATTAAGGAAGCTTTAATAAATAATTCTGCCATGAAATTAATTAAGGTTGTGATTAATGGACTATAAATAATTATATTAAATTGTAGTAGTGAAGTACTCTAACGGCGTAGAAATAATTATATTCTATGGACATCACTAAAATTTTAAAACTTACCTGAGGCTGGTTAACAAAACGTAGTGTAAATTATTTAAGAAACTTTAATAAATAATTCTGCCATGATTGATGAAATTAATTGAGGTTGTGATTAATGGACTATAAATAATTATATTAAATAGTAGTAGATAAGTAATGAATTCTAATGGCGTATAAATAATTATATTGAATGGAAATCACTAAATTTTATAACTTACCTTAGGCTGGTTAACAAAAAGTATTGTAAGTTATTAAAGAAGCTTCAATAAATAATTCTGCCATGAAATTAATTAAGGTTGTTATTAATGGACTATAAATAATTATATTAAATAGTAGTAGAGAAGTAATGAATTCTAATGGCGTATAAATAATTATATTGAATGGAAATTACTAAATTTTATAACTTACCTTAGGCTGGTTAACAAAAAGTATTGTAAATTATTTAAGAAGCTTTAATAAATAATTCTGCCATGATTGATGAAATTAATTGAGGTTGTGATTAATGGACTATAAATAATTATAATTAATAGTAGTAGATAAGTAATAAACTCTTATGGCGTATAAATAATTATATTGAATGGAAATCACTAAATTTTATAACCTACCTTAGGCTGTTAACAAAAAGTATTGTAAATTATTTAAGAAGCTTTAATAAATAATTCTGCCATGAAATTAATTGAGGTGGTGATTAATGGACTATAAATAATTATATTAAATAGTAGTAGAGAAGTACTGAATTCTAATAGCGTAATAATAATTATATTGAATGGAAATCACTAAATTTTGTAACTCGACTTAAGTTTTTAGCTGTTTTGAAACATTTCTGTTCTCTGTTGGTGCCAGTTTACGTTAAAAATTGTATTACGTTATGAAACTAAATGTCTGATTATGCTAACCGTACATCTAACGTATTGATTATTTTTGTTTAACTTTGTTTTAAAGAATATACTTGTTCCATCAAAAATTCTTGAAGTTATTATACATAATTAGAGAGTCAGATAGAACGAAATTATAAAGGTTACTTGTATGAGAGCGGAACACTCATAAAATTCCTGTGAATAATAATATAAAAAGGGGAAAAGATGTATAGTGTGACTGTCTGTTCTACAAAACTCATCGACTTTTACATATACCATACCTACATACATGTAGTCACGCCCTTTTCCAATAAACGAGGTACGCAGAAGCTACATATTTAGCGCACCTTCCGCCCCCGCGGAAACGAGATTTGACGGGAGGCAAACACGTCACCGCCATTTAGGTCCGAATAAAAAAAATCTGACGTTTCGTTGCGTTCTCTCGAGCAGTTTAGTGACAGATTTGGATATTATGGTAATAATCTGAATCTGAATAAAGGCTGTCTGTACAATACCCAAGTCGCCTCTTACGACACCTCGTTAGGAAAGAGGTAGGTGCTAGAATACTTTGCCGAACACCTATCGGCAACCACACATAGCACTTGCGTAAAAGACGAAATTGCTATACTAACATAATCATAGTTAGTTATATATTAAGTTAGTTAATATATTACACTTCAATACTAACTAACTAACTAACCTAACCTAACCTTTTTCTGTTCAAATCAAAAAATTCAAATCTTTAAATAATTTCACAAACCGTGAATCAAAAATTCATGTGTTTATTTATCATCAATCTATAATACTGATTTCGCCGATCCTACGGCATCACAACATACTTATGGTAGTAATATTCTTATGCAGAAATCCGTCTAGGTGGGTACTACATACACATTTCTGTGTTTCGGTTTGAAGGGCACTGAGAGCTAGTGTAATTACTAGGCATATAAAATATATGAGCTAATATCTTAGGGTGACGAGCGCAGTATAGTGCCGCACAGAAATGCTCTAGGTGACACACTATTTGTTATGGGCAGACGTTGCACACAGGTAAACGTCATTTTCTACTATAAAAAAAATCTTCTACTATAGAAAATATCAAATTATAGATATTTATTAGAATTGTAATCTCTAGTGTCACTGGTCTATAGCTAAATAAAATGACCCGTGGACCTGTTAATAACCACCGGGACCACGGGTCAACACCGGCTTTGAAGCTCGATATTACGAGAACTAAAGCATCATTGCTAAAATAGGTTTATGGAACACGATCATTTTAGAAAACACTTTGCTCACTTTGCCCATTCGATTTCGAAAGTCGAAAAAATTTTGCTTTTTCTATTTGAATTTAGAGGAAGTACATAAAAATATACATTAATTTGTTTTATATCTTTATATGACAGCGGAACCCTATTAATGTGCCTGTGAATAATAATAACAAAAAGGGCTCAATCAAGATGTCCGCGGGAGCCTAATGTAACTGTTTGTGCTTCAAAACTCGACTTTTACAGATACCACAAATGTGAAAGTCGAAATTGCCATATCAACATACTCAAAGTTATTTATTACACTGCAATACTCACCCCTTTCTGTTAAGCAAAAATTTCATATCTTTAAATAATTTCAAAAACCGTGATTCAAAAATTTATGTGTATATTTATAATCAATCTCTCATACTGATTTCGCCGATCCTGCGGCATAACAACATACATAAGGTAGTAAGATTCTTATGCAGAATCCGCCGTAGTAGGCGGGTACTACCGCAGTGCCAGTTAATCTGCCGTGAAGCAGTAGTGTGCTAACATTTCCGTGTTTCGGTTTGAAGGGCACTGAGAGCTAGTGTAATTAATGGGCATATGGAACTTAAGGCCTTATATCTGAGAGTGACGAGAGCAGTATAATTCCACAAAGATATGTTCTGGATGACACGGTATTTGTTATGAGCAGATGTTGCACTTACGATTAGGTGGAATGTTTGCTAGTCTCACCACTTTTTACGATTAAAAAAATGTTCTACCTTACCCTAAAAAATGAGAACTAAAGCTTAATTGCTAAAATAGCTTTAAGGAACCTCGTAATTTTTGAAAACACTTTGCTCACTTTGCCCATTTGATTTCGAAAGTCGGACAAATTTAGCTTCTGCTATTTGCATATACAGGAAAGTAAATAAAAATTTATATTCATTTGTATTATTTTACTTGTGTGACAACGGAACGCAAATAAAGTGCCTGTAAGTAATAATAACAAATAGGGCTCAATCAAGATGTCCGCGGGAGTCTAATTTGACTGTCTGTGTTCTACGACTTACTCTACTCATCGACTTTTACAGATACCTCTTGAGTAAAAGTCGTAATTGCTATAACAACACAGTCAAAGATATATAAGTATAAGTGAAAGTTTACTCACCCATTTCTGTTTAGAAAAAAATTCAAATCTTTTAATTATTTCAAAAACCGTGAATCTAAAATCATTATGTGTATATTTATCATCAATATCTGCGATATCACAACATACATAAGGTGGAAAGATTCCTTTGCAGAAATCCGTCTAGGTGGGTACCACCACCGCAGTGCCAGTTATTGTACCGTCAAGCATTCCAAACATTTCCGTGTTTTGGTATGAAGGATAGCTAGTGTTATTACTGGGAATATGGAACCTAAGAGCTGATGTCTCAGACGAGCGCAGTATAATGTCACGCAGAAATGCTTTAGGTGATGCAATATTTATAAAGGGCAGACGTGGTACTTACCATCAAGTGAAATATTTGCTCATCTCGCCACTTTATACGATAAAAAAATAATATCTTGACAGACAGCTACGAGTAGGTGTACAGACAGAAGATAGTCTCGGCAGCCTTACCTAGTCCTCATAGGACACTATTGGCTTGCATAGCAATTAAAGTGAATCAGCTCTTTCAATCTCTTCGGTTAAAAATGTACAAGGCCAATTGCCTCGAAATTTAAATACGGCGTAAACGGGCTGGACACATTACGCCCAGCAACGAGGGCGCGTAACAGTTAAGAAGCAGGAAGTAAATATTATAGTTAAGAGTTCTCAATAAATAAAACTTACACGTTGCTTTATTATGTTTCCCCCAACCTGATTGAAGCCCACGGACCCTTTCTATGAACAAAATAAATACTTGGTTGAATACAGTTTAATAAATATTAAACTTATAACGTTGTAAATAGTTCAGTTTTGGTTGGACGCGTAGTCGTTACGCGATGATCTGCTCAGAGTACCTATTTACTATTTACACAAATGGATGGTTTTCGTTTTGTCTTTTTTTTGTTTGTTTCGTTCGGTTGTGTTATATAATAAAGTCGATAAGCTTCAATACTCACCCCCATCTGTTAAGCAAATATTTAAATCTTTAAATTATTTCAGAAACCGTGTATCAAATATTTACGTGTAAAATTATCGTTACCTCTGATACTGACTTCGCCGATACTGTGGCATCACAACATATATAAGGTGCCTACCACCTTACGTACAGCGATCCGTCTAGGTGGGTACAGTTGGTGGGGTCAGTTTATTCTACCGTCAAGCATTCCGGTGCAAACATTTCCGTGTTTCGGTTTAAAGGATACCGATAGCTAGTGTTATTACTGAGCATACGGAACCTAAGAGCTGATGTCTCAGGATGACATATGAAGCCCGCAAACCTGCATTGGACAAACTCGCAGACACAGGATTCGCAGTACCTCTATGCTACGGGGAGCATTTGCGCAAGGACACAAATTGTTGGTTATCGGGTCTGGTTATCTTATATATTAAACTTTAATACTCACCCATTTCATCATTTTCTGTTAAGCAATAATTTTAATCTTTAAAGTATTTCAGAAACATTAATATATTATGGAGGGGAGCGGCACATTGCAGGCTACTTTGAAGGGTGTTTATCTGTGGGATACTAACATTAGTTGCGCGATAATCAATTAAATGTTAAATAATTTAATTAATTAACTAAATTAAATTATTGCAATTAATTTAATTGCAACTAACATTAATTGAAATTAAACTGGTAATTGCAAGTTGCAATTCATTTATTTGTTTTAAGCTATGTTAATTGCAACTCATAATTAAAACAATTGCAATTAACTTTTTTAATTGTTAAAAGACTAAAATAAAAGTAACAATTAACCTATTTAAATTTACGGGTTTGAGATATACAAGATTTAGATAATGCTTCATTAATATTAAGTATATAGTCCGATAGTATGTCTGAAAGAGAGTTGTGTTAAAGTACGATCTGTCAAGGCAATAATCTGTCTAATCACGTTTCATTAAAATTTTTGATGATTAATATCAGTCCTCTATTTGCTACTTGCATACGTATTTGAATAACTTACACATTTGTTCTGATGCGACTCCACGACCTATACAATAATCAGTTTTAATTGTTAGTTTTTAATCAAATTTTAAAAAAAATTGGAAACATTAATATCAATCCTTTATTTACTACTTGCATACGTATTTCAATAACTTACACATTGGCTCTGAACCCACTCCGCGTACTATACAATAAACAGTTTTAATTGTTAGTTTTTAATCAAATATATATTAAAAATATTTTTTTTATTTATTTTATTTGCATACTTATTTCAATAACTTACACATTTTTTTCTCTTACGGCACTCCTCGTCCTATACAATAGTCAGTTTTAATAGTTAGTTTTTAATCAAATACATTAAAAAGATTGAAAAATTATTAATTGTTAATTGTAGATTAATTAATAAATTAATTGTTAATCGTTAGCTGCCCAGCAATTAAATTTTGCCGAACACTGACTCGTGGTCCCGGTACCGGTAGGCGGCCCAACCATAAACGTGTTTTTATTTTATTTATCTGTAAACCAGTGACACAGATTACAAAACGATTAATATTTTAGTATCCTGATAGATAACATTAAACCCATTAGTTACAGTAAAGTTTACTCATTGATAAACAAATATTATTACATTTTATAACTTTTAAAAAGTTTTAAAATAAATTCCATCTCTAGGAAAACCAAAAATATGGTATACTGAGATTTACAAAATTTCAAATTAAGTATCTTTATTTTTCTAAACTCTCAGAAAATACAATTTTTAGCGGTAAAGTCACCAAATATTTTCTGTACTTGCTTAATTATAGTTCTATTTCTTTCTGCAGAAAATATCAAATTATCGATTTTTATATTTCTTAGAATTGTAATCTTTAGTGTCACCGGTCTACAGGTAAAATTATATTACGAGAAATAAGGCTTAATTGCTTAATTAGTTTTATAGAACATAATAGTTTTAGAAAACACTGCTAACTTTTTCCACTTGATTTCGAAAGTCCAAATAATTTTGCTTCTCCCGTTAGCATTTACGAGAACTACATAAAAATATATTTCTTTATTTGTATAATTTTTGTGTTTGGTTTGAAGGACACTGATAGCTAGTGTAATTACTGGGGATATGGAACATAAGAGCTGATGTCTCAGAGTGACGATCGCTGTATTGTTCCACCTAGTAATGTTCCAGGTATTTCTTTTGGGCCGATGTCGCATTTACCAACAGGTGCATGTTTTGATCATCTCCTCAATTCTCTTTCATTTCTGACAGTAGGTTTCTGACACTTGCTAATTATTAAAATGAAGTGTCAGTAAGAGTAGCACAAAGTTGGTTTAAGCGTTTTCTATCCGACAATATTAATGTCAAAGATGCACCTCGCTCTGGTCGCCCAGTTACCGATAAAATGGACGCCATTTTTAAAAAGTGGAGCTAGATCGGCATACCAGTAGTTACGTCATGGCTGAAGAACTGGGAATTGATCACAAAACCTTTCCTTTTCGTATATACTCGTATATATATATATTTACATTCTTTTTATGTAATTTAGATGAATTGTTATTATTTTTTAAATTTTTTACCCTTGTTCAAATTTTTTTTTCATACTATAATCTGCTAACCACATAATAACTTTCTTTTTCCTATTTTTAATAAGTGTGTTCGCCTCTAAAACCTAAAAAATAAATTGTAAAACGTAGATAGTTGTAATTGGCTTACAGAGTTGTATTTAAGGATGTATTACCTTCTTCTATATACGTTACATATATCTAAAACTGGAATGATCGAGGAAGACGTATTCAAATTACCTATCAACAGATGTCTTCAGATAATATTTGATTTTTAATATAAAATGCGAAGAAACTTTTCCCCTAACCGTATAAACAGATCGGGATGTAATATAAGCTTATAACTTATGTTAGGATAGTTTATATACTAAACTCCAACATTCACCCCAATCTGTCATGCAAAAATTGAACCGTTAAATAATTCAAGGAAAACATCAATTTTTATGTGTATGTTTATCATTAACATCTGATACTGATTTCGCCGATCCTGCGGCATCACAACATCAAAAAGTGATAGGATTTTATGCAGAAATCTGTCCAGGTGGGTTCCATCGCAGTGCCAGTTATTCTACCATCAAGCATTCCTGAGTAAACATTTCCGTGTTTCAGTTAGAAGGATATCTAGTGTTATTACTGGGCATATGAACCTTACAGCTGATGTCTAAGGATGACGAGCCCAGTATAATATCACGCAGAAATGCTCTAGACGATGCAGTATTTGTTATGGGCAGACGTGCTCATCTCGCTACCTTTCAAGATAAAAAAAATTATATCTTGACAGATAACTACGAGTAGGTCTACAGTCAGAAAAGAGTCTCGGCAGGCTAACTCAGTCCTCCAGAGATATCACTATGGACTTTCATAGCAAGGAAGGAAGGAGATCAGCTCTTTTACTTTCTTCGATTAAAAAACCTACAAGGCCAATTGCCTCGAACTTTCACATACATATTACTTGCCCGGTGTAGACCAACTAATGTACATTTACACCTAAATGCGTAAACGAGCTGGACACATTACGCCCAGCAAAGAGGGCATGTAACAGTTAAGTAGGAGGAAGTAAATATTATAGTAAAGAGTTCTAAAGAAATAAAACTTACCCCTCCCGTTATTATGTTTCCCCCAACCTGATTGAAGCCCACAGACCCTTTCTATAAACAAAATAAATACTTGGTTGAATACAATTTAATAAAAATTAAACCTATAACGTTGTACTGATTAAGGTAGTTCAGCTTTGGTTGGACGCGTAGCCACTAGGCGATGACCGCGTGGCCTGTTGTATTATATAGTATTATAAATGAAGTAAGTAAAATTAGCCGAGTGTTGCTACATCCGTAAAGTGGGGTTCCGCATTACAGATAAATATTTTTTTAAAGCTACAACAGTCAAAGCAGTATTTTAGTTGCATTATTTCAAGAGTTACAATGAGCGACACATTTCAGGCTATTTTGAACTGTGGTCTCGGTGGGTGAAGTCATTATCTTATATAAAATGTCCCGTGGACCCACGGGACATTTTATTTACCCATCAATACGTTACGATAAAGATTACTCGTTAATAAACAAATGTTATTACATTTGATGACATTTAATAAGTTTTGAAATAAATCACATCTCTAAGAAAACAAAAAGTATGGTCTACTGAACGTGTTACAATTTTTTTTTTATTGGATAAGGTAACGAAACGAGCACAATGTTCAACTGATGGTAAGTGCAACGTCTGCCCATAACAAATGTCGGGACAAAACTTATACATAGCATTATCAGCTGCATGTTAAAAATCACAATGGTGCTTTAATGGTTTCCAGTCTGGAAATTGGGAGTTTGATAATGTAAAGGTCGAATGTTTTGGTTTTCCCGGCACCGATTGAAGCGTAAATTATTGGGTTCGCAACAAGCAACTGAGCGTGTATGGTATAAAATTCAAAAAAAAAGGGGGGGGGGAGGGTTAGAGGAAGCAGAATCTCCATCTGCAGACTTTTTCCACTCGATTTCGATAGTCGAAATCATTTCGCTTTTCTTGTTACCATTTATGAGAACTACATAGAAATATATTTCTTTATTTGTATTAACCCGCGGGAGCCTAGTGTCTGTCTGTGATACAAAACTCATCGATTTTTACTAGTACCCATCGTGTGAAAGCCGAAATTGTTATGTCAGCACAGTTAATGTTAGTTTATACATTAAACTTCAATACTCACCACATCCTGTAAAGTAAAAATGTAAATCTTTAAATTATTTCAGAAACCGGGAATCAAAAATGTGTCTATATATTAATCATAAATTTTTAATACCGCTTTCGCTGATCCTGCTACGATATCACAAGATACAAAATGTGATAGGATTCTTATGCAGAAATCCGTCTAAGTGGGTCCCACCGCAGTGCCCGTAATTCTGCCGTTAAACATTAGGGTGGCAAAATTTCTGTATTTGGTATGAAAAACACTGAAAGCTAGTGTAATTACTGGGCACATGGAACCTAAGAGCTGATGTCCCAAAGTGACAAACGCTGTACTGTGCCAACTAGAAATGTTCCAGGTGATTCAGTATTACTTTTGGGCAGACGTTGAATATACCAACAGGTAAAAGTTTTTATAGTATCTTCAATTCTTTTTAATTTCTGATAGTAGGGCGCTTGTTAATTATTAAAATTTAAAATGTAACGTAATTTAAATATATGCGAAAGACATAATTAATTTAATTACAAATATCGGGATATAATAAAAAAGTCGAATATATATACTAATATATAAATTATACATATTTATTTGCATTATTTTTTGGTATGACAGCAGAACCCTAACCAAAACAATAACAAAAAGTGGTAAAGATATATAAACCCGCGGGAGCCTAGTGTGACTGTGCGAGTGACATTAAGTATACATTTTTAGCTTATAACTTATGTTAAGATAGATTATATATTAAACTCCAACATTCACCCCAATCTATTGCGCAAAAATTTAAACCTTTAAATAATTTCAGAAAAACGAGAATCAAATATTTGTGTATATTTATCATTAACATCTTATACTGATTCCGCAGATCGTGCGGCATCACAACATAGATAAGGTGGCAGGATTCTTATGCAGGTTTATTAGAAATCCCTCTAGGTGGGTACCACCGCAGTGCAGTTATTCTACCGTCAAGCATTCCTGAGCAAACATTTCCGTGTTTCGGTTTGAAGGATAGCTTGCTGGGCATATTTAACCTTAGAGCTGATGTCTCAGGGTGACGAACCAAGTATAATGTCACACAGAAATGCTCTAGGTGATACATTATTTGTTATGGGCACACGTTGTACTTACCATCAGGTGAAAGTTTTGCTAGTCTCGCCACTTTTTACAGACAGATAACTACAAGTAGGTGTCTACAGACAGAAGAGACTTGCATTGCATGGGCAGGAAATCAGATCTTTCACTTTCTTCGAAAAACTACAAGGCCAATTGCCTCGAAATTTTGCATACAAATTCTTTTCCCGGTGTAGACCAACTAACCTACATTTACACCTAAATGCGTAAACAGGCTGGAAACATTAAGCCCAGCGACGAGGGTGCGTAACAGTTAAGTAGTAGGAAGTATAAGAAGGAAATATTTTAGTAAAAAGTTCGAAAAAAATAAAACTTACCCCTTCCGTTTTTATGTTTCCCCCAACTTGATTGAAGCCCACAGACCCTTTCTATGAACAAAATAAATGATTGGTTGAATACAATTTAATAAAAAATAATCCTGTAATGTTGTACTGATTAAAGAAGTTCAGCTTTGTTTAGACGCGTTACAACTAGGCGATGACCGCGTGGCCCGCACAAATTCAACCCCAAGAAGACACAGGTTTGCGCGTTTACCGCTAAAAAGAAACCCTTTGTCGTATCACCTAATTTTGAGAGCACTCCCCTCGTTGCCTCAGCCAGTATCGGTATTCTTGGCGTCGACATATCGAGTAACGTTCAGTTTCGCGGTCACCTGGAAGGGAAGGCCAAATTGGCTTCCAAAAAGCTTGGCGTCCTCAGTAGAGCGCGACAGTACTTCATGCCGGCCCAACGCTTGCAACTTTATAAGGCGCAGGTTCGGCCGCACATGGAGTACTGTTCCCATCTCTGGGCGGGGGCGCCCCAGTGTCAGCTACTTCCATTTGACCGCATTCAAGGGAGAGCGGCTCGAATCGTCGACGACTATGTTCTATCTGATCGGCTTGATCCACTGGCTTTGCGAAGAGATGTTGCATCCCTTTGCATTTTTTATAAGATCTACCATGGGGAGTGTTCCGAAGAATTGTTCGGATTAATTCCAGCCGCTGATTTTCACCATCGCACATTGCGGCATAGCGCGAAATTCCATCGTCACCACCTTGATGGTTGGCATTCCAGCACAGTGCGTTTTTCGCGCAATTTTCTGCCCCGCACAAGCACCATATGGAATCTGCTGCCGCCAGCGGTTTTTCCGGACCGATACGACTTAGGGACCTTCAAGAAAAGAGCCTATTCCTTCCTCAAAGGCCGGCAACGCATCTGCTATTCCTCTGGTATTGTAGGTGTTCATGGGCGGCGGTGATCACTTACCATCAGGTGAGCCGCTTGCTCGTTTGCCTCCTCTAACATAAAAAAAAAACAGAGTACCTGTCTACTACGCAGAGCATTTGTGCAAGGACACAAATGGAGGGTTTTCGGGTCCGGTTGTAATATATATTACGTATTATAAATGATCGGGTTCTATGGCAACTCCTTTACGGTTCAGGAGTTCCAAAGGAGTGTGGCCTTTGGAACTCCTTGCCCGACAACATCAGAAATATTACAAATAAATGTGCCTTCAAAAGTTTGATTCGTGAATATTTAATGAATTCGGTTTTTACTCATGAATCATTCATTATCATTAGCAGTTATTAGTATGTGTATATATATATATATATATATATATATACAATATATACAACTATATATATATTAACGGGTGGACCCGTTAATAAGTCGACCCATTTTGTTTATTTTTGGGTTTTTTTATTTACCTGTAAACCATAGACACAGATTACAAATCGATTGATATTTTGAATCCTGATGGATAAAATTAAACCCATCAATCAGTTACGATAAAGATTACTCGTTAATAAACAAATTACAATAATAGTAATAAATAAATTACATTTTATGACTTTTAATAAGTTGTGAAATAAATCACATCTCTAGGAAAACATTCACCTAATGGTAAGTGCAACGCCCATAACAAATGCTGTGTGATCCAGAACATTTCTGTGTGACGCCACACTGCGCCCGTCACCCTGAGACATCGGTTTTTAAGTTTGATATGCAAACCGAAACGCAGTACGAAACACAGTTTGTACACTACTGCTTCACGGCAGAATAACTGGCCTTGGGGTGTTACCTAAGTAGACGGATTCCTGCATAGAAATCCTACCACCAGTAAATTTCAAATTAAGTATTCTTTTAAACAACCCTGATTTTTCTAAGAGCTAACCAAGGATATATCGCCTGTAATTAATTTTATCAGTACATTGATTATGAATTCGTCATTCTTAGTTACTGACATTGGTCTGGTTTGAACTTTTTTAATAGAAAGATTTGGATATTGCACTGCACTTCAACTTCTAACTTCATATTTGAATAATGGAACCCAGAAAGTAGTTATCAATAGCAAGAGTTCTTCCGGATCAGCAGTATCTATGGGTGTACCGCAGGTTCGATTCTCGGCCCATTTCTATTTCTTATTTATATTAATGATATAGTGTTATTTGCGGGTGAATAATGCTATTTCAAAACAAAATGTATTAAATTCACAACACCAAATGTTAAACGATTAGATGTAAATGTGCTTGTGGATGGTGAAGAGTTGAGCCTTGTGTGTCTTTCTTGGAATAACTCTTGAAGCAAAACTTCAATGGAGCCCCCATATATCTAAACTAGCAAGTAGACTTAGCTCTGCAGCTTATGCTGTAAAGAAATTAGGAATTTGACTAATTTTGAAACTGCTAGATTAGTTTATTTTATTTATTTTCATAGCATAATGTCTTATGGTATTTTGCTATGGGGAAATGCGACTGATGTAGAAGTGAGTTTTGTTTTGCAAAAGAGTGCCGTAAGAGCTATTTATAATCTTCGCTCTACAGTATCTCTTGAGAGATAAATCTAAAGAAATCTTATTAAAAAAAAATTCGTTTTGTATGTACACCAGAATATAAAACAGTTTACTAAAAAAAGTGATGTTCATAATGTAAATACCAGGAACAAGCATAAATTAATAATGCCAGTTACTCGACTTCACAGGGTAACTAACTCTTTTATGGGGCAATGTATACGTTTTTACAACAACATCCCAGAAAGTGCACGAAGTCTTTCAATCAAAAACTTCAAATTTTATATTAAACAAAGACTTCATAAAAAGCGTTATTATAATATTAAAGAATATATAGATAATGACAACCCCTGGGAATGTGGTGATCGCCGCCAAGCTATTTCTCCATCTTTATAATACATTATTTAAAAATGACTGAAAAATATATCCTGCTGGGTTTTTTGCGAATAGTCAAACATAAGAAAAAATAATGACTTTCAATAAGAATTGTAAATAATGTATGTTGAATAAAATTTATTCTATTCTATTACTATTTGAAAGTAACCAATGTTTCACGATAGAAATGTTACCTATAGTTTGGTTGTATAATATATGCATATTATATATATAAAATAATTTTTTCACTAGTCTTTAATTACACCTGCCAGAATACCTCACCACACTGCGGGTTGACTGGCAGAAAATGCCGATAGGCATTAAGTCCGCCCATTGTTACCTTAAAATCTAAGGGTGTAACAATAAAGAGTAAATAAATAAATACTGGTCGTCGTCGTCGTCGTCGTTTCAGCCTATCAATAGTCCACTGCTGAACATAGGCCTCCCTCATAGATTGCCACAAAAATTTGTAGCTCTCGTTTTGGGGGGATTTTGTCATAGTTGCCACGCTTGGCAGACGGGTTGGCAACCGCAGTTTATTTATTCAGATGTTCCAGCAAGATGCTGCTGCCCATCTTCTGGTTTTCATTTTCCCTCTGTCGACTTTTACGACACCCACGGGATGAGATAGGGTGGCAGATTCTCTTAGGCCGCTACCACACGGCATAAATACTGGTAATTGTATTAAAATAAAAATGGTACTTTAATGAGAGGTGGGGGGGGGGGGGGGGGGGGGGGCTGTGATTGGGGGGCGATTTTTAATATTAGCGTTACCAAATATGTCCTATATTTGCTCATTAAAGTTCTATCTCCTTCTGCAGAAAATATCAAATTATCCATATTATCGATATTTATATTTCTTACAATTGTAACCTTTAGTGTCACCGGTCCCCAGGTAAATAAAATGACTCGTCGACGCATTAACGGGTCGACCAACCGGGACCACTAGTAAATACCTATTTTGAAGCTTGATATTACGAGAACTAAGGCTTAATTGCTAAAATAGTTTTATAGAACATAATAGTTTTAAACAACACTGCTAACTTTTTCCACTCGATTTCGAAATTCGACTACATAACGAGAGAAATATATAACTTTATTGGTATAATTTTTCTTGTATGACAGCAGAAGCGTAATAAAGATGCCTAGAAATTATAATATATATAGATATCAACACAGTTAAAGTTTACTTTACAGTTAAAGTGATATATTAAGTTAGTTTATATATTAAACTTCAATACTCACCACCTCCTGTTAAGCAAAAATTAAAATCTTTAAATTATTTAAGAAACCGCGAATCAAAAATGTTTCAAAATATTTATCATTAATTTTTAATACAGATTTCGCTGATCCTGCGGCATCACAATTTTTTTTTATTGGATATAGTGATGAAACGAGCAAAACGTTCACCTGATGGTAAGTGCAACGTCTGCCCATAACAAATGCTGTGTCATACAGAAAAGATTGTGCCTATCACCCTGAGACGTCAGTTCTTAAGTCTCATATGCCCAGTGATTATTCTAGCTCACAGTGCCCTCCAAACCGAAACACACTAATGTTTGCACACTACTGCTTCACGGCAGAGTAACTGGCCCTGGGGTGGTACCTACCCAGACGAATTCTTGCATAGAATTCGTATGCAGAAATCCGTGTAGGTGGGTCCCACCGTAGTGAACTAAGAGCTGATGTCCCAGGGTGACGAACGCTGTAATGTGCCATGCAGAAATGTTTCAGGTGATACAGTATTTATTTCGGGCAGAAGTTGCATATACCAACAGGTGAACGTTTTGTTGATCTCCTCAATTTCTTTTCATTTCTGACAGTAGGTTAATTATAAAAAATTAAAATGTCACGTAATTTAATTAGGAGACATGTTTAATATGCGAAAGGGCAGAAATAATTTAATTACTTAGATCGGGATATAATATAAGTAAAATTTCGAGAGAATTAAGCATATTGCGTTTCACCGTAAAAACTTGGATTACACGAGAAGGCGAAGAAGGCAATCTCCAAGTTCATAGGCGAAGTGGTCGACGTTCTAAAGTGAACGCAAAGGAAACGTCTGTATGAACAAAACGGTTTTACACCTACGGCCGATTAAGCGGAACAATTTGACGTCATTGCTGAAACTATTTGCCGTCATTTGCACAGGGCGGGATTGCACTACGGGTGTTACGCTAAAAAGTATATTAGACTGTTGCCCATAAAGCAGCTCGGTTGAATTTTGCCAGGGAGTTCTTAAATTTCGATTGGTCAACCAAAATATTTACAGACGACCTTCAAATCCAGTAAACATGGTCGATTAAATCTCTGGCGTTATAAAAATACAAGATATTATGAAGATCATGAAGTGCCTATCACTGAGTCTGGTAGAATTAGTGCAAGCATTTAGGACTGGATGTCGGCTGAAGGCGTCGGTGAACTATGCGGATTACTTAATACTTTAGAAGACGTCACGTTGCCGACCATCCGGAACGTTTACCCATAAAATGGGCTTCCCCAATTTCACTATTCACAAGACAACTGTTGGTAAGATACGGCTAGGATTACCCGCGACTGTTTTCAAAGACACCAATTATCATTCGTCAAAAAATGTTTCGACTTTCATGCTGCTAATTATGGACCTGAAGATCGGTTTTTTGTTACTTTTTGTATATATTTTTTAACATTTTTAATTGAATCACTGACTTAGCTCTTTCACTTTCTTCGATTAAAAAAACTACTAGTCCAGTTGCCTCGAAATATGGCATACAAATTCCTTTCCTGGTGTAGATCAACTAACCTACATTTACACCTAAATGCGTAAACGGGCTGAAAACATTACGCCCAGCGATGAGGGCGTGTACTAGTTAAGTAGTAGGAAGTATAATAAGGAAATATTATAGTAAAGAGTTCTGAAGAAATAAAACTTACTCCTCCCGTTATTATGTCTCCTCCAACTTGATTGAAGCCCACAGACCCTGTCTATGAACAAAATAAATACTTGGTTTAATACAATTTAATAAAAATTAAACCTATAACGTTGTACTGATTAAAGTACGCGTAGCCACTAGGCGATGACCGTGTGGTCTGCTCAGAGTACCTATTTACTAGGCGGAGCATTTGTGCAAGGACACAAATGGATGGTTTTCGGGTTCGGTTGTATTATATATACCTTTAATACTCACCCCCATCGTCGTTTTAGGCTATCACAAGTCCACTGCTGAACATAGGCCTCCCGCATAGATAGCCACAAAAGTTTGTAGCTATTATATTGGAGGGATTTTGCCATAGTTGCCACGCTAGGCAGGCGGATTGGCAACCGCAGTTTATTTATTCAGTTGTTCCAGGAAGATGCTGCTGCCGATCTCCTGGTTTTATTTCCCTCTGTCGACTTTTACGACACCCACGGGATGGGATGGGGTGGAAACAAATGGATGGTTTTCGTGTCCGGTTGTGTTATATATTAAGCTTCAATACTCACCCCCATCTGTGAAGCAAAAAGTTAATTCTTTAAATTATTTCAGAAACCGTGTATCAAATATGTATGTGTAAAATTATCGTTAACCTCTGATACTGATTTCGCCGATACTGCGGCATCACAACATATATAAGGTGCCAACCACCCTACGTACAGAGATCCGTCTGGGTGGGTATAGTCGGTGGGGTCAGTTTATTCTACCGTCTAGCATTCCTGTGCAAACATTTCTGTGTTTCGGTTTGAACGATACCGATAGCTAGTGTCATTACTGGGCATACGGAACCTAAGAGCTGATGTCTCAGGGTGACATATGAAGCCCGCAAACCCGCATTGGTACAAACTCGCAGACACTTTCCGTCTCCTAAACCCTCTCATAAATGAGAGGAGACCCGTGGTTAGCAGTGGCACATTAATGTAAACTGTGTGCTTGTAATGTATTTTACGCGGTCTAAAGTACAAATTGTTTTTTCTACACATAGCGAAATATTTTGTATTCTTAACAAATTTAACACACGGAATAGTACTGAATTCTTAAGATCCTCTTGTTCCAAATTCAATTATTTTTCTTGTTCGTGAACCGGAATTCACTGGGTGTGTATTGCAGAAAGTTACATTAAAATTACAACGAGCATTGTAAGGAGAAGAAAATTGGAAGTAAGAAAACAGGTCGGGAGTCGTTACGTGCGTAATGTGGGTTTCCGGATTGCAGATATAATATTTTTTTAAAGCTTAAACATTTCAACTTATTTCGAGAATTAAAGGAGGAAAACGACACAGGCTACTTTGAACGGTGTTTACCCGTGTTCCCGGTGGGTCGACTTATCAACGGGTCCACGGGTCATTTTATTTACCTGTACACCAGTGACACAGATTACAAATCGATTGATACTTTAGAATCCTGATAGATAACCCGTTAAACCTATTAACACCCCAACAATTAGTTACGATGAAGATAACTCGTTAATTTCGCATTTAATTGCTAAAATAGGTTTATTGGACTTACTGGTGGTTGGATTCCTATGCAGGAATGCGTCTATCTAGAAGTCACACATCTGTGTACCATACCAGGGCCAGTTATTACGCCGTGAAGCAGTAGTGTGTAGACATTACTGTGTTTCTGTCTGTCGGGCACTGAGAGCTAGCGTAATCACTGGGCATATGAGACTTAATAACTGATGTCTCAAAGTGACGGGCGCAGTGTGGTGTCACTCGTTGTTCTGGGTGACACAGCATTTGTTATGGGCAGACGCTGCACTTACCATCCGGTGAACGTTTTGCTCGTCTCGTCACTTCATCCAATAAAAAAAAATAGTCTTAGAAAACACTGTGCGCACTTTACCCCCTCTATTTCGAAAGTCACAATAATTTTGCTTTTCCTGACTGCATTGATTGCATTTAGGGAAAGTACATGAAAATAAATATTTTTTGTATGATTTTTCTCATATGATAGCAGAAGCCTAATAAAAATGCCTGTGAATAATAATATCTAAAAGAGGTTAAGATGTAGTAACCCGCGGGAGACTGATTGTGTCTGTCTGTGTTTCAATACTGATCGATTTTTAAACGTACTTGTCGTGTAAAAGCCGCAATTGTTATACCGACACATTCATATTATGTTAGTTTAGTTATTCTTTAGTTATTTTTTAAAAATTGCAAATATTTAAATTATTTCAGAAATCGTGAATCAAATGTTCAGGTTTTTATTTATCATTAACCTCTGATAATGATTTCGCCGATCCTACAGCTTCATAGCATACATAAAGTGGTAGAATTCTTTTACAGAAAACCTTCTAGGTGGGTACCGCCGTAGTGTCGGTTATTCTGCCGTCAAGCATTAGTAGTCAAACATTTGTGTTTCGGTTTGAAGGACGCTAATAGTATATGTAATTACCGAGCATATGGAACTTAAGAGATAATGTCTTAGGGCGACGAGCGCAGTATTCTACACAGAAATTACACAATAAGTGGTATGGACAGACGTTGCACTTACCTATAGGTAAACTATTTGGTCGTCTCACCACTTTCACTTTCTCTCGTGTTTCGGTTTGAAGGGCACTGACAGCCGGGCATATGAGATTTAAGAACTGATATCTCAGGGTGACGGGCGCAGGGTCGTGTCACGCAGTAAAGTTCTTGTTGGTTACACATCATTTGCTATGGTCAGAGGTGGCACTTTTCATTAGGTGAAGGTTTTGCTCGTTTTGTCACCACACGTAGCAGCTAGTGTCTTATAAATATAAGAGTAAAAAGTTCTAAAGAAATATTACTTACGCTTTGCTTTATCCTGTTTTTGCCAATCCAATTGTAGCCATACCCTGTCTATGGACAAAATAAATATTTCATTGAACATAACTTAATTAAAATTAAATATCATTTTGAACTTTAAAAGTTCAAAATTAAAAGTTCAAAATGATATTCTCCTGGCCGATTTCGACCACGGCGACAACTTTCGAATATTGTCGATAGCTATCAATTGCGCAGGAGATATTAAAGTGCCACAGGTGTACACTCAAACACATAGGCACTCACTCGTCCCAACCTACCCGCGCCCGAAGTAACGCTAATGCGATAAGATCGGAGGTAGGCAAGGATGCAGTGTCAGAAACACGGGGACAAACACAACACAACCAGACCCGAAAACCAACAATTTGTGTTTGAGCACTAATGTTGGCTCCGGCTGGGATTCGAACCCAAGACCTGCGGCTTAGAAGTCAGGTATTCTGACCACTAGGCCACGCGGTCGACGGTCGGTCAAAGTTCAAAGTAGGTTATGCTTTGGTTGGACGTGTAGCAGCCACTAGGCGATGACCGCGTGGCTATATAAACGTAGTGTTTACATTCTCTTTACAAGATCTCGTAAAAGAGCAAAACTAATCAGTCGGCTCGGCTCAAAGGTCACCAGCGGTATCACGTAATGGAGCGGCCACCAGAAAAGTAGAACCACACGTAGAACGTACTAACAGCGGCATCATCTCCGAACAAGTTCGTCTAAAAGAGCACTCTTTCGATCTAAAATTTCCGCGAACTACACAAGTTTACTAAACAATCGAGAGGCTACTATGCTACTTTGTGGTGTTCGCGTAACCACGATAATTATTATTGTGTAGCACTTAGCCATATTTTAGTGGTGAAAGATGTATTACTTAATTAACCCAATTCTTTCAATACTGCCTCTTCTTTATCTACCGGTAGGTACTACTTTGAACCACGTAGATAATATAATTAATTTATTTTATCACATTCGATAACTATTCCACGGTCGATAACAACTTTTTATTACCAGAAGTGACAATTAAATAAAAAAAAATCGGCAACATCCACTACTTTACTACTATTAATATAATAGATATTCATAGATAAAAAGAAGTAGAAGTTCCTGCACGCTTACCATTGATCCTGAATGTTTAACGCAATAGTTATCGTCGTTTAAGGACAAGCACACCGTCTGCATAAGAGCCTGAAAGTAATTCGTTTAATTTAGAAATCCTAATACCAAAAGTTGTTCTATCGCAAGCTTCATAAACTTAATAATTTATTATGAGATTTCCCGTTGGCTAATTTTGGACCATTGCGACTAATTCCAAACGCTGTCGGAATCAAGCAACTACGCAGATGATATTATAGTGCCACATGAGTTTGTCGATGTAAATCTCTTACGATAATATCGGAGGTAGGCTAGGATGCAGTGCCAGAGATACAGCAGTAACAATTACAACACAACCAGACCTGAATAGCACATGTTGGCTGCGGTTGGGTTTCGAACCCTGAATCCGCAGCGTAGAAGTCACGTACTTTGGCCACTAAGCCACACGGTCGTCGATAACATGTTATCCTATCAGTCACTGCCTGGTTTGTTGATGTATTATGAGGATATTTAGTATAGCCTCTAATGTATATATATGCCATTATATAAAATTATTTGTATGTATGTTTGAACGGATTTAACCTAAAATGTTTTTGTCAGATTTTGATAAAACCTGTAAAATTGTTCTGCAATTTTAGGTGCTCATTTAACACCGGCTCAGCTGTGAAGGAAAACAGCGTGTCGAAACCTGCGCACCGGTCTGGGTAATACAAATATTTCGAATGCGAGAAGCCCGCCAAGCCCCTTTGGAGCAACGTGGCGGATTTTTTCCGGCTCCAAACCATCTCAGAAATTAGAGCACAGGCCTCCTGTGCAGATTCAGCATTTAAAAGCTGTTACTTTGCTTTTCTTTTACAATTATATATCAGCTGCGATGAAACAATCACCAATGTAAGTATTTATTGAACAATATATGAAACATACGAAAACCGTTAATAATTAATTATCATTAAAATAACCCTTATCTACTTATACATTTATAAAAAAAAATAATGTATCTTTGTTTGTGTAGTATGCATTACTATTCCATTCATACAATTGCGTTGATTGTTTTTAAAAGCTACAAGGTAAATTATGCCTTTGATCGCTGACTGCTAATGAAGAACATTTTTTGTATTTAATGGACATTAGTAAAATGTTAAAACTGAACAGCTGTTTATTAGAAACTTCTGTAAATTATATTAGACACATAAAAGAATTATTGTCTTTTCATACATAAGGATTTTTATTAACAATGAACTGTAATGGCGAAAATAATAATAATTTATTATGTCAAAGGGACCATATTCAAATTTTGTTACTTACCGGAGGCTGGTTAACAAAAGGTTTGGTAAATTATATAAGAAAATTAAATAAATTATTTTCATTCATCATCATCATCATCATTTCAACCTATTAGGTATTGGTCCACTGCTGAACATAAGCCTCCACCATAGAGTGCCACAAAAGTTTGTAGCTCTCATTTTGGGGGGATTTTGCGATAGTTGCCACGCTTGGCAGGCGGGTCGGCAACCGCAGTTTATTTATTGATATGTTCCAAGAAAATGCTGCTGCCCTTCTCCTTGTTTTTATTTTCCTTCTGTCGACTGTTACGACTCCCACGGGATGAGATGGGGTGGTAGATTCTCTTAGGCCGCTACCGCACGGCATTTTCACTACTGTTACTGTTAGATAAAGTTTTAATCTGTAATAGATTTTTATATTCGCATGAATGTTAGTAAAACTTGAAAAACTTACCTCAGGCTGTTGAACAACAAGTTTTGTACATTTTTTGAGAAACTTAAATAAATAATTGATTTGGAGCTATGAGGTAAACTAGACTTTGGTTCAGTAAAAGACTGTAGTAAGAATGAAATTGTTTATATTTTAATAGAAGGTAAATTTTATAACCGGTTGTTTAACAAAACTTATAAAATTATATAAGAAACTTAAATTTTTATCTTTGGTATAAATTATGCCTTTGATTAGTAATATCCTTTAATAGCTAACATTTTTTTTTAATGGGAAATAGTAACATTTTATATATAATTCATCATACATTCGTCCACAAAATATATTCGTCCGGATCCTTAAGAACGTGCCCCGATCTTATTTCTTCCGCAAGTCGTCAATGTGGCGGCACTTCGATCAAGTGGGTTGGAGTGCGCGACGGCAGAGTCAAAATATCGACAGTAAAATATTCAGGTATTGGGCTATGGTAGGAATCTCAAAATCGATGTGGATATTGCGCATGAACCGATTTTGTACGACCTGAAGTCGGTGAATACTACGCAGGTAGGTATGTGAAAAAACGGGGCTTGCGTATGTCATGTTTGGCCGAATACAGGCTTTGTATAATGTAATTTAACAACATAGGAACATTATGCATTCGTCTAGGTAGGTACCACCCCAGGACCAGTTATTCTGCCGTGAAGTAGTAATGTGAGCTAGCGTAATCACTGGGCATATGAGACTTAAGAACTTATGTCTCAGGTTGATAGGCGCAGTGTGGTGTCACACAGCATTTGTTATGGGGAGACGTTGCACTTACCATCAGGTGAACGTTTTACACGTTTCATCACTTTATCGAATAAAAAAAAATTAGCAGCGAACGCCGCTCGGTTCCTTACGCGGCTAATTAGAAACCAGGGTATGGGATGCGGAAGAAATGACGACGAGACAATTACTCGTATGGCCTACAAATAGCTGTGGTGACTCTGTTAGTGTATGTGCAATTTATGTCAGTAAAATGCAGCCTTGATATAGTAGAAATATAATTGTCATTGTTAACCAAAAACACGAAACATTTAAATATTCTCCCAGGTTCGATCATCTTGGTTGTACGCCATACTCTTGTACGGAGTTATCCGAACGTAAAGCAGCGACCTGCTTTACCGAGACGCATATTAATGTCTGCGTCGGCGAGAGATTGTTAGACACGTTTGATCCTAGGTAACAAAACTTATCGTCTACTTTCAAAGGAGGTTTTTTGTTAAACAATGTGTAAAATCTCAAAATAATGTAATCACGAATAATAAGGGCTTACTTTGCGTCTCGGCCGTTTATCCTAGGGAAGCAAACATACAAATTACAAATAAAATTACATTAAGCGGCAGTCGTGTTAAAGAATTTACATTTTTACAGCTACGTCAGATGGTCACAATATCAATTATAAATTGCTAAAGAGTATATCTAGAATTTCCAAAATTTTATCGTCTCACCCGGACAGCCACAGTAATGCCACACAAAATTAAAATCAAAATGAAACGCATGGTGAATAACTTTCAGTTTATGACTAGGAGTGCCGAGGAGTTTAAATACTACGAGGTCCATGACTCCTCAATTAAGAAATCTTTGGCTTACATGCTCGGC
Organism: Luehdorfia chinensis; assembly: GCA_019845155.1. NCBI lineage: Eukaryota > Metazoa > Arthropoda > Insecta > Lepidoptera > Papilionidae > Luehdorfia > Luehdorfia chinensis. The sequence goes on along the minus strand of JAHVAK010000252.1, from coordinate 2,545,304 downwards.
AATTACGATCACAGATTACGCCATACGTTACAAAATTCCATGAAATCCTACAAAAACATAAAATCCTTATCGAGTGTCTGACTTATACATTACTTGGCGATGAATAATTAAAATAGTCTTTATTGCCTTCGATCGATAATTTGAAAATGAGCTCTACAATTAATATTTGTGGCCGTACATAATCCAATTAAAACGGTTAATTGCGATTTTATAAACAAATTGCTATAATGTATTTTAATGACTTTTATTTACAGATTTCTTAACAGTATTAACCCATACTTAATCGTAGTTCTTCTTCTGTTTGCAGACAAACCGACATATTTGACAGTATCATAAAAATGTAAAAACCGCCACAATAACTGGAAATTCTTCAAAGGCATTAACTCAGCTACTTTATCGCATCACATGTTTTTCCACCAATAGTCTGTCGCCAAAAAATCTCTTACATCATCTTCTGCGATATTAATTGAGGTGTCTTTTGTCTGTGTACTATACAAATCTTGTTTCGTTATTAGAGAGATAATGTTGTCTGAAAAGAATATTCTGAAGTATACGTAAGCAATCCCCTATTTACGTAGCTCAAAGGAATTATCCTTTACTTCTACAGATCCGGTGTGTTTAGAGCATCGCCACATAGACTGTCATCATTTTTTCTTTATCACCACTACCGGGGGTTTTTTTTAAACAAGAAGCTGCTGCGGGAGAAGGCGCAAACAAAGCTGACGACACATTATCTCGACGACACGCCAAGTCGCTGCCTTTTAAGGACGGCACTTACGTGATTACCACTGGATATAAAAAAAATAAATTAGGAAAAAAAAGAAAAAAGGGAAGCATAAAATCATAGTTCCAAGTAATGAGCTTTTACAAGTTTTTTAAAGAAACTAAGGGACCTAGCCCGTCGAATGTGTAGGGGTAAAGAATTCAACAATCACACAGCTGTGACCGTAAACGATTTCTTGAAGAAAGAAGAGGAATTGACAATTGTAGGGAGAGATTTTACAGAAGAGCGACAGAATCGTTCATGGGATAGGGAAATATACTGGAAGCGGTCTTTCAAGTATTTAGGAGTGCAGGGATTGAACAGCACGCAGTACAAAGCAGAACGAATATGAGTATTCCTGCGAAGTCGGATAGGCACAATTTTTGAATTCGCTCAAGTTTATTAAGCTCTACTTCGGTAATTTCAAGATAACAAATATCGGCATAGTCAACGATGGGTAGAAGTAATGAATGAGCGAGCGCAACTTTAGTGGCCGTGGGGAGGAAATTACGTAGTCGTTGTAGAGAGCCTACAGCAGAGAATATTTTCCTACTAGTCTCATTCATCTGCGAAGTCCATGACAGACAGGCGGCAAAATATATTCCCCGATTTTTCACCTTATTACTGTATAGGATAAAAGTATCGTTGAGAATAATTGGTAGACTAGACCACTTTAGCAGCTAATCTAGATAAAATTTGATACACATCTACAAAATTATAGAACGCTGGCTATCTGGCAATGTAGCATATTTGACACACACGTTAAAATGGACTTATAAAATGTTTTTATAATATAATACATTTCTGTGTACGAAAATACCACTTCTGAAAAGCAAGTATTGTACATATTCAAAGCAAACCACTTTTGTACAAGACTAGTCCAAAATATACTACTTACATAAATCAAGAACTAACTAAGTTCAGGGAACTGGAAGAAGTCCCCTTAGACAAGGTACGTGAAGCCCATTTTATTACCCATACCTTCCACCTACACTCTGGTAGATTTTTGGTAAGTCTACCTCTCAAAATTTCACCCGACTGTTTTGGCGAATCTTACTCCCTTGCTAAGAAACTACTTCTACTTCTGGAGAAACGATTCAAATGGCAGCCACAAGTAAAGTCCCAATATGTGGACCTTATCTGTGAACACGCTAGTCTTGGTCATCTTACTAGTTACTTATGGGATGGCAAGTTCCAGTTATTTAAGCACTCGTTGTCTTTGGTAGCTAGGTGAGGAGTGTTCTGACATCAACATCAAACCAATTATACAGTGATCACTACTTAGATGACCTTATAACTGGCTTCGAAGATGAGAATACCTTGCGCTATATACAAAGGAATCTATGAGCAGCACTTTAAACGAGTTGCTGCAACTTGAGAAAATTTTCATCCAATTTAACATCAGTTTTAGTCACTGCTTCGTCAAACACAAATGTCAAACGGATTATTAGTGAATCTTCTAGCACATTAGGCATGGGATGGAACAAAACACTCGAGGAATTAAACCTCTCAATCAAATTACCCACAGTGCTTAAAAATGCCAATTTTTGACCCACAAATTTTTTAAATTAGCATGGGACGATCCTGTTCCTGATAAAGTGCAGAGAAATTGCAATAAATTATGCAATGCATTACCTTGCCTTTTAAAGATCAAAGTTCCAAGACGCGCCCTATGTGACCAATCTGTGAATATAGAACTTGAAATAGTGATGCTTCACAAAATGCTTACGGAGCCTGCATATATTTGAGCTCTGTGAATACTGTAGGACAAATAAGTGTAGTGTTGCTTTATTCCAAGTCGAAAGTAGCACAAATCAAAAATACAACGATTCCTCGACTTGAGCTATGCGCCGCCTTATAAGCAGCTAAGCTGTACAAAGCCGTTAGGTAATCGCTGCGATGCTAAAAAACATTATATTCATTGGCGTGATTCGGCAGTCGTATTAGGATTTGGATTTCCGAGTTATGCGAATTAACAGATCCTTCCTCGTGGCGTATCGTGCCGGTTTGTGCTAGCCCAGCAGATCTCATTTCCAGAGGTATCACTCCTGACCAGCTATGCATTACAAAGCTGTGTTGGGCCGGTCCTTCATATCTCTCGGTACCTGAAACTAAATGGCCAATTTCAGGGATCAGTTGTCTGACTTACCTGAACTTACGGCTACTTAAATAACAATCTGATTATAAGTGAATCTTCTAGCGCATTAGGCATAGGATTGAACCCAACAAGCGATGAATTACACTTCTCAATAAAATTACCCACCATGTCTAAATCTGGCTATTTTATAAAGCACGATATTATCTTCGCTATTCAAAATTGACCCACTGGGATTGTTAAGTCCTTGTGTGATCTTAGCTAGAATTTTATTACAACAGTTGAACGAAAACAACAACTGGAATCCTTCCTATTGAGTATAACTCACTTTCTAGTAAAAAAAAACCTTAGTCCTAAGTCACACCTCATATCATTGTTTTCGTTCTTTAACAATGAACGTGTTGTCAGAGTTGGTGATCGCCTAGGTGCTTCTACATATGACTTTGACAATAATATTCAATGCTATCCCATGCATCTCATCGTTTTACAAAAATTATTTTTGGAACGCGAAATATGCATGCTGGTCCACAATTGTTATAAGGAATTGTTCGAGAATTTATTTGGCCAGTCATTGATAGACTTCTGGCTCCACGTGTATTTCGCAATTGTTTTAAGCTACACGCAAAACACTCAAACCCATTACGGGAAACTTGACATCACAACGCATCACGCCCAGCTTTCCTTTCCTTCTTGCATTTGATCATTTGTTATTGAATCTTGTATAATATTTTGTCATGGAGCGTGCTTTGGTTTCCTATGAGACCGTTCTTTGTCAATTTATTTAAAATGTACTTTTGGCAAAGATAAAAAAAATATAACAAAATACGAAATGTATATTTCTTACGTTGAAGAATAAATAATTTTCATTTCATTTAATTTCATTTCCTTTTTTCGGTAGGTGTAGATTTTGCTGGTTCACACACTACTGCTTCACGGCAGAATTGAATTTGAATTTATCTCAGAGTATGTGGATATAAGTTGTCCTGATTTCTTGGTTTGCCCCAAGAAATAAGGACAACTTGTCATATGCATTTTCACATTGAGTTTTTATTTACTGGGTACTAGAGGAGAGATATCAGCTTGATAATTTGTAACACAAGTGCATGCGCTTAAAAACTGTATGTCGCATCTGCTCACACTCATTGTTAGTTATCTATGAAAATATACACCGTCGTCCGCCTCGCGCATGCGCCGCGTGTCATAGAGTTGCGCGACCTATTTTGTTTGAAATGGCTTCTCTAGTACGTATCACATTATACCTGAATGTATTTTAACACCTTTACGAATACTAATGTATAAAAGTCGATTAACTAAAAACACTTTCTAAACTTGGCAGTGGCTAAGCGACTGATATCTGCGCTATAGATAGCCTACAGATAGTTGTTCCGAATCTGCGTGTTTGTGTATGTGCAGTTTGTAAGACATCTATAAGGCGTAGCTACGATAAAAGAGAAGTAGTATTAATGCCAGGCACTGTTTTCAAAAACCAAAAACAGAGCTTATTGCTACTTGCAAAAATCAAGATCATTCTCGTTTCTAGTCCAATTATGAAATGAAAATTCTTTATTTTTCGACAAAAGAAACATAAATTTCGTTTATCAAATGTAATTTTTTTACAATCTACCACCTTTTCGTAATGTGGTTTTTCTCACAGAGCTGAAACAGGCGAATGAAACTCCGTAGGTATCCTCTATTTTGTAAATCATTTTTTGTATCGTCGTCGTCGTCGTTTCAGCCTATCAATAGTCCACTGCTGAACATAGGCCTCCCCCATAGATTGCTACAAAAGTTTGTAGCTCTCGTTTTGGGGGGATTTTTCCATAGTTGCCACGCTTGGCAGACGGGTTGGCAACCGCAGTTTATTTATTCAGATGTTCCAGCAAGATGCTGCTGCCCATCTCCTGGTTTACATTTTCCCTCTGTCGACTTTTACGACACCCACGGGATGAGATGGGGTGGTAGATTCTCTTAGGCCGCTACCACACGGCAATTTTTTGTATCTTAGACAAAAATACATATATAAATTTGCAACGAATAGTCTCATAGAGAACCCAAGCACGCTTCATGATAAAGTTTTAGACAAGAAGACAAATATATATATAATAAGTGTTTTTCAAACTCGAGCAGACCAGTCTCCACCAACAGCATCTGCTCAAAAGTATGACGCTTGTTGCCATCGCCCTCGATAATATTTTTTAGTTTTTTATATTAAACTCATTATAAAAATATATTGTTTATATGTATGTATATATATAAATATATATATATATATATATATATATATATATATATATATATATATATATATATATATATATATATATATATATATGTATATATTCCACATGATTTTGTGAAGCTGGACCGTGATATCACCAAACGGCCTCAGCGGAAGACCAGCGCCGGTTGCTAACAGCCGGCATATGCTGAGCTGGGACCGACTTGTGACGACATATTTTTGTATCATTTTTTGAGTATTGTTTGTGTAAATGTACTCTCGTTACAAATAAATGTATTTTCTTTCTTTCTTTCTTTCTTTCATTTACAAAATTCACCTGCAAGTAAAAGTGTACCTTATTACCAGTGCACAAGTAGTAATGGGTATATTAGGAAAAAAAATCTCAGACTCATTAGCTACTTCTTTGTTGGATTCAATCAATCCGCAAGCTCTAGGGTATAAAATCTTATTATTGTGAATCTTCATTTCGGCACTTTCATTGAGTATGACTTTCCATACTGCTTTAATTTTATTATCAGCAGATTGAATTTTACTCCTAAAAAAATTGATTTAGCGACACGGCATACCTTCCTAAATGTTTTGGAATATTTTTTACATATTCTTTAAATTGTGTCTAATGAAAGTATGTCTTTTTCTATAATTCGAAGAGCTCGTTTCAATGATTTTCTTTTATGAATCTTATTAAATTCTTTGTTTAAACCCCCAAAAATATAATCAATAAAAGCGTTAGGATGGCTCAGAAACAAATATAAGAAGGCTATTAGCTAATGAGGCCCAAACCCATTATCGCCACATACTTATGGGTGGTGGTAGCTCAAGGGCTAGGCGCTCGCTTTATATTTTATAGTACGCTAGTGACCTTGGTTCCATTCCCGGTGCCGGCACCACTAAAATTGTTAATTGCAATTTTAAGTATCGATTTACCACGTACTCGGCGGTGGTGGAAAACATCGTGAGGAAACCTGCATGTCTGAGAAATAATAAAAATTTCGAAGACAAGTGAAATCCGCCAATCCGCATTGGAGCAACATGGCGGTCCCTTCCCGGCTCCAAAATCCTCTCAGAAATAAGAGGAGACCTGTAGTCAGCAGTGGGATATTTATAGGCTGTAACTTTACGTTTTTTTTACATTATCCTTATCAGCTAATTTCAAAACATCATCCAATATGGATTCAAATTCACTAAGGTTACTGTCATAAGATGGGCGATACACAAATTACTATGTATCCATCCAGTTCAACACAAAATATTTTAGCTACACTGTCTACAGAAAGCCCAATTATGTCTACGTTCCTTTGTTTGTATGACTTTTTTACTCATTATAGCGGACCCCCGCGATTTTTTCTGCTATAAGCACTAGCAATATGATAGGCATTAAACCCTAACAACATTTGAAAATCCTTTAACCAGTAAAATACAACTCGTGTTAATGAGGAATACAGTGGTAACAATGTTTCGACGTGTACGTAAATAAATTTTATAACAGACATTTAAATCTATATTGCATATTATTGTATTGGTAGTTAAGTCAAGAGGAAAAAATAATGAAACGCTAATTCCCTTCAGAATCTTTATTTACAATATCAGTTATCGTCTGGATTCTTCTGACTTGTTTCTAAGGGCCTGTTAATTACAGAATATTTTTACATGAACAAAGTTTAATAATTTGTTAAAAACCCTATACATACTTCGATGTGCCATAGTATAATGATTCGGTCAGACAGCGGATGGGGCGGAACGGCGACGCGACGCTGGCGCGATGTGAGCAGTTATAATGTACTAATACATATATATAGAAGATGTCACACCGCACCGTCGCGCTCGGCGTGCGGATAGCAGATGCGTCACGTCACCGTCGCGCCCGGCGGAAAAACAACAGGAGCGCTGCGTGGATGCGTCGCGCCGCGTTGTGTTCTATGAGTATTCATTGTAGTTGTCAAACAGAGAACGGGACGGATCACGTCGGATCAGACGGGACTGCTGACGGATTTGTATTTAATTACAAAAATAGACAACGAAAAAGTGGAAACGCTCATTGAATTGTTAGAGGATTTTTATATTGCAGTGGTATGACCATGGTCTAAAATGACTATGGTCTAAAATCGACGATTTTGGAATAAATAGGAAAAAAAAATCACGCTGGACGGCATCCACATCGCGTCGCCGCCCCGTCAGCGGCGCGTCGTCGTCCCGACCCGCCCGCTGTCTGACTGTATCTTTTGGGTTTAGGGCACGGATTGCGTGACGTCGCGTGATCGAACCCGCTATTCGATTATTGTAATGATAGTGAACCATCTCCTAGTACAAGCTTTTAAGCTTTAATGGAGTGGTTAATAGGAATATTAGTAACGTTACTAGCATCGTTAGTATTTAAAAAAAAGAGCGCGTGCGACTGAGTACACGTGAGGAAAGTGAAACTCCTTTGGAGATCGACTTCTAAGTTAAAATATCCTTAAAACTTGTATGATTTAAGGATATCGTTTCAAGGATTAAAGTTATAATAACTGAACTAACTTAAAGGACAGATATTTTGTGACTTACTTTCTTTATATTTACATTAATTATACTTGTCTCTATTTTAATACTTTGTAGTTGCGACAGCTCAAGAGTAATAATTTGGAATATACATCGCTGGATGTGTGGTTCATATCCATATGATTTTTTTAAAACAACAACACAAGAAAGTTGTGAGTTACACAAATGTTTACTTTGATTGGGAAACGAATCCAAGATCTCGCAACTCAACGGTCAAGAACACCGACCAGTAAGCGACGTAGTCTGCGGTTTCACCGGCGTAAAAAAGCCGACACCGATCGATTGTTTACATTTATATACTTCAGTATTTCAATCGGATTTTGGTGTTTTAATTTTTTTGCGCGGGAACCCTATTTATTTTTATAAAATTAAAGTAGCCTAAGTTAACCGTTATAATATCAGCTGTATATATAAAGTCCCGTCCAAATCGATCCAGCCGTTTCGAAGATTAGCCGGATCAAACAGACAGACAGACTGACAGACAAAAAATTTAAAAATTGTTTTTTTCTTATAAATACCTTACCGACGGTTTATCTGTTACCTTATCACGGTTCAACTGCTGAACCGATTTGGCATAGGGAGATGAACATTGGATAATTTTAAAAAACCTAAATCCACGCAGACGTATTCGCGGGCTTCAACTAGTTAAATTTTATTTTAACTAGTTGAAGCAATATTCATTGCCTTCGGTCTTTTATATTTTTGTCACTCTCCGGTATGCAGATAAGTCATACGTTTTTTATATTTGTAAAGTATGCTAACAATATTGTGCGCCTTTTTCGCTACCGATAAATTTAAACCCACATGCGAGTGGCGTATCTGTGCATAATTCTAAATTTTCTGTCTCTGGCCAATACTTATTTCGTGTGAGATTAAACGTCACATAGTTCTTTCTTCTTCTGTCTCTATCCAAGTGCCTATTTTTATCCTTTTCGCGACACATTCGAAACGTTAAACAAATACGACCTTGGATTTTTACTCACCGAGCCCAAAGAAGTTTCACTTCAGAAAATAACAATGTCAATACTTACAACGTTATATAGTAGTCAAAATCCTATAAAAATATTAATTACTCATTTTGTGCTTTTACAGTAATCAAATGATAAAACCGAGTGCTCATTACAGTATTAGTTAATAGATTCAGGCGTTACTTTGCGGAAATCCATTATAATGAAGGAAAGAAAGGTTATTTGCTAAGATCCGCATGCAATATATAAAATGGTGTATATTACGCCGAGTGGCGCTCGGCTGCGGACTGTCGCAAACTAGCAACGGAGCAAACTAACTTACTTGTTAGTTTGCTCGTGCACGCTGCTGTATGCTCTTCAAAACTAGGTAATATAGACCATTTTATATTTTGCATGCGGATCTTTGCAAATTAACTTTCTTTCCTTCACAACAGTATTCACATAAAGAGCATAACCATGGCCACTTATGGAACAACATATCTTTAAATTCAATGTGGGAGAGCAACAGAAACAGCTGAAAGCAGTTCTGAATACTTTTTCTCCTTCTGGGCGTTTTTTTTTACTTTAGCGACAAATTCTGAACACATGACAGAAGGTATCAACTGCGCAAGAGATCATCATCATCACCATCATTTCAGCCTATTACTAGTCCACTGCAGAACATAGGCCTCCCCATAGATTGCCACAAGAATTTATAGCCCTCGTTTTGGAGGGATTTTGCCATAGTTGTCACGCTTGGCGAGCGTGTTGGCAACCGCAGTTTATTTATTCTGATGTTCCAAGCAGATGCTGCTGTCCATAATGATGTTTTACTGATTTTAAATTTTCGTCTGTCGACTTTTAAGACACCCACGGGTTGAGATGGGGTGGTAGATTCCCTTAAGCCACATGGCACAGTAATGAACTCTAATGTCGTAAACATAATATATTAAATGGAGATTAGTAAAATTTTATAACTTACCTAAGGCTGCTTAACAAAAAGTTTTATAAATCATTTAAGAAGTTTAAATAGATTTATTTCCTAAATTATCTAGACAATCGTTTATTCGGTCCTTTAAGCCGTCAAATATTTTTTGGACCGGGGCTGGGCTGTTCACCGCCCGATGTATATTGTACGATTTGTGTTGTGTATTGCGCTAAACCTTTCGCCAGCACTATTATTACATTGGACTAAGTGTGATTTGTAATTTTTTTTATCCAAATTACGTTACAGTTTTTATAATATTTTAAGCGTTTCGGCGACATCATAATGTTAGGATGTGTCAAAGCTTGTGAACCAACGACGATACCTTAAAGGCCGTATGACTCATATGGAAAACTCTCATAATTACATCTTCGGCTGAACTTCACGTCGCCCACGAGCAACTAAAAGATATATACTCTCGCATCGACACTACCAATATGGATCGCCATCGATGAGGTGCACATAGAAGAGGCTCTCGTCATCGAGGACTAAGTACATCGACCTTGTCCAAGAAGATCAAAGCTAGGATTATGGAGGTGCAGTCTCAAGACCGTGAGAGTCGAGAATCGGAGTCGAACCCAGCGCAAACTAATCTTCCTCACATTGCACTGCTATCCTTTAGCGGTAACCTATGGCGATTGTATGACATTTAAGGATATGTTAGTGTGTATTGTTCATAGCAACACTAAATTAAGTGCAGTTCATAAGTTCCATTTGTAAGTTCCAATGTACACTTATTCCAATGTACACAATGGACAATTATGCTGCGACAGTGTTATTCTAATTGCTCATAACCATCTAACTAAATTAATAGAGATTAATAGTAAAGTAAACAGAGGTTATAGTTTAAGAAAACTTCTAAATGATTTTATAATTAACTTTAGTACTGATTTCGTCGATCCTGCGGAATCACGAAATAGATAAGATGGTAGGGTTCTTATGCAGAAATGCTGTAAGTGATACTATATCGGTTATGGGCAGACGTTGCACTAAACATTCAGGTGCATGATTTGTACGTCACGTCACTTTGTACTATCCATAAAAAACCTTGCCAGTGATGTTTTGGTATCGAGTTACCACGTGCTCAACGTTGAAGGAAACATCGTGCACGGATCTGTATGTCTGTGAAATAAAAATGTTTCGATGACATATGACGCCCGCTAACCCGCATTGGAATGTGGCAAAACAATTCCCGTATCCTAAACCCTCTCATAAATGAGAGGAGACCCGTGGTTAACTGTGGGACTATTATTTAGGCTATTAATTATAGTTTATTATATTATATACGATGTGAATTACAAATTAGTTAATCTACATATAGCAAATTATTTTGTATTCTAATATTTCACAGAGTAGTAATGGATTCTTAAGAATCTTTTTTACCAAAAATATTAACTTTTAATTTTTCTTGTTTGTGAAAACGAATTCACGGTGTTTGTATTGTAACCCGAAAGTTAAATTAATTTTCAGCGAACATTGTATGAAGAAGAACATTGTAAGTAAGAAAATTGGCCGAGGGTTGCTACATGCGTAATGTGGGGTTCCGCATATATAATATTTTTTAAAGCTTATACAGACAAGGCAGTAATTTAGTTGCGTTACGGTGTTTACCTGTGGTGTACTAACATTAGTTGGGCGTTAATCAATTCAATATTGAATCAATTAATTAATTGAGTAATAAATTTATTGCAATTCATTTAAATGCAACTAACATTAATTGAAATTAAACTTTTAATTGCAAGTTGCAATTCATTTATTTACATTAAACTATGTTAATCGCAACTCGCAATTAAAACAATTGCAATTAATTTTGAAAAAATTAAAAGTAACAATTAACCTATTTCAATTGACAATTTATTGCTTCATTAATAAAAAGAATATAGTCCAAAAGTTTACGTTCTTTAGTATACGTTCATTCAGTCAAGACAATAATCTGTCTGTAATTAGACTGATTATTGTCTTTCTTTCATTGAAATTTTTGATGATTATTATTAGTCCTTTATTTACTAATTGCATATGTTTTTCAAAAACTTACACATTTGTTCTGACGCCGTTCCGCGGCCTATACAATAATCAGTTATAATAGTTAGTTTTTAATCAAATAACTAAAAAGAATGAGAATATTAATATCAGTCGTTTATTTACTACTTGCATACGTATTTCAATAACTTACACAATTGTTCCGACGCCAATCCTCCCTCTATACAATAATTAGTTTTATTTGTTAGTTCTCAATAAAATATATTAAAAAGATTGAAATTATTAATATCAATCCTTTATTTACTACTTGCATACGTATTTCAACAACTTACACATTTTTTCTTACGACACTCCGCGGCCAAAACAAAAATCAGTTTTAAATGTTAGTTTTTAATTAAATACATAAAACATATTAATATCAATCCTTAATTTACTACTTGCATACGTATTTGAATAACTTACACATTTTTTCTTACGACACTCCACGGCCCAAACAGAAATCAGTTTTAAAAGTTTGTTTTTAATTAAATATATTAAAAAGATTAAAAATATTTATAGCAATCCTTTATTTACTACTTGCATACGTATTTAATTACTTACACATTTTTTCTTACGACACTTAAAAAAAAAAATCAGTTTTAAATGTTAGTTATTAATTAAGTATATTAAAAATGATAATATCAATCCTTTATTTACTACTTGCATACGTATTTAAATAACTTACACATTTTTTCTTACGACACTTCGCGGCCCAAACAAAAATGAGTTTTAAATGTTAGTTATTAATTAAGTATATTAAAAATTATAATATCAATCCTTTATTTACTACTTGCATACGTATTTTAATGACTTACACATTTTTTCTTACGACACTCCCCAGCCTATACAACAACCAGTTAAAATTGTTAGTTCTTAATCAAATATATTAAAAAGATTGAAAAATTAATAATTGTTAATTGTAAAAAGTCGCGATTAACAATGAATTATAATTGTTAATTGCTGCAGTCGCAATTAACAATTATAATTCATTGTTATTCGTTACCTGCCCGGCAATTAAATTTTGCCGAACACTGACCCGTGGCCCCGGTGGGTCGACTTATCAACGGGTCCACGGGTCATTTTATTTACCTGTGAACCAGTGAGACACAGGTTACAAAACGATTGATATTTTAGAATCCCGATACGGAACATTACACCCATTAGTTACGATAAAGTTTACTCGTTAATAAACAAATGTTGATTTTTATTTGATTTACTTTAGTTTTATTTACCATGCCGTACCATAGAGTAGTGAAGACTTTTTCAAGCAATTGCGTCGCACAATCATTTATAAATTTTGAATTTGATTAGTTGTCGTGTTGTATTCTGAATTAATATATTCTAACTCTAATAAAAGTAGTTAATTGGGTAATAATAACAACAACGAACATAGCGATACTATTCTAGCTTCATAATTACTTTTTTATTACCACATATCCTTTTACTATTCCTCCACGTAGCCTGCTGGTCAAGCATTCCTGTGCAAACATTTCCGGTCCGGTTTGAAGGATAGCTAGTGTTATTACTGGGCATATGGAACCTTATAGCCGATGTCTAAGGGAGACGATCCCAGTATAATGTCAGGCACAAATGCCCTAGTTGATACAGTATTTGGTATGGGCAGACGTTGTACTTACCATCAGGTGAAAGATTTGGTAATCTCGCCACTTTTTACGGTAAAAAAAAATTATAACTTGACAGATAACCACGAGTAGGTCTGCAGACAGAGGAGAGTCTCAGCGGCCTAACCTAGTCCTACTGAGAAATCACTAATGACTTGCATAGCAAGCCCAAACACCTCAAAATTTGGCATACATATTCCTAACACGGTGTAGAGCAACTAACGCACATTTACACCTAAATGCGTAAACGGGCTGGAAACATTACGCCCAGTAAAGACGGCGTGTAACAGTTAAGTAGTAGGAAGTAAATATTATAGTAAAGAGTTCTAAAGAAATAAAACTTACATCTTCCTGTATTATGTCTCCCCCAAACTGATTGAAGCCCACAGACCCTGTCTATGAACAAAAGAAATACGAGTACTTGGTTGAATACAATATAATAAAAAATAAACCTGTAATGTTGTACTGATGAAGCCATTTTAAGAGGCGTTCAAATATGTCTATATTTGCTCAATTATAGTTCGATCTCCTTCTGCAGAAAATATCAAATTATCCATCCTATCGATATTTATATTTCTTAGAATTGTAAACTTTAGTGTCACCGGTCACCAGGAAATAAAATCACTCATGGACCTATTAATGGGTCGACCAACCGGGACCGCTAGCAAACGCCGATTCTGAAGCTCGATATTACGAGAACTAAAGCTTCATTGCAAAAATAGATTTATAGAAAATAATAGTTTTAGAAAACCCTGCTAACTTTTCCACTCGAGTTAGAAACTCGAAATAATTTTGCTTTTCGTGTTGGCATTTACGAGAACTACATAGAAATACATAACTTTATTTGTGTTATTCTTGTATGACAGCAGAAGCATAATAAAAATGCCTAGAAATAATAATATATTTATATATAAACACAGTTAAAGTTATATATCAAGTTAGTTTATATATTAAACGTAAATACTTACCCCTATCTGTTAAGCAAAAATGTAAATCTTTAAATTATTTCAGAAACCGTGAATCTAAAATGTGTCTATATATTTCGCCTTCTACAGATTTCGCCGATCGTGCGGCATCACAACTTACAGAAGGTGAGATAGAATTCTTATGCTGAAATCCGTATAGGTGGGTCCCATTATCTCTCCCATATTCTGCGGTCAAACATTAGTGTAGCAACATTTCTGTACTTGGTTTTTAAGGACACTAATAGCTAGTGTAATTAATGAGCACATGGAACCTAAGAGCTGATGTCCCAGGGTGACGAACGCTGTATTGTAAAACCTAGAAATGTTCCAGGTGATACAGTATTTCTTTTGGGCAGACGTTGCATTTATCAACAGGTGAATGATTGATCATCTCCTCACTTCCTTTTCATTTCCGACAGTAGGTCTTGGACACTTGTTTATTAATAAAAATTAAAATGTCACGTAATTTAAATATATACGAAAGGGCAGAAATAATCGGTCGGGAAAATGACATGAATGTTTTGATGACATTAAATAGGTTACATTTCAAAGAAAGAAACAAATTAGTAAAATGTTGTTTCCAGCTATTTTTCATTTGTTTTTCTTTCTGTCAAAATGAGTGAATCTAATTGAGAAATTCGATACAAAAAAAAGAAAATATGCAACGCCAGCCGCGAAAAAAAGTTTGTGTCATTTATGGACCTAATACAGTGTCAGTAAGACTAGCACAAAGTTGGTTTAAGCGTTTTCAATCCTGGAATTTTGATGTCAAAGATCCACCTCGCTCTGTTCGCCCTGTCAAAAAATGGACGTCATGTTTGAAAAAGTGGAGCAAGATCAGCATATCAGTAGGTTACGACATAGCTGAAGAACTGGGAATTGACCACGAAACTAAAAAACTGTTTTGACCCATTTGACACAGCGTACACAAAAAAGCTCCAAATTTGCGTGCCATGCGAGCTCACTGAAAGAAACCTACTGGACCGTGTACTCATTTGCGATTCTTAATTGAGACGAATGAAAACAAAGTGATTAATAATTGGTGATGAAAAGTGGAGCACGTTCGACAGGAATGTGCGAAAAAGGAAGTGGTCAAAGGTCGGTCAGGCTTCACAGACTGTGGCAAAATCCGGGTTAACACGCAATAAGGCTCGCTGTGTGTATGGTGGGATTGGAAGGGCGTTGTTCATTATTTGCTTGTACCGCCGAGCAGAACCATCGATTCTGATATCTATTGCCAACAACTGATGAGAATAAAGGAAGTGATCAATAGAAAGGGTGTGGTCTTTCATAATGACAACGTTCATCAACACTTTAGCCACTTTAGTCACTAGAGGTGTTAATGCATCCGCCATATAGCCCTGACCTTGCATCTTCAGATTTCCACCGGTTTCGGTCTAATCAGAATTCTTTAGATAGTGTCAGGTTAACATCAATGGAGGACTGCCAAAACTACTTTCGCGTTTTTTTGCTCATAAATCCCAAAATTCTATAGCAACGGGAAGCATATTACTACCTTTAAGATGGCAAAAAGACATCGAACAAAATGGCACATATGTACTGTAATTGAATGTAAATAAACTTTGAAAAAAAAATGTTATATATTGAGTTTTCATATAAAATGCGAAGAAACTTTCTCCCTAACATTTAATTACACAGATCGGGATATAATATAAGTTAAATTTGAATTTGAATAACTAATATATTTGTTTGTATTATTTTTTTGTATGACAGCAGAACCTTAACCAAAATGTGATACAGTCAGCCCGCGGGAGCCTAGTGTGACTGTCCGAGTGACATTAGGTTATACATTTTTAGTTTATAACTTTATTAAGCTCCAACATTCACCCCAATCTATTGGACACATTACGCCCAACGAAGAGGGCGTGTAACAGTAATATAGTAGGAAGTAAGAAAGGAAGAGTTCTAAAGTAATAAAACTTACATGTCCCAGTATTATGTCTCCCCCAACCTGATTGAAGCCCACAGACCCTGTCTATGAACAAAATAAATACTTGGTTAAATACAATTTAATAAAAATTAAACCTGTAATGACCGTGTGGTAGCGGCTTAAGAGAATCTACCACCCCATCTCATCCCGTGGGTTTCGTAAAAGTCGACAGAGGGAAAATGAAAACCAGGAGATGGGCAGCAGCATTCTTGCTGTAACATCTGAATAAATAAACTGCGGTTGCCAACCCGTCTGCCAAGCGTGGCAACTATGGCAAAATCCCCCCAAAACGCGAGCTACAAACTTTTGTGGCAATCTATGGGGGAGGCCTATGTTCAGCAGTGGACTATTGATAGGCTGAAACGACGACGACGAACCCTGTAATGATGTACTGATGAAAGTAGTTCAGCTTGGTTGGACGCGGAGCCACTAGGCGATGACCGCGTGGCCTGCGCATTTGTGCAAGGACACAAATGGAAGGTTTTCGGGTCCGGTTGTATTGTATATTATAAATTAAGTAAGAAAATTGGCCGAGTACTGCTACATGCGTAATGTGGGGCAGATAGAATATTTTTTTAAAGCTTAAACAGTCAAGGCAGTAATTTAGTTGCATTTATTTCTGTGCACCCAACAGAGCAAAGTTAGGGGGAGCGACATTTTGCAGGCTACTTTGAACTGTGGTCTCAGTGGGTCGACCATTAACGGGTCCACGGGTCATTTTATTTACCTGTATGAAGGAGATAAGATTAAACCAATCAATTAGTTACGATAAAGATTACCCGTTAATAAACAAATGTCATTACATTTTATGACTTTTAATAAGTTTTGAAATAAATCACATCTCTAGGAAAACAAAAAATGTTTGAACTTCATAATATTTTGTATTTACATAATACTAGTTGATACCCGCGACTTTGTCCGCGTGTTTACATATCTCGGATAAAAAGTATCCTAGGTCCGTCTCCAAGACGCAAGCTATTTCTGTGCCGAATTCGTCAAGATCGGTTTAGCGATTGTACCGTAAAATGGTAACAAACAGACAGAGGGACAGTGAGAGTTACTTTCGCGTTTATAATAATAGTATGGATTAATAACATATTTGATTTATTTACCATGCAATCTTTTAATGAAGTCCTTTTTCAAGCAATTGCATTGCACATCATTTACAAATTTTGAATTTTATTAGTTGTCGTGTAGTATTCTGAATTAATAATAAAAATAATGATCATAGCGATACTTTTGTAGATTCATATTTACTTTTCTTAGTACCACAAATCTTTTTACCCTACCTCCACATAGCTTTCCGCCAGTGCTAATAACACCTTTTAACCGTAATATCGGGACAAAATGTATACATAACATTTAGAGCTGCATGTTAAAAATCACAATGGTAATTTAATGGTTTCCAGTCTGGAAATTGGAATTTTGTTAATCTAAGCAGCGTCGTATATGTTTCGGATTTTCCGGCAACGAGTAAAGCGTTTCGTTTAAATTGCGCTAGTTGTACCGCCTGAAGCAACTGAGCGTGTATGGTAAAAAATTATAGAAATCAGTCGAAATCATTTTGCTTTTCCTGTTAGCATTTACGAGATAGAAATGTATAACTTCATTTGTATAATTTTTCTTGTATGACAGCAGAAGCCTAATAAAAGTGGGGGAGCCGCGGGGCCTAGTGAGATACAAAACGATTCTAACCGATCGATTTTAACACGGTCCCCTCGTGTGAAAGCCGAAATTGTTATGTCAAACAGTTAGTTATATATTAAGTTAGTGTATATATAAAACTTCAATACTCACCACCCCCTGTTAAGCAAAAATGTAAATCTTTAAACCATACAAAAGGTGATGGCTCCCACCGCAGTGACCGTTATTCTACCGTCAAACATTAGTGATGCAACATTTTTATATTTGGTTTTTAAGGACGGTGATAGCTAGTGTTATTACTGGGCATATGGAACCTAAGAGCTGATGTCTCAGGGTGACGAAAACTGTATTGTGCCACCTAGAAATGTTCCAGGTGATATATAATTACTTTTGTTGCATTCAACAACATGTGAACGAACGTTTCGATCATCTCCTCAATTCCTTTTCATTTCTGTCAGTATGTGACTTGTTAATTATTAAAATTTAAAATGACACGAAATTTAAATATATGCGAAAGGGCAGAAATAATTTAATTACAAAGAAAAAGAAAATATATCTTTATTTATTGCGATTTTTTTCTTTTATGACAGCAGGACCCTAACCAAAATGCCTGTGAATAATAATAACAAAATGTGGTAAAGATATATAATCCGCGGGATCCCAGTGTGAGTCTTCGAGTGACATTAAGTTATACATGTTTAGCTTATAACTTATGTTAAGATAGTTGATATATATGATTCCTATGCGGGAATCCGTTAGGTTATTCTGCCGTGACGCAGTAGTGTGCAAACATTACTGTGTTTCGGTTTGAAGGGCACTGTGATCTAGCGTAATAACTGGGCATATGAGACTTAAGAACCTTTGTATCAGGGAGATGAGCATATTATGGTGTCACACAGAAATTTTCTGGGTGACACAGCATTCGTTATGGGCAGACGTTGCACTAACCATCAGGTGAACGTTTTGCTCGTTTAATCACTTTATGCAATTAAAAAAAGAAAAAAAAATTAAACTCCTACATTCACTCCAATCTACTGAGCAAAAATTTAATCCTTTAAATAACTTCAGAAAAACGTGAATCATATATTTCTTTGTATATTTTTCACTAACCTCTATTATCATTAATACCCATTTCGCTTTTTATGTTAATATTCATTTCGCTGATCAAAACAACAATCAATATACAAAAGGTGATAGGATTCTTATGCAGAAATCCATCTAGGTAAGTACCACCGCAGTACCAGTTATTCTACCGTCAAGCATTCCTGTGCAAACAAAAAAGCAAGCAAAGTGTCATTACGGGCATATGGAACCTAATAGCCGACTAACAGAAACGAGCCCAGTATAATGTCACTCAGAAATGATCTAGGTGATTCAGTATTTGTTAGCAGACGTTGTACTTACCATCAGATGAAAGACATCTCGCCACATTTTACGATGAAAACAATACATCTTGACAGATAACTACGAGTAGGTCTACAGGCAGAAGAGATTCTCGGTCCGCCTAACCTAGTCCTACTGTGAAATCACTATTGACTTGCATAGCAAGGGACGGAAATCGGTTCTTTCACTTTCTTCGATTAGAAAAACTACAAGGCCAATTGTCTCAAAATTTGGCATACATATTGCCTATCCCGGTTTAGACCAACTAACATACATTAACACCTAAATGCGTAAATGGGCTGGACACATTACGCCCAGCGAAGAGGGCGTGTAATAGTTAAGTAGGAAGAAGTAAATATTATAGTAAAGAGTTCTGAAGAAATAAAACTTACATGTCCGTGTATTATGTTTCCCCCAACCTGATTGAAGCCCACAGACCCCGACTATGAACAAAATAAATACTTGGCTGAATACAATTTAATAAAAATTAAACCTATAACGTTGTACTGGTGAAAGTAGTTCAGCTTTGGTTGGACGCGTAGCCACTAGGCGATGACCGCGTGGTCTGCTCCTATTCGTCGTTTCAGCATATCACAAGTCCACTTCTGAACATTCCTATGCAGGAATCCGTCTAGGTAAGTACCACCCCAGGGCCAGTCTGCCGTGAAGCAGTAGTGTGCAAACATTACTGTGTTTCGGTTTGAAGGGCACTGTGAGCTAGCGTAATCACTGGGCATTAGAGACTTAAGAAGTGATGTCTAAGGGTGACGGGCGCAGTGCGGTGTCACACAGAAATATTCTGGGTGACAAAGCATTTGTTATGGGCGGACGTTGCCTTTACCATCAGGTGAACGTTTTGCTCGTTTCGTCACTTTGTACAATAAAAAAAAGGCCTCCCGCATACATAACCACTAAAGTATGTAGCTCAGCTGTATTGGAGGGATTTTGCCATAGTTGCCACGCTTGGCAGGAGGGTTGGCAACCGCAGTTTATTTATTCAGATGTTCCAGGAAGATGTTGCTGCCCATCTCCTGGTTTTAATTTCCATCTGTCGACTTTAACGACACCCACGGAAAGGGGTGGGGTGGAATCAATGGATGGTTTTCGTGTGTTATATATTAAGCTTCAATACTCACTCCCATCTGTTAAGCAAGAATTTAAATCTTTAAATTATTTCAGAAACCGTGTATTAAATATTTATGTGTAAAATTATCGTTACTTCTGATACTGATTTCACTGATACTGCGGCATCCCAACATATATAAGGAGCCTACCACCTTATGTACAGAGATCCGTCTAGGTGGGTACAGTTGGTGGTGTCATTTTATTCTACCGTCAAGTATTCCTGTGCAAACATTTTTGTGTTTCGGTTTGTAGGATACCGATAGCTAGTGTAATTACTTGGCATACGGAACCTAAGAGCTGATGTCTCAGGGTGACATATGAAGCCCGCAAACCCGCATTGGAACAAACTCGCAGACACTTTCCGTCTCCTAAACCCTCTCATAAATGAGAGGAGACCCGTGGCTAGCAGTGGCACGTTAATTTAGGCTTATAGTATAATAGCTAATGCCCGCAACTTCGTCCGCGTGGAAATAGGTCTTATTTATTTGATTTTCCGGGATGAAAAGAAAAAGGAAAGAAAAGAACAGATACTTTCGCATTTATAATAGAAGTATGGATATGGATTAACATATAGTATATTTTACGCGATCTGAATTACAACTTGTTTATTCTATACATTGCAAAATATTTTGTATTCTAAACAAGTTGAAGATTTGTATTCCACGGAATAGTACTGGATTCTTAAGATTCTCTTTTTCCAAATACATTTATTTTTCTTGTTCGTGAACCTGAATTCACTGGGTTTGTATTGCAGCCAGTAAGTTAAATTAAAATTTTAGCGAGCATTGTATGGAGAAGAAAATTGGAAGTAAGAAAATTGGTCGAGTGTACATTACGCATGTGGGGTTCCGGATTGCAGATATAATATTATTATAAAGCTTGAACATTTCAACTTATTTCAAGAATTAATGGAGGGAAACGACACATTGCAGGCTACTTTGAACGGTGTTTACGGGTCATTTTATTTACCTGTAAACCAGTAACACAGATTACAAATCGAATGATACTTAAGAATCCTAATAGGTAACCCGTTAAACCAATCAATTAGTTACGATAAAGATTACTCGTTAATGAACAAACGTTATTACATGTTTCACTTTTAATAAGTTATGAAATAAATCACATCTTTAGGAAAACAAAATACTCGTCCTTACAGAACGTTTCACAACATTTTAAATTAAGTATACTTTTAAAGTTTCTTAATTTTTCTAAGGGTTAACGAAGAATATATCGCCTGTAATGAATTCCAACAGTATATTGATCATAAATTAGTCATGTTCAATTACTGACTTTGGTCTGGTTTATTATTTTTGGATTTATAAAATTTTAACAACGTATTCAGGAGACGATTTAAATTCCGGTGCCTTTCTCCAAGCATACTAATCTTTTATTGAAGTCCTCATTAAACCAATTGCGTTTCACATAATTTATAAATTATGAATTTTATTAGTCATCGTGTTGTATTCTGTCTTAATATATTACAATCCTAATAAAAGTCGTTAATTAGGTAATAATAACAACAACGAACATAGTGATTCTATTCTAGCTTCATGTTTACTTTTGTTAGTACCACATATCCTTTTACCCTCTCCATATAGCCCGCTGCCAGTGCTAATAACACCTTTAAGCGGCAATGTCGGGACATTTGTCCATATCATATCATTTAGACACATATCATTTAGAGCTGCATGTTAATAATCACAATAGTACTTTAATGGTTTCCAGTCTGGAAATTGGAATATTGTTAATCTAAACAGCGTCGTATATGTTTCGGCTTTCCCTGCATTGAGTAAAGCATAAATTATAGGTTTCACTCCATTCTTTGAAATTTTTACCATACGGTTATGGCGAAGTCAACTTTTAGAGGTAGTATCATCAAATTTTTCCTATATTTGCTCAATTATAGTTGTGTCTACTTCCATAGAAAATATCAGTTTATCGTCATATCGATATACCTGTAGAACATACACTACAGGTAAATAAAATTACTCGTGGACCCGTTAATCCATACTAATATATAAATGCGAAAGTAACTCTCTCTGTCCCTCTGTCTGTTTGTTACCTTTTCACGGTTCAACCGCTAAACCGATCTTGACGAAATCTGGCGCCGAGATAGCTTGCATACTGAGAATGGACATAGGATAATTTTTATCACGGAAAATAAAATAGTTCCCACGGGACATTTAAAATACCTTTTTCCGCGCGGACAATGTCGCGGGTGTGATCTAGTGGGTAAATATTTCAAGAACTAAATCTAATTCGCTAAAATAGGTTTACAGAACATCAGATAGACGCAGCGATGTCGTTCGCTGCACACATTAAAAACATACGCAATAGAGCGGCTTTTATCTCAAGCCGTCTATACCCATTAACTTGCTCCTCAAGCAAAATGTGCTTAAGACACAAACTTCGCCTCTATAAGACTTGCATAAGACCCGTAATGGACTATGCTTGCGTCGCTTTCGCTCACGCGACGGGCAATCAATTAAAGAAGTTACAGAGCGTTCAAAATCGATTCTTGCGAACTGCCACCGGAGCCGGTTGGTATCAACGCAATGTAGATCTTCACAGCGACTGTGAAATGCCTTTAATCTCTGAACACTTCAGAGAATTATCACGGCGGTTTTTCGGAAAAGCCGCGGTTCATTCAAACCCGCTGGTGGTTAAAGCAGCAAATTACCGACCAAACAGAAACGCGACCGAACGCAAACGTCGCCCGCGAAACGTGCTAGACGACACGGACGTCTCAGCTCTTCCTGACCACGATACTGTCAGTCACGATCCAGGCCACACTGTACACACAGTCAATAGCTTTAATATAACACGCACCACGACGCGCGACCGCCGTAGAGAGCGGCGCGCAATAGTCAATAATCACATCGCGTACACACGATTCACCCGTGTTCCAGGGCGGTTCTCACCGCCCAGAGTTACCGACACACAAGTCGACAGTCCGAATGGACGCGCGCAGCCTCCTTCGGACGGTCAGTAGACGACTTTAAATGTTTAAGATTTTCGAAATCGCGAAAGCACGCAGCGAACGCGACACAGTCCGAACTTCGAGGTTTTTGTAGGAGTTTTTGTTTATTTATTTATGTTTGGGTGAAACCAAACCTGGCACGCGGGCCCCTGGCCCGCGAGCACAGTATCCGATGAAGCTGTAAAAGCCGAGAAGGCTAACAGCAATTACATCACCGAAAATATATAGAACATCATAGTCTTAGAAAACACTGTGCTCCCTTTGTGCCCGCTCGATTTCGAATGTTAAAATAATTTTGCTTGCCCTGATTGCATTTAGGAGAAGTCCATGATTTTTCTTGTATGACAGCAGAAACCTAATAAAATCCTGTGAATATTGAAATAGAAAAAGAGGATAACCCGCGGGAGACTAGTGTGTCTGTCTACGTACCTCTCGTGTAAAAGCCGATATTTTATATATTAATCTTCAATACTCACCCATCCCTGTTAAGCAAAAATTGCAAATATTTAAAATATTTCAGAAACCGTGAATCAAATATTAATGTTTATATTTATCATTAATCTCTGATACTGCTTTCGTCGATCCTGCAGCATCACAACTTACATAAGATGGTTTGATTCTTATGCAGAAATCGGTCTAGGTGGGTACCACCGCAGTGCCGGTTATTCTGCCTTCAAGCATTAGTGTGCAAACATTTCTGTGTTTAGGTTTGAAGGATACTTATAGTTTGTGTAATTACTAAGCATAGGGAAACTTTAGAGCTTATTTGTCAGGGCGACGAGCGTAATACGAGTATAGTTCTACACAGAAATGCGGTCTGTCTATCAGTCTGGATGACACAATATCTGTAACGGACAGACGTTGCACTTACCATTAGGTAAAAGATTTGCTCGTCCTCACCACTTTCTGCGATAAAATTTTTACTGGTGGTAGAATTCCTATGCAGGAAACCCGTCTAGCTGGGTACCACCACAGGCCAGTTATTCTTATATATATACACGCCTCTTTCCCATTGGGGTAGGCAGATGACCACATCTTTCCACTTGCTACGATCTTGACACACATCTTTAGCTTATTCCACTTTCATTAGCGCTATTCTGCCTTGAAACAGTAGGTGTGCAAACATTACTGTGTTTCGGTTTGAAGGGCACTGAGAGCTAGTG
This sequence comes from Luehdorfia chinensis, assembly GCA_019845155.1. Lineage (NCBI taxonomy): Eukaryota > Metazoa > Arthropoda > Insecta > Lepidoptera > Papilionidae > Luehdorfia > Luehdorfia chinensis. Next base: position 2,520,888 of record JAHVAK010000252.1, on the reverse strand, counting down.
TAATCACTGGGCATATGAAACTTAAGAAGTGATGTCTCAGGGTGAAGAGCGCAGTGTGGTGTCACGCAGAAAAACTCTTGGTGTCACAGTAATTGTTATGGGCAGACGTTTCACTGTCCATCAGGTGAACATTTTGCTCGTTTCGTCACTTGATCCAATAAAGAAAAAGAAAGTATTTTAACTGATAACTACGAGTAGGTCTACAGACAGTTAAGACAGTTTTTTGCAGCCTAACCTAGTCCTCGTGAGAAATCACTACTTACTTGCATAGCAAGGTAAGGAAATCAGCTTATTCCCTTCCTTCGATTAAAAAAAACAACAAGACAATTGTCTCGAAATTGGCAACTTTTACTCCTAAATGCGTAATTAGGGCTGGACACATTACTCCCAACGAAGAGGGCGCGTAGCTGGTGTCTAGTAAATATTAGAGTAACAAGTTCTGAAGAAATAAAACTTACACTTTGCTTTATCCTGTTTTTGCCAATTTCATTGAAGCCGTACCCTGTCTATACACAGAATAAATATTTGATTTAATAAAATTGAAAGTAGTTTAGCTTTGGTTGGACGTGTACCCACTAGACGGTGACCGCGTGGCCTGCTCACATACCTGTCTAGGGGCGTCCATTACTTACGTAAGGCCATTTTGGTAATTTTTCGATCCCCTCTCCCTCATGAGATGGGGGTTCGTAAATAAATGTATTCCTTAATTGATAGAAGTTGCTGCATCTATACAAAACACATACTAGTTTTTCTATAATGCTACATTTTAATTGAAATTGGTAGCCCGTCAGAGTTTCTTGGTTTTGTAATTGTATTAATAGGTAGGTGAATATGTACTACCTATATTTGATATTATTGCTGTTTCTATCTCTATGACAAAGCAATAGGTACACAAAGGTAGGAAGGATAAAATAAAGTCATAATTAGTAGTTTATATGACAGACCGACTGTAGTTCATATTTACTGGTGGTAGGATTCCTATGCAGAAATCCATCTAGTTGCACTTACCATCAAGTGAACGTTTTGCTCGTTTCATTACTTTATCCAATAAAAAGAAAAGACTTCACATAAGTTCTTCAGTCTCATATGCCCAGTGATTACGCTAGTTCACAGTGCCCTCCAACCGAAACACAGTAATGTTTGCACACTACTGCTTCACGGCAGCATAACTGACCCTGGGGTGGTACCTACCTAGACGGATTCCTGCATAGGAATCCTAACACCAGTTTAAATCGGTCAAGTCGTCTGGGGGAAAATGCCAAAAAACTCGTTTTAACGAGCGAATAATGATGATCGCAGCGCTCCCTCGCGGCTTAATACCTTAACAATTATCTAAGAGCCATCGCCGAGGAATTACGAACGTTTTAGAGAAAACCATTTTTTTTGTGTCTATATTATTGTTGAACTTCTTTATTAATATTCCATACTGCCATCTACCGGTAGGACTTTGAACCACGTAGATAACATAATTCATTTATTTTATCACATACGATAACTATTTCACTATTGATAATAACTTTTGTATTACATTATGTGACAATTACAGAAAAAAAAATCGGGAATATCCGCTAAGCTTACTACCATTCTAGATAAAAAGAAGAAATTACTCTGGAAGAAGTAGAAGTTTCTGTACGCTTACCATTGATCCTGATTGTTTAACACAATAATTATTGTCGTTTATGGACAAGCACACCGTCTGCATGAGAGCCTGGAAGTTATTCGTTTAATTTATAAATAAGAAATACCTAAAGTTCTTCTATGTCACAAGCTTTATAAATTTAATAATCTATTATGTTATGTCCTTCTGACTCATTTTCGATTTCCAAACGCTGTCGGAATCTAGCAACTACGCAGAAGATGTTTTAACACAACTGTACGCACAACTGTACGCATCCACACTTAACTCTCTCGTCTTCATCCACCCGCGCCTGGTGAAAATCTTTTACGATAAGATCAGAGGTAGACTAGCATGCAGAGACTCGGGACAATTACAACACAACTAGATCCAAATAAAACATGTTGGTTCCGGCTGTGATTCGAACCGAGGACCCACAGCGTAGCAGTAAGGTACTCTGACCACTAGGCCATACGGTCGTCGATCACATGTTACCCTATCAGTCACTGCCTGGTTTGTTGAAGATATTTTGTTCAGCCTCTAATCTATATCTTTACCATTATATAAAATTCTTTGTTATGTATGTTTGAACGGATTTAACTTAAAATCTTTTTGACGGAGATTGATGATACCCGGCCCCTGTAAAATTGTTCTGCATTTTTGGTTGTTCAATTAACACAGGCTTAGCTGTGAAGGAAAACATCGTGACGAAACCTGCGTACCTGTCTGGGGATCAAAAATATTTCGAATACGGGAAGCCCGCTCCAAACCCTCTCAGAAATTAGAGCACAGGGGGCCTGTGCTTAGCATTTACAAGCTGTTTTTTACAATTTTTTGAAAACTTTGCTTTTCTTTTACAATTATAATTATATGGACTGCGTTTGGACTAATGCTAGTATTTATTGCATTATTTACTTAACATACGAATATCGTTAATTATACATACCGGTTGATCCTGCTGAAACACAAATATTCTGTGAATTTTTAGAAAGTTGATTTGGTGTTACTTTCTTTGTTTGTGTTTTTAGTTTCAACCCCTACAAATGAGTTCTTTTATTTAAACAAAATTACTTATTATTAAAATAACCCTTACCTTTTTACTTATAAGCATATTTATATAAAAATGAATGTATCTTTGTTTTTGTTGTATGCATTCCCATATTATTCTTCCGATAGCGTTGATTATTTATAAAAGCTACGAGGTAAATAAATGTAATCATGGGTATTATGCACTTACTTTGTGGCTCGGCCGTTTATCCTAGGGAAGCAAACACACAAATTACAAATAAAATTACATTAAGCGGCAGCCGTTTTAAAAAATTAACATCTTTACAGCTACATCAGATGGTTACGACATCAATTATTAATTGCTAAAGAGAATATCTAGAATTTCCAAAAATTTAACGTCTCACCAGGACAGCCACAGTAATGCCACACAAAATTAAAATCAAAATGAAACGCATGGTAAATAACTTTCACCTAGGAGTGCCGAGGAGTTTAAATACTACGTGGTCCATGACTCCTCAATTAGGAAATCTTTGGCTTACATGCTCGGCAATTACGATCACAGGTTAAGCCATACGTTACAAAATCCCTTGAAATCCTAAAAACATAAAATCCTTATCGAGCGTCATACTTATACATTACTTCGCGATGAGTAATTAAAAATAGTCTTTATTGCCTTCGATCGATCTTTTAAAATGAGCTTTACAACTAATATTTGAGGCCGTACATAATCCAATTAAAACGGTTAATTGCGATTTTATATACAAATTGCTATAATGTCTTTTAATGACTTTCATTTGTAGATTTCTTAACAGTATTAACCCTATATTTGGCAAGATTTTTGTTTTCGGAAATGTTGTTTGATTATCGTTTATGTGTGTACTTAGGTGTTTAAACACCTATTCCAGAAACCCCAGCGCAAAAATATACTTTGGAAGCTCTATTTTTTTGGTTTATTTTTTATGTTCTGTTTGCGACTGCCTGCTCCAGTTAGCTTATCATCATCTCGCCTATAATAAATCGTAGCTCTTCTTTTGTTTGCAAAAACCGCCACAACATCTGGAACTTCTTCAGAGGCATTATCTCAGCTACTTTATCGTATCACATGTTTTTGCACCAAAAGTCCGTGTAAGTGTGTATTTTCACAATCCCCATAAATAAAATAATCGCCAAAAAATCTCTTACATCATCTTCTGTGATATTTATTGCGGTGCCTTTCGTCTGTGTAATATACAAATTTCGTTTCGTTATAACTGAGATAATGTCGTCTGAAAAGAATATTCTGAAGTATTCATAAGCACTCTTCTCTTCACGCGGCTCAAACGAATTATCCTCTACTTCGGATCTACAGATCAGGTGTTTTTAGAGCATCACCAGTACCGTGGGTTTTTTTTAAACAAGAAGCTGCTGCGGGAGAAGGTGCAAACAAAGTTGACACATCATCACGAACACTATCTTAGGGCAGACAAAAGGCTGCCGTTGAAGACGACCGACGATTTAATGCACTTCAAGTGAATGAAGTTGCAGTGGTAATAGTTGATAATGAATGTAGTCATCGTGATATCATTATTAAACGCCGAAGTAATCAACTGCAACGTAAAAACACATCGCAGTGACGATGCGTTACAGTATCCGTTAATATTTTGACAAGGTGAAGACTGTTACGTGAATATTGGTCAAGTGACCATCGACGTTTACTGGAAATCCACGTCATATGTCCCTACGAATACGCTCAAGATGCAATGACCTTTGTCAGAAAACACAGTCGACCCCACACTTATTTATAACATTCTCATGTAATTCGTCTTGGTTGCAAATCAAAGAAGAATTACAATATGGACAGGCGGCCAGCGATCGACATGATATAATTGCTCGAGTTTTCGACATAAACAAATAAAATACATAAAATAATATGGCTGCTTTTGCAGTGACTAAAGAAAACCAGTACGATTAGACAATACAGTACCTAATGGGTTACATCAGTAAAAATGAAGCAATTTGGCAAATTTTGGGTTTCCCAATACAAAATCGCGATCCAGCTGTTGTCCATCTATCCATCTCATCATCTATCCGTTCAGTTAGAAAACAAACAACGCAGGTTTTTTACTACAAAAAAACCGCGGAAAGAGTTGCGACAGAACCACCAGCGCCAACAACTTAAACAGCGTTTTTTGGTTAAAATTCTAGCCAAATCGTAGTGATAAATGAATTTTTAAATTTTTTTTTAAATTTCATTTATAAAATAATACTTTCGAATTACATTAAGCAGCTAGTACTATAAGAACCGTGGTAGCTCAGGGGCTAGGCGCTCGCTTTAAATTTCATAATACGCGAGTGACCTGGGTTCGATTCCCGGTGCCGGCACCACTAAAATTGTTAATTGCAATTTTAAGTGCTGATTTACCACGTGCTCGGCGGTGAAGGAAAACATCGTGAAGAAACCTGCATGTCTGAGGAATAAAAAATATTTCGATGAGATGTGAAGTCCGCCAACCCGCATTGGAGCAGCGTGGCGGATTCTTCCTCTAAAACCCTCTCAGAAATGAGAGGAGGCCTGTGCTCAGTAGTGGGACATTTATAGGCTGAAACTTTTACTATAATAAAGCTGGAATTTTTTATGTCTGAACGCGCTAATCTCAGGAAATTTAATTAATTTACGCGGATGAAACAGCTAATCGGACCATAAAGATTGAGTCTCTAGGATGACTTGCCAGCTGCCTTGCTTGCTTCTTTCATAGGTAAAAACGAAAAAATAATGAAACACTAATTCCCTTCAAAATCTTTATTATTATAATAATAATAAATTTATTTATTTGTTTCACAAATCTTTTACACACTATACTTATATTTACCATATCAGTTTATTTAAGTCAATTAAAATTACATTAAGCTCCAGTCGTCTTCAAAAAATATTTATTATATATAGAATTTCCAAAAATGTAACCTCTTACCCGGACAGCCACATAATTAAAACCAAAATTAAACGCGTAGTGAATAACGTTCAGTTTATGACTACGCTGAGTTTAAATACTGCATATTCCATGACTTCTTAATTAAGATATCTATTACAGGCTTATATGCTCGGCAATTACGATCACAGGTCACCACATGTTACAAAATCTCCTGAATTCCTCAAAACTATTACTATTAGGTCCTTACATATAAAATTGGCGTTTTGTATGGGAGGAATATAAAGTCGTTTTTTTTGGGAAATATATTTAATTAATCAAAGTATGCATAGATAACAATGTACCATTGTTATCTATGCACTTTTGCCATCTCATAGGTATCCCTTTAGAAGGGAAGGGTGTTTTTTTTTTTTTTTCGAAAAAAAAAAGGTGGACAGATAACTTTACATAAGCTGTCAAATCCGGACGTTTGAGTGGGCTAAAAAATCATTGGGGGGCGAGAATCAATAAACTCTCTGAAGACGGTTTGGACTGCCACATCGGAGATGAATTTCTTTTCCTTGTAAGAAGTTATCCAAATTCCGGAAAAATAGTAATTTGTTGGAGCAAGGTCCGGGGAGTACGGTGGATATCGTAGATATTCCAATTGCAGCTGATTTTAGAAAGCTGTAGTGAACGACACCGGCACTAGTCCACCAAACACGCACAAGTAACCTTTTGTAGAGTAAATTTTCGCTTGGGGCAGGATTTGGCTGGTTCTCCAGGGTTCAGCTATTGCGAGGAGTGCTTCCGATTATCGTACAGGATCCACTCATCACAGGTAATATCCCGATTTAAAATCCCTTCATTATCGTGCTGGTTGAGCAATGTAACGCAGCAGTGGACGCGTGTTTGCTGGTTTGCTTCACTCAATTCATGAGGTACCCAAGCTTTTTTACTTTCCCTGTATGCTTCAAGTGAATTAAAACAGTTTTATCACTCACAGCAAAGCCTTCAGCTAACTCTGAAGTGGTTTGCGATGGATCAGATTCCACAATAGGCTTTAATTCTTCATTATCAAATTTGGTCTCCGGCCGTCCACGGGGCTTGTTCCGAAGGACGAACTTTCCAGAATGAAAACGTTGGAACCAAAAACGTACCGTGTTTTGTTTTGCGACACCAGCGCCATACACATCGTTAATCCTTCGAGCTGTTTCTGCATTACTGGTGCCTCGGTAAAACTCGTAGGTACTCGTAAATAAACCGATATTTTCAATTGCGCGAGATGAGCGACGCCAAAGAAGTTTTCGAAACTCAAATATACCAGCTTAATGGATTTATAAACTTGAATTTGGAATTCTTAAGCAAAGAGGATATATTTCCGATCAAAGTGGCCAGTACGACAAAACGCCAATTTCGTATGTAAGGACCTAATATAAAATCCTTTACGAGTTAACGAGCGTTACTTAACGATATGTAATCAAAAATAGTATTTATTGCTTTCGATCGATCATTTCAAAATTGATATAGCTTTGTAATTAAAATTTGTGGCCGTAAATAATCCAATTATAACGGTTAATGACGATTTTATATTCACACTATATACGCTATAATGTTTTATCACTACTTCAAATTCGTAATGCCACGCCTGTTCCTAATAGAGGCAACGTAAGGAGAAACTCCGAGTACAGCCCTTTTCATAGCTGGCTGAGCGACGCTGAGCTTCCTCTTGCGGCTTAATCCACATGGACAAATATTTCAGAATATTCAAATTAGAATTTGAAACTTCCGCCACAGCTCCAGCTCTCCCAGTCTTTTCTCGTCTATTAATTTCAGTTCGATTCCGTTTTAGTCCTGTTCAGTAAATTTTGTGTCGTCCTGTTGCGTTGTGACTTCTAATCTTAATATATAAATAATTATAGAATGACAAAATATTATGTTTATATATGTGTGTTTTTGATATTCTCAACAATACATTTTTTTTTATAATTGTCTCGCCCGTTTGCTAGACTATTGACAAGGTATGAAACGCTGGAATCTTCCCTACCACAACAAAAACAAGCAAAGCTCACTCACTTAGTCTACAGCGCCTGTATGTCTTAGCAAGGGCAGGCAGCTCCGTCTGGGATATCCTCACAGTATCCAGAAACATTCACCAGAGTCCGAAACGTATCTCCAGTCAATAAAGCATTCAGTTAAAGCATAAAAGCACACCGATTGCAGTTTAAGCAATTGCAACGGTCAAGGAACGCAGGAACAAACAGTATATGAAGAACAATAATTAGTTATTTATAATAATAAACTCAAATTATAGGGCATTCACTCCGAAAAGCGCAGGCATTGCTCGGTTTTTCAAATCTACATTGATTCCCGCTAAGTGCTACTTTTTTAATTTCATTTTTTTTTCTTATATCTTTTTACAGCGGCCAGAGTACGCGTGAGCTTACGCGTACTCTGTCTTGGAATTAGTATGGAATTATCCAGAAAGTAGTTTTAACTGGCCAAGACAATAATTTTTATGATATTTTTGTTGTTTGTTTAATCTTAACTTATATATATTTGTAGTGCCACATGACAGGATTTGCATATTTTTATTCATGTATGCACTACTACTAGTATCTGGTTGTAACGAAGTTTTACCACGTATAAAAAATAAAAAAAATGACCTGACGTAAAATTAGCAGTCTGTCGTAAAAGTGAGTTCAAAAAGTGAGAGTGCGCTGATAATGACTTTTAGTTTTGAAAACACGTGTCGTGGTCTCGACTTCGGCTCGTTTTAAAGATATTTATTTCTTAAAAAGAATAGTATCAGTTCACTTAGAATTGAGAACATACGTGATTAAACATAGAACTGTGATCGGACAAAATTACATTAAACAGGTAATTGTATAACATTTGAGTTAATATTTTTTCTTTGTGTTCTTCAAGACGCCTTTTAAATAAAAACAAGCTTTTAGTATTAGTTACACCTTAAGGTATATCATTACATTTTAGATTTGAAGTATTTGGCGTTAGGTAATCATAGTTATAGTGTATAAGTAACTTTGTTTTGTAGTGTTTGTATTCCCTGAGAGTTTGATTTAGCAGTGGTGCCCCATATTCCGATAAGGTACTCTATGTGGGGTCTGACAAGGGATTTATAAATTAACTGACCTATTTTGGCAGGTATGCCAGCTGCTATAAAATTATTTTTAATATAATCGATATGGTTTCTCCAAGTAAATTTTGTATCGAGTATTAGACCTAAATATTTTTGATTTACCTATTTGTTCATTGTATACTGTAAGATAATTAATGAGAATCGTTTGTTTTATTTTGCCGCCAATATCATGTAGGATGTTTTTACAATATTGATAGTTAACAAATTACATAAGAACCATTTGTTTAAGGTACTTAGATCAATCTAAGCTTCATTTACCATATCACTAATATTATCACCATAGAAGAAAAGACAGGTATCGTCCGGATAGTTTAATATTGTTAGACATCTTGACGTCGTCTATATAATTAATATAAAGTAGGAATAACAAAGTTTGTGAAACAAAGTAGGAATAAAAATCTTTGTGGAATTCGTTAATTTAGCGGGTAGACTTTGATAGTGGTCAAATTTGACTATTTGGGTGTATCATCATCATTATTTCAGCCTATCACTAATCCATTGCGGAACGTAGGCCTCCCCCATAGATTGCCAAAACAGTTTGTAGCTCTCATTTTGGGGGGATATTACCATAGTTGTATTGTAGTTGTGTTGTTTATATGTGTTTTTTTATTCTATTTTATATAATGCATGCGCATGTATGTGTATATGTGTGTGCATGTATGTATGTGTATGTATATGTATATGTGTGTATGTATATGTATATATGTATATATATATGTGTGTGTGTGTGTGTTTGTGTATCCGTGTACATGTGCGCATATTTATTTCTTTTAAATTAAACTAAGTCAATTAACAATATGTCCGGAAGCTGCTCGTTAAACCTGAGGCATCGACAGAATAACAGCGCTGTGGCAACTCTGCCATAGCATTATGCTGAGTCGACAGCCTTTTCGTTGCTACCACCCAACGTACGTCTGACAATGTAATACGTCGTATTTTTTGTTTACTTATTTTTTGTATGTTGTGTTGTAGTATTGAATAAAAAAATTTTCTTTCTTCTTTCTTCTTTCTTAGTTGCTACGCTTGGCAGTCGGGTTGGCAACCGTAGTTTAATTATTCAGATGTTCCAGAAAGGTTTATGCGTGGGTCCCGTTATTCCAACGTCACTTAGTTTGCGTAGAAGGAAGTCATCACTGATAGTATCAAAAGCTTTTTTTAGTCTATGAAGATACCGAGAGCGTATTGTCTTTCTTCTATGGCGTTTTTAATATCGGTAGTATGATTTACGGTTGCTCACAAAGTGTTGGATTTGGTTCGAAAGCCATATTGTTGTGTGAAGAAGTTAATGAGGTTAATTTTGTGAGGTATTTATTACGGTGACAGTATATAATTTTCTCAAATATTTTGGAAAATACCGGCAAGAAGGATAGTACGGTCGATAATTCCCGGGATCTGATTTAACTCCACATTTGTAAATCGGAGTAACCTTTGCCGTCTTTAAGCTGTAATAAAAGAGAAGAATAAAAAATATCCCTTGTTTAAGACATTTATTAATACTTCAGTGGCGTATATTGCCTAGTGGGAGTGTTGTAATAGTGGAGGATATCTGTTGACGGTTCCAGGTGGCGGGGTTAGTTTGCTTGTGCTACTGTCGGAAGGTGAGCGGTGCTCTTCTAGAACTAGGTAATATACACCATTTTATATTTTTCATGCGGCTCTTAGCAAATTAACTTCCTTTCCTTCATTACAGTTTCTAATTCAGACAGTGTAAATCAAATAATTTACTCCTTAAAATGTACTCCGTTAATATGATTTTGTGTAGTTTACGTTGTACGGGTACTTTGGTGTTTTTTTTGTTATGCAATATGAGATTCTTTAAACTAAACAGTTGCTTATTATTTGCAGAATCTCCCTGGAGACTGCCTAATTATTTAAAGTGGCTGAACCTTTAGAAGGAACACGAAAAGGAAATAAAAATAAAACAACAATTAGTTACAATAATCATTTATTAAAATTGTAATTGCAAAAAATTCCGTCCTTTAATAGAGCGTACAACGTTATTCTATGCGAATACGAAAAAAGTATAAAATGTCAGTCTATATCACATAATATAAAACTAAAATATTCAACTACCCGCATTGTGGCGTAGTGTGGCGGGAATTTTCAAACCATCTTATAATAGAATGCGTGTCCTTTGACATTACTATTATAACATTTCTCATAGCATAAACAACATTTTTTGACTCCAGTTATAAATAAAAATGTCGACAAGAATGCTATCAGCATTCCTTAATTATAATGCCGTCATAGGAAAAAAAATCCAACGTCAATTTTACCGAAATTAGTAAAAAAAAAAACACGCGGCAAGTTTCTCTTTAACACTACGTTGCCCATTTCACAAAATATATGACTCGCATTGTCTAGAGTAATGTAACTGTAAAGCTGTTAAACTTTTCTTTTACTCTTCGTTTTTAGAATAGTATTAAGCAAATTTGTGACCTAAGTTTATTTGTTTAGTCTATCATCATTATCAAGACCCACGACTAAGAAGGCAGATATGCTAACCACCAAGTCACGTGGTATTTAGACAACAGGTTTTAAGATAGGCGGCATTTTAGTGGTTTAGCAATGGAGCTCATTCGTGCAGCGGATTTGCTAAAATTTACAAAAACAATTTTGATACTAAAATAAATATTGAATGCTTAAAATTAGGCCTTCATAGTGACAATAAGAATTGCCTCTAGTAAGGGTGTTATCAGACTAAAGAATTAAAAAAATAAAGAAAGTTTACGATGTTAAACTTGTGTAATATTTTATTTCAAACTTATAAAAAAGATAATTAAAACTTTGTATAAAATTAAAGAAAAGCAATAATTCATAGCCTTTCATACATACATAAGATCATGACTATATCCCATAAGGGGTAGTCAGAGACTGGGCACTCACTGCAAAAACAGATGTCTGCCACAATCCACGTTTCACCAAAACAATATAATGCACTTGGTGTGATAGGTGGTGAGCCCATCGTCACCATGCGCTGTTGGGTGCACAGTGCAGTTTAATTCCTTACTCGCCTTTTACGAGATCGATTGAATAAGATGGAGTGGCAGTATTCTTTTATCGAGCCGCCGCCACCATCTAAAGTTAAATTAAAAGTATATCAGAAAATTACTTTAAAGACAGTCCAAATGAATTTACGGAAATATTAAAAATAATGTAACACCATTCAGTTACTTCTTTCCCAACTTTTAACGTAGTAACTGCTTCAGCATCGACGTCTATAATCGAATATAGGATTTGTATCTAGGACATTTTCGTATCTGTGAACGAATGGTTCGTAACAAATTAAAAACATTCAAGTTTTCTATAATATCTGAACAGTGTTAATAGTGCTACTGCAGATACAGCGCTAGCCTTTACGCATGCAACATCGATTGACAAAAACATTGAACAGCGACATCGAAAAGTTGAAAATTTAACAGGATCGATTCTTTCCCTCGCATACTCGTACATAATTACAAAATTGACACGATTAAACTAACATGACTTAATTCACGCACACGTTTAAGTTTAAGTTTCAGTCGTACGACTAAATCGCAAGTGTGTAAATGCCCTTACTTATCCAACACTAAATTTTCTAGAACTACGCATATAAAAACCTATCCTACCGTGTGTCGATTCACAATCGACATTAAACCATGTTTAGATTACGTTTAAAACTACACATTTACCTATTATTAACTCTACAATAGAAAACAATTCGTGTAGTTTTACGGCATTTATTTCATTAAATTTCGTATTTGTTTTTATAGGCTGACACTTGTGATAATTATGCCAGTGACGAAACAGCATAATCATAAATATATATAATTTTTAGAAATAAGTAGCAATCAAATAATTAATATTATAAATGCGAAAGTACTCTCTCTGTGCCTCCGTCTGTTTGTTACCTTTTCACGGCTCGGCAGTTAAACCGATCTATACGTAATTGGGCACAGAGATAGCTTGCATCCTCGAGGCGGACATAAGATACTTTATAATCCGGAAAATGAAATAGTACCCACGGTATTTTTTAAAAACCTAAACTACGCGTCAGCTGGTTTCCAATAAAATTATAGTTCTCGTTTACTGATAATTTCTTGGACTGATGAAGACAAAATGGAGAAAAGCACGATATCAGTTTTGAATTGAACTTTCCAATCACTGAATACAATGTACACAGATATAACAAAATGAAACATTATACATGTCTGTCACTTTTCTAGTTGGTGCCAAAAACTTCACATAAAGAAGAAGAAATAAGTTACATAATGCCAAATGTGATGTGATGTTCTCCTAGACGATTTCGACCACTGCGGCAACTGCCGACTACTGTCGAGAGCCATCAACTGCGCAGGAGATATTATAGTGCCACAAGTGTACGCGCAAACACAGAGGCACTCACTCGTCCCAACCTTCCCGCGCTCGATGTAACGCTGATGCGACAAGATCGGAGGTAGGCTAGGATGCAGTGTCAGAAACACGGGGACAATCACAACACAACCAGACCCGAAAACCAACAGTTTATGTTTTAGCACAAATGTTGGCTTCGGCTGGGATTCGAACCCAGGACCCGCGGCTTAGAAGTCAGGTACTCTGACCACTAGGCCACGCGGTCGTCGGTACATAATGCCAAATATTTAGAACATATATGCATACCCTTTTAATGGGGGATAGTTCATTCACTCCATCCATTTTAGACACATGTGACACCCACGGCACAAAACTATATGTAATTTGATTTATAATTTTATCTATAGAGAGTCAAATCTAATATTCAATTTTATATTTAAAAGTTTTGTATCGTCATGTTCTTTGTAACCTGAACCTGCCAGTTTTCAATTTAAGCTTACCTCCCTAAAGTATAAAAACATATAAATAATAAAAAAAATACATTTTTTTAATAAGGTAAAAGAGTTATCTTTAAAGCAAACATTTGGAGATCCTATATGCATTAAAAACTGAGATAAAACCGTGTAAATATCCTAAAATAAGTTGCAAGAGAGTTCTTAACTAATCTAATGATTATTACTAGACTAATTATTTAATACCTACAAGGAAATTATAGAAATCCTTGGGCACCTTTTTAGCCCTAAAAGAATTTCTATACCTTCACTATTGTTCAAAACTAACCTATAAATGCATAATCTGGTATCAATTTAATGTACAAATACAAAATTTTATTAGAGTTGATTGTCCGCGGTTATATACAACGGGAAATGGCACCAAATGTGGATACTTTGGGGCGATTTCACAACCTCATCAATGTTGACAATTGTATTGAAATCACTATATAAATTTGCGTCTGTTTTGCTAACGGTATCTATATTGTACCTTCGCTTTTTGTGCGAGCTTTAACGCATACAGTTATTGATATTGTGCATAGATTATAGTTAGTATTTACTAGAGTAAAATAGTCTTTATATCATCGTTACATCTGTAATTATTTTTAGCGCATTTATTTTTAGAATTATTACCAGCAACAAGTCAACACATATCATAGTTTATTATATGTTTTTTAATTCAGATAAGACCACAAAAAGTTGTGAAATCACCCCATCAGGGTTTGTAAATGAATATCGAATACCAATATAGCATCAAATAAAATTCAGTTAATTATTGCAGACAATACATAATTTCCATAGTGATGTTATCTACTCTCGTCTGCAAAGTAACCTAACTTCATATCGATACTCGATACAAATAAAGAGAACCCTATCAAAAGATTACACTAAATTATCGCTAAAAATTTCGATTGTATCGGGACGTGTGCTTCACATAAATAACGGACGAACATTCTAATCTAGACCTTAAATCTAGAATGGCTACATCAGTCTTAAATACTAGAAAATTTCTATTTACATCAATGGCAGTATCGTTTAGCTTTCGATTTTCGCTTACAGACTACTTAAATTAAAATTATATACTAATTAATATCCCTAGGTTCTATTACGCGACTACAGATCTTATAGTATTTACAAAAGTTTGAAATTACCAAACACTTGTATGGTTTCAATTATTCTGCGATTGTAAACTGTAAAGTAGTATGTCTTATAAAAATTGACAGGTCATTTGAATAATGATTTCTTATATTTACGCGAATATTACACATTTAATAGAACTAATTTTACGGATTATATCGCGTTAAAGTTACGCTGAACGTACCCCGGATTAACTATGGCATCAGAACATGTGTCACCTCAGTCCTACCGTGACCATGGGTGCTAAAAAGCGCCCGAAACGTCGGGTTATAAATAGTTAAATATTAAACACGATAAAATCCGTATAATCAGTTTTATTAAAGGTCGTTTAAAATTACGTCATTTAACTGTTATCTAAAAGAACGTTACTAACGCCATTCTTTCTCTGTCAATGTGACTAAGATTCTAGAGCAAAGCGGAATCTGTCGGAGATACTTCGAATAGTTCAAATAGCGAATAGTTCCTAATGATCCTAAATTACACTAAATACGATAAAAACATTGTAAATGCATCAAAATGACTAAACTTCTAATACCTATAGAGTTGTCACGTGAGTAATAATTAATTATCTTAGTCTATAACTTTTGAGTACAGATAGCAGAGAAGTTCCCCGCATCAAAAATTCAGTGATAAATTTTTATTACCTTTGGAGACTTAACTAACATAAGTTATGCTCAATAATGCGAATCGACACATGTTCAATACCCATTAAGTACTGTTTATTATCTCGCTTAAAGAAAAGTAAAGTTTCAGCCTATAAATGTCCCCCTGCTGAGAGCACAGGCCTCCTCTAAGAGTCTTCAGACTTCTGAGAGGGTTTTGGAGCTAAAAAAGAATCCGCCACGCTGCTCCAATGCGGGTTGGCGGACTACACATGTCTTCGAAACATTTTTTTATTTCTCAGACATGCAGGTTTCCTCACGATGTTTTCCTTCACCGCCAGCACGTGGTAAATCAGCACTTAAATTAGCAATTAACAATTTTAGTGGTGCCTGGCACCGGGAATCGAACCCAGGTCACTCGCGTACTACGAAATTTAAAGCGAGCGCCTAGCCCCTGAGCTACCACGGCTCTTGTCTATCTTATCCTATCCTATCTCGCTTAAACCCGCAAAACTCACCTCAAAGGTCACATGTACAAAAAATCGCAGGTAAAGCTGTAATAATGGCATTGTATGAAAAAATTGTACGAAACAATAATTCTATTGCATTCAATCGCAATAGAATTTAATTTTTGGGTTAATTACTACAATATTTAAGTGACTAAATAAAAAAATACAGTCTCAAATTTTCACACTATTAAAAAATTCTAAACACTTTAAAATAGATAAAACTCCAAACCTTTTAAGTCGCATTTGATTTTTTTCCACATTTCAAAACGGCGTCACAAAAGTATAAAAAATACATACAAAAAAATTTTCAAAGAGTTTGCGAAGCTACACGCTTTTATGTACATTTTCGTTTAATAAATATATTTATGCTGACGGTCTAGTCAGTTTTTGATTCCTCCTGCACCACTTCTGCTGTCTGTGAGTGTTGGGAAGCGTTTTCCGCTGTCACCTCCTGCAGATTAGTGTTTACTTCTTCGCAAATTTCCGTGAACTGCGGACGATCGGCAGGGGAATGACTCCAACAGCGTTTCTGTAGCAAGAGAGCAAGATCTTTAGACTGTCGTCTTTCTATTTTGTCACGTTGCATCCTATCCTACCTCCGTCTAGGTAGATACCCCCCAGAAGTACACAGATGTATTCTGGGTGACACAGTTTTTTTTGTCATTCCGGCTAAATCCTATAGATGTATGATTTTGTCTCTTTTTCGTGTCGCTTTGTTCGTTTCATCGACATACAAATCACAACGTTTTGAAAGAAGTTTTCAATTCGAAAGTATACTCACAAGTAACGAAGCAAGCCTCTCCGGCATGGAGCCAGGTGTGACCCACTCCTGTTTCCCCGTCTTCAGTCGTTCCAGCACCGAGTTGTCGTTCAGTTTTGCAAATGGCAGCTCGGCTTTTGTGTAAATCTGCAACAAGATAGTAAATTTACGCTTGTTCATTGCAAACGGCTCCAGAGGATGTCACGTGAATTTTCTATATTCAGAATCTTCATAGAGCTGATTTTCGACACGGGCGATAACTTCCGAATAATGTCGGAAGCTATCAACTGCACAACGCAATCAGACCCGAAAACCAACAATTTGTATTTATCCATAAATGTTAGCGCCGACTGGATTTAAACCCAGGACCCGCAGCCACAGAATTCAGGTACTCTGACTACAAGGCAAGGGTAGCTCGTTTAAGCCACATTCATTCATTTAAGCCTATCCCTACTCCACTGCTATTCATAGGCACATAGGTTAGCACAAAAGTTTGTAGCTCTCATTGTGTGATTTGGGATTTGTGATCACATTCAGGTCTTTGAGGAAGATGCTGCTGCCAATTTTCCTGGTTCTTATTTTCCCTCTGTCGACTTATACGACAACCTGATGATATCCGCCGTAGAACTAGTTTTTTTCTTTTTTTTATTGGAAATGTGACGAAACGTGCAAAACGTTTACCTGATGTAAAGTGCAACGTCTAACCATAACAAATGCTATGCTACCCAGAACATCTCTGTGTGACACTACACTGCGCCCGTCACCCTGAGACATCAGTTCTTAAGTCTCATATACGAAACACAGTAATGTTTGCACACTACTGCTTCACGGCAGAATAACTGGCTCTAGGGTGGTACCTACCTAGACGGATTCCTGCATAGGAATCCTACCACCAGTAACCAACATAGCCTTAAGTATCAGCAAGCTGAAGTGGCGATAGGCCGGAACCGTTTAAGGTGAACAATTTAAGATTCCTAATGTTACCTCCCAAACTGTAGCTGCGAACATGTAGACGTCAGATTTCGTCGAATAATCTCCTTCCAACACCGCTTCCGAAGGCAGCCATCTTAAAGGTAAGACCTGCGACAATAATTTTAATTAGTATAATGTTACCTAATGCACTTACGTAATATCTTAGAAATATTTCTCGATATGCTTTCGTGCTCTGAGCTTCGTGGCGGTCTCCACGACTTCAAATTGACATTGGAGAAGTCTACGCTGAGAATCGAGACACGAATAGGCTGATATTTCCTTTCCTTTTTTAAAAACGGAAAGAAAATTTGAATTTGTCATGTATGTGCGTTTTACAGACACAAATTACACTCGCACAAACCCCCAGACCCGGAACAACTATCTGCTATGCTAACTATGAGCGGTAATCGATCCCAGGATAGCGCCAATCCTGGGATCGATTCCCGCTAGGCCACTGTAAAAAAAAATATTGATATTGTATAAATGAAAACACAAACAATATTTTACCTGATCATGCAGTTTGTAGTATTCGTGCGAATGCGGGCCGCGTGTTAAGGCGGGAAAAGATAGCTTCAGATGCAACTGAGACGTTATGACGCAGTTACGAGCCGCTATATCCCTGTGAAGATAAATTGGTATAAATATGGAGCAGGAGTTTACGAAGCAGAGACTAAGTTGAATGAAACACATATATGGGTCGGCTCGGAAGGACCACAATTACAGAATCTAACACTGATGTGTTTCGTGCTCCCAGCAAAAAGGCATCTTGATTCTATATCAGGAATGGATATAGGTGTTTATAGGTCACAGTGACTAACAAAAAAAGGGTCGTGAGGCGCTTGGCGGCCAGGCGCGAGGCGGCGGCGGCCAGGTGCGTGGGCCTGCAGGGGGCGGGGCTCACCTGTGCGTGAGGCGCTTGGCGGCCAGGCGCGAGGCGGCGGCGGCCAGGTGCGTGGGCCTGCAGGGGGCGGGGCTCACCTGTGCGTGAGGCGCTTGGCGGCCAGGCGCGAGGCGGCGGCGGCCAGGTGCGTGGGCTGCAGGGGGCGGGGCTCACCTGTGCGTGAGGCGCTTGGCGGCCAGGCGCGAGGCGGCGGCGGCCAGGTGCGTGGGCTGCAGGGGGCGGGGCTCACCTGTGCGTGAGGCGCTTGGCGGCCAGGCGCGAGGCGGCGGCGGCCAGGTGCGTGGGCTGCAGGGGGCGGGGCTCACCTGTGCGTGAGGCGCTTGGCGGCCAGGCGCGAGGCGGCGGCGGCCAGGTGCGTGGGCTGCAGGGGGCGGGGCTCACCTGTGCGTGAGGCGCTTGGCGGCCAGGCGCGAGGCGGCGGCGGCCAGGTGCGTGGGCTGCAGGGGGCGGGGCTCACCTGTGCGTGAGGCGCTTGGCGGCCAGGCGCGAGGCGGCGGCGGCCAGGTGCGTGGGCTGCAGGGGGCGGGGCTCACCTGTGCGTGAGGCGCTTGGCGGCCAGGCGCGAGGCGGCGGCGGCCAGGTGCGTGGGCTGCAGGGGGCGGGGCTCACCTGTGCGTGAGGCGCTTGGCGGCCAGGCGCGAGGCGGCGGCGGCCAGGTGCGTGGCCAGCAGGGGGCGGGGCTCACCTGTGCGTGAGGCGCTTGGCGGCCAGGCGCGAGGCGGCGGCGGCCAGGTGCGTGGCCAGCAGGGGGCGGGGCTCACCTGTGCGTGAGGCGCTTGGCGGCCAGGCGCGAGGCGGCGGCGGCCAGGTGCGTGGGCTGCAGGGGGCGGGGCTCACCTGTGCGTGAGGCGCTTGGCGGCCAGGCGCGAGGCGGCGGCGGCCAGGTGCGTGGCCAGCAGGGGGCGGGGCTCACCTGTGCGTGAGGCGCTTGGCGGCCAGGCGCGAGGCGGCGGCGGCCAGGTGCGTGGCCAGCAGGGGGCGGGGCTCACCTGTGCGTGAGGCGCTTGGCGGCCAGGCGCGAGGCGGCGGCGGCCAGGTGCGTGGCCAGCAGCGCGCGGTGCGTGGGCTGCAGCTGCGCAGCGCGGCGCTCGCTGCGCGGCACGTATGCGGGGCCCACCCGCGCGGAGTACTCCGCGTCCTCCTCCTCCGAACGGGTCGCAATGAGGAAGCTTTTTAAATCACCCTGTGTTTGAAAAGAAAGACACAAAAAGTTAAGTATAAGTCAAACGATCAAATAAGACCGATTCAACCTTTCCTCATATTTTTTTTGGATTCACATGAAATCTGAAATTTACGTAAATAAATTATTAGTAAAGCTAATGGTGTTTTATTGAGCTCTCATTACTGGTCTCTGAGTTTTGATGTCTTCTCTTTTAATTCTAATTTCAAAATGTTAGCATTTTGAAATTCGAACTACGCTGTTCTTATTTTAAAATCACTATTTCATTACTTAGTAGTTTTACTGTACCTACATTTTTTATGTCAATTTCATCGATCTCAAATATTTTTAAACATGAGTTTTGTCGCGGCTCCATACCGGTGATAGCGGCTTTTGAACTATGTTGAACCCATCCACTTTGACAAAACAAAAGCATAACACGAACTTGATATATTGAACAAAATTCTCATCGAAAAATATAAAAAGCCAATCCATTGATTACGTGGTTATTTTCTTTTTCGATCATTATACATTTCATAACTATATTATAAACATGTGTTTTTTAAATTATAATAATTTAAGGGGGTCCCGAGTTAAGTGAGAAGTCGCAGGGGCAGTTTAAAAATATACTTTATTTTAATACTAATAACTACATAACCTAACTGTTTAGGTTGACAACTTACTATTTTAACGGATACCACAGCTTATATACTACGGGTACAATGCTCCGATTCGGGTTCGAGTGTGATAGGCGCTGTCGACCCTTAACGTATTAATGGAACTATTTTAACATGTGCAAAAGCTTAAATTACTATTTCTAAAATAATGCTGAGGTTCTCCGATTTTTAGTATTAGGCAACAAAAAGTCTCTTTTGTTGGGTGCCGTAGACCTTACTCTGCGCAATTTACCGTTTGATTAATGGCACTGTCACACTTAAACCCTCCGCTTTCGCATAAGCACTTCCTTGTTTTTATATTCACACGATTGTATCTTTTTTTTTTAAAAAACGAAGCCCCCCTACTGTAGGATTTTCTCCTGTATCGCGGGTGCGTTTTACAGACATACATTTCACATGCACAACACAACCAGACCCGAAAAGCAACAATTTTTATTTTTGCACAAATGTTGCCTCCGGCTGGGAATCGAGCCCAGCACCGGTGGCGCAGAAGTCAGGTACGCTAACCACTACGCCACGCGGTCGACAAATATCGAAAGGTCGATATTGTGGGATATATTATGTCAAGGCAACGTGAATCCCGCTCCTTGGGGGAAAAAAATAAATGGTCCCGTTACACATACCCAATCCGTTACACATACCCAATCCGTTACACATACCCAATCCGTTACACGTACCCAATCCGTTACACATACCCAATCCGTGTGCTCGAGCAGCATGCAGTGCGGGTCCGCCTCGTTGCACAGGCCCACGAGCCGCGCCACGCTCTCGTGCCGGACACGTCCGAACATGTCCAGCTGGCGCCGGAACTCCGTAAGCTGTATCTGAAATGTTACGAGTATCAACTCTTGAGTCGACAGTATTGGATAAAGTGACGTGTACGAGCAAAACGTTCACTTGATGGTAATTGCAACGTCTACCGATAACAGATGCCGTGTCACCCAGAACAACGAGTGGCACCATACTGCGCCCGTCACTTTGAGACATCAGTTCTTAAGTCTCATATGGCCCAGTGATTACGCTAGCTCACAGTGCCATTCGAACCGAAACACAGTAATGTCTACACACTACTGCTTTACGGCGGAATAACTGGCCCTGGGGTGGTACCCACCTAGGCGGATTCCCGCATGGGAATCCTTCCACCAGTAAATGACAGAAGACAGTTCGAATGAAGACCCGCGGCCTCCCTCGGACGGTCATGAGACTTAAAATTATTTTGAGATATTCGAAATCGCGTAAGCACGCAGCGGGCGCGACAGTCCGAATTTCGAGGTTTTTGCAGGAGTATTATTTATGTATTTATGTTGGGGTCAAACCAAACCTGGCACTCGGGCCCCTGGCCCGTGAGCACAGTATCCGATGAAGCTTTAAATGCCAGAAAGGCTAACAGTAATTACATCACCGAAATTATACTATGAAATCTTGTAAAACCTTGCTTGTATCTGAAAGTAAAACATTTAACCATACAAAGAAATATAAGATGGAGTACTTTATAAACTTTTGAGTATTGCCATTTTGTCGGTCAATGGTTGTATTTATTTAATTTTAGCTCTGGCATTTTTCGAGATGGTCATTCCGCTGTCTGTCTGATGCCAATGATATTATAAAAGAATAGTAGATACGTTACCAGCGTTCCGTAAGTGAAGCCAAAAAAGAACAATTGTCGTCTTTTCAAACGCAATCGCAAGGAAAGAGACAACCTTAATCCGTTTACAACGAGAATGACAAGGATAAACAGCGCGTGACAATTAATATGTTGTTGCTGCGTTGGGAACGCTTTCTTTAGAATTGTCTACTGGGAATATGACGTACGAGTATCTATGTATTATAATATCATTGTCGGAAGCCACCAAATTTTCCAGGCTTTTACTTCAGCCGACTCTTACGACACTCCGGGGACGGGACAGGCCCGACGATTTCTTATGCCGTAAAAAATTGTCAGCCCCATTAAATTCTATCTGTGCTCCGCTGTTTCGCTCGCGTAAAATAAGCCGAATGCACGATTGCGCCGTACGGCATGGTACCTCGCTGACATGAGAATTCATAATTTGGTCTTTCTCGGTTATGTTTAGTCCTTACCGTGCGGCTCCTTAAGGCCCTAGAAAAAAGTTTTATAACCTAGAACTTTCCCCAATAAAAGGGATATCAAATGCAAAAATATTTGAGTTAAATATTCTGAGTATTCCAGAGATTAGCGCATTTAAATATACAAACTCTCCAGCTTTTTATAGGAGTAAGATAAGATAGCGTGTGGTAGCGGCTTAAGAGAATCTACCACCCCATCTAATCCCGTGGTTGTCGTAAAAGTCGACAGAGGGAAAATTAAAACCAGAAGAGCATCTTCCTATATCATCAGAATAATAAAACTACGGTTGCCAACCCGCCTGTCAAGCGTGGCAACTACGGCAAAATTCCCCCCTCAAATAGAGAGCTACAAACTTTTGTAGCAATCTACGAGGGAGGCCTATGTTCAGTAGTGATAGGCTGAAATGATGATGACGAAGAAAGCATTAACAGCGTTGTAAAATATGACGAAAGTAAATTTGTGAATAACTAGTCCATATTTTTTGGACAAAATACAGAGAGGGAAAGAAAGAAAAGAGAGGGAGAAGGAATAACTCGAAGCCTACCTCATCTTTGGTGGTCAGCACTTTAACAAGCACAGGCTTCATCTGGGGCTCGGAATCCATTTCGTCTTTATTACGCAGTCTTCTCACTTGCACCATATCTATTTTCGCAAGAAGAACGTCCCCAAACTCGCCGCGACCTGGAAAATTCAGTTTCAATTATAAATTGCATTTCAGATTTGCCGTGTGCTGGAGTCCGACAGAGTAGAATAGCACCTACCTCTTTCCTACCGATGTGTCAAAAGAGGCGACTAAGGTATTTGTACGGACAGCCTTTATTCATGCAAACGTTTCTCGCGGTGGCGAAAAGTGGGCTATGATTGTAGTCTCTGTCCCTTATATGGGAAAAAGACGTGACTTTATCTATAGGTAAAGAATTTAAAAAGTTGATGACTGCGTAAAATATGCCTGTAAAGGTACGCCCGTAATTTTATTAAAAACCATCATAATTTTTCAAATTGCCTGCCAAACGAGGTCTGGCAACAATAGTAACAATAGTAGTAAACATGTGTATGTTGCGTAGCGTGTCCTCTAACGATGACCACAGGCTAACAGCAATTACATCGCCGAAATTATATCATTTATCCGTGTGGTGGCGGCTCTTTAAAAGAATACTACCACTCCATCTCATCCAATGGATCTCGTAAAAGGCGAGTAAGGAATTAAACTGCACTGTGCACCCAACAGCGCATGATGGCGATGGGCTCACCACCTATCACACCAAGTGCATTATATTGTTTTGGTGAAACGTGGATTGTGGCAGTCATCTGTTTTTGCAGTGAGTGCCCAGTCTCTGACTACCTCTTATCGGATACAGTCGTGGTCTTATGTATGTATGTAATTTATATCTAACGATGAAGTGAAGTCCCCAAATAATGGTAAGATACAGGAATCCATCTACGTAAGTTTTTTTATTGGGCTAAGTGACGGGACGAGCAAAACGTTCACCTGATGATTTATCTGTGTTATTTCTTAATTAGATATGTCGGAAATAATTTTTGATTGCCTAATAAGATCCGGGACAAAAAATAATGGACTGTTGATTTGATGCAATTTTTTTATTGGATAAGGTGACGAGAGGCGTAAAACGTACACCTGGTGGTAAGTGTAACTGGTCTGCCCATAACAAATGCTGTGTTACCCAAGACATTTATGGGCACCACACTGCGCGAGTGACCTTGCCGACAGTGCCCTTAAGAACGAAACACAGTAAAGTTTGCACACAATTGCTTCACGGCAGAATAACTGGCCCTGGGGTGGTACTTACCTAGACGGATTCCTAATTCCTTCACCCGTAATATCCAGCTGTGGTACATTTAGCGGCTCTAACTAGGTCGCAGAGTATTGATAGACTTACCCAAGGTAATCTGGTCGGTGAGCAGAGTACGCGGCACAGACAGACTCTCGTACTGGCCGGACTTCTTGGATGCTCTGGAAATGCCGGATACCTCCGAGTTGTCAGCGCCTGGAATATTTATTGTTGGATAAATTTTTAATCAAAAAACTGACTCCACGCAGCAGCACTAAACATGCTGATGCGAAATTAAGAATTCCATGATTTTCTCATAGATCCCACCATCAGAACTTGGTCAAATTTATATAGGACCGCCCCTTAAGTAAGTGCAACCTCTGCCCATAACAAATGCTGCCCAAATATTTATTGCACAGAGCCGTTGAGGCTCAGGGGCTAGGCTATCGTTTTAAATTTCATTGCACGCAAGTGACCTGGGTTCGATTCCCGGTGCAGGCAACACTAAAATTGTTAATTGCAATTTTAAATTCTGCTTTACCACGTGTTCGGCGGTGAAGGAAAACATCGTGAGGAAACCTGCATGTCTGAGAAATAAATAAATATTTCGAAGACACGTGAAGTCCGCCAATTCGCATTGGAGCAGCGTGGCGGATTCTTGTTTGCTCCAAAACCCTCTCGGAAATGAGAGGAGGCTCAGCAGTGGGTTAATGAAAACGTGTATCTCTAAAGCAATTTACTATCAAATTCGATTTCAAATATTTAGTTTTTAGTTTTAATTACTAGATTAATTAAAACTAAATAAAAATTAAAATAATTGAAATTTGGATAATTGAAAGTTGGTCCCGTTGGTCAAGTTCTGATGACGGGATCCATGAGAAAATCATGAAACTCTTAAATTCGCATTAGCATGTTTGGAGCCGCTACGTTGATATCGTTTTTTTTGATTCATCATCATCATTAACGCCCGTCACTAGTTCACTGCTAAACATAGGCCTCCCCCATAGATTGCCCCAAAAGTTAGTAGCTCTCGTTATGGGTGGATTTTGTTATAGTTGCCACGCTTGGCAGGCGGGTTTGCAACCGCAGTTTATTTATCCAGATGTTCCAGAAAGATGCTGCTGCCTATCTCCTGGTTTTTATTTTCTCTCTGTCTACTTTTACGACACTCTCGGGACGAAATGGGGTGATAGATTCTCTAAAGCCGCCACCACACGGCAGGTTTTTTGATTAACTAATTTTAATTACAAACCACTATCTCGATCTAAAGGCAAAAGTCTGCCATTCTGCACCGCAGCTCCGTTCTGCGCTTTTTTATCTTCCTCTCCCTCCTCCACCAGTTTCTCCCTCCCTTCTTGCATCTCCAACTCCATCTTCTCTCCTGTAACAATAATTAAAAAACATTAAAATGATAGCAAATATACACACTGTTGCTGCACACCACAGGCCTCATTTAATTTTTGAACAAGTAATGGAGGTTGATTTGTTTTTAAGCGATGCACTATGATTTTTTCTATATATATTTTTTTTGTTGGATAAAGTGACGAAACGAGCAAAACGTTCACCTTATGGTAAGTGCAACGTCCGCCCATAGCAAATGCAATGTCACCCGGAATATTTTTGTGTGGCACCACACTGCGTCCGTCACCCTGAGACATCAGTTCTTAAGTCCCATATGCCCAATTTTTTTTATTGGATCAAGTGACGAAACGAGCAATACGTTCACCTGATGGTAAGTGCTACTCTGCCCATAACAAATGCTGTGTCATTCAGAACATTTCTGTGGCACCACACTGCGCCCGTCACCCTGAAACATCAGTTCTCATATGCCCAGTGATTACGCTAGCTCACAGTGCCCTTCAAACCGAAACACACTAATGTTTGCACACTACTGCTTCACGGCAGAATAACTGGCCTGGAGTGTGGTACCACTCGTATCTGTTTTGGCGAATTTCTGCATAGGGATCCTACCAGCAAATATCGTGAATGCGTTTAACAAACATAAACTGCACATGGAGAAACACTCAGACTTGGAAAAACTATCTGTAGACCATACAAATATTTGTCCCGTGCGGGAATCGAACCCGCGAACCATGACACAGAAGCCAATCGCTTAGATATTACGCCAACCGAGCCGGCAAAAAAATATTTTGACGATCGCGTGGTCTATTGGTCAGAGTAATTGCCTTCTACGTCAAGGGTATTGCGTTCGAATCCAAGCCGGAGCAAACATTTGTGCAAAAAACAAATTGTTGGATTTCGCGTCTGGTTGTCATGGCAGATTTTCTTACGCCGCCACCATGTGGTCGTTAACTTTGTGGTAGTATTTCTGTGCAGGAATTCGTTTGGGTAGGGTCCACCGCAGCGCCAATTATTCTGTGGTGGAGCAGTAGTGTGCCAGCATTACTGTGTTTCGATCTTCTTAAGTCTCATATGCCCTGTGATTACGCTAACTCTCAGTGCCCTTCAAACCGAAACACAGTAATGGTTGCACACTACAGCTTCACGGCGGAATAACTGGCCCTGGGATGGTACCTACCTAGACGGATTCCTGCATAGGAATCCTACCACCAGTAACTCTCAGGGTGACGGGCGAAGTGTGGTATCACAAAGAAATGTGGCATAGCATTTGTTATGGTCAGACGTTGCACCTACCATCAGGTAAACGTTTCCCGTCTCGTCAATTACTTCAATAATCACAGGGCTCTCGCCGGGACTTTTCTTTTTGCATTTGATAGCCCAATTCTTGAGAAAGGCTATAAATACAACGTTATTAATAATTGGTATAACATAAAGAGAGAGCCTATACCTTTCTCAAAGGCCGGCAACGCATCTGCTATTCCTCTGGTATTGTAGATGTTCATGGGCGGCGGTGATCACTTACCATCAGGTGAGCTGCTTGCTCCTTTGCCCTCTATTCCATAAAAAAAAAACATCCCGGCACCTACATATGCTACTTTGATCTGATAAAACGTCCAATTAAATTTATGAGTTCATTGCCTCGATCAGCTGTATAACAGGGTAGTCACCTATGAGTTTTAAGAAAATTCTTTAAGTCGACATATCTCCTACAGCTATCACGTTACGAGGCACATTATATTTTTTGGGACATACACAGATTGTCCCTAAGCCCAGCCTGCCGGGATGTATAGGACATTACGAATTATCCTGTATAAGACTATATAGGCTATATGACATCACGATACCACCCTCAGGAGCGATTTCTTTTAAATTAAATAACGGGTGAAACTGCGGGGCACAACAAGTATCTGTATATACCTCTTTGTCTCCTCTTGAGCCTCCTCCGTCTGCAATACACCATCAGAGCCAGAACCAGAAGCATGTAAGCACCAGCCACCGATATAGAGACCAGAACCGCTTTACCAGCTACACCGGTTGATTCCGATGGCGGCAGTTCACCTTCTGGGAAACAAAAAAATATATAGATATAGGTTTTTTTTTACATTTTTAGCCGATAGGTGTCCGGAAGAGTAGAATAGCATCTACCTCTTTCCTACCGAGGTGTCGTAAGAGGCGAGCTAGGTATTGTACGGACAGCCTTTATTTGTGCAGAGTAATACCTTAATATGCAATGCTGTCACTATACTGCTCGTGGGAACGCAATGGGGAGTAAGAATTTCTTGACTTGTGCCAAAATTTTGTCAACGTGGCTCGCCACCCGTCGGGTCTCATTTCCCGCGAGGGCGAAAAGTAAGCTAGGGGAGTGGCCTCTACCTACCCCTTCTATATGGGAAAAAGGCATGTCTGTCATATATGTATGTTTAAATATCCAATAGAAGCTGTTAGATTTTCCCGGATAAAAATATCCTATGTTCATCTCCGGGATGCTATGCAAGCTATCTCTGTGCCGAATTTCGTCTCGGGTCTTGTTGTGTTGCGATTGTCCTTGTATGTCTGACACTGCAACCTAGCCTATATTCGATCTTATCACATGAGCGTTACATCGGGCACGGGTAGGTTGGGACAGGTTAGTGTCCTCTGTTTGCGCGTACACTTGTGGCACTATAATATCTCCTGCGCAGTGGATGGGTTTCGATAGTATTCGGTAGTTGTCGCCGTGGTCTGCAATCGACCAGGAGGACATAACTACGGCCTTAAGGGGTCACGCGCATAACCTAATATTACCGAGAAGGACGTATGGCGCAGTCATGTAGTAATCTATGGAGGAAAACAAGTTAATTTTCTAAGAACCGCATGCTAAATATGAAATCGTGTATATTACCTAGTTTTTGAAGAGCACCGCCCGCCCTCTCACAGTAGTGTCCACAAGCAAACTAACATCGACACCACATACCCTCCACCACTAAACAATATACACCGACTGTAGTCGATGCCACGACACGTGTTTCACGCCAAAATAAGCATTATCAAGTATAATTGACTCTGACAGCCGTAAGGACAGAACTGTGGGAGGGCGGTGCTCTTCAAAAACTAGGTAATATACACCATTTCATATTTTGCACGCGGATCTTCGTAAATAACTTTTTTCCTTAATTATAAAGGATTTCCGCAAAGTATCGTCTGAATCTATAAACATCCTTTTATGCCAATCATATAATATCATCATTCATATCCATACTAATGTTATAAATGCGAACGTCTCTCTGTCCCTTGTCTGTTTGTTACCTTTTCACGGCTCAACTGTGGGACCGATCTTAACAAAATTTTGCACAGAGATAGCTTACATTCTGTATGCATGTAAATAACCGAGTTCCGCGATATTTTTAAAAAACCTGCATCCACGCGAACGTACTCGCGGGCATCAGCTAGTTAGACATAAAGCATTACCAGTATCTTAATATGAACAATGACAATCATTTTATTTACGTCGTAATTTGTCGAAAAAATTCTTTGCGTAGGCATCTCTTTGTGGCCTATTTCAACAGGTGATTCCAGGGCTGATTTTGTTTGACAGACAGTCTGACGAAACAAGCAAAACGTTCACCTGATGGTAAGTGCAACGTCCGCCCACAACAAATGCTGCGTCACCCAGAATATTTCTGTGTGACACCACACTGCGACCGTCACCCTGAGACGTCAGTTCTTAAGTCTCAAATGCCCAGTGATTACGCTAGCTCACAGTAACCCTTCAAACCGAAACACAGTAATGCTTGCACACTACTGCTTCACGGCAGAATAACTGGCCCTGCGGTGGTACCTATCTAGACGGAGTCCTGCATAGGAATCCTACCACCAGTAAATGTTATGTAAAGACCAATGGATAAGATCAGTGTCACAAACAAACCTGGATGCACGATCAAGACCAGCTCGCTCCGGTCCAGACCGGCGGCGCTGCCGGCAGTGCAACCGTAGCGATCGGAGTCCTGTTCCACCGCGTCACGGATCAGCAGGGAACCGTTATTCAGAAGGAGTAATCTGAAATGGAAAATACACAATTAAATGGAAATCTTCATGAAATACAAATAGTAATGACAAAAAGTAAGGGATGCTTTGATGTTTAGTACATTGAGATAATGGTTGAAGGAGATTGACGAAACATATTTATGAGGCGAGTTTGAATGGGCAAGTCGGTAAGGGTCGACGTAGGAGAACGTATCACGATCAAATCGAAATCGTTTTGTTTGGACGAAACATAACGAACGGCAAAACATTCACCTGATGGTAAGTGCAACGTCCGCCCATAGCAGCGCCCGTCCCCATGAGACATTAGTTCTTAAATCTCATATGCCCAGTGATTACACTACCTCACAGTGAAATACAGCAATTCTTGCACACTACCGCTGCACAGCAGAATAACTGGCCCTGAGGTGGTACCTAGACGGATTCCTGCATAGTGGCGAGTCCCTTTATTTATATACATATGTACATATTCAATATAATACACACGTTACAAAGCATCATTAATTTCTCTTATTAAATACATACAGTAACGCCTTTTTCCCATATATGGGGTAGGCAGGGTCCACTCACTTAGCCCACTATTCCCCCTAGCGGGAAACGAGAAGTGACGGGTGGCGAACCAAGTCGCCGCCATTTTGGTACATGTCAATATTCTTACTCCCCATTGTGTTCCCACGAGCAGTATAGTGACAGCATTGCATATTACGGTATTGTTCTGCGCGGATAAAGGGCGGACGTAAAAGTACCCGCAACATACGATCTTGTATGAAAACGCTAATGAAAGTAGAAGAAGCGAAAGATGTGTGTCAGAGTCGTAGCAAGTGGAAAGATGTGGTCTCTGCCTACGCCTATTTCTACTTTATTTATGTCTACGAGTATAGTCTATGATCAATGCGCACCTGGAGAAAGATGCATTAACTCCACCCTCTTCGTCGACGTCATGCTCTGTAAACAAACAAGTAATATTTACTCAGTGTTTTCATTTAAAAGTAGCCGAGAGCCCTGGTACATCAAGTGTCAGGTGCACGCCTTCGACTACCGCCACCGTAGGTTCGATTCCTGGAGCTTAATTTTACAAACATATTTCCAGGACATGTGAAGTTCGTCAACCCGCATTGAAGCAGACTTTTTTTTTACCAATATCCGTTCAAACATTAACGGAGACCGGTAGCGCCGCTCCCTGCAGTGGAACATTTACAAAATGTTACTTTCTAATACATCCATACTAATATTATAAATTCGGAAGTAACTCTCTCTGTCCCTCTGTCTGTTTGTAACCTTTTCACGGCTAAACCGCTCAATCTAACTTGGCGAAATTTGGCACAGCGATAGGTTGCATCCTGGAGACGGACATAGGATACTTTTTATCTCGAAAAATCAAATAGTTCTCACGTGACATGTAAAAAAAAACTTTTTCCACGCGGACGAAGTCGCGGGAATCTGCTACTATAGTATGAATTGCTGAAATAAAAAAGTATTCAGTTAGTTTTTGCACTGTAACATCTATGAACGATTGGTTTCTGCACTATGGGTCGCGGGTTCGATTCAAACTTATAATCAAAATGCTAGCAAAATCAGCATTGCAAATAATAACCTCCGTTTCATTTTTTGAACAATGACGTCACACGCGGTCACATGGTCATAATGGCACGCTTTTGTGGCATTTTATAAATTTAAATTGAACAATATCTTTTTATTGCATTTCGTCGTTTCAGCCTATCACTAGTCCACTGCTGAACTTAGGCCACAACAGTTAGTACATCTCATTTTGGGGGGATTTTGCCATATTTGCCACACTTGGCAGGGGGGTTGACAAACGCAGTTTATTGATTCAGATGTTTCCGGAGGATGCTGCTGCCCATCTCCTGGTTTCTATTTTCTCTCTGTCTACTTTTACGACACCCACTCGACGAAATGGGGTGATAGATTCTCTTAAACTTATTGCATTTAATGGTGTAATAAATCAATACTAATTCATTTGAAGTGATTAATAGAATTCTTCAAAAGTTATACATACATACATAAGATCACGACTGTATCCCATAAGGGGTAGTCAGAGACTGGGCACTCACTGCAAAAACAGATGACTGCCACAATCCACGTTTCACCAAAACAATATAATGCACTTGGTGTGATAGGTGGTGAGCCCATCGCCACCATTCGCTGTTGGGTGCACAGTGCAGTTTAATTCCTTACTCGCCTTTTACGAGATCTATTGGATGAGATGGAGTGGTAGTATTCTTTTAACGAGCCGCCACCACACGGCTATTCACGGTTATCTACTCCCGTATTGCGAACGGCATATTTACGCGGGTGAAGCCGCGGGGCGCAGCGAGTTGTTCATATTTCACTCACGCTGTCGATTCAGAACGGTCAAGTTCCGATCCCAGTGGATTGTGGGCGGCGGGTCGCCGGACGCTCGACAATCGAGTCGTATCGTCTGTCCGGCTGACACGTGCTTCTGTTGTCCGGATTCCGGTTCAATCACGTGCGGGGACACTGTCAAATTGATAACGTAACTTTTTTTTTTTTTAATTGGATAATGTGACGAAACGAGCAGAACGTTCACCTGATGATAGAAAGAAAGAAAGAAAGAGATATACTTATTCGAAGCAATCACAAAAAAATACAGGTCACATTATAAACACAATGCCACAGTTTTCTAATTAATGAACATATAAAACAACATTAATAATTAAAAAAAAGGAACAACAATTTGGCAAATGCCGAAAAATTTAATTTAAGGAAAATAAAAAATAAATAAAAATAAAATAAAAAAAAGTGGAAAAATTATATATCTACCTGTACATGATAAAATGCTTCAAAAAGGAATACTTATAGGAAGGAATAAATATACACATACATGCACATATATACATATGATCATAAACACACATACATGCATATAATATTAAGTGCAACGTCGTCTTATGCCCAGTGATTACGCTAGCTCTCAGTGCCCTTCAAACCGAAACACAGTAATGTTTGGACACTACTGCTTCACCGCAGAACAACTGGCCCTGGGATGGTACCTACCTAGACGGATTCCTGCATAGTAGCGAGTCCCTTATTTATATACATATGTACATATTCAATATATTACACACGTTACATATCATCATTCATTTATCTTATTACAAACATACGAGTACAGTCACGCCTTTTTCCCATAAAAGGGGTAAGCAGAGGCCACTCACTTAGCCCAGTATTCGCCCTCGCGGGAAACGAGAAGTGACGGGTGGCGAACCAAGTCGCCGCCATTTTGGTACGTGTCAAAAATTCTTACTCCCCATTGTGTAACCACGAGCAGTATAGTGACAGCATTGCATTATGGTGTTATTCTGCGCGGATAAAGGCTGTCCGTGGTACGTACCTAATACTGGTAGTACCAGTATTAGTTAGGTACCACCGCACCAAATACAACAAAAAAATATTTAATTGTTTTATTCTAGAAAGTTCGTTAGATCATTGTCTAAGACTACTAACTAAAGCTTTCAAATATTTTATACAATTTAAAACGCAGAAGAGACTTAAGACTGACGTCTCACGGCGAGGAGCGCAGTGCGTTGTACTCTAAAGGAAAGTTCTTGGTGCCACCCAGTGACACCATTGTTATGGAGACGTGGCATTTACTCCGGTGTTCTCGTCACCGTATTTAAAAACAAAATGTTTTTGCATTTATCATCATTCCTGAACTAACCAACACTCCTTCACAACCTATACTCAATCAACACCCAAGCTCCGTTGTGAGACATGTAGACGTTAATGCCACTTACCTACAACGTCCAAAGTGATCTTAGCGGTGATGGAATGGTCACCGTCGGTCGCGCGACAAGTGTACTGTCCGGAGTGACGACGTGCAGCTTCCGCCACCATCAGAGTACCGTTCTGCGATGTTATTCCCTCGGGTAGAGGGTCTTGTTCGTTCTGTAATTTATTATACTATGTGTATATCCTTATACAAACAAATACGGTACATATAAGAAACGGTACGGTACTTAATACTGGTGGTAGGATTCCTATGCTGGAGTCCGTCTAGGTAAGTACCACCCCAGGGCCAGTTATTCTACCGTGAAGCAGTAGTGTATAAACAACAAACATTACTGTGTTTCGGTTTGAAGGGCACTGTGAGCTAGCGTAATCACTGGGCATATGAGATTTAAGAACATATGGCTACAGTGTAGTGTCACACAGAAATTTTCTGGGTGGCACAGCATTTTTTATGGACAGACGTTGCACTTACCATCAGGTTAACGTTTTTCTCGTTTCATCACTTTATGCAATAAAAAAAAGCTATTTTTAAAATTTTTGGCTGTCTCTCTCTCTTCGTTCCGGCTAATCTCCGAAACGGCTGGATCGATTTTGACGGGACTACTGACAGATAATCGTAGCTAATATTATAGCGCGTAACTTAGACTACTTTAATTTTAGAAAAATATTTCGGGTTCCGTGCATAATAATTAAAACCATAAAACCCAATTCAAATAGGAAAGTATATACGTATGTCGGTCGGGGTCGGCTTTTATATGCGGGTGAAACCGCGGGGCTCAGTTAGTCTTTATATATAAGCGATTTACCACTGACATACAACCAAATCTCCGAAACTACAGGACCTGTTGATTGAAATTTGGCATACATATTGCTTTCCCGACATACACACCCACTAAAAACCATTTTTACAGACATCCATACTAATATTATAAACGCGAAAGTAACTCTCTCTGTCCCTCTGTCTGTTTATTACCTTTTCACGGTTCAATCGCTGAACCGATCTTGACGAAATTTGTCACAGAGATACCTTGCATCCTGGGGACGGACATAGCATGCTTTTTAAATCAAATACTTCCCACGGGATATTAAAAAAAACCGGTATCCACGCGGACGAAGTCGCTGGCAACAGCTAGTTTACTCATAAATGGATAAACGGTCTGGTGCTGTTTTTCTCTGCAGACTTTAACATAACAACAACTTCATTGCGAAGCCGGGGCGGGTCAGTTTGTATGTTTGTTTGATTGGCTTATTTTAGTGCTAGCTGTGCCCCGCGATTTCATACATACATCCTTACGCCTTTTCCCGTATAAAATAGTAGGCAGAGGCCACACACATAGGTCACTTTTCGCTCCCGGTGCGAAACGGCACGGGTCGGGTGGCGAGGCCACACACATAGCTCACGGGTCGGGTGGCGAACTACGTAACCGCCATTTTGGTAAGAGTCAAAAAAGTGACAGCTTTGCATACTATGGTGTTGTTCCGTACGAATAAGGGCTGTTCGTACAATACCTTAGCTGCCTCTTAAGACCCCTCGGTAGTGTTACAAAGGCAATATAGACCCAGCAGTTACGGCTGTGCGTTGATTGGTTAGTCAGTCAGTTTCTTCTTTTATATAAAATATAAAAGAAGAATAGATATGAATATTTTTATCATTTTCTCCGATAAATTATGTATCTTCCTTGTCTCACCCTGTCACGCCTATTTATATGGAGTTCACTTAATTCTTCTAGGCTAGAAGAGGTCGATGCAGAGAGCCAATGATCTTACAGTTGACCCTCCAAAGCCCACAAGAAAAGTTGGGGTTAGATATTAAGATTTGTAATTTACTAACTAAAAACCATTGCACATTGGGCGACGCTCCACCGGCGACCTTGCAATGAACCTTCCCAGAACTATTCAGCGCCAGCTTCCTGTTGTACGGTTCAGGTTCAAAGCGGAGCGCACCATCTGTAGACAAAAAGATTTCGTTCGTTTCATTTTTTTTATTTAACGAGAAAGACAACGTTGTTGAAACGGCTTAAGATAATCTACCACCCCGTCTCATTCCGTGGGTGACGTAAATGTCGACTTGTCAAATTTACATATACCGATAGACTGAAGTAAATTTAAAACCAGGTGATGGGCAGTTGCATCTTCCTGGAACATCTGAATAAATAAACTGCGGTTGCCAATCCGCTTGGCAAGCGTGGCAACTATGGCAAAATCCCCCAAAAAGAGAGCTTTTGTGGCAATCTATAAGGAGGCCTATGTTCAGCAGTGGACTAGTGATAGGCTGAAATGATGATGAGAAAGACAAGTGAAAGAGTTTGTATACTTGGGTTCAAAGATTACGAGAGACGGAAAGTATAAGGGTGATATTGAAGAGTGTTGCCAGGAAATCATGTGTATGGGGGCTCTGTATAACTTTATAAGTAGCCAGAACATACATATAAAAAGGCACCCACACTTATGCATGGTGAATGCTAGGACTGGCAGAAGAAGCATGAAAGTAAGATTAATGCTCCGGAAATGAGAAGTTTAAGAAGTAGAGCTGGAGTGACGTTGATGGACAAATTGAGAACCAGTGCGTGACAAGGGAATTATGCGGGTGTGGTTGAAGATGCAGTGACAAAGATAAAGGGATGCCTACATGATACACGTAGATAGGCGAGTGTGAATGGGCAAGCCGGTGAGGAGCAACGTAGGTGAACGTATCACGATCAGATCGAATACGTTTTAAGGAAAGACTACGTCAAAACTGTTGTGCATGTGAAATATACGTCAATAAAACGCACCTACGATGCAAGACAATCCCAGTGTGTGACATAGTTTTTACATACATGCATATAGTCATTCCATTTTAAATAAAGTAGTATGCAGGGGCTACACATGTTACCAACTTTTCGCTCCCGCGGGAAATGATACGTGACGGGAGGCGAACCCCGTTGCCGCCATTTTAGTACAAGTCAAGAAATTCTTACTCCCCCTTGCGTTCCCACGAGCAGTATAGTGCCAGCATTGCATATCATGGGGTTATTCTGCACGAGTAAAGGCTGTCCGTAGTCGTTTATAATAGAAGTGTTGAGCATCTGGAAGTATGTCTGTGCAATTGATGATGATCTCATGATCGGTTTTCAGATAAAGGCGACTACTTTTGAAGCGCAGGAAGCCCAACTGCGCAGCTGTTGTTATAGTGCCGCAAGTGTCGGTGTAAAAAATGCTTACCGTTTGCAGCACGGTGTCTTCTGGCTTTGTGGGATCGGATCCTAGTGGACAGAGTGGTGGGCAGCTTCTGTAAAAGAAAAAAAAATGTTAAGATTCTATCACACTATGATGATAATGACGATGAGAGACTGATGATGATGAATGATGATGAAAGACAGGCGGACTGTATGTCACGCGCGTTTAAATTCCTCTGCTTGCGGCGGCATCATGTTACGGGTCACCAACTTCCCCTGGATATGGTTGAGAAGGGCGATGGCTGCCACATGCGTCAAACTTGTGAACGGGTGCTTTTGTTGGAGGATATTCATTACTGAAAGTTATCTAAAATATTTTCATGGAGCGTAATTTACTTAGATAGAAAAAATATATACAAAAAGGGGTGATACCTACGGAGTTTCTTTTGCCTGTTTCTTCTCCATCAGAGGAAACTCACTACGAAGGTGGTAGATTGTAAAAAAATGACATTTGACAAACGAAATTTATATTTCTTACGTTGAAGAATAAATATGTACAGTGCAGTGACCAAACTGGAGCGCGTACAGGATTCGAATACCAGCAGAACAGAGCAGAGCCGGGCCGTCCTTTAACCACGTGGTTCGAACGGGGGGGAGGTGGTCAAAAAAACACTACACTACACGTGATACTGGCAGGGTAACCCAAAACCTCACGATGTATCACGAAGTGAAAAAACTAATTGTTTGGTTATGAGTCTGATTGTGTCGTTTTTCTTTTTTTTTATAAGATAAAGTGATGAAACGAGCAAAACGTTCAACTGATGGTAAGTGCAACGTCTGCCCATAAAAAATGCTGTAGGTATAACCCAGAAAATTTCTGTGTGACACCACACTGTGCCCACCACCCAGAGACTTAAGTTCTTAAGTCTCATATGCCCTGCAAACCGAAACACAGTAATGTTTGCACACTACTGCTTCACGGCAGAATAACTGGCCCTGGGGTGGTACCGAGTCTCTGACACTGCATTCCAGGTGTGCAGGTTAGTACCAGTGATTGCCTGTGTTTAAGCTTTTGTGCGGATGATATCTTTCGAAATTATTCGGAGGTTGCCGCCGTGATAACAACGTCGACTAGGACATTTCAGTGCCATAATATTAGCGAAAATTTGCAAATGCAGCGATGTGACGCGTATAAAATACTAACGTTGTAAGATTTAGAATTTTTAAAACCCTAGAAATAACAGAGCGTACTGAGATCCGAACCCAGGACCCTCGACCTAGACACCAGAGCAGGCAGGTACGCGGACCGCTGTCTCGCCGCATCTAATTCTTCGTTAAAAATAACTTCAATCCTGTTCCCATTTCAATATTTACACGAAAGCGTTGTGAACTTTGGTAAGTCTGTCCGCGGACCGAAAGTACTACGGGAAATCAATGCCACAGTCAAACAAATATTTGTCAGTCCGTCCATAGTGGTTGAGCTAAGTGATAACTGATGACCGGTCAACATGCGGATCCAATAAGAAGTGACGTGTAGCAGAGGCAAGCGAGATACGTGGTATATTTAGTAAGCGTGGGGGTTGCACGATTTTGTAGTTTATAGGACAGTCCGGAGAATATTAACTTTAAAGAATTAATTCTTCATTACTTTTTCATCATCGGACAGCAAGACGACAATTTACTGGTGGTAGGATTCCTATGAAGGAATCCATCCAGGTAGGTACCACCGCAGGGACAGTTATTCTGCCGTGAAGAAGTAATGTGCAAACATTACTATGTTTCGGTCTGAAGGGCACGGAGAGCTAGTGTAATCACTGGCCATATGGGACTTAAGAACTGATGTCTCAGGGGGACGGGCGCAGTGTGGAGCTACACAGAAATACTCTGGGTGACACAGCATTGCTATAGGCGGACGTTGCACTCACCATCAGGTGAACGTATTGCCCATCTCGTCCCTTTTTCCAATTAAAAAAAAGACCCACGGTGGGTTTTCATTATTTTGCTGTGGATATACCTAGCATTTGGACGAAGCGTTTTGCTTCGTCGTTCATAACACGCAAAGGACTGGAATAATTTAACTGTATCAGTCTTGCCGTCCGATTACAATGTGGGCGTCTTCAAGAGAATAGTGAATAGGCTTTTACTAAGCTAGTGCGTTAATCATCCAAAACTAGTGCTTAATACATGATTAAGCACCAGCTCATAAATTAAAGTTTTCGCATAACAAGAAAGAGTTATGATATGTATCGTTATTAGGAATGGGCTAAGTCTTTCCCTTATTTTCTTACTTTCTTAGTAAGATTTCGTTGTTGCGTAATTTTGGTATTCAATTGTAACAAATTATTTGCTTAAGTTATATCCTTAAAATCAGCAAATTTAAAGAATCTGCAATTATATTTCTATTCGTCACTTTATCCAATAAAAAAAACACTTTCGCCGGAAAGATATGACCCTTTCATACGTCCTACTATATAGCACAGGTCAGCTACCTGTGCTGTATATGAGGACGTACAAATTCTATTATTATTATTACTATAATAACAAATTCTGGTTTCTTTTAATGGAGAAAGTGATGAAACGAGCAAAACGTTCACCTGATGGTAAGTGCAACGTCTACCCATAACAAATGCTGTGCCACCCAGAACATTTTTGTGTGACACCTCACTGTGCCCATTACCCTGAGACATCAGTTCCCAAGTCTCATATGCCCAGCGATTACGCCAGCTTACAGTGCCATTCAAACCGAAACACAGTAATGCTTGCACACTACTGCTTCATGGCCCTGGGGTGGTACCCACTTAGACGGATTCCTGCACAGGAATCCTTCCACAATACACGTTAAACATTTGTAGAGAATTTACGAACTAAAACTGTGGTGTCCTACGAAACACCACATTATGGTCACCATCTGAAGGGCATCGGCCAGGAGCATCGGCGCGCACGTTTGATGTCGGCGTCGGCGTCATAAACGTGCCCGTGTTTATGTTTGTTCGTCGCCACGTTTTGTAGTTCTCAACCGATGTAGGGTCGGCAACAAATCAAAATAAACGGATATTGCCCCTGACTCCTTAACGCGGGGTTCGTAAGTGTTTTAAACGTGGCGGTCGATTGTATTAGTGAAGTGGCGTTGACAATACAAAGCTGTGAATATTTCGTACTCTTGGTCACTGAGAAACGTAATGAATTACGAATGTAATATTATTTAAAGTATATTATTCGAATATTCAAATAATTAAATTATAACGCCGTAGTTTCTGGCGGGAAATCGCTTGTTACTTAGCATAGTTCATCTTTCTTAGTTAACCGGATTTCTACGTCACAGATTTTGGGTTGGAATCCAAAGTCGACGATTTTTTCAAAAACGCGAATCGTTGGTTGATCGGATCTGGTTGTGGATGTTTCATATTGATTTAGGGCGAAGATTTTTCAATTTTATTTTTATTTTAAATTACAGAGAAATAATTTTACGTTACACATACAAAAATAGACATTTAATTTCAACAGAAATCAGTAAAGTTTCCACTGATAGATTATTCATTAAAATGCAAAAGTAGGTACAGGGGCTATTAATACATGGAAGAAGTATTTAAATATATGAATTCAAGCAAACGTAAATGACACGATATATATAGGTATAATTATGCTGACACTTTATTACGTCTGTCTGTCTGTCTGAGATTCATCTTATATTTACCAATACGATCGTGAATACCCAACGCCTGTCAGAGATTCCACACGGTGTAAGGCTTTGATAATGGATTTCGACAATCCCTCACACTACATCCGATCGTAACGCCTTGACCTTACAGCGGATATTGAAGTACGAACGAGAGCGTCCGTATTTTTCGCTAACAATACACTATAATATATCCTGCGCTAATAACTTCTAGAAGAAATTCATGAATGTCGCTGTATAATTATGTAGGAAGTCGGCAAACCATTTTAAAATTGCTGGAAGGACATAAAATTAAAACCTTTTTCATATGCACGTCTCGAGGGTTTTCTTCATTCTTTCCAAGTATTACCATGTTCCGGTTTAAAGGGTGCTGTAGTTAGTGAAATTACTGGGCATTTGAGACTAAATAACTCTGACGTCTCAAGGTGAGGAGTGCAGTGCAATGCGACAGAAGACCTTATAATGAAATTTTATGAATGATACGGCATTTACGAGTACCATCATGTGATCTACTCATCACGTGTACGTATAAAAAAATATAGGAAGGCGGTGTAGTGCGAAGAGGACTCGCGCCGTGATATTGCGTAACGATTGGTGTCCGGCATAGTATAATAGCACCTACCTCTTACCTACCGAGGTGTCGTAAGAGGCGACTAAGGTATTGCAGAATAATACCATACTATGCAATGCTGTCACTATACTGGAACAACGCAATGAGTTTTCAAAGAGTTTTTTGACTCTTATCAAAATCGCAGTGACGTGGTTCACCACTCGTCACGTCTCGTTTCCCGCGGGGGCGAAAAAAGGACTGCGGATGTGGTCTCTGCCTTCCCCTATGGGGAAAGGACGTTACTGGTATGTATATGAATGTAGCTTAATTATAAGACGATGGGCTTTTAGAATTTATTATTTAATTGTATTTCAATTTGGTACCTCTATTTGGTTCTGTTAATAAAAACCGAAATTAATTAAGTTGGTTTCGTAATAATTTTTACTAGTGGTAGGACCAGATATAACGCCTTGAAACAGTACTGTGCAAACATGACTGTGTTTCGGTTTGAACGGCAGTGTAAGCTAGTGTAAACTTGTTTGTTAGTATAATTTAAGTAATCCATATTAATATTATAATTGCGAATGTAGCTCTCTCTGTCCCTCTGTCAGTTTGTTACTTTTTCACGGTACAACCGCTGAATCGATCTTGACGAAATTTTGCACAGAGATAGTTTGCACTCTGGAGACGGACATAGAATTTCTCATCCAGGTAAATCAAAAAGTTCGCACGGGATATCTAAAAATTATATTCACGTGCATCAGCTTGTTCCCTATATAAATGCATAAAAAAGACATTTATATATAATTGTGATTCCCTATTTAAACTGCAAATTGTTGGTTTTCGGGTCCGGTGTGTTGAGCGTGTGAAATGTATGTTTGTAAAACGAACCCACGATACAGGAGCAATTATACTGTGGGGCTCCATTTTTTTTAAAAAAAAATTGATATAAATGTTTAGGCGTTTCCCTGACCTTTGAGCTTAATTTCAACATTCCAAGTCAATGGTGAATTCTCAATCGGTTTCGATGAGTGAGAATCTTATTGTGTTTGAAAGGCCTTATTTTATATGACATTCAATTTTAAACTTTTTTATATTATACTAGTTGATGCCCGAAACTTCGCGGGAACTGTTTGATTTTCCGGAATGAAAAGTATCCCATGTGCGTCTCCAGGCTTTCAGCTATCTTTTTTTTTATTTGATAAAGTGACGAGACGAGCAAAACGTTCAGCTGATGGTAAGCGCAACGTTTGCCCATAACAGATGCTGTGTTACTCAGAATATTTCTGTGTAGCACCACACTGCGCCCGTCACCCTTGTCTCAGACAAGTTCTTAAGTCTCATATGCCCAGTGACTACGCTAGCTCTCAGTGGCCTTCACAACGAAACACAGTAATGTTTGCACACTACCGCTTCACGACTGAATAACTGGCCCAGATAGGAATCCTACAACCAGTAATCTGTATCTCTGTGCCGAATTTCGTCAAGAACGGTTCAGCGGTTGAGCCGTGAAAATGTAACAAACAGACAGAGAGTTAGAGCTACAGAGAGTTTTACTTTTGCATTTGTAATATTAGTATGTATTGTTTTTTTTATTGGATAAAGTGCCGAAACGAGCTAAATGTCAAATACTGTGCCGCACAGAAAATTTCTGTGTGGTACTGCGCTCGTCACTCTAAAGACTTCCGTAATTAAGTCTCATATGCTCAGCGATTAAGTGCTCTCAGTGCACTTCGAGCCGAAACACAGTAATGTTTGCACACT
The DNA here is from genome assembly GCA_019845155.1 of Luehdorfia chinensis. Taxonomy (NCBI): domain Eukaryota; kingdom Metazoa; phylum Arthropoda; class Insecta; order Lepidoptera; family Papilionidae; genus Luehdorfia; species Luehdorfia chinensis. Next base: position 2,478,503 of record JAHVAK010000252.1, on the reverse strand, counting down.
ACTGATTCACGGCAAAATAACTGGCCCTGGAGTGGTACCTACCTAGTCAGATTGCTGCATAGGAATCCTACCACCAATAAAAGATGGTAGAAGAAAGTAAAAGATGGACAGTAAATGATATCTTTATCATTTGAAATTATAACCTCGTTAAATTATTTAATCAACAAAACCGACTTCAACGCAGTAGCTCCAAACATGCTTATGCGAATTTAAGAGTTTCATGATTTCCTCATGGATCCCATCATCAGATCTTGATCAAATTTGTATGAGACCAACCAAATCATTAATCGGTTCACAATTAGCGAAGATATCGCGTACCATACATAAAAAAATATTGAGACGAATTAAGAACCTCCTCTTTTTTTGAAGTCAGTTAAAAATAGGATCTTGTCGGACAGCCAGACGGACGATGAAGTGGTCTTATTAGTATTTTTTTAGAATATTATGTGTTACTCCAACAACTGTATAACGATACAGTTCAAAACTAAACACCGATACGACTATCTACGAGTATGTACAATGTTACGTCGGATGTCCTAAGCAAACTATAAATGTTATAAAATATTATCACGCGAATGTAAACAACTTAACGGGATGTAAGTGCTTTGGAACAAACTTTTTTCAAACCACTAACTTTTTTTGCTTTTGTCAAAGAAAGATCACCTGCCTATACGGCCCTGCTCTTTAACTGATGAAATTCTACGTGCGAGAACTCCTCCATGGAGCCCGTTCTTTAGATAGAAATGTGATTTACACGAATACAATACGTGTGCGAATCAAACCCGCGATCCGCAGCGCTAAAGCGACGAAGCAAAAAAAACAAGTTGATACGTGACCAAATTGGCAACGATGTCCTTATACCTGATGGGCTTTGTGTCACCCTTACATTAAAGAAAAATTGCCGTATGCTGAAAATAAGCCACCATTCTTCGTCTTCTTTTTCGATCCTGGCAATTACTAGCTACTTATTTGAGCCATTATTGCCATAATAATTTAATTATAACAAATACTTTATTTCGATCGACAGTAAAATGATAGTTGACTTTTACCTGAAGATTTGCTGGACCTGGCTGAATGATGATGGAGATGAAGATGTGCTGGACAAAATGAAAAGTACAATTTTAGACTTGAATTGAATTTTTCAATCACTGTCTACTTTCACGAGCACTTGCTGCATAATAAACTATCAATAATTAAACATCAAAACTCCAAATATACACAGAAATTACAAAATTTAACAAATTTAACATTTCAAGTTGGCGCCAAAAGTCTAAGTAACCATTGTATAAATATTAAAAAAAAACTAAATAGTTAATACTTCAAGTGTATATAGTTATAAAACATATGTAATGAATTTTAGTACCAATTTAAAAATAAATCCTCTGTTTATTATTCGCCTATAAAAATATAGTAAATGTACGCTATAAAACGCAGAACATGACTCCATCATACCTAATATTATAATATTACTTATTTTAAGCAATAAAAAGGAATTAAACGCAGTAGCGCCCCTCGCGGCGGATCCACGAACTATGTCGCATAATGGCGGCGTTGCTAAGGAAACCGCTCGTAAAATTTTATGGCGGGCGCCCCCAGCGTAATTCTCTTTGAAAATGTACTATGTAGCTACGATTGTAGTTAGATTATGATTACCACATGCAAAGTCACAAAACTGCGGACAATGGGCACTTCAAATAGAGAAACTTTCAGTTTTAGATATCATTTTGCTCAGAATTTTAGAACAAAAATTCCGTATAATAGCATACTTACAAAATAACGGCGAACAGTAGCAGAAAAATGTTGCTGAGTTTCTAAGGGGTAGTGACTAAATCTGTAGAGTAATGGAGCGCCTATAAATGTCCCACTGCTGAGCACAGGCCTCCTCTCATTTTTTGAGAGGGCAGTTGCAGATGTAACATGTCATGCAGACGATCAGTTGGGCGACACAGATATCGATGGATCGATGAAGTCCATAGCCGTGTGGTGGCGGTTTAAGAGAATCTACCACCCCATCTCATCCTGTGGGTGTCGTAAAAGTCGACAGACGGCAAATTAAAACCAGAAGATGGGCAGCAGCATCTTCCTGGACATCTGAATAAATAAACTGCGGTTGCCAATCCGCCTGCCAAGCGTAGCAACTATGGCAGAATCTCCTAAAATGAGGGCTACACACTTTTGTGGCAATCTATGGAAGAGGCCTAAGTTCATCAGTGGACTAGTGGCTGAAATGATGATGAAGTCCATAAAGATCTACAGAATCTCGGAATAAATGACTGGCATGAACAGGCACAAGACTGAGATGTGTGGCGTGTTCTGGTGTCGGAGGCCTAGACAACGGGAACGTTCTACTGTTTCAGGCAGAATAACTGGCACTGCGGTGGTACCTACTACCTACTAGACGGACTCCTTCATCGGAATCTCACTAGCAGTATTAGACAATACGTACCAAGAAAGTTAAAGTTTTTTACCTCATTACGAGGCAATATTAAGCGATGTAGGATGCAGGATGCATTTATGATAGACATCACACCGTCCCAATCCTGGATACCCAATTACTGTCCGTACGACGATAACAAATCTGAATAAAAAAAAATTTTTTGATGTCTGTATGTCACAATGCTACCGGTGGACAGAATGCTCGTGTATTTCATTTTAAGGCTTTCACAATCTCACATAAAATTAACATTTATTACAAGTTTAATGGCCGTGTGGTAGCGGCCTAAGAGAATCTACCACCCCATCTCATCCCGTGGGTGTCGTAAAAGTCAACAGAGGGACAATGAAAACCAGGAGATGGGCAGCAGCATCTTGCTCGAACATCTAAATAAATAAACTGCGGTTGCCAACCCGTCTGCCAAGCGTGGCAACTATAGCAAAATCCCCCCAAAACGAGAGCTACAAACTTTTGTGGCAATCTATGGGGGAGGCCTATGTTCAGCAGTGGACTATTGATAGGCTGAAACGACGACGACGACGAAACGACAAGTTTAATTATCTAACCCCGGTAAGTGAAGATTGTCTTGCTTTGGTTTATATTGTTTTGGTGAAACGTAGATTGTGGCTGTCATCTGTTTTTGCAGTGAGTGCCCAGTCTCTGACTACCCCTTATGGGATACAGTCGTGATCTTATGTATGTCTTGCTTTCCAGCATATGCCTTACCTACAACTTGCAACACCGTGCGGTTCTGTACTTGTCTTCTGCATGTAATACCCGCTATCCGTCTTACGTTGTCCTCCCATCCTCCCTTTTTTCTTTCGTTTTGTCTTTGCTCGAACATCTAAATAAATAAACTGCGGTTGCCAACCCGTCTGCCAAGCGTGGCAACTATAGCAAAATCCCCCCAAAACGAGAGCTACAAACTTTTGTGGCAATCTATGGGGGAGGCCTATGTTCAGCAGTGGACTATTGATAGGCTGAAACGACGACGACGACGAAACGACAAGTTTAATTATCTAACCCCGGTAAGTGAAGATTGTCTTGCTTTGGTTTATATTGTTTTGGTGAAACGTTGATTGTGGCTGTCATCTGTTTTTGCAGTGAGTGCCCAGTCTCTGACTACCCCTTATGGGATACAGTCGTGATCTTATGTATGTCTTGCTTTCCAGCATATGCCTCACCTACAACTTGCAACACCGTGCGGTTCTGTACTTGTCTTCTGCATGTAATACCCGCTATCCGTCTTACGTTGTCCTCTCCATCCTCCCATTATTTCTTTCGTTTTGTCTTTGTCTCATTTTGTTTAATACAGTATAATATACGATATAAAACTAAAAAAATACATTTTTAATCAATTTGAGGTTATTTTAGGAACGTAACATTAACCGCTTTTTCAAAAAACAATGTTTAACTCGAAAAGTGGCGATAGTGTTTTTATTTAATTTTGTAATTTCTGTGTATATTTGGAGTTTTGATGTTTAATATTGATAGTTTATTATGCAGCAAGTGCTAGTGAAAGTGTATAGTCATTGGAAAATTCAATTCAAGACCAATATTGCCACTGCTTTTTCACCACGCCATGGGTTGACTGGCAGAGAATGCCTATAGGCATTAAGGTCCGCCCATTGTTATCTTTATTTTAAGGTTAACAATAAAGTTTTTAAATAAAATTAAAAATAAAATATTGTGCTTTTTGTTTTGTCTCCATCAGTCCAGCAAATCTTCAGTAAAAGTCAACTATCATTTTACTGTTGATCGAAATCGAAATTTTAACGAAGATTCGAAGATTGTATACTTGGATATATGGCTGACGCACAAACCGTGCAGGCCATGAAATGGGGAAATAAATAAATAAAAAACAATGTTCCTATGGTGGTCATTCATTAGAACAACACAGTTTTACTTTACCGTCAAGCCTTCAAAATACCTGCGAAGGATAACCGTTTTTAGAACCTCAATATCCATAATTTTTTTTCCTTAAGAAATATTTAAGTACACTAATGATACGGTCCTGAAATTTCTTAAAATTTATTGTATTTTTTTTTGTTTTCATGTCGCACTTAACACTGTCAGTCAACGACAACTGACCGAACGTGTAAGCATAATTAATAATCGTTTATTGCATAACAATTTAATGTCTTATATAAGACTGATAGCCACATATTGTTTGATATCAACGCTCTGCGCGCGTAGTTCGTCTTCGTAACGTTATCTTAAATACTACACAAAGTGTCATGACACTAATGCTCTGAACTAAGTTTAACTGTCTTCTACAAAATATAGGTACCTAAAGACTAGTGATAGATAGAAGGACCATTTCATCGGAGCTTTGATATCGCATACGATTGCTGTTTTGTGATTTAACACCGCGCTGGATGAGTGTCGCAGTGGATTAAGAACGATCTAAAATAAGTCTTTTATCATAAATATATATAAAGCTACACTGACTCATCGCGAACTATTTAAATTTTGCATACACATTCCTTTCCAGATATTGTACGAACATTTATTCGTAAATGGGTACGGGCTGGACACATTAGACCTAGCGAAGAGGGCGCGTTACAGCTAGGTTATATATTTTTTATTGGAGAAAGGGTACACCACATACCAAATGCTGTGTCACACAGAACATTTCTATGTAGTAAGTACCACACTGCGCTTGTCACCCTGTGACATAATTTCTTAAGTCTCATATGCCCCCTGATTACACTAGTGCTAACTTCTCAGTGCTTGTCAGACCGAGACACAGTAATGTTTGCACACTACGGCTTCACGGCAGAATGACTAGCGCTGCGGTTGTATCTTCCTAAACCAATTTCTACGTAGGAACCTTGCACCAGTAATATCTCCGAAACTCCAAGACCTATTGACTAGTAGTTTTGCATACACATTCCTTTCCCGACATAGACACCCACTAAGAATGGATTTTCACGAACATTTACTCCTAGGTTTTTTAAATATCCCTTGGGAACTATTTAATATTCCGTGATAAAAAGTATCCTATGTCCGTCTCCAGGATGCTAGCTAATACCTTGCCAAATTTCTTCAAGATCAGTTCAGCGGTTGAGCCATGAAAAGGTAACAAACAGACAGAGGGACAGAGAGAAGTTACTTTCGCATATGTTAAAATGTATGAACTATTAACATTAAGATTCATACATACATACATACATAAGATCACGACTGTATCCCATAAGGGGTAGTCAGAGACTGGGCACTCACTGCAAAAACAGATGACTGCCACAATCCAAGTTTCATCAAAACAATATAATGCACTTAGTGTGATAGGTGGTGAGCACATCGCCACCATGCGCTGCTGGGTGCACAGTGCAATTAAATTCCTTACTCGCCTTTTACGAGATCCATTGGATGAGATGGAGTGGTAGTATTCTTTTAACGAGCCGCCACCACACGGAAGATTTATAATAAGTTAAAGTAACAAGATACGAATGTCCAAAAGCTGCGCTCAGGCTCTCCTTTTTAAGAGTATGTTCAAGATCCAACATTTTTCTGCAAAGTAGGTTGGCGGACTTCACATGTCATCGAAATATTTATTTACTTCCTCGGAAACCTGCTTGCTTTCCTTCTCCGCTGAGAACGCAGTCCAGCATAGATCGTGTTGCTGTAGCACAAAACTAAACAACTAATGGCTTTAATACCATTTTTATATTATTAAACACTAGGTGATGCCCGCGACTTCGTCCGCGTGGATAAAGTTTTTTTAATATCCCGTGAGAAGTATTTGTCTTCCTGGGATAGAAAGTCTTTTATGTCCATCTTCAGAATGCAAGCCATCTCTGTGCCATATTTTGTCAAGATCGGTTCACCGGTTGACCCGTGAACAGGTAACAAACAGACAGAGGGAAAGAGAGAGAGTTACTTTCGCATTTATAATATTAGTATGGATAATACTAATAAAGGAATAATTCAAGAGTTATTAAATATTTATTCATACATCGATTACTAGTGTAATCATGTTTATTAGGGTTTCGTAACTCCGAGTGAAAACTATCAAACACTACTAAACATGAACAGACAGACACACGGTCTGTCTGTCCGTCTGTCACAGCCAATTTTATCAATTTGTCAATGCCAATTTGACCGATTAAGTTGACATTTGGTAAACAATGTATGCCGCTGACCCAAACACGGACGTGTAACGTCAATAAATGAATTTTAAATATGGGGATCACTCTTGAGGAGTAAATGTGAAAATAAAAAAAAATTAAAACTGTACCGTGTGACATATCAAATGAATAGGATTGTTGTGAGGATCGCATATATAAAAATAATACATTTACATAAATAAAAAGTTATATATATATATATGTATATATAATTTTTAAATAAAAAGTTATTTAAGAAAATAGATGAAAATTGACCCTCCCGTGCGAGCTCTCCGAAACAGAAAATAGTTATTTACTAATAGATTACAGGAAAACGTATATTTCTCAATATTTGTAGCAATGTACGGAACCCTCACCACGCGAATTTTATATAATAAAAACAAAATTAGTATAATTACTCAAAGCACTAATAGGAGGATACTTGCGAAGTTTCTTTCGCCTGATTCTTCATCGAAACGGTGTTACATTGTTACCAAATTACATTAGACAAAATTTGAATTTCCTACGTCAAAGGATAGATATATTTTATTGTACATTAAATAAAATTTTTAACTTCAAACATCAAATGTATTTTTCCTTCATTGTATAGTAATTGTAGTGAAAATATCGAGTAATTAAGGGATGACGACTGCAATATACAACTACAAATCAAAATAAACCCCTTCGTTCGTATTCATTAAAAAACTTTTTATTACATTTACGAGTACTCTAATTAAGCAACCACACAATAGTTTTAAAGTAGGCAATTGTCTGTACGAATTAAGTTCATGCAGAACCCCGAGTGTGTTATGAATGGATAAATTGATTTTAATGCACATAAATGTGAAACAGGAGCCGTGGTAGCACTGGGGCCGAACGTTCGCCCAAAAATGTAACATAGTATGGAAATATAGTTAATAGAATAAGGCGTTACTTTGCGGAAATCCATTATAATGAAGGAAAGGAATTTAAATTGCTAAGATCCGCATGCAAAATATAAAATGGCGCAGCGGAGTCGGCTGCTGTCTGTCGTAGAGTCTATAACACTTGATAATGCCTCAACGACTTGAGTGTTGTATATTACCTATAGGAGGTATTGTGGTAATGGAGAGTATCTGGTGGAGGTTTTATTTTGCTTGAGCACGCTACTGAGGGAGGGCGGACGGTGCTCTTCAAAAATTAGGTAATATACCATTTTATATTGCATGCGGATCTTAGCAAATTAACTTCTTTCCTTCTTTAGTACGGAAACGCTCGAGTTCAAGCCCAGATACCGGCACCTCTAAAACTGTTCCTGAAGTGCTGATTCTCTACGTGCTCAGCGGTGAAGGAAGACATCGTGAGGAAACCTGCACGTCTGAATAATAAAAATGCTTCGAGGACATATGAAGTCCGCCGACCCGCATTGGAGCAGCGTCACGGACTCCCAGCTAAAAAGCCCTAAGTTCCAAACCCTGCCCACAAGGGCAAGGATTAATTCGTTGCCACTAAAAGAGTACCCAGCGCTTCTCCATATAAACCACAGCAGCATTATGCTGCTCCTTTAAGCTGGTATCATCATTACAGCCTATCGCTAGTCCAATGCCTGAACATAGGCCTTCCTCGTAGATTGCCACAAAAATTTGTAGCTCTCATTTTGAGGGGAATTATGCCATAGTTGCCAAGCTTAATAGCCTGGTTGACAAACGCAGTTTATTTATTCAGATTGTCCAGGACGATACTGCTGCCCACCTCCTGCTTTATTTAACTTTGCCTCTGTGGACTTTTACGACACCCACGGGATGGGATTGGCGGTCCTAGTGGTCAGAGTACTCGCCTTGGCCGGGCGTTCGCTTTATATTTAAAAGTACTCGAGTGATCTGGGTTCGATCCCCGGCGCCGGCACCTCTAAAACTGTTGTGCCATTTTAAGTGCAGATTTACCACCTGCTCAGCAGTGAAGTAAAACATTGCGAAGGAAACCTATAAGAAATAAAAATATTTCGCGGAAATGTCAAGTCCGTCAAACCGCACTGGAGCAGCATGACTGACTCTTTCCGGCTCCAAAACCCTCTCAGGAATGCGTGGAGGCCTGTGCTCAGCAGTGGGACCTTAATAGGCTGTTACTTTACGTATACGTCTATATGTATGTGTTGTTCAAATCTTGCAACTGCATTTTAAACCACTACCAGTTGACCGATTCAGCTGAAATCTAGCACATTTATGTAGCTTTGATGACAATGCAATAATATACCATATACGTACCATGGAGCGCGTCGGATGATTGAGTCGGAAGTTGGCCATAGGAACTCCTACAAGCGGCCGCGCCGCAATATCGCAGGTGCCTTAGCAACAATTAAAGTCCACTGCTGGACCTATCTCACGAAAAAAATTTTTTTTTGTTCAAACCTTATTTATATTGTTAAATTAAACGGAACAAATAATACGAATGTACCTAAAAGGTACCAATCTCACTGAAGCGTATCTAACGCAATAAGCAACGAAACATCACAATCTTAATTAGACGATAGCACTTCGTGACAATTAAAACTTATACCCCCCCCACCTCTATCGCCATTACCCATAACTCACCCCCAAAGGTCGTAAAGTCGCAGCTTGATGGAATTTGGGCCCTTAAACGTTGCGTTTTATGGATCCGCACGGCGGTGCTTTCGTTTGAGGGCAGTCGTAAAAAAATAATGTTTGCGTTCGAGTGAATTACTTATAAAGTATATAGCAAATAATAATATGGCTGATTACTGTAATCAGTAAATGTCACTAATTTAAATACGGGTCGTTTAAAAAATAAAAAAAAAATCTAATGCACGAAATCTAGACAGTTCCACCAGCCAAGTGGGATTTTTTAAAAAAAAAAAAACAAAAAAAATTACTATTGCAAATAATATACACTTTACGTTTACACAATAATATAAATAGGCAGCGATCATTTCATTTTCAGGGGTGATGTTCATCCATACATTTCTTAATCTTGCGACAATAACAGAACTGGAGAGTTTGTATGTTTGGATGCGCTAATATCAGAAAATACTAATCGGAATTAAAAAATATATTTTTGCATTACAGAGTCCATTTATTGACGAATGTTCTAGTCTGTAATAATTCATGCTACGGCCTTAAGGAGCCGCACGCTTAGGGCCGAACATTATCGAGAACGGCAAAACTGTGAACGCTCAGGTCAGCGAGGTGCCATCCCGTACGGCGCAATCACTTGGTCGGCTTCTTTTTCGTGCGGGTGAAACCGCGGGGCGCAACTAGTGTTATATAAACCTTTTCATCAACATTTTCATTCGTTCATTTCATTCAAAACATAATTTTGTTAAAAGGTTAAACTGTGTCAAGTAAAGACGCAAAAAAATCGCAAGTTGAATAAACCATTCTAGATAATCATTTCAGCCTATCACTAGTCCACTGCTGAACGTTGGCCTCCACCATAGATTACCGCGTGGCCTAGTGCTAAAACATACATTGTTGGTTTTCGGGTCTGGTTGTGTTGTGTTTGTCCCCCTGTTTCTGACACTGCATTCTAGCCTACCTCTGATCTTATCGCATCAGCGTTACATCGGGCGCGTGTAGGTTGGGACGAGTGAGTGCCTCTGTGTTTGCGCGTACACTTGTGGCACTATAATATCTCCTGCGCAGTTGATGGCTCTCGACAGTAGTCGGAAGTTGTCGCCGTGGTCGAAATCGGCTAGGAGAACATCATCAGATTACCACAAAAGTTTGCAGCTCTCATTTCGGGTGATTTTGCCATAGTTGCCATGCTTGGCAGGCGGGTTTGCAACTGAAGTTTATTTATTTAGATGCTACTGCCCATCTCCTGATTTTCATTTTCCCTCTGTCGACTTTTACGACACTTTTACTTTTACGAGATGGGGTGGTGATTCTCTTAAGCCGCCACACGGCGAGCCGATAATATTTAATTAATTATAATTAACTCTAGATAATGTAGTTAATAGAATCAGGCGTTAGTTCGAGGAAATCCATTATAATGAAGGAAAGATGCAAAATATAAAATGTTGTATATTACCTAGTTTAAAGTTATAAGTAAAATCTAGTTTTATTCAAATGAATATATTTCTTCTTTGACGTAAGAAATACAAATATCTTTTTTTTTTACAAACTTAACTTTTTTGTAGAAACTCAGCAGGTATAGGTAGGACCTACGACTCGGCAGGTATGAAATCCTGTGTCAGATAACTAGTAGTAAGTCCAGCTCAAAGAGATGTAAATATGTCTTAAAAAAATATTTTCTTTATAAATAGCATCGTGTGACTGTGAGAGCACGCCACAGTTAAACCCCTGTAGGGTTTAAGTGGCAATGTGTAGTAACTAAAAGATGTATATATAATGTGTAATGAATAAAATAAGAAAAAAAAAATACCGTTCTTCTACGTGGTGGACGAAAGTGGTGTTATAGGCTTGCGAGGCATTCGATGCGGAATTCTATAATTAATTAAGCCTAACAATTGCGGAACAGTCTCTTTTGGAATTGAGAACTTTGATTATAAAATTCGCGTCAATGAATAATCTGGGCTCTGATAATGAGTTCATTTTGAAATGTTGGTTACATTAGTTATAAGTATTTAGGAAACAGCCTGGTATCGATCACCTCATTGCCAGGGGTTATTTACCATAATAACCCTTTTTATAAAGTCTTTGTTTAATAAACTTCTTGAACGCGTGGGTGGGAAGAATTTGAGCACATCTCTTTGATATTGTTTATAAAGTCTGTCTTATTTAGTTAAACCAACTTAGTATTAAAACTATGTCATCGTTACTGGGGCCGTGTCTAAGTGACTAACAATAGTAAACAGAGCGCACAATAGCTCTCCACTTTTAATTAATTTTATTTCCCTTTCCAACAATGAATCCTAGGACTATTCAATCTTAGCTATTCAGGTTCGGCTCGGGGCGTCATTAGCCATAAGTTTATTCGCGCGTTCAACAATAGTTTTCAACTCTTTTGTCTACGAACTATATTCCCAACGCCATTTCCGCACGTGGTGGAACTTTGCAAACTTGAACAAAATTTTAAAGTTTATACTCGTATGTCGAAGGAAGTGAAAATATACAACACTCTAGACTGTAAAAACCTAGCTATCTAATAAGGGGAGGGCGAAACTTTGAAAACTCAATTAAGGAAAGTTATTTGCTAGGATCTGCGTGCAAAATTAAAAGTCAACGTCAAAATTTCATTAATTTTTATTTTGAGCAAAAGAGCAAAACGTTAACCTGCTAGCAAGTGCATCGCCTGCCCATAGGAAATGCTGTCTCCTAGGACATTTCTGTGTGACACCACACTGCACCCATCACCCTGAGACATCAGTTAAGTCTCATATGCTGGTTGGTTACACTAGCTCACAATGCCCCACATTTATTTTCAGTTTATCTCAGACAGGTTTTGAAGAATGCCGCAGGTGCCTGACCGAGGGCACGATGTTACTCCCAAACTCCGACGCTAGCAACGGTAACAGGGCAATGTACTCCTACAGCGCGACCCCGTTTAAAGATCTTAAAAATGTTTAAAGATCTTAAGTTAAAATGAAAATAAGCCAAAGCATCGTCTAAAAATGACGAACACCTATTAAAATATTTTTTCATGACTTGCGTTGACTGGGGAAGAATGCGAAAACGCATAAAGTCCGATCCGAAAGAAAAACAAATGAAAAATAGCTGTTTTTTTTTAATGTAACTTTTTTAATGTCATCAAAATCAGCCAGATACGAATAATACAGCCAAAGAGATTTTATTACAAGTTTATGCATACTTTATGCGAAAAGACTTTACCCCGACCTAATACTCGTATGTCGCCATATGAGAAGTTCAAGAAATATCTCATACAATTCCATAATCGCGCTATGAAAAGTTTCTGAAATGCAAACTATATATACAACAACTAAATATTACTAGTAGGAGGAGAGGCCCTCATTCAAACCATCCGATCTGGCGGGCAGCTACCCTTTTCCTTGGCAGTATCATCCGCCAAACTTATGTATGATCCGCCAAAGACCATTTTTTGGTACGAGTCAAAAATTCTTACTCCCCATTGCGTTCTCACTAGTATTATTCCGCAAGAATAAAAGCTGTCCGTACATTTACCTTGGTCATGGTACATTTACCTCTTACATCTCGGTAGGAAAGAGGTAGGCGCTATTCTACTCTACCGGACAACTATCGGCCTAAGTCTCATATGCCCGGTAATTACTCTGGCTCTCAGTGCCCTTAAAACCGAACACAGTAATGTTTGCACCGAACACAGACCGTTGACAGACAGAAAGTCAAAGATGCGAGATGTCTGTTAAGGCAAACGCCAATCCGTCTGCCAAACGTGGCTACGGATATTCCTCTTGATTTGGGAGAGGTTTGTGCCTAGGCCCTAGTGGTTAGAGTAAAATTCTACGCCACGGGTCCTGGGTTTAAATACCAGCCGGAGCCAAAATTGTGCATAAGTACAAATTGTTGTGTCTTTCTCAAATTTCGGGTCTGCTGGTCGTGTTCGTCGTTGTCTCTGACACTGCATCCTAACGTACGTCCGATCTCATAGCATGACCGTTACATCAGGCACAGGTAGGTAGGGACGAGCGACTGCCTATACTATAACATCTCACACAATATTCAGTAGTTGTCGCCGTGGTCGAAAATCGGCCATCATCATGTCCAGAAGTGGACTTAGAAGCTGACAAAGAAAGAAAGAAGGCCCTTAACACCGTACTGACTAGATATATTTTCTAAGGATGTCAGCACACACCCACTTAACATGAAATTATTTAGTACAAGTAAAATATTACATCTAATGCAATATTTATTCTGCACAACCCTAAAATTAATTACCAGGGCTGTCAGGGCGGCGGCCGACAGACGCGGACCCGGGATCGTTATTGTCTACGTGCCCGGAATTACAGCTGGAAGGCCATGTATTGCCACTTTGGCAGATGAATCATTATTGGCGTAAAATAATTTTGAATGTGCTCTGGTCTATATAAATTTTAACTGCTGTAGTAGAGTAAGGAAATGTACCATCCCATTTGATCCCTAGGGTGTCGCAAAATACAGGTAGCCGGTTCTAGGCGTATGGTACAGCGATTGCCGATCCGCTTGCCAAAGGTATTGATTCCGGTAAATCCTCCCCTATTTGACTTTTTTTTATTGGAGAAAGTGAAAAGCAAAACGTTAATCTGGTGGTTAGTGAAACGTCTGCCCATAACAGATGCTGTGTCACCCAGAATATTTCTATGTGGCACCATACTGCGCCCGTCACCCTGAGAGATCAGTTCTTAAGTCTCATGTACCCAGCAGCCTACGTAACACCAGCTCTCAGTGCCCTTCGGGCCGAAACACAGTAATGTTTGCACACTACTGCTTCACGGCAGAATTAAACGGCGGCAAGCCCTGCGGCGTTAAGTACCTAGACGGATGCCTACGTTCTTACGCAGATTTGGATTCTTATGCAACCACCAGTACTTCAATAATTACTTCTACTACCTCAAGCCAGAAATTTTCGCCGTGATCGTAATCGTCCAAGTGACTCGTAATCAATAGAATATAAAGTGGATCCCTAATGCCAGCACCGCTAACAATTGGTCTCCCTTTCCGGAGAAGTGAGAGGAGGACTGTGGCATTTACAGTCAGTAAATTTACTTTTTAATAAATTGGAAACGTGTTTTATAGTTGGACGAGGGGCGGACGTTGGAAGAGACCCACGAACAGAAGGATGCGCATCATTCAGCATCGAGACGCCTTTAACTACTCTGTTCTTTGATCCGTGTAGACGAAGAAACGGTAACTACTAACAATCGAGGGGCTCGGGCCAGCGGTGTAAAGGATCCTGTTAAGTTTTGTGGTGGTAGGATTCCTATGCAGGAATCCGTCTAGGTAGTTATCCTGCCGTGAAGCAGTAGTTTGCAAACATTACTGTGTTTCGGTCTACTGCCGGAGTACCAGACTCCTACGCCGCAGGGCTTCGAATTCAAATAGAACTATGTGTAATCAATGCGCATGTGGGACTTAAGTGCTTATGTCTCAGGATGACGGGCGCAGTGTGTTGCCACACAGAAATGTTCTGGGTGACACAGCATTTGTTATGGACAGACGTTGCATTTACCATCAGGTGAACGTTTTGCTCGTCTCGTCAATTTATCAAATAAAAAAAGTACCCTAGAACCGATCGACCGTCTTTGACCGGGAACTTTAGATGTTCAAATCAATCTTGACAACCGAATGATTCATCAATGATTCATCTCTTTTAATAAGCTTAGCGTCACTTAAAACTCAGATGCGTGTGTGATTTGTTTTTTATTATGTTGTATGTTGTTATATTAATGTTTAGTTTACTCATAGAAATTAATATGTTATATAATATACGTAATCACGCCGGCGAAGCGGCGAGCACATCTCTGCTCCACCCGTCGAAACTGCCTAGCAAAGGCTTTCTTTGTCACACATTGCATATAAAAGACAAAGACAAAAATAGATGTAACTACTAATGAAATTGGCCAGTTGGTGTAACGTGCAATCATTATTTTTAAATAGCTATTAGAAGGCTCCTTGCCGTCTTCTTGCTAGAACATTGTATATTATGTCAAATCAATCACAAGAGAGAAAATTTTCAGTGCTAACCGCTGTCGGTAAATGTTATATCTAAAGTTTTCAGTTTGGTCGGTGATTTTAAAACCGTTATTTCTGTCTATAATAGTAATGAACTTGTTTTTATGATGGCAACAAACAATGCGCCCAAATGTTCACAACGAAACAAAAACTCTTAACGGTCAGCAAAACTACGCAGGAAAGACAATTTTAGATAATGCGGCACATCTGCGCCATTTTAACTAAGTTTCCTCGCCTCTGAGCGAATTGGTCGCTTTATTAGTTTTTGTATGGAAACATTTGTAAATGTAAAAAAAAAACAATAATCATACTGAGAATAAATCACTCAGATGTTGTCTACCTACAGGCAAAAGGTGCAGGAAACCGCGCCTTTGCGTGCACTTAATTAGATAGACCTTGACGAAGGACGAAGGATGGGGAAGCTCAAAGTCGTTCAGCGAGCTATGTAATGACCTATGCTCGATTTTTCTCTGGGAGATAAAATCCGTAATCATGATATCCGCAACAGAACTAGAGTAACTGACATGGCCCTCAGGATTAGTAAGATGAATGGGCCGGCCATATAGCTGATGACTGTAAGTAGAACTGATAACCGTTGAGGAAAAAAAGTTCTCGAATGGTAGCCTCGTACCAGCAAGCAAGTGTAGGATGAACCCTCACTAGATGGAGAATAGATATACTAGAATAGATACACTAGGTGAACTCTCAGGATTAGTAAGATGAATGGGCCGGTCATATGGATGATAACTGTAAGCAGAACTGATAACCGTTGAGGAAAAAAGGTTCTCAAGTGGTGGCCTCGTACCAGCAAGCAAGTATAGGATGAAGCGACGACCTGCACGTTTTGCGAGAAGTCGTTGGATGCGGGAAGCCCGGGACCGTTTTTTGATAACGATAAGATAAATGTGGCTAAAGAACACTCAGTCGCCTTATGATTAAGAACCCTAACTGGCCATGGCACTGATTACACACCACCACGGCTCGATATATGATCAAGTGAAATATAGAAGCGTTACGCTTGCTAGTGTAGCTAATGTTATGTGACAGCGTGGTACTTCCTCGGCCGTGCTTTTATGAAAGAAAGTGACGAGTCGACACTACTGCTTCACGGCATAATGAGACTGGCACTGCGGTGGAACCTACTTAAACGGATTCTTGAATAAGCATTTTATCCTCCTGAAGTGTCTCCAAAATGTTGCTAGAATCACTGATGACGGATTAATAATAAAATTTATTAAATGAAACAAACATAAAATAATATTCGAAGAAAATTCTAGAATTCACTGGCGGTAGGATTCCTATGCAGGAATCCGTCTAGGCAGGTACCCCAGGGCCAGTTATTCTGCCGTGAAGCAGTAGTGTGCAAACATTACTGTGTTATAGTTTGAAGGGCACTGTGAACTAGCGTAATCACTGGGCATATGAGACTTAAGAACTTATGTCTCAGGGTGATGGACACAGTGTGGTGTCGCACAGAAATTTTCTGGGTGACACATCACTTGTTATGGGCAGACGTTGCACTTACCATCAGGTGAACGTTTTGCTACTTTCATCACTTTATCCAATAAAAAAAAACTCGCCAACATAATGTTAACTGCAACTCGCAAATGGAAACTAAACGAAGATTAACTGCAACAAACTATCGGCTACAGAAAGTCAGCTTATTGAATTAGGATTTTCCAAGTTCGCCCTTCGCATTTTCAAAGTCGAGCATTATCTCGCACTTTACTGCACCGAAATAAGAGCGATATTCCTTTCGTCTGTTACACTCGAGTGTACAAAGGTCAATGTACACAAATAGGATTTTGTGCGAAAGTTTTGTTATAAGACAGCAGCCACGAAAATTATTTCGCAAATGGAGTACCCATTATTTGCCGCTCCATTAGACTCGTGTAGGTTTCTCTACTTAGAGATATTTGTCTTTGATTTACTGGCTTGAGAAACAGAAAATATTTTAGGGAAATTTTGCATGATCTTCCCATGAACATCTCACCCCATAAGTGTAATGGGAGACGCGGTGTCATAATCCTTGGGTTAGATACCCAAGGATCAGGAAAATATTATCGACTTATGCATGTTCTGCAGCATCAAATAAATAAATCTCCTCAATTAAATTCTAACCGACTCTAAGAATTCTACAGCAACAATTCGATACAATAAAAAATTCGCGAGGACTGTTCAAGTCTAAAAGAGAAAACAGACACCAATCTCGAGCGTCCTATTGTTTTGGGTCTGGACGAATCCCAAATGGGAAAGATCCGTCAAGACTCTCGTTTTTAATCTCCTAACGTAACTGGGGGACATTACGAAACGTAATTACATACATACATACAGTCACGCCTCTTTCCCATTGGGGTAGGCAGGGACCACATATTTCCACTTGCTACGATCCTGATACACATCTTTCGCTTCTTCTACTTTCATCAGCGTTTTCACACACGCTCGTCGGTTGCGGGTACTTTTAACGTGACGTTTAACGAAACGTTATTAAGGATGATTTTAACGCCGCCTTTTTATATTTTTTAAAAAACATACAGTCGACCTAAAAGTGAACTGGTTGGAGGCTTTACCGTAATCGCCACGGTTGGAAAGAGGCTACTGCCGGCCACGGGTCTGCATAATTAAGATGTTCATTCCGCCATCTCTCGAAATTAACGTGGCATTTCTCATTGTCAACTTTAACGGTACCCCCGCAATTCCATCCATCCATCCATTTCAGCCTACCATTAGTCCACTGCTGAACATAGGCCTCCTCCATAGAGTGCAATAAAAGTTTGTAGCTCTCATTTTGGGGGGATTTTGCCATAGTTGCCACGCTTGGCAGGCGGGTTGGCAACCGCAGTTTATTTATTATGATGTTCCAGGAAGATGCTGCTGCCCATCTGCTTTTAATTTACCCTCTGTCGACTTTTACGACACCCACGGGACGAGATGGGGTGGTAGATTCTCTTAAGCCGCTACCACACGGCAATTAATGAGGTTTTAATAAAATAACTTCGCCACCACACATTAAATGGATTTCTTAAAAAACATTCACTTCTAGGAACTCCACAAACGGCACGACCCGTCTTCATCGATGTACAAATTTGACAGGCAAGTTTATTTGACATGTTCCAAAATAACCCAAATTTGCGCCGGGTCTCCCGTTTCCATTCATTTCGCCATTTTCCCGAATTTCTCCGAGCCAACGGAGCCGTGAATTAAATTGCATACGTGTAGAACAAAACGTGCGGAAGTCTGGTATTTTTCGGGAAATAACACAACGGCTCCGGCGATTGGAAGGGGTGTTAAGAGCAGGCAGGGTTGGCAGGGTTGGTATATTTGTTTTGTTTTTTTTTTTAACGAAGCCCCACAGTAGAATTTTCTCCTGTATCGTGTGTTGTTGTGTTTTTGCACAAATGTTGCCTCCGGCTGGGAATCGAACCCAGGACCGGTGGTGCAGAAGTAAGGTACGCAAACCACTACGCCACGCAGTCGACGGATATGCAAAATATATATGACTACAAAGAAGAAAAACTATACAGAGAACAGAACCATATGCTCATCTAATTTACCCTGATTTTCCACTACTGAACGTCTGCTTTCCAGGTATCCTCCATAGATTAAACTTATGGAGGGAAGGGAGACGTAAGCGTAACTACCATAGCTGCCAATATTAGCATGAGGTTTTTTTGTTGGCACTGAGAGCTAGCGTAATCACTGTGCATATGAGACTTAAGAAGAACTGAAATGTTCTGACACAGCATTTGTTATGGGTGAACGTTTTGCTCGTTTCGTCACTTTCTTAAATACGTTCACCTGATGGTAAGTCTAGCGTCCGTCCATCCATTTCCATTTTATCTGGTTGCTACGTTATGAATGTTACGAAATGGGTCTACTCATCAATACGAATCACGTTAATCACAATATCCTCCTCAGCTGTTAAACCTCGGCAAAACCATCCAGTTACTACCGGAAATACTACAGGTATTTCTGTACTGTTTACTTCTCTTATTTTATCATTTCGATTAAGGGAAATGCCAGAAAAATCACATGGCTTCCGACAAGTGGTAGAATAATCACCACGAGAGTGGTGAAACGGACGGCAAAATGCCTTCAGTTTCCTCACTCCCGAACTCTCCTTCCCGCACAAAAACAACACTGTTAGCATTGGACGATAGTTCAGGGTACCCTACCCTCGGGTCTGGTGAAACTCCACTAAAAAAACAATTATTTGTTTACAATGAAAGTATGAAAAAAACAGTTTTTAAGGGAATGCCTTTTGCTATTTTCGTGTAACACACCTGGCAACCCTGACGCTTGTTAACCAATAGTCTGGTCACGTCCCGACCTAAATATCCCGCGCAGACGCAGTTTTTCCCCATCTGCTGCAGACAGGATAGCTAAAGAATTTTATTTAAACGTTTTCAATTCATATAAACAAAATAGAAATAAATTGAAATATACCGATAAACCAAATAGTGGATTGAACCAAATGGACACTATAACTATTTAGAACTCGGTTCGGTTGGTCCAGAGGCTACACGATTGGCTTGTGCGCTATGGGTCGCGGACTCGATTCCCGTACTGGATAAATATTTGTACGGCAAACAACTACGTGTGATTTCGGTGTTTGTGCTTGTGTAATGCATGCCTTTAAACGTACGTTTTTGTGACATTTTTCTATGAGAAGGTTTATTTACAGTATCAAATATTTATTTATTTTCTAGTTGGTCGCGTATCATTTCGTATTTTCTAGCATATGAAGTAATGCGGTAGCCTTTCCTTATCATGCAAATCGTAACGTATCTTCCGTCTACGTGCAATTAATATTTTTATAAATGTCTTGTTCTCAAGATCGCGCGATCTCTATACTCTTATAAAAGGGATACATTGAAGGGGCAATCCGTTTCATAATATACGTAAAGACACGCAATGGTATGAGCTGATGATCATCTCAAGTTGCAGCTACATGAAAGACAGATTTTCTAACCAAGTCATTATATCTTTCATAACGCGTCAAAGATATTTTATTTAAATAGAAGTTAAACTCAAGCACCAGATACGGAAATACGGCATCTTCAACCGGACCTTAGACTTTTCACGGCACTAATAGGGGGCGGCGCTTTTCTCATTCAGTACGTTTAGACTTCTTTGGTTTGCTTTTTTTTATTAAACTCCTTTGAGCAAAGGCATCTTTCGAGATACAGCCACGGCACGCAATCAAGATCATTTTATTTATTTGCATTCCAATTTTAAGTCAGACTATTTTAAATATATTAAAATTTCTTACGTCTGACATTTCTCTGAAAGATATCGATAAAGTGAAGCATGGGCAGGACGATGGCTGTCACATGCGCCATGCTTGTGAAAATGTGGCTTGTGGAGGCTGGTCTGCTTACGTTTTCAATTCAGACATGTATGTTAAAATTTTATCATGGAGCGACTTTCGACTATTCTTTTTATATTCATTTTTAATGTTTTGTCGCTAAGGTAAAAAAATAATTACAAATAAGAAGACACCTGCAGGAACTTCTTTCTCTTGTTTTGTCTACGTCAGAGGGACCTCATTACAAAATGGATGATGTTCTCCTAGCCGATTTCGACCACGGCGACAACTTCCGAGTACTGTCGAGAGCCATCAACTGCGCAGGAGATATTATAGTGCCACAAGTGTACGCGCAAACACGGAGGCACTCACTGGTCCCAACCTACCCGCGCTCGATGTAACGCTGATGCGATAAGATCGGAGATAGGCTAGGATGCAATGTCAGTAACACGGGGACAATCACTACACAACCAGACCCGAAAACCAACAATTTGTGTTTAAGCACAAATGTTGGCTCCGGCTGGGACCGTCTTTAACAAAATGGAGGTACGAGTAGATTGTAAAAAGAAAATAACGTTTATCAAATTCAATTTATATATTATGTTACTTAATATTAAAGAATTTTCATAATATTTTCATTTAATAGAGTATAGAA